>CM067354.1:71670654-71750680 GCA_034190875.2 Urechis unicinctus | reverse complement strand
ACGACATGTCTTGGGTTTTTATGAGGCGCTAACTGATGTAAGTTGTCGTGTCTAACATATAAGTTCTACTGATTCAGAAATAGTACATATAAACCTAAATCTACACTAGCTGTATTCAATAAAGTCTCATTACATTGTCTGAAGCTTACAGTTTATGTAACGCGAATGACGCTTCTGTGCAACCATTGAAAGCGCACACTCGTATTAGTTTTCAGACTTGTGTATTAGAAACATCCGCCATATGAACTATTTCTTTTGCTTATCAGTTATAACAAATTCAATCAATCGAAGGAGCACGCACCTATAATACATTATAGTATTACATCAGTGAAGTTGTTCATCACAGTTTTTTAATTAATGTAGTGAATAAAACAAATAGAGTTTGAGTTAAATTCAGATAATACTTTTTTTCAGGAGAATAATTTGACTTAATTTCAGTTGTTAAACATATTTATTTTAGCCTCCAATAAATTGTTATCGTATTTTCGGAGCGCCCAACAGACATCAGCCATAATTGAATACATTAGCTCCCATTAGATGTTTTATTTACCAATGTATCTTGATTATGAGTACCAGTTATGACGAATTTGGAACAAAATGGAAATAACATTTCGTCACAAGCGCTTGTGCTTGTCGTGACGATCGGCTGACACCCCTGCAGTACGTCTTTGGAGATATAAAATGTATAGGGCGTTACATCATGTAACTTCAAATCGTGACTAAATCAGATTTGATTGTAAGCTTATCTAGTCATAAATGCATAGCCCCAAGAGAGCTCTTATTATTGATATACAATCACAGGCCTGCAGAGCATTGAGCGGCTGGTCTTAACATGCCAACCTATCGCAACTCGGAGCGACTGTGCATACCATAACTTGTCATACCATACAGCTTTCTGTTACGTGTTGCCCTGTAGACCCCTTCCTTGCTTTATTTTTTGTAGAGCATAGTGACTAAGAATGATAAAGGGCCCATACATACAGTGCTTCCCCCATCCGTGTTTGCAGGCTTCGTCACACGACGTTTGTATACTTGCAGAACGGTCAAGTTTTAACTGTATAGCAGCATTCCCAGTTGAGTGGGGCAGGATTGTTCCATACTTGTTCCATGCCAAGAAGACGTTGTAATAAGATGATAAACTCAACAGAGAACGAAATAATGCGCAACCATATACCAGCGGCAGCAGCGGCTAATCTACATTAGTGGCAAAACTGGCGCACCGCCCCTCTCCATACTACATGCGCTCCTCATTTATACTACAAACTCTTCATCTCTACTACTCCCCTGTACAGGATTTCGATTTTTAGCTCGCTGCTCACCCTAAGTGAGCTTCACTTAAGAGAAAGGCGCGTCGTGCCTGACCTCCCAACGGATCCGACTCTGCCACCTGTTATTTCGTCTGTTAACAAGAGTTACTACTATACGCCAAGGTGTCTACACTCTTTGCGGCTATCCACCGCTTTGAGTCTAACGGAGAGAGTACCAACTTGGCGACGTGTAGCTTATATATCTTCTGACTTTCACGGCGTAGAGCGTTCATTCTATGTCGGAACTGCTTCGTTGTGAACAGAGACTCCATGTACTGTGCGCGGCGTAGGTGTCTCTTAACCATAACCTTGTTATTCCGTTAGCCCTTTTAATAAAGGAAAACGATATGAATCACTAAGGGGTAATATATGAGAGCAACTCGTTTATGATAATTACTATGAATGAACGAGGTAGCATAGCTGATGATTGTAAGTTGAATCCGTTAGACTGCCACACAACTCAGATATAGTGAGCCTTTCCTATTGTATCCATCCATTATGTAGATTAAAATGGCCGCAATTGACGAATAATAATTGTAACTTGTTTAAAGCACAACCAAGACAAAAGACTGGTTGCTTTAAAAACGTCAATGTGTCTCATTGTGGTATATTGTAAATCATACCATACCTGATTCTCACGGTGCATCATGACATATTTAGTTCTCGGCGCTACATTGATTCATTGTTCGTTATGTGTATGCCAATGTGCCCAGCAACTTTAATTTTTCCGAGGGTGTACTGGCATTAGGCGTTGTAAGTTTCACTATATACAATCACAAAACGAAATGAACATAGAACTGATTGTATCGATGGGGTTGTACATTGCCGTTGAATAACCTGCCAACCTTTAGACAAGATTTCGCGATCACTCGTCGAGGCTCACATTTTACCTGATTGCTTGCCACGTCAATTCCACGTGCAGCCATTGATGCGAATAAGCATATTATAAGGCAAAATGAATTGTGCTTATATCATGTGCAATGCATGTCCGCTTGAGTCACAATCTTACAATTGCGTTTCAAATCACCATATACATAGCTGTCTGAGAGAAGTGTGGTTCATTAATTCGCCAAGTGAGGAGGCTATTAATGTTTCATTAAAGAGACATGAAATAATGCTAACATAATTTCTATGCGGCACACCTGATTCACTATACTTCAATTATATGAGTCGCGCAAGACTCTTTGTTGTATTTAACTATTTCCAAATAGTTGTCTGGTATCCACAACACCAGTTTTTATGGAGAAGTCCTATTTGATAACGAGGAGATATCAAACTCTATAAACTAGCCGTTCATTAAGCTCCGGGAATATCGGCAATTAACCAGCCACCATAAAACATGGGTAACATTACAAAACGTCGATTTAGATCTATTTCACTGATGACTGTTACCAGCTATACAATCAAGCGTGTCATGCTACTTAAGATATTCACTTACGCCAACGAATTCTATTTATATCGCTCGTTAATTAAGATCAATATAATCACTTGTGCAGAGCTACCAGTTGACCGTAGTGATTTGTATGCCGCACCATACTCACGGTTAAGCTCGACATATATATGGTTGTGTATGAGATGTTTTACACAGGCCGCTTGTCCTTGGTTGTTGCTGAATGTCGGGAATGTGTCAGTGATGTGTAATCTGACTATCAATGGCGGAAGATAAATTGCTCTGACCATTAAAAATTCTAGAATGATATTCGATTATCAAACTTGTAAAATCAAGAAAATGGCAGATTGAAAATGGGGTAAGCGGATGGAAAGATGACGCAGTTGTATTATCTGATCACTGATACAAATACACTGTAATCGTAAGCATCTTAAGTAGAGTAAGCAAAGGATCCCATATACCTCAAAGTTGTTATGTCCAGTAGGGAAGATTGGGGAATGGGCTCCTTATCTTGATCCGAGTGGCGACAGACGGTAAGGATACATTCGCCGTATTGGTCTACGGCCATTCCGTTAGCACTAATAAGAAATGATATGAACATGTTAGAGTTGGAGTGCTATTAGCGGCTATACATTGATATGAGAAGTGATTTGTTTGCAGCAACAGGTGGTTTGTAAGCTTCTGGTACCGTATGTATCTTAAATTCCTCTGTTTACATTCGTACCACCATAATCCTACCAGTACAATCATAAATTGCATTACCAATGGACCAAATCCTCTGCCATATATTCGTCTTTTCTATGGATTGACATTCATTTGTGGCAACGGTATCGCTGTTATGGTTATAATAAATCTTATTCTGACCAAATTGATAGATACAAACTCCGGTTTAGCGTTCGTTTCTTTGTAATACCCCGCCATTTTGCCTTGCACCATCAATCTTGTATTATTTTGGTAACAAGGCTTGGGTCAAAGTGCACATACAAGCGTGAAAATAAAAGATGAGATCCAGGAAAATAAAATACCTATACGTGATGGTGAATACAATACAACTAGACAAACCATCGATGAAATCGAGATCAACCATGTACATACATAGTGAGCAGCTCTATCTAAACGCATCCAGTAACCGCATTCATTACAAATACATCATCATTGCATGATAATGTGCACGTAGACATTGCTAGGTGGCAGTAACATCGATGGATGATTCTATATCGACTTAGTTATATTTTCTCACTTAAATGGATACTACATGTGATTTAAGGAAGCGAATAATGGCGGGATTGAGATCAGGTTAATTAAGAGCATAAAATCATCCTTGCCGCCTCACTCTGCGGGCGACGGCCACTTGACGAGGTATCGGATGTGATATCTTTTACACGAGTTACCTCACACAGCAAACGAATAATTCATAATGAGATATAAACAAATGGTTCGGCCAAGACCGGCCGTCAGGAATAATTGAGGTTGGAACGAATAAAAGGCAGTTTGAAAGAAATGGATGTGTATGCCAGGTTGCGATGAGAATCGTGTTTGATGAACCATTATAAATGATTATAATATCCTCGCTTTTTGAAAGGCATAATCCCTCCTGATAATATATATTATTCGCTTCACTTCACCGGTTTATTATGATCAAATACTGCACGCCTTTCCAGATGAGAAGCAGGGTAGTCAATAGATCAAAGTTCTCCTTAGAGTTACCAAATACCGTAAAGGCATGTTGATGTTTTAACCCATTTCAGATGTGATTCTCTATAAAATTATAATCGAATCAATTTGTATGTCTCCAGTTTTGCCAAAGAAGTATATGATGATAAACTCATCAACTTGGTTGTGTAGGCGTCCTTCCAAGAAATGGGACTTTCTGGTTGGGAACAGCAAAAGGGCATACTTCATCGACTAAATAATGAATCAGTCATTTGAGAAGAATGGCTACCTGCTCGTCTCCCTTTTCATCATGTGGCAAACTATCTACGTAATTGCATCCAGCAAGAGGGTAATTAGTTTTGCAGCTAGATAATGTATGATACGACTGAAAGATACTTAACACATAAGGGTGCCACTTCCGTCAATGTCTGCGCTTCATCAATGAACCTTAATTATTCATAGCCAATAGTACAACGAGAAGACAATTGAAACAAGCATATTGGCTGCTTGATGACTGTTTATGGGCTCCCAGGATAGGCCAGCCCTCTTTTCAGAGCTTACTCCATTCGGCCTGGTCTTCATATACGATACATTCCACCAATTTATAGGCTCCTGATGTATGTTACTTATTTATAAGCTCCCAGGATATGGCACTCTAACTGAAATGCAGTAGCTTGATTGCAATAAGACGTTCAAGGTTGATACAATAAAGCTTTCCCCCAACAAATGTGATTGGACATATCACATTTAATATAGTATCTATTCTTGACGTAAGGCTTACACATGAGCTTGGAGCGTCATTGTGATATCACAATATATTGGTCTATTGGGAACGCCTAACTGTAACTGTTAAATGATTGTGAATGAGGAGATTGTTGATGACTACGGTCATCAGCTTGGTCTCCCATTTGCATAAATGCTACAACAAGGACAAATTAGAATAGTAAATATACGAGTATAAAATCGGGATGAATCAACGCGATAATTGATGTGTTTACATGTTTAGCCTAGAACATTATACTGCTATTATTTACTGCTTCTCGATCCTATATCAAGATAGGGTCCTTCCTGCTACAAATGATATTTACTGTTATGATTATAAATCGTAAACTGAGCTACTGATGGTTTAGTATGCATTCTTGTTTCCGTTGATCTGTTTAATGGCTAGAATGTATAACAATTTAGCGCCCCCCCCCCACTTTGTACATGTGATGCAATACAATCATTTGCAACATTAAATTACGCCCTCAAACGAGGAGATTGATCTCTTATATTTCTCCATCAATACGTCTCATGTTTCTTGTTTATAACACATTCTAATGAAATAAGGAGTGATATAGTATGAATGTTTAACAAGTGTAGTGTTATTAGCGGCCAGACATCAATATGAGAAATGATATGTTTGCAGCAGCAGATGGTTTGTGAGCTGCTGGCACCGTTTGTTTGCATTTGTACCGTCAGTATCCTACCAGTACAAATATAAATCGCATTACCAATGGACCAATTTAACTGCCATATATTCTTTTTTCAATAGAATGGCATTCAATTATGGCTTTGTATCGCTGGTATGGATATGATCAGTTAAATTTGGACCAAAGTGATGGATATAATTTCTCTTTTGCGCTCGATTCTTTGAAATGCCCCGTCATTTCGACTTGCACATTTAATCTTGTATTATTGAGGTGACAAGGTTCGGGTCAAAATGACAGGTGCGTTCTAGGTGAATAAAATACCTATACATGGTAATAGTAAATACAATACGCCTTAACGAACCATCGACGAAATCGAGGTTAACCATGTACGTACATAGTTAGGATACTTAGCAGCTCAATACAAATCCACACTTGAGTGTTCTCTGAGTGTGAATAAAAGATTGCTGCGATTGATGGACTAGGGTGTGGAAAGCTCTTTGACAGTAATTAAATCACATCCATTGGTGACTTAACACGTCATGTGCCCATACTACATTGGCGGGCTCGTCTTTGTAAGTTAATCCATCTACAGAAAGTGAATAACTTCATAGAAAATATATCAAAGAGAAATATGAGAAAGGCAGTTCCATTGAGTAATGCAAATATTCTTTTTTCTCCACAATTAAGCTTTTGAACATATTGGTATGTTGATGCACAGAGAAATATTAGTTGCGTTTATAGGCTGTGCATTTTCACAATTGGAAGGTTTCCATACAAGGACGTTCGAGGGCTACAGGGGTCTACCTATTACAATCAAAGATCTTCATGCATAAAAAATGATTGATCGAAGGTTTTGTTCACAATAAATTATCTCCAACATGCACCTTTTGTGCTTTTGGATAATAGCCGCATGTACAGCATTTACATCGCACCGCATCAGCCATATACCAGGAGGAAAAGAAGTGCCCAAAAGGGAGTAAAGTGAATCAGGTAACACCATAAAAATGTCCCCAGATTTGTGTTGAATCTGTCTGCATATATCATAACGTGGACGGTTAAATCCATGATATAGGCATTGGTATCATAACGTAGTCATTGAGATAATAATCAGAGCATTAATGTCATAATGAAAGTACTAATATCAGCATAGTGTGTCTACTATTGTGATGGTAGCCCTAATGTTATAGGAAGGGCATAAACATCAATGGGCACCAACCCCATTATGCAGGTGCTGATCATAAGAGGAAGACTCCACTTTATTGAAGAAGGTATAATTGGCACGATGAGGCTACTTATATTGCATATATCTAAATCATGATGAAGGTAATGATAACATGATAAAAACGCAATGGGCACTTGTCTAAGATGATCTGGCGACAGATTTGAAATCACAACACGCAATAGCATTGCCATTCAGACGCCTATTATCAATTTTATCCCTGTAATAGCATGGTAACAGTGCATATAATGCACGAAATAGGTGAGATTAACCGACAGCAGAAGAAATTAACTTACATGCGATCTCATTGAAGAGATGCATTTTCTGTTATACCCCCTTCACATACACGGATTTTCTTACGAGTCCTTACGGATCGCCAACCCGTAGTCAATTATTAAGAAAAATGTTGTTTTATTGGTAATGTCCAAAAATAGTTGTTTTTTTGCTATGTTCCAAAATAGTTGGTTTTGTACGTGTACCTAATACCCGAAGTATTTTGGAACACCCTTTTTGGTACACAAAATATATAAGTTCAATAAAACAATGAAAATAAAAAATAAGTTTACGTTTTACGTTTAACATTTTGCTTACAGACAAACTGAAGACAAGAAATGACTATCATATTACACATATGATTTGTCGCCTCCAATGTGTGTTGTTTTTTTTGCTACATGTCCATTATATATATATATATATATATATATATATATATATATATATATATATATATATATATATATATATATATATATATATATATATATATATATATATATATATATATATATATATATATATATATATATATATATATATATATATATATATATATATATATATATATATATATATATTCCATAGTCAAATATTTACAGTTGGACTAGATAGACAATAAACTGTTGGTCAAAATAAGTAGCATTTTAAAGCTTAACAAGCTCGAAGTGCATTCCATTACAATTGATTAAATTCTGACATGATAATAGCCTTAACTTTAAGAGCAAAAACAACTTCACCAAATTTTAAAATGAAATGTACATTATTAAGGGGTGTTTTAATGCACATTATCGGACCAACAAGAAAGGCAATTCTACATTGCTCATCCAGTATTCTGTATTTAACTTGCAGGACAAATTCAATAAATGCAAGTTGACAGATTGCTTGTGCCTGGCCTTCCTCTCCCTACGTGTATATTGAGCAGAAATAGTTCAAATGGTGTTTTTTGGCTTGTGTGTTTTGCATCGTTTGATTAGACATCAGTAGACGGTGGATGAATCAGGGCATGGTTAAGTGGGTTACTCAGGCTCATCAGCCTAAGTTGTGGGACATTGTTGGTGTTGCCGAAATGTTTTAAATAGCTGTTTATATCAAATAAACAACATTTGCGCGTTGGCGTTAGTCCAAAACTTGCTCATCACACCTCATTCAATCCTCATGACTCAGACAATTCATTATGCCTCATATAACAATACAATGATAATGAAGCCTTTCTAGGCAGGATATTGTCTTCAGTGGCAAATTCGGACAACATGCATGAAGTGATTCAACATGGCTCGATATTGTCTTCCGTGCTAAATATGGACAACATGCATGCATGAATTGATTAAAAGTGGCTTGATATTGTCTTCAGTGGTAAAAACGGACAACATGCATGAATTGATTAAAAGTGGCTTGATATTGTCTTCCATGATAAATACGAACAACATGTATCAATTGATTAAACGCGGCTGGATATTGTTTTAAGTGGTAAATACGGACAACATCCATGAATTGATTAAACGCGGCTCGATATTGTCTTTAATAGTAAATACGGCCAACACGCATGAAGTGATTAAACGTGGCTGGATATTGTCTTCAGTGATAAACATGGACAACACGCATGAATTGATTAAACATGGTTGGATATTGTCTTCAGTGGTAAATACGGAAAAGATCATCAAAAGCATAACCGGCTGAAGATTATGTGTGCAATTGACCAGGACACAGCATCTCAAGCTGGGTCGGTCACCTCTTCACCAGCTACACAGCCACTGCACAAGCTTTGCAGCCACTTCACCAGCTCAACAGCCACTTCACCAGCTCCACAGCCACTGCACCAGCTTTGCAGCTACTGCACCAGTTCCGCAGCCACTGTACGTGCCTCACAGACTCTGTACGTGCTTCACAACCATTGCACCAGCTCCACAGCTTCCGGACCTGCTCCACTTGCATCTACAGTTAATCTTAATAGTTATTACAAAGTAGTATTTCAAAGCACATAGAACTGCCTCCATTCTCTGGAGTGTTAAGTCTGCCACTCAGGTCCTTGGTCATTCTGTAGCTTCAGGCCTTCCCATCGATGGTTTGTTAAGGCGATGAAACAAGATGCAATAAAAGAAGCTGAATTTATAGATATATTTAATTCATTATAAATGAATCGTAAATGCGTAAAGTTATCAATTATCATCCATAATGGAGCTTTTGAATTATCTGATTACTAATAAATGCTTCTCATTTCCCGTCACGAGGAGATGAAACAAATATTGCCTTACTAATCTTTATTGCCTTCGTTTTGATTTAAGGAAGACTTAGTAACAATTGAGGCACAATAGAGTTTTGCTCACCTTGCAGTGCTGTTGCTGTTGGCTGCTACCATACCCTCATTTATGCAAATAAAAGGAGTGTCGAATGCTTGGCTTTTACTTAGAGTCATCAGAATAATTTTACTGCTGCCAATGTCATCAATGGTCCAAGCCTTACTACATCATGATGACATCATCAACGGTCAAAGCCATCAATGGTCCAAGCATTACTATATCATGATGATGACGTCATCAATGGTCCAAGCCTTACTACATCATGATGACGTCATCTATGGTCCGAGCCCTACTACATCATGATGACGTCATCAATGGTCCAAGCCTTACTACATCATGTTGACGTCATCAATGGTCCAAGCCTTACTACATCATGATGACGTCATCAATGGTCCAAGCATTACATCATCATGATGACGTCATCATGGTTAGCCTTACTACATCATGATGACGTCATCAATGGTGCAAGCCTTACTACATCATGATGACGTCATCAATGGTCATCAAAAGCCTTACTACATCATGATGACGTCATCAATGGTCCAAGCCTTACTACACATGATGACGTCATCAATGGTCAAATGACATCATGATCTATGGTCCAAGCCTTACCATGATGACGTTATTACATATGACGTCATCATCAAACCTTACTACATGATGACGTCATCAATGGCCTTACTACCATAAACGCAATGGTACTACATCATCATGATGACGTCATCAATGGTCCAAGCCTTACTACATCATGATGACGTTATCTATGGTTCGAGCCTTACTACATCATGATGACGTCATCAATGGTCCAAACCTTACTACATCATGTTGACGTCATCAATGGTCAAAGCCTTACTACATCATAATGACGTCATCAATGGTCCAAGCCCTACATCATCATGATGACGTCATCAATGGTCCAAGCCTTTCTACATCATGATGACGTCATCAATGGTCAAAGCATTACTACATCATGATGACGTCATCAATGGTCCAAGCCTTACTACATCATGATGACGTTATCTATGGTTCGAGCCTTACTACATCATGATGACGTCATCAATGGTCCAAGCCTTACTACATCATGTTGACGTCATCAATGGTCAAAGCATTACTACATCATGATGACGTCATCAATGGTCCAAGCAATGGTCCAAGCTTTACTACATCATGATGACGTCATGAATGGTCAAAGCATTACTACATCATGATGACGTCATCCATGGTCCAAGCCTTACTACATCATAATGACGTCATCAATGGCCCAAGCCCTACTACATCATGATGACGTCATTAGATCTTAGATAACTCCTACAGCGTATGGCGCTACGATAAAGTCGCTTCTAATGCCTCCCGACTCCTACAGCGTATGGCGCTACCATAAAGTCGCCACTGATGTACCCAAACTCCTACAGCCTACAACGCTACGAAAAAGTCGCCACTATTGCATCCATATTACGATCCGCTGGTCTGCTGGGCGATATAACCAGAGATCCGCTGGTCTGCTGGGCGATATAACTAGATATCCGCTGGTCTGCTGGGCAGTATAACCAGAGATCCGCTGGTCTGCTGGGCAATATAACCAGTGATCAACATGTTAAAGTCGTATATTTATTGGTATGATAATTGATTCGTTGCCCATGAATATGTAAATGAGCTGCTGTAAAAATAGAATTGGGCAATAACTGTAATGATGACATGGAGGAGCGATGATGAAGCAGCCCGTGATGATGACGACGTGACTACACTACTCTCCGTGACAGCTGCCTCACAATGCACCCGGCAGCTGGCCTGTGTCAGTGCGTCCGGACAACCCTGCGGTGCATCCAAACAGTTCACGTATCTGCCAGCTAACGGCGCCGGAGCGGCGCATTGAGCGCGGCAGAAATCAATGGTTTTCCACACATATCCTGCCTGGTGAAGCGGGCAGTGACAGTAGAGCGGGTTGCCGGACAGATCATCGAGAACGCTTATGTTAGACAGCGAGAACACCAAACACATATCCAGCTGACTGATACCATTGTGATCCAGACGGAGTTTACTCATGCCTCGTCCGCCCAGACCACAGAAGGCGGCGGGTGAGACCCACAGCGGCGCCGTGTTATCGCCCACATCGACGTCGACAAGGTTGAGAGTGGCGAATGAGAAGGCTCCTATCTCCGCTAATTGGTTGGCACGTAGACTGAGTGTGGTGAGGTTGACCAGCGCCCTCATGGCCCGCTGTGGTACTCACCTCAACTCATTACCAGTTAGGTCAAGCTCATGTAATTGAACCAGTGAACCACATAATCTGGCAACTGGGTCCCGTACAGGGTCAAAAATGTGACTTTGTTTCAGTGGAG
Organism: Urechis unicinctus; assembly: GCA_034190875.2. NCBI lineage: Eukaryota > Metazoa > Annelida > Polychaeta > Xenopneusta > Urechidae > Urechis > Urechis unicinctus. The sequence goes on along the minus strand of CM067354.1, from coordinate 71,738,787 downwards.
CAAGTTGGTAGAGGTCTCCAGCTGCGAGAATACACACATTACCAAACAACGTGGTTTCATCCTTCACTCCTTTGATTTTATTTAATCTCTTGTGTATGCTTAATAGCATGTCTGATCCAACCATGGAAACTTCATCAATGACCATCAAGTGCAAATTTTCCGTTTTCATGCAGAGAGAATTCAGTTTTTCACATGTGATTGACTCATTAGAACCAAATCTTCCAGTTGTCATCCAAACTTACAAACCGGGGTGATCGCCATAACTTGGCCGAGCCAAGTTAACAAACGCAACTGACCAACATAACTTGGCGTTATGATTACGCCAAGTTAACAAAGATCTTGTTATAATAAGATACCCCACTCGGCAATTCGCCCGACAAATTCCGTGACGCCGTGTAAGCAGCGCCCCCTACGTTTCTTGAAACTGCTCGACGCGCAGCAGCCAACCAACGTTATGACTCGCGAGTATGTTTGACTAGAAGTCAAACACAAATGGGTATTTCTGCGCTGCAATTAACTGTTATAATTGACAAAGGCCTTTCCACCCATTAAGTGATTGTTCTACCACATGTTTCTGGCTATATTGCCGGGAAATTAAGTTTTGTGCAATATGCATAAACACAATCTCTGTAGTCAATGATATACATGACCAGAAGAATTACCGAAGTGCGAAGGAAGGGCTCGTTGTCCCAAGCATTATACAGGCTTAAGGAACATGGTCAGTGAAAGCCTGGGTTGTAAGCATTCTAGCCAAAGAGGGATGGGAGTGATCGAGAGGTGGTGGGTTTGTAAATGCATGCGTGTATGCTTACGTTTGTTGGGTGATGAAAGAAGCCAAGATGGCAAGTTTGGCCGTTTGAAACTGGACATATTTAGGCCCTCTCAAAATAACACAAACACACTTTACTGCGTAGCTTGCAATGTAACGTTCCAAATATTCGTCTTAATATGGATTTTATGCACACGTAAGTAACTTGCGCTTCTCTATATCTGCACAGACTCCGTCAAGCGGCTTCTCGTAATCTGTATATTTGTCCACAAAGCTTATTTCTGCCCAGGGCTTGGCCAACTCCCCTGTTAACTCAACACTCTTGCAGAGGAGCGCTTAATATAGTTCTTTGAAAACAACCTGTTTGACGGGCGTTCTGTTGTTAACTAGCGACCCATGACCCCAACCCCTCAGAAGTTGCTACTGCGCAATATGGCAATATGGCGGGCTGGTTTTAGGGTGGGGCGTTGTAAGTCATGGTATATGGAATATTACCATGAACGAAAATATTTAACTATTTATGAATGGAGATGATATACAGGAGAGAAATAGAATCAGATGAAGCGAACAAAAACACCAGTATCAATATCGAACCGAGCACCACACCACAAACCTACCTACCAACATGTCCCCACAAGTAAGGATAAGACGAGACTAACGAGAGGCAAACAGGTGGTAAAAAGAAATATTCAATACACACCTCGAAGTAGATGTTCTGAAGCACTTGTTCTCTATCACTGCCGTTCAGTAAGCTTTTCAGCTGATGATGTTGTCGGGGAAAATGCAAGGTATACTTTATGAACCTGAGCTTAATCTGATAACACACTATGGGTGTCAAAACGGCAACAGATTACAGAACGAACGGAAAAGTTCTATGACAAGTTGCCTTTCACAGTTGAACTGTGAGCAAACCACGCAGTAGTCGGGTAGATAAAGGCGAATGCTGGTCAGTGATGTGTGACGTTTGGGTTGACGCCCCATTTTTTTTTACGCGCGTTATAGCACACGTGTCTGTAAAGTAGTATGTATGTATGTATGTATGTATGTATGTATGTATATGTATGTATGTATGTATGTATGTATGTATGTATGTATGTATGTATGTATGTATGTATGTATGTATGTATATGTATGTATGTATGTATGTATGTATGTATGTATGTATGTATGTATGTATGTATGTATGTATGTATGTATGTATGTATGTATGTATGTATGTATGTATGTATGTATGTATGTATGTATGTATGTATGTATGTGTATGTATGTATGTATGTATGTATGTATGTATGTATGTATGCATGCATGCATGCATGCATGCATGCATGCATGTATGTGCATGCATGTATGTATGTATGTATGTGTATGTATGTATGTATGTATGTATGTATGTATGTATGTATGTATGTATGTATGTATGTATGTATGTATGTATGTATGTATGTGTATGTATGTATGTATGTATGTATGTATGTATGTATGTATGTATGTATGTATGTATGTATGTATGTATGTATGTATGTATGTATGTATGTATGTATGTATGTATGTATGTATGTATGTATGTATGTATGTATGTATGTATGTATGTATGTATGTATGTATGTATGTATGTATGTATGTATGTATGTAAATAATAACCTAACATCCAATTAAAACAAGAACAAAAGTTTTCAAAAACTCGAACAGAACAGGCCAACAAAGTATGAAAACTTGTTTTGGGGGGCATTCTGTTCAATATCCACCACCTGGCTGCTTTGTTATTCTATTTGAGATGACCATTCATTTTTAAACATAACTGACTGCGTATATGAACACTCTCAATCAGACCCGGGTAGAAATTTGAAACCACCATGGTACGGCGTACTTCGATTGGAGTACAAAAATATCAGGTGTGCAAATGTATTGACATGGGGTGTGATGTTATCATCCATAAGTCACAAATATACCATACAAATTTCACTTAACTATATTTTATATAATCTAGACAAACTATGGTCTGCAAAAAGGAAGTTCTTTACTTTGCCAGACCGATTCAAAAAGGATTTTTGCCTCATCAATCGACGGAAAAGACACGCGATGGCCGCCGAACTAAAGTTTGAAAACGCGTAAAAAAGCCTTCTCGTACATGTGCAACGCTAAATATGGTCCCACGATTTAACCCAACCAAATTTCAGTAAATGATGTCACAATTTGCAAAACAGTTGAGAAAATTAATCTTTATGTATGCATACTCCAAACCAAGTACGCCGTACTAGGAACGTGGTGCGTACCTCGATCGAGGTACGTACTTCCTTCTGTGGTCGTCTTTGACCTGATAATCATGGTGATAAAAATTTCATGACATTCATCATTCAGTTATCTATGTTCGTCTGCTTCAAATATACAGCTTAATTCACATAAAATACCATGTACTATCATAGGCTTTTATAGGCAATGATTTCTACAAACTTCACATCACAATTGCTTTGAAATCACAAGTTAAGCATGCTGAGGATTTTTTTTTTTGCAAATTTCTATGGTGATGTGGCATTGTTGCCTTGACCCAGACCTAAATTTCCCTCTGGATACAAAGTCTCTGGTCAGGGCTATGAATATAATGTAGTGTAGTGTGCACATAGATCCCAATTTCCCTCCGGATATCAAGTCTCAGTGCAGTGCTACGATTATATTACAAGGTTGCGCTTAGATTTCATTATTCTTTAGGACGTAACATTTCTGCGCAGCGCTAGGATTGTGATGCAATGTTGTTAAGTCCTATGTCTCAATAACCCTCTGGGTATAAAGTCTAATTGATCTTAATTCACTGCATTGCATTAACATACATACAATCAAGGCTATAATCATGGTGATAAAAATTTCATGACATTCATCTTTCATTTATCTATGTTCGTTTGCTTCATTTCTACAGCTTAATTCACATCAAATACCATGTACTATCATAGGCTTTTATAGGTAATGATTGCTATAAACTTCACATCACAATTGCTTTGAAATCACAAGTTAAGCTTGCTCTTGAAAAATCAGCATTGAAAAAATTTATTTGGATATGTTGTATATTGCTACTTATCACTATGTTGGTATACATTTGCCATTTTCATAGTGTTTATGTCCATACTATCAAACCTCAAATAATGTGCAGCGTTAGTATTGCTTTTCTGGAATAATCCTGCTATTCATTGGTTCAGTGGTTGATTGCAACTGAGGCGGCATGTCGTACTTTCTAGAGCAGTCCAGTGCTTCACCATGACCATCTTGTCCATTCAATTATTTTCCTATATTTTTTATTGAACAGCATGCTTTTTAAGAAAAGGGGCATGTTAAGTTACCAACGTTTTATTAAAACATAAAAATATAAGTCTTTCAGAGCACTCACTTCGTAATAAGTTTACTCAACAGGCCACCTCACACTATGAAGTATTTTTTGAAGTTGTTACATCCATGGATGAGAGAACACTTGGTAAAGTAACTTTCCCTTTGTCTAAGATGATCTTATTTTCTACAGATAAAACAAAATGCCGCTTTTTAATTCACAATTGTTAAATTATAAAACTAATGAAAAGCCCTGCTACTACAGAGTCATTAAAATACTTACCTTACTCATTGACTCAGCTTCTGGTGACCACCACTGCTACCCCTACCCTTTATCTCCGGGTGTGGGTCCAGAGGAAGGGGCCTGGCTTGCCGTAGTAGCGACTAATTTGGGGCAACGTGTTATTGAAATGGCCTAATCCACACCTTCTTTGATCGGAAGCACTGCAGTACACGATTAGGGAGGAACACTTGAAAACGTAATTTGTCTTTTGCTTTGCTGATCTTTTTTGGTGCAATTAATCTGTTACATTATAATACTAATGAATAGCAACGTTACTCCCAAGTCATTGATTTACTTACCTGACTGACTGACTCAGCTTCTGCTGCACCTTCACCCCTACCCTTTATCTTCCCGTGGGGGTTCAGAGGAAGAACTCTAGCTTGTTGTAGATGGCGATTAATTGCGGCATTCTGTTATTCAAATGGCGTGATCCACACCAAGTATTTGTTGACCGGATGCACAGTAAAATACGGAATAGAGAGAAACCTTGACAACGTAATTTTCTCTTTTGCTGCGTTGATTTTTTTTCAAAATCAAAGGGTCACTTTTAATTAATCAATGTGAAATTGTAATAATAAAGCAATTCCTCACTGCTGCAAAGCCATAGATTTACTTACCTTACTCATTGTTACGGTATCCGCATGACACCATCCCAACCTTTTATTTTACTCCTGTGGGTACAGGGGCAGGACTCCAGCTTGCCGAAGGTTTGGGGTCGGAGCAAATTTACTTTACTAGGATAGGCATTATATTAGTATTGGTGTGCCGCTAAACCCTATACATACCTTACTGTGCATCTTTCTCATTATTTTTGTACTACACATGTTCATTAATTATTCCCACTTAATACACTTTTGTATTATGTGCATTCTTTACTACTGGCAGAATTTATCCATTTATATTAGCCCCGGTATTCGCACCGGACTGAATTTTGTTTAAGATATTAAGTCCCTTTGAACACCATCATCGCTGTCACATATTGCTTGAAGCGATTCCATACTCCAAACATTATTCCAATCGAGCTTGACAGCAAGATTTACAGTACAACCGTAGCGGATTCAGAGGATAGGAGCTGGTTTGGGTACGACTTGGTCTGGAATCGAGTTAACCCCGATCATGAGCGATCATTCATGGCTGGTCATAGTTCGATTAATTTTACTTTTTGCATGTCAGTTTTCCGATGTATTGGAGTCAGTCGATTCTTAATGATGCCGCATCAGGTATACTAATTTGTGCTGTTACTAATGGGTGGTCGGTCATAATAATGTCGACTGACAGCATTGAGGTCTCTTTGAAGCTGTTTTTGTCATCATTATCGCCCATTTTATTTAAGGGAAGGTGGGTGGTTCCTGCTACAGTGATTGATAGTTAGGTCTGGACTCTAATTACCGGGCTAACATAAAACTTTCATACGTTTTGCATGTGTCACATTAATGTTTATGTCACAATTGACCCATTATTATTATTCTCTATCACATAAATTAGATTAAAACTATATATTGATGTTATAAATTCAAGTTCATCTATTTTGAGTAAATTGTTATTTATTACATAATCAACCATATTTGAAACAATTTCTTAAACAAACTATTGATCCATCAATCATTTTTCTTTAAATTTATCATTTCATTCCTGTTTACATTGAAAACAATTGATCTAATATGACATTGCATTAGAGGTGATAAACACTGCGTCATGGTCAGAATAATACACATCATGGACATCAATATGGCTCTCTGCTTCTCGGTTGAAATAAATGTGATCTAGTAAAGTTCCATTGTCAGTTGTAGGTAATTTGACATATTGCTGGAAACCATGTCGTTCATCAGAGATCTTAACATTGAGGTGGTTCCTCTCAGTAGGTCATTATTAAAATCTCCAAGTACAAACGTAGGTATCTGCAATGGCATCAGGAGTAACAGTTTTTCCATCTCGTGTACGAAACTGGTCATTGATTGTGATGGTTTTCGGTACACAGCAGCCACAACTATGCGGGTTTTGGAAGTATGTAAGGCAACAACATATGACTCTAATCCTGTAACTTTGATCTGATCTAGTGCAATTGGTTGGAGTCTTTTTGAAGCGCATATCATGATGCCATGCTGGCCATTATGATCAGTCTGGGATGGAATGTTTTCTCGGAAAGCAACGTAATCATGCTTCTGCAGGAAAGAGTCTATATTATGCTGAGGAGTGAGGTATGTTTCTGTGAAACACATGACATCAGTTTTGGACAGAATTTTCTTTTCTTCTTGGCATTCTAGGTCAACTGGTTTGTCATAGAAATGTCTTATGTTAAGGTGTCCAATTGTCAACCATTCTGGGTTACTCAGTGCTATAAGACTTGGTGGATCATTTGTGGTATACACTTTGTTTGCATTTCATTCATTTCGTCATCAATTTTTGGATTGGTCTTGATTGCTTTGGCATTGAAATCAGTGATGTTAAGACCTGACAATTTCTTTACTCGACTGAATGCAACATAAGCTTGTCCTTTGCCAAATAGTGCTGCTTCCTTCATGCTGACAACAATTTGTTCAACAGTCATGCTTTGACATTTGTGTATGGTAACTGCCCAAGCCAGAGTGAATGGAAATTGTCGTCGAGCAACATTTGCACCTTTTCGCTTGTTTTTTTCGTAGTGACCTTCAAGTCGAACAATGGGGACTGAATCTGGATATTGACGTTTCCATTTGCTAGTAGCAATTGCTTTCTTGCCAACATTATCATTGTCAAATCTGACCAATACAACCAACACTTTTTGTGAGTTGTCCATGATTACAGCAGTGACTGTCCCAATGACACCATTGACCAATCCGTCTGATGTATCCACATTGTATACAACCATTACTTTAGCACCAATACATAGCTCTAGTATTGTGTGTAGTCCTCCAGTTTCAGTGCGGGATTTGGATCCACCAACGTTTTGCAAATCAATGAGTCCTGTTCTGTCTCCTTTATCATCAACTGCTTTGATAATGACACGATCCTCTTGTCTAGGAGCAAGAGCGTTCAATCTTACAGCGTTCTAATTATCTACATCACGATTCAAGGCAAATACATGTAGGATGTCATTTGGGTAATTTACATCATCATGTCTGATCTCTTTTGACTTAAGCACTTTCAAGTCATTTTCAGTACAATCCCCTGATCGCAATCTACAGAGCAAATCTGCAAAGAATGAGTCATCTTTCTGTCGCATGATTTCATCAAGTTCATGTAATTGAACCAGTGAACCACATAATCTGGCAACTGGGTCCCGTACAGGGTCAAAAATGTGACTTTGTTTCAGTGGAGCAAGTTGGTAGAGGTCTCCAGCTGCGAGAATACACTCATTACCAAACAACGTGGTTTCATCCTTCACTCCTTTGATTTTATTTAATCTCTTGTGTATGCTTAATAGCATGTCTGATCCAACCATGGAAACTTCATCAATGACCATCAAGTGCAAATTTTCCGTTTTCATGCAGAGAGAATTCAGTTTTTCACATGTGATTGACTCATTAGAACCAAATCTTCCAGTTGTCATCCAAACTTACAAACCGGGGTGATCGCCATAACTTGGCCGAGCCAAGTTAACAAACGCGACTTACCAACATAACTTGGCGTTATGATTACGCCAAGTTAACAAAGATCTTGTTATAATAAGATACCCCACTCGGCAATTCGCCCGACAAATTCCGTGACGCCGTGTAAGCAGCGCCCCCTACGTTTCTTGAAACTGCTCGACGCGCAGCAGCCAACCAACGTTATGACTCGCGAGTATGTTTGACTAGAAGTCAAACACAAATGGGTATTTCTGCGCTGCAATTAACTGTTATAATTGACAAAGGCCTTTCCACCCATTAAGTGATTGTTCTACCACATGTTTCTGGCTATATTGCCCGGAAATTAAGTTTTGTGCAATATGCATAAACACAATCTCTGTAGTCAATGATATACATGACCAGAAGAATTACCGAAGTGCGAAGGAAGGGCTCGTTGTCCCAAGCATTATACAGGCTTAAGGAACATTGTCAGTGAAAGCCTGGGTTGTAAGAATTCTAGCCAAAGAGGGATGGGAGTGATCGAGAGGTGGTGGGTTTGTAAATGCATGCGTGTATGCTTACGTTTGTTGGGTGATGAAAGAAGCCAAGATGGCAAGTTTGGCCGTTTGAAACTGGACATATTTAGGCCCTCTCAAAATAACACAAACACACTTTACTGCGTAGCTTGCAATGTAACGTTCCAAATATTCGTCTTAATATGGATTTTATGCACACGTAAGTAACTTGCGCTTCTCTATATCTGCACAGACTCCGTCAAGCGGCTTCTCGTAATCTGTATATTTGTCCACAAAGCTTATTTCTGCCCAGGGCTTGGCTAACTCCCCTGTTAACTCAACACTCTTGCAGAGGAGCGCTTAATATAGTTCTTTGAAAACAACCTGTTTGACGGGCGTTCTGTTGTTAACTAGCGACACATGACCCCAACCCCTCAGAAGTTGCTACTGCGCAATATGGCAATATGGCGGGCTGGTTTTAGGGTGGGGCGTTGTAAGTCATGGTATATGGAATATTACCATGAACGAAAATATTTAACTATTTATGAATGGAGATGATATACAGGAGAGAAATAGAATCAGATGAAGCGAACAAAAACACCAGTATCAATATCGAACCGAGCACCACACCACAAACCTACCAACATGTCCCCACAAGTAAGGATAAGACGAGACTAACGAGAGGCAAACAGGTGGTAAAAAGAAATATTCAATACACACCTCGAAGTAGATGTTCTGAAGCACTTGTTCTCTATCACTGCCGTTCAGTAAGCTTTTCAGCTGATGATGTTGTCGGGGAAAATGCAAGGTATACTTTATGAACCTGAGCTTAATCTGATAACACACTATGGGTGTCAAACGGCAACAGATTACAGAACGAACGGAAAAGTTCTATGACAAGTTCCCTTGCACAGTTGAACTGTGAGCAAACCACGCAGTAGTTGGGTAGATAAAGGCAAATGCTGGTCAGTGATGTGTGACGTTTGGGTTGACGCCCCATTTTTTTTTACGCGCGTTATAGCACACGTGTCTGTAAAGTATGTATGTATGTATGTATGTATGTATGTATGTATGTATGTATGTATGTATGTATGTATGTATGTATGTATGTATGTATGTATGTATGTATGTATGTATGTATGTATGTATGTATGTATGTATGTATGTATGTATGTATGTATGTATGTATGTATGTATGTATGTATGTATGTATGTATGTATGTATGTATGTATGTATGTATGTATGTATGTATGTATGTATGTATGTATGTATGTATGTATGTATGTATGTATGTATGTATGTATGTATGTATGTATGTATGTATGTATGTATGTATGTATGTATGTATGCATGTATGTATGTATGTATGCATGCATGCATGCATGCATGCATGCATGCATGCATGCATGCATGCATGCATGCATGCATGCATGCATGCATGCATGTATGTATGTATGTATGTATGTATGTATGTATGTATGTATGTATGTATGTATGTATGTATGTATGTATGTATGTATGTATGTATGTATGTATGTATGTATGTATGTATGTATGTATGTATGTATGTATGTATGTATGTATGTATGTATGTAAATAATAACCTAACATCCAATTAAAACAAGAACAAAAGTTTTCAAAAACTCGAACAGAACAGGCCAACAAAGTATGAAAACTTGTTTTGGGGGGCATTCTGTTCAATATCCACCACCTGGCTGCTTTGTTATTCTATTTGAGATGACCATTCATTTTTAAACATAACTGACTGCGTATATGAACACTCTCAATCAGACCCGGGTAGAAATTTGAAACCACCATGGTACGGCGTACTTCGATTGGAGTACAAAAATATCAGGTGTGCAAATGTATTGACATGGGGTGTGATGTTATCATCCATAAGTCACAAATATACCATACAAATTTCACTTAACTATATTTTATATAATCTAGACAAACTATGGTCTGCAAAAAGGAAGTTCTTTACTTTGCCAGACCGATTCAAAAAGGATTTTTGCCTCATCAATCGACGGAAAAGACACGCGATGGCCGCCGAACTAAAGTTTGAAAACGCGTAAAAAAGCCTTCTCGTACATGTGCAACGCTAAATATGGTCCCACGATTTAACCCAACCAAATTTCAGTAAATGATGTCACAATTTGCAAAACAGTTGAGAAAATTAATCTTTATGTATGCATACTTCAAACCAAGTACGCCGTACTAGGAACGTGGTGCATACCTCGATCGAGGTACGTACTTCCTTCTGCGGTCGTCTTTGACCTGATAATCATGGTGATAAAAATTTCATGACATTCATCATTCAGTTATCTATGTTCGTCTGCTTCAAATATACAGCTTAATTCACATAAAATACCATGTACTATCATAGGCTTTTATAGGCAATGATTTCTACAAACTTCACATCACAATTGCTTTGAAATCACAAGTTAAGCATGCTGAGGATTTTTTTTTTTACAAATTTCTATGGTGATGTGGCATTGTTGCCTTGACCCAGACCTAAATTTCCCTCTGGATACAAAGTCTCTGGTCAGGGCTATGAATATAATGTAGTGTAGTGTGCACATAGATCCCAATTTCCCTCCGGATATCAAGTCTCAGTGCAGTGCTACGATTATATTACAAGGTTGCGCTTAGATTTCATTATTCTTTAGGACGTAACATTTCTGCGCAGCGCTAGGATTGTGATGCAATGTTGTTAAGTCCTATGTCTCAATAACCCTCTGGGTATAAAGTCTAATTGATCTTAATTCACTGCATTGCATTAACATACATACAATCAAGGCTATAATCATGGTGATAAAAATTTCATGACATTCATCTTTCATTTATCTATGTTCGTTTGCTTCATTTCTACAGCTTAATTCACATCAAATACCATGTACTATCATAGGCTTTTATAGGTAATGATTGCTATAAACTTCACATCACAATTGCTTTGAAATCACAAGTTAAGCTTGCTCTTGAAAAATCAACATTGAAAAAATGTATTTGGATATGTTGTATATTGCTACTTATCGCTATGTTGGTATACATTTGCCATTTTCATAGTGTTTATGTCCATACTATCAAACCTCAAATAATGTGCAGCATTAGTATTGCTTTTCTGGAATAATCCTGCTATTCATTGGTTCAGTGGTTGATTGCAACTGAGGCGGCATGTCGTACTTTCTAGAGCAGTCCAGTGCTTCACCATGACCATCTTGTCCATTCAATTATTTTCCTATATTTTTTATTGAACAGCATGCTTTTTAAGAAAAGGGGCATATTAAGTTACCAACGTTTTATTAAAACATAAAAATATAAGTCTTTCAGAGCACTCACTTCGTAATAAGTTTACTCAACAGGCCACCTCACACTATGAAGTGGTGGGTTTGTAAATGCATGCGTGTATGCTTACGTTTGTTGGGTGATGAAAGAAGCCAAGATGGCAAGTTTGGCCGTTTGAAACTGGACATATTTAGGCCCTCTCAAAATAACACAAACACACTTTACTGCGTAGCTTGCAATGTAACGTTCCAAATATTCGTCTTAATATGGATTTTATGCACACGTAAGTAACTTGCGCTTCTCTATATCTGCACAGACTCCGTCGTGACTTATGTCAAGCGGCTTCTCGTAATCTGTATATTTGTCCACAAAGCTTATTTCTGCCCAGGGCTTGGCCAACTCCCCTGTTAACTCAACACTCTTGCAGAGGAGCGCTTAATATAGTTCTTTGAAAACAACCTGTTTGACGGGCGTTCTGTTGTTAACTAGCGACCCATGACCCCAACCCCTCAGAAGTTGCTACTGCGCAATATGGCAATATGGCGGGCTGGTTTTAGGGTGGGGCGTTGTAAGTCATGGTATATGGAATATTACCATGAACGAAAATATTTAACTATTTATGAATGGAGATGATATACAGGAGAGAAATAGAATCAGATGAAGCGAACAAAAAAACACCAGTATCAATATCGAACCGAGCACCACACCACAAACCTACCAACATGTCCCCACAAGTAAGGATAAGACGAGACTAACGAGAGGCAAACAGGTGGTAAAAAGAAATATTCAATACACACCTCGAAGTAGATGTTCTGAAGCACTTGTTCTCTATCACTGCCGTTCAGTAAGCTTTTCAGCTGATGATGTTGTCGGGGAAAATGCAAGGTATACTTTATGAACCTGAGCTTAATCTGATAACACACTATGGGTGTCAAACGGCAACAGATTACAGAACGAACGGAAAAGTTCTATGACAAGTTGCCTTGCACAGTTGAACTGTGAGCAAACCACGCAGTAGTCGGGTAGATAAAGGCGAATGCTGGTCAGTGATGTGTGACGTTTGGGTTGACGCCCCATTTTTTTTTTATGCGCGTTATAGCACACGTGTCTGTAAAGTATGTATGTATGTATGTATGTATGTATGTATGTATGTATGTATGTATGTATGTATGTATGTATGTATGTATGTATGTATGTATGTATGTATGTATGTATGTATGTATGTATGTATGTATGTATGTATGTATGTATGTATGTATGTATGTATGTATGTATGTATGTATGTATGTATGTATGTATGTATGTATGTATGTATGTATGTATGTATGTATGTATGTATGTATGTATGTATGTATGTATGTATGTATGTATGTATGTATGTATGTATGTATGTATGTATGTATGTATGTATGTATGTATGTATATGTATGTATGTATGTATGTATGTATGTATGTATGTATGTATGTAATAATAACCTAACATCCAATTAAACAAGAAACAAAGTTTTCAAAAACTCGAACAGAACAGGCCAACAAAGTATGAAAACTTGTTTTGGGGGGCATTCTGTTCAATATCCACCACCTGGCTGCTTTGTTATTCTATTTGAGATGACCATTCATTTTTAAACATAACTGACTGCGTATATGAACACTCTCAATCAGACCCGGGTAGAAATTTGAAACCACCATGGTACGGCGTACTTCGATTGGAGTACAAAAATATCAGGTGTGCAAATGTATTGACATGGGGTGTGATGTTATCATCCATAAGTCACAAATATACCATACAAATTTCACTTAACTATATTTTATATAATCTAGACAAACTATGGTCTGCAAAAAGGAAGTTCTTTACTTTGCCAGACCGATTCAAAAAGGATTTTTGCCTCATCAATCGACGGAAAAGACACGCGATGGCCGCCGAACTAAAGTTTGAAAAACGCGTAAAAAAGCCTTCTCGTACATGTGCAACGCTAAATATGGTCCCACAATTTAACCCAACCAAATTTCAGTAAATGATGTCACAATTTGCAAAACAGTTGAGAAAATTAATGTTTATGTATGCATACTTCAAACCAAGTACGCCGTACTAGGAACGTGGTGCGTACCTCGATCGAGGTACGTACTTCCTTCTGTGGTCGTCTTTGACCTGATAATCATGGTGATAAAAATTTCATGACATTCATCATTCAGTTATCTATGTTCGTCTGCTTCAAATATACAGCTTAATTCACATAAAATACCATGTACTATCATAGGCTTTTATAGGCAATGATTTCTACAAACTTCACATCACAATTGCTTTGAAATCACAAGTTAAGCATGCTGAGGATTTTTTTTTTTGCAAATTTCTATGGTGATGTGGCATTGTTGCCTTGACCCAGACCTAAATTTCCCTCTGGATACAAAGTCTCTGGGCATGGCTATGAATATAATGTAGTGTAGTGTGCACATAGATCCCAATTTCCCTCCGGATATCAAGTCTCAGTGCAGTGCTACGATTATATTACAAGGTTGCGCTTAGATTTCATTATTCTTTAGGACGTAACATTTCTGCGCAGCGCTAGGATTGTGATGCAATGTTGTTTAGTCCTATGTCTCAATAACCCTCTGGGTATAAAGTCTAATTGATCTTAATTCACTGCATTGCATTAACATACATACAATCAAGGCTATAATCATGGTGATAAAAATTTCATGACATTCATCTTTCACTTATCTATGTTCGTTTGCTTCATTTCTACAGCTTAATTCACATCAAATACCATGTACTATCATAGGCTTTTATAGGTAATGATTGCTATAAACTTCACATCACAATTGCTTTGAAATCACAAGTTAAGCTTGCTCTTGAAAAATCAGCATTGAAAAAATTTATTTGGATATGTTGTATATTGCTACTTATCACTATGTTGGTATACATTTGCCATTTTCATAGTGTTTATGTCCATACTATCAAACCTCAAATAATGTGCAGCGTTAGTATTGCTTTTCTGGAATAATCCTGCTATTCATTGGTTCAGTGGTTGATTGCAACTGAGGCGGCATGTCGTACTTTCTAGAGCAGTCCAGTGCTTCACCATGACCATCTTGTCCATTCAATTATTTTCCTATATTTTTTATTGAACAGCATGCTTTTTAAGAAAAGGGGCATGTTAAGTTACCAACGTTTTATTAAAACATAAAAATATAAGTCTTTCAGAGCACTCACTTCGTAATAAGTTTACTCAACAGGCCACCTCACACTATGAAGTATTTTTTGAAGTTGTTACATCCATGGATGAGAGAACACTTGGTAAAGTAACTTTCCCTTTGTCTAAGATGATCTTATTTTCTACAGATAAAACAAAATGCCGCTTTTTAATTCACAATTGTTAAATTATAAAACTAATGAAAAGCCCTGCTACTACAAAGTCATTAAAATACTTACCTTACTCATTGACTCAGCTTCTGGTGACCACCACTGCTACCCCTACCCTTTATCTCCGGGTGTGGGTCCAGAGGAAGGGGCCTGGCTTGCCGTAGTAGCGACTAATTTGGGGCAACGTGTTATTGAAATGGCCTAATCCACACCTTCTTTGATCGGAAGCACTGCAGTACACGATTAGGGAGGAACACTTGAAAACGTAATTTGTCTTTTGCTTTGCTGATCTTTTTGGTGCAATTAATCAATGTTACATTATAATACTAATGAATAGCAACGTTACTCCCAAGTCATTGATTTACTTACCTGACTGACTGACTCAGCTTCTGCTGCACCTTCACCCCTACCCTTTATCTTCCCGTGGGGGTTCAGAGGAAGAACTCTAGCTTGTTGTAGATGGCGATTAATTGCGGCATTCTGTTATTCAAATGGCGTGATCCACACCAAGTATTTGTTGACCGGATGCACAGTAAAATACGGAATAGAGAGAAACCTTGACAACGTAATTTTCTCTTTTGCTGCGTTGATTTTTTTTCAAAATCAAAGGGTCACTTTTAATTGATCAATGTGAAATTGTCATAATAAAGCAATTCCTCACTGCTGCTGCAAAGCCATAGATTTACTTACCTTACTCATTGTTACGGTATCCGCATGACACCATCCCAACCTTTTATTTTACTCCTGTGGGTACAGGGGCAGGACTCCAGCTTGCCGAAGGTTTGGGGTCGGAGCAAATTTACTTTACTAGGATAGGCATTATATTAGTATTGGTGTGCCGCTAAACCCTATACATACCTTACTGTGCATCTTTCTCATTATTTTTGTACTACACATGTTTCATTAATTATTCCCACTTAATACACTTTTGTATTATGTGCATTCTTTACTACAGGCAGAATTTATCCATTTATATTAGCCCCGGTATTCGCACCGGACTGAATTTTGTTTAAGATATTAAGTCCCTTTGAACACCATCATCGCTGTCTGACCCCTGTTGTCACATATTGCTTGAAGCGATTCCATACTCCAAACATTATTCCAATCGAGCTCGACAGCAAGATTTACAGTACAACCGTAGCGGATTCAGAGGATAGGAGCTGTTTGGGTACGACTTGGTTTGGAATCGAGTTAACCCCGATCATGAGCGATCATTCATGGCTGGTCATAGTTCGATTAATTTTACTTTTTGCATGTCAGTTTTCCGATGTATTGGAGTCAGTCGATTCTTAATGATGCCGCATCAGGTATACTAATTTGTGCTGTTACTAATGGGTGGTCGGTCATAATAATGTCGACTGACAGCATTGAGGTCTCTTTGAAGCTGTTTTTGTCATCATTATCGCCCATTTTATTTAAGGGAAGGTGGGTGGTTCCTGCTACAGTGATTAATAGTTAGGTCTGGACTCTAATTACCGGGCTAACATAAAACTTTCATACGTTTTGCATGTGTCACATTAATGTTTATGTCATAATTGACCCATTATTATTATTCTCTATCACATAAATTAGATTAAAACTATATATTGATGTTATAAATTCAAGTTCATCTATTTTGAGTAAATTGTTATTTATTACATAATAAACCATATTTGAAACAATTTCTTAAACAAACTATTGATCCATCAATCATTTTTCTTTAAATTTATCATTTCATTCCTGTTTACATTGAAAACAATTGATCTAATATGACATTGCCTTAGAGGTGATAAACACTGCGTCATGGTCAGAATAATACACATCATGGACATCAATATGGCTCTCTGCTTCTCGGTTGAAATAAATGTGATCTAGTAAAGTTCCATTGTCAGTTGTAGGTAATTTGACATATTGCTGGAAATCATGTCGTTCATCAGAGATCTTAACATTGAGGTGGTTCCTCTCAGTAGGTCATTATTAAAATCTCCAAGTACAAACGTAGGTATCTGCAATGGCATCAGGAGTAACAGTTTTTCCATCTCGTGTACGAAACTGGTCATTGATTGTGATGGTTTTCGGTACACAGCAGCCACAACTATGCGGGTTTTGGAAGTATGTAAGGCAACAACATATGACTCTAATCCTGTATCTTTGATCTGATCTAGTTCAATTGGTTGGAGTCTTTTTGAAGCGCATATCATCATGCCATGCTGGCCATTATGATCAGTCTGGGATGGAATGTTTTCTCGGAAAGCAACGTAATCATGCTTCTGCAGGAAAGAGTCTATATTATGCTGAGGAGTGAGGTATGTTTCTGTGAAACACATGACATCAGTTTTGGACAGAATTTTCTTTTCTTCTTGGCATTCTAGGTCAACTAGTTTGTCATAGAAATGTCTTATGTTAAGGTGTCCAATTGTCAACCATTCTGGGTTACTCAGTGCTATAAGACTTGGTGGATCATTTGTGGTATACACTTTGTTTGCATTTCATTCATTTCGTCATCAATTTTTGGATTGGTCTTGATTGCTTTGGCATTGAAATCAGTGATGTTAAGACCTGACAATTTCTTTACTCGACTGAATGCAACATAAGCTTGTCCTTTGCCAAATAGTGCTGCTTCCTTCATGCTGACAACAATTTGTTCAACAGTCATGCCTTGACATTTGTGAATGGTAACTGCCCAAGCCAGAGTGAATGGAAATTGTCTTCGAGCAACTTTTGCACCTTTTCGCTTGTTTTTTTCGTAGTGACCTTCAAGTCGAACTATGGGGACTGAATCTGGATATTGTCGTTTCCATTTGCTAGATGCAATTGCTTTCTTGCCAACATTCTCATTGTCAAATCTGACCAATACAACCAACACTTTTTGTGAGTTGTCCATGATTACTGCAGTGACTGTCCCAATGACACCATTGACCAATCTGTCTGATGTATCCACATTGTATACAACCATTTAGCACCAATACATAGCTCTAGTGTTGTGTGTAGTCCTCCAGTTTCAGTACGGGATTTGGAATCACCAATGTGCTGCAAATCAATGAGTCCTGTGCTGTCCTTTATCATCAATTGCTTTGATAATGACACGATCATCTTGTCTAGGTGCAAGAGCGTTCAATCTCTCAGCATTCCAGTTATCAACATCACGATTCAAGGCAAAAACATGTAGGATGTCATTGGGGTAATTTGTATCACCATGTCTGATCTCTTTGGACTGAAGCACTTTTAAGTCACTATCAGTACACTTGCCTGTTCGTAATCTGCAGAGCAAATCTGCAAAGAATGAGTCATCTTTCTGTCGCATGATTTCATCAAGCTCATGTAATTGAAAGTCATCCTTCCACAGTGAACCATATAATCTGGCAACTGGGTTACCAACAGGGTCAAAAATGTGATTTTGCTTCACTGGAGCAAGTTGGTATAGGTCACCAGCTGCTAGAATACACACATTACCAAACAACGTGGTTTCATCCTTCACTCCTTTGATTTCATTTAGTCTCTTGTGTATGCTTAATAACATGTCTGATCCAACCACGGAAACTTCATCAATGACCATCAAGTGCAAATTTTCCATTTTCATGCGGAGAGAATTGAGTTTTTCACATGTGAGTGACTCATTACCGCCAAATCTTGCAACTGTCAGCAGTAATGCAGAGTGAATAGTCAAGCCTCCTACATTGAATGCAGCTACACCCGTGGGTGCTGTGACAAAAGTCATCATACCAGTTGGTTTCATCTGATTGGACAGTGGTAGAATTCTCTTGGTGTCAGAACAAATCAGTTTGATGACATGACTTTTACCAACTCCACCTGGACCACTTAAAAAAACTCTGTATGGTTCAACACTTTTGCCCTGTTTCATTGATGTAACTGCTTTCTTACACCATTGCCTATGATAGAATACAATTTGTCTCTGCTTAGTATTCAGCTTTCGCACCATCTCTCTATATTCAGGAGGAGAAATTATTGCTTTATCGACAACTGATTCATATCGAGACACAATGTCTGAGGATGGTTTGCCACTTGGGCGTTCAATAAGCTGAGCATTAGCATCAAGATCTTCCTGCTCTATGTCTGTTTCTAATTAAACACCTTGAGCACGATCATCAGAATCTTGTTGTTCTGTTTGGGGAGCTACGTTTGACCACATGTGAACTGGCGGACCATTGACTTCATGTTCATGAATAGCTTCATCAATTAATTCCATGTTTTGGGTAAATTGCCTTTCTATTGCCATGCATTCATCTTTCCTAGCAATATAGTGAGTGCGGAAGTCACCATAAGTGCCAAGCAAGTCACATTCTTCGTTTCGCCATGGTACAAATAGCATCAACTTGCTTCTGTAGAAGTTGCTTGAATTATCTGCTGAACGATACTTCTTGAATCGTATAACAGCCTGACATTTAAGTCTGTGCATTTGACCCATTCCGTTTGCAAGCACAATGCGTTTTGGCAATTCAGGTCTTTCTTGTGGTATTGACTCGTCATTTTCATCCAGTACAACTGGTACAGAATCATCCTGATCATATTCTCTTTCAACACGTGAAACAGGGTAGGTGCTGGCAAATTCAGCGAGACACGTGTCCAAGTTCCAATGGTCTAGCACCATATCTGATCACAATGTTCTTTTGAAAGATATATTCGTCACAATCCTCTTTGTTTTGCAGCTGATGATATGTTTTCAAGACTGCACTACGTTCTGCCTTAGGATTTGTGTCTACGAAAATAACCTTTCGGCTCAGTCGTCTCATTGGCATTGACAGGATTCTGTACGCTGCTTCTTGTGCACTCAATTCTCTGTGGTTTAGAAATGTGGATGCCACGTATCTCAACATTTCCCTCAGTTCTCTGTCTTTGTACTCATTAGCTGCTCGTTTCAGTAAATGGCCCATGCCATTTTCACCCTTTGTCACATAGGAACAAATGTACATGATACATGCGTATGCATCCACAATAAACTGCAAATCTAGGAATGCTTGCAAGACAGTTGGATTAAAAGGAGAGGTGTTGATGTCACGTGGTTGACGTTGTAACACAATGTGTGTTCCTTTTTCTGACACTTTCAACGCTTTGATGTAGTCATCAGTGTTTACATCAGCTTTCTCTAACAATTCATCCAGATAAATGTCTCCTTGTAATTCTTTATCACTCATCACTTTAGAGACCTTTTCAAGTGCTGTTTCTGCTTCTTTGATTTTCTCTGCATCCTGTGATTCTCTTGCGATGAGTGTTTGTGGGCTAGGTGGTTAAGGATAATCAAATCTGCATTTCCCCTTTCTACGACATGAAGCAGAGTGTTTGTGACTTTGCAGCTTAGATACATAATCTGTGTTTTCTATTTGGGCCTTTGACACAGAGATATGTTTATCAACAAACTCACAAATGTCTTCATCAGAGTTTTCATCGAGTTTGGGGCCATTTTTGACCCACAATAAGGTGTGTGCATGAGGTGAGCCACGGGCTTGAAACTCTATTCTGTTAGCATACTCAACAATTTCTCCATTTGGGTGTGCTTTTGATTTGAGAACATCTCTGAATAATACCTGAAGTATATACTGAAAATGGCGTGCAGCTGTGACAGGGTTCGTTCGCAACCACATGCTTCTTTCCTCAAAAGATAGTTTTTTCACATCATCATCACTCAATATTTTTCCATATTGACGGGCTATTTCTATGCTCTGTAGCAAGTCAGGCCATTGCATATCTGCTGCAGAAACAGTGAAAAACCATGTGGGAATTCCCAGTTGTCTAACCATTGCCAGAACATCATAGTTAAGAGATTGAAAGTATGCAGGTGATCCTCTCACATTCTTCAAAATTTGGTAAGCATGGTCAACTTTCATAAAATGTCCAATAGTATCAAATTTTTTCACATCACCAACTGTCAGTGGTTTGCCTTCATGCCTTGTGCCTTGTGCTCTACGGAACACTACGTGGTTAATGATGCTTTGAACTTGTGCATTCTCTACTGCATATTGAGCACTGAGTAGATATTTAATTGATTTAGCAAACCTTCCATCACAGTCCAAAAGTCTTTTGTTAAAGTACCTGCGAGGATGCAACTTGATCGTGCGTTCCGTAGACAGAGCATTTAAACCATCAGGATATTTTTCAGGATTAGCTAGCTCTTCAAAATTCGGATCAGTAAGTAGAGGCATTGGTTTCCCAGACTCAGCTGGAGCAACATTGATCACTTTGCATGTCATGTCAGGGTTTGTATTGATTATGCTTGTCTCATAAGGTAGTCCACAGACACCTGCAGTAGCTTCAAAAGCATTGTCATCTTCAACAGTCTCTGCCTTTTCTTTCTCTGACTCATCACACTGCATATCTGCACTTTGCAGTGCTATATGTAATATGTGCTCACATTTGTGTCTCGAACATACTGTCAAGATTTCGTCTGGCTCTGATCTATGTATTTCAACATGAAGAGAAAACATATCTGCCATAGCTTGCAATGCTATATGTTCTCCCCATGGATTTCCACTTTCTAGATCATCAAGATATGTCACCCATTGTATCTCTTGTCATTCTTTAGATTGTCAGTCTCAATTCTTGCACATACAAATTCTTTGTAATTCTCTGAATGGTTGAACATATATTTGACTAAATGTTGTCTCAGTAATGCTGATGTTGTTGTGAAAATTCTCTTTGTATTTAAATGATAACATACAGATGCAAATAAGCAATTTCCATCTCTTGGTACATCATAAATGGCAAATTCACTTTGCTTAGAAGTAGAGGTGACAACATGCCTTCCTTCCCATTTACAGCTGCATGAAGCTGCTTTGGTTTTGTCTGCTTCGATGGGCACTTGTGTTTCACAATCAGCTTCTTTCATAGCTAATCCAGTTTCCATCTCTTCATTGTCTAATCTCTCGTGTCCCGTGCCTCAACATTATACTCGACCAACTCTAATTCTGCTTCATCAGTTTCCATTTTTTCTGGGCTTTGTGTGACAATCAATTCTGATTCAATCTCATCATTTGCTTCTCTGTTTGAGTTTTGTATCATAGCATTTGAAACAGATAATTGTGGTTCCATCTCATCAATTTCCATTCTCGGAATGTGTTGTGTCACATCTGTTGGGTTTGATTCCACTTCATTACATTCCATTTTATCAGAATTTTGGTTTGCGGGATTTGACTCGTGTTTACCATTATCATCTGAACGCGACTCTGTCATTGCTTGCCACAATTCTACATCGTCTTTGACAGAATCTGCGGTCTAGGAATCATTGATGTGAATATCACTATACAAGGAATTGTTTGCTTTCAGCCACCTCAGAGCTTCCATGACTTTAGTGGGTCTTACATACTCATACATGTAGTGGGACTTGTACTTCAGTCTGCGTTTTAGTTTCAATGGAATGATTTGCATTTCAGAAGGCAATCGAGGAAATTGTTCACAAACATCATCGACTTTTGATGGAACATCAACTGCTGGTCCATGAATCGCATGTTGTCTACCTCGAGGCAAGCCAACCATTTTCATGAGTGGAAATCTCTTTGAGATCAATCTAAGTTCCAATGTGTTAAGATCATTTAGTTCAACTGGAGGGGTCACAAAGTGAAGTTTGTTAGCTTTTGATTGTGCTGGCATCTTTATTGTCATTTGGCAGGTTTCACAAATCCACTCTTTATTTCCAGCTGATGCAATTCGATGATTCAGTATGCTTTTCAACACAGCTTCAGGTATTTTCTCATATTTTTTCCCCGTAAATTCCACAAATGCCCCCCTGTACAACAGTCTATGACAACAGATGCAGACATAGTCACAAGTATCCTTTACAGTCCTATGATATTGCTCAACAACAGCTTGACATGTTGGTATGACCTGTTCCTTATTATGTCTCCTGACTTGCATTGAAAATTTCTCTGTTTCTAATCGTTTGAGTCTTTTATCGGGAGTTTCACATGATCTGATCTTTGCCTCTCTTGTTCTTGTAGCTATAAGTCTTGTTTGTCTTTTTTCATTAGATTCATTAGACCTCAATTTAGACATGACTCCTCACAGATTCAAGTCTAGTTTGGGTCTGTTCATGAGATTCATTTGATCTCCGTTCAGATTTATGAAGAGACAATCGAAGGTCTCGAAAACGTCGCCACAGTCAGTGATGATACGATTGTGTGGGGAACCATGGCCAAGGAGCACGACGCCAACCTGCTCGCAGTCATACGCAGGTTCAAGGAGTCAAGCTCAACCGTGACAAATGCACGTTCAAATCTCAGGAGGTGACATACTTCGGACACCTGCTGACTGCCAATGGCCTAAAACCGGACCCCAGGAAAGTGAAAGCCATCCACAACATGGAGTGTCCCAAAGACTATGCGGAGCTGGAAACCATAGTCGGAATGGTCAACTACCTTGCCAGGTTTGCACCAAATCTCTCTGACATAACCGCTCCTCTCCGCGACTTGTTGAAAGCACCTGATTTCACCTGGGACACAAGTCACGACCGCGCCTTCACTGAGATGAAAGAAGTCATCACCCGAGAGCCAGGCCCGGTGCTTGCATTCTTTGATGAAAAGAAGGACACGACTCTCCAAGTAGATGCCTCACAGCGAGGTCTTGGAGCGACAATCATGCAAGACGGCAAACCGGTGGAATACACTTCAACATCTCTCAACACGACAGAGCAGAAGTATGCCCAAATTGAAAAAGAGATGTATGCCATCGTGTTTGGGTGCAAGCGGTTCCACCAGTACCTCTATGGATGACACACCACCATAGAGAGCGACCACAAGCTGCTTGAGACAATTATGCGAAAAATTCTCGCCGTAGCACCAGCCCAAGTACAGCGAATGATGCTGGCACTGCAGAAGTATGACATAAAGGTTGTCCACAAGCCAGTGAAGCAGATCCCCGTCGCTGACACGCTGTCAAGGAACTTCCTGAATGTGAATGACTGTGCAGATGACCTTGATCTTCAGGTCCACTCTGTCGTTGACAACCTACCTGTGTCCAACAAGAAGCTGCAAGAGCTACGAGCTGCAACATCCAACGACCCTCAGCTGGTTATGCTGAGGCAGACTATCTTGGATGGTTAGCCTTAGGAGAAGCGCGACTGCCCGAAAGTCGTACATGAATTCTGGATTGTCCGCGATGAACTCTCAGTTAACGATGGAATAATCTTCCGCGGCGACAGATTCATTGTACCAAAACTCCTCAGACCAGATATACTAAAACTGGTCCACCAAGGGCACATGGGCATGGAACTATGCAAGCGACGCGCCCGAGACATCATGTACTGGCCAAGCATGAATGGACAAATTGAGGACATGTGTGCTAAATGTCCAGTATGCCTGGAGACCAGGAGAGCAAACCAAAAGGAACCCATGATTCCTCACGAGGTGCCATCGAGAGCATGGCAGAATGTCGCCTCTGACCTCTTCCAGTGCGACAGCGGGAATTACTTGCTAATCACTGATTACTACTGCAAGTACATGGAGTTGGAGCGTCTGCAAAACACCACCAGTGCAACAGTCATCCAGAAAACTAAAGGAATTTTTGCACGACACGGCATTCAGGAGAAAGTGGTCAGCGACAATGGACCGCAATACTCGTCGTATGAGTTTGCAGATTTTGCAAAGGACTGGGGGTTCTGCCACATCACCTCAAGTCCCAGATACCCCCAGGCAAACGGTCTGGTCGAGCGCAATGTCCAGACCATGAAAAGAATACTTGAAAAGGCAAAAGGGACCAACGAGACCCATATTTGGGCATCTTGGAATATCGGAACACCCCAGTTGGTAACATTGCTTCACCAGCACAGCTGCTAATGAGCAGAAGACTCAGATCCGTACTCCCCAACACGGCACAACAACTTGCACCAAAAGTTTTTGACGGATTGAAGGCCCGCAACGGGCTAAAAGTCGGACAACAACATCAGAAGAAATTCTTCGACCGCTCAGCAAAGCCCATGGTAGCCCTGCACTCATGAGAAAATGTCAGGCTGAGACAGCCAGATGGGTTTTGGAGACTTGCCATTGTCACCAAACCAGCAGGAACACCTCGATCATACAACATACAGACCGAGGACGGTGCGGAGTATCGAAGAAATCGGCGTGACTTGCATCAGCCTAGTGGAGCATCAGATGTGACTGAGCCGACCACCACCACACCAGGCAGCGCCACACCTGCTGCTAAAAAGCTTGCAACACCAACAGTGAGCCCCCCGAGCACACCAACACCAACACCAGTACGTCGCTCCGGGCGCACAGACAAGCCTAGGGATATACTCGACCTATAGACCATCATGTTGAGTATCATGCTTAACGCTTAACGTTGACGCATATGCCAGATGCATGTGACGAGCCATAATAATGCTCTGCATCAGGCGAAGGGCTCCAGGAGTCGACCCTGCCCCTTGTGAATATTCTATAATCATGCACATGTTATCATTGTAGTTGATTTAGTACTAGAAATTAATATCAGTGTTATTGTCAAATTATACCTGAGTGACTTTGCATAGTATATAGAGTTGTTGCACATCAGAGTATCTATAAGTTAACCTCCAATCAGACGGACACTCACAATTCATAAGAAGGGAGATGTAATGTTCTCGCGTGGATAAACCGAACGCGACACTGAGGTTCACATAAAACACATCCGCCAGCCGGCATGGATGCCGATAGGACACTTGCGATACTCCAAATGAAAATGTGTTCTGTATGTAATCCATTAAACGATATATAGATATATCAATGTGTGTGTTGCTGCTGGATATTTCATAATCAACCCCAATACATTCACAGCTTCCTTAACTGGCAAATTGTATTACTCGATTTATACAGTTGTCGTTCTTGATATTCAACGCGCAGCGGACGTAATGACAAATAATGTGCATAATTCAAGATAAACGTTATGATTAATGAAATTCTGTTTGCTATACCAATGTTATGAATCCAACGTTATGATTTATTAATAGCAATCCACCGCGCAGGTTCTCCAGTTTGCTTTTTTGACAGATGCACGTTTGTTTTTGTGAGATAAACACGTTTGTAGTTTTGTGAGAAACACGACTTTTTTTTTGGAGATAAACAAATTTGTTTCTTCGATATCTTGCCTCCTGCAACCAGAAGCTCACAGCTGCACACAGACACACAAAGTCTTGAACGCTACAAGAAGCTTGGAACATCCACCTGTAACACAGAAAAACATAAAAGATTTCATAAAGCAGTAACGTACAATATTATAACGACATTAGGAGTAAAGCATTTAAACCTCATTTTTAAAACATACAGAAAGAAAATTGCTCAAGGTTCTGTTACCATTGCGTGGTGTGTTGCAGATAAGATCGCTCCACTCCACACCCACTGTCCACCGACATGAATCCTGACCCACGGCCAACAGGTTGCCCCCTATTAGTCGCCTTATACCACATGCAGAAGGACAGAATGGGTCTTTTCGAATTCAGGACCCACAGGGGGATTCAATAGGGTGTTGTAAGCAAGTGCATTTTTTCATTGGCATCTTTATGCAGCCAATGCATGAGAATCCCACATTCCATTTTGATGGGCTTTAACATGCTAATTAATGACCCCCCCCCCACCCCACCCTAATGTCCCGTTTAGCTACCATTACAAGAATGTTTAGAAGATGTTCTGTAGTAGCTACATGTCTAAAGATAGCATATTTTAAGAGCAACCATACTATCTCCAATTCAAAAGCCCAAACTAATTACATTATTATGAACCAGTACACGTGTACTAACAGGCCAGAGTTATACTGTGTAGTGATGAGGGCATGTGACATAGGAACATTGTAAAGCAAATGACATAAGGTGTGCTTTAGACATTTGTAATAGCTAATTATCTTCTATAGTATCTTGTTTCCATCAAAATATATTGACATCAATTCTAGAATCATTCTAATATATTACAACAAATCAAAAGCACACATTATATCCAATCCATCAAACATACTCATAAACAGGTGTAAACTTGTCATATTTTGTTTCAGGATCCTAGCAACAGGCCAGTAACAGAATTTTCTTTCATATGTATTAACCTTGTGTCTAAATGAAACTAGGGAAAAATTATATGGAATGCTACAAATCTTTGTAACTAAATTGCAAGTTTACACCCGGTTGTTCTTACACAAATAGAAAAGCATGCTTATCTGTAGGTGGAAGTTTTCTCACTCTTGTACCATGTTATCCTCATGACAATATATCCATATATTAAAATCACACCCATTATCATACAAACCCTTTCCATAATCTTAACATCAAGAGTCATATAACTTAATCAAGGAGAATATGGTACATGTACTAACAGGCCAGAGTTATACTGTGTAGTGATGAGGGCATGTGACATAGCAACATTGTAAAGCAAATGACATTAGGTGTGCTTCAGAAATTTGGAATAGCTATTTTTTTTCCATAATATCTTGTTTCCTTCAAAATATATTGACATCAATTTTAGAATCATACACTTGATTCTGCATCATTCTAGAATTTTGCAACAAATCAAAGGCACACATTATATCCAATCCATCAAACATACTTGTAAACGGGTGTAAACTTGTCATATATTGTTCCATGATACTAGCAACAGGCCAGTGAAAGAATTTTCTTTCATATGTATTAACCTTTGTGTCTAAATGAAACTTGGGAAAAAATATATGGAATGCTACAAATCTTTGTAACTAAATTGCAAGTTTACACCCGGTTGTTCTTACACTAATAGTAAAGCATGCATATCTGTAGGTGGAAGTTTTCTCACTATTGTACCATATTATCCTCATGACAATATATCCATATATTAAAATCACACCCATTATCATACAAACCCTTTCCATAATCTTAAAATCAGGCCAGAGTTATACTGTGTAGTGATGAGGGCATGTGACATAGCAACACTGTAAAGCAAATGACATAAAGTGTGCTTCAGAAATTTGGAATAGCTTATTTTACTACACAATATATTGTTTCCATCAAAATATATTAACATAAATTCTAGAATCATACACTTGATTCTGTATCATTCTAGAATATTTCAACAAATCAAAAGCACACATTATATCCAATCCGTCAAACATTCTTGTAAACGGGTGTATACTTGACATATATTGTTCCATGAACCTAGCAACAGGCCAGTAACAATCTTATGTATTACCCGTTGTTTCTAAATGAAACTCAGAAACAATTATATTGAATGCTACAAATTTTGCAACTTAATAGCAAGTTTACTACCGGTTGTTCTTACACTAATAGAAAAGCATGCATATATGTTGGTGGAATAGTTTTCTCAATATTGTACCATATTTTCCTCATGACACTATTTCCATTTATCAAAATCACCCACTATTATCATTCAAGCCTTTTCCATCATCCTAAAATCTAAACTCATATAAATTATTTTATCAAGGAGAAGATGGTGCATGTACTTCAAGGCCACAGTTATATTGTGCGTGTGATGAGGGCATGTGACATAGTAACATTGCAAATCATAAGATATGAGGTGTGCTTCAGAAATTTGGAATAGCTAATTTTTTTGTCCATATTATCTAGTTTCTGTCACAACATATTGACATCATAGTCATAGGCACATGTATAATACATCTATACAATTAGGTGCCCCCCTACCCCGGGGAAGTAACCAGACTTGAAGTGTTTGATTGCACAATAAATATATAAGAATAAACAAATTCAATTTAAAATTAGTTAACTTTTTTTGTTACATACCTACAAAATGCGTACCGTTGACATCTTTACTTTATGTAGCACACTTTGACTTTAGCACCGTTTTTTTTGAAAATTTTACTTTTTCGCATGCGCTATTTTCAATGCACTGTACAAATCTGCTGAAATCTAATATTCGTTTTACTGTAGAAACGTGTCATTCATAAAACCATTTTCCACTACAAAACGCCAAAAAGGAATCGCAGAACCGATTGGCACGAATTCCGAAACTCAGACATCCACCTTCGATCAGTATATAACGATGAACGCGTACAAATACAGCAAAATTTACAACACATAGGCAAACAGTATTGGTCATTTCTATTCTTCGACATGATCTCGTTGGTGAAAACAAAGCGACTCAACCATCACAATGATCTTTAGTTTTCGAAATTTCGAAACGCCTCAACTCACTGGGTTAGAAATTCCCGGAAGTGGAAACGGAAACATGTCAATAAAGCGCCAAAATTTTCGTCCCGGATATTTCACCCCTTATCGTTTAGCTCCAAGTTACAATTTGCTGTAACCATGAGAGCTGCTTACCGAAGGTAGCTCGGTTTGTGTGTTTCTTTGCAAACTGTTTTGGGCTGGCGATACATAACAAAATTAACATTTTCTGAAAGCTGATACAATTGCCAAACTTTGATTATTGACATATGCTATCAAAATATTCGTCGGTTTCAAAGCGCGTTGAGTTGAAAAAACAAATTTCACTCAGTCAATTTTCGTCAAATTCTAAAAGTCTAAAACGCTAAAGCTACACCACGCGGCCTAGCACACTGATACATTTGGTTATTTTATTCATTATAAGTATTACAGGTGCCAACAACAGCTAAATACTCAATATGATTGATAAATCCATAGTAATTTTGTTCATTATTGATTGATACGGATTTTTTATTGCTTAACGTTATTTGGCTTCTGAATGAATGTTTAAGGTTGATAGTCTCACAAAGGTCGCCGCTGCTGCCAGCTCGCTTTGCGTGCAGCCAGCAAGCTGCAACACGAACCATTCCAATTGACTGTCAAGATGTATGTCCCCTCAAACATTTAGCATATCGATGCAACACACAGCAAACGAAATCATGCCAGTCAATACTTCTTTATCACTCTTGGCTATCGATTATTCCCACTAGACATCATAACGTAATGATGATTTGTGCCTTATGATTTTTCATTTCCCATGAATCACTTTGCAATCATAATGGTTTTCATGATTCATGGGTGTATATGTATTATGGGTTTTTTTTGTAATTATTATTATTTTTAAAAGTCTAAGTTCCCCCATGGTTTCATGGGCATCTTGTCAACTTGGCGTTGTTGGTCAGTCGCGTTTGTCATTATGTATGTATGTAAACAATTTTTTGTTTCGCGATACAGGTCGCAATTTTTGATATTTTTAATCAATTTTTTTATCAATCGTTAGGCATAAATAAAGCGCAGAACCGAGAGGTTTTGTTTTGAAAAGTGAAAAAACTAGTATCTCGAATAACTTCACTAATAATGGTCGTATCGTTATATAATTTACACCATCGTGTAGATCATTCTAATTGCAAACTGTTTCTAATGACATATGTGGCCATCCAACCAGCGGTTTTCCCAAGCGCCTAAGGTGAAAAAAGTGGTATCGGTCCAAATAGTAACAAAAGTTTCATGAATATGTTGAGCGCCTATCAGATATCATTTTTGTGATCCGCGATACAGGTAGCACTTCTGCAAATTTTTTAATTTTTTTTCGTCAATCGCTAGGCGTGAATAATGCGCAGAATCGAGATGTTTTATTTTGACCTTGACCCAAAACAAAGATCAAGGTCATCGAATAAGTGATAAACTAGTTTCTCGAATAACTCCGCTAATAACGGTCGGATCGTTACAAAATTTACACCATCGTGTAGCTCATTCTAATTGCAAACTTTTTCTAATGACATATATGGCCATGGCACCGACGATTTTCCCAAGCGCCTTAGGTCGAAAAATCGTGGTATCGGTCCGAATGACAACATAATTTCCATGAATATTTTTAGCGCCTACACAACGTCAATACATGTCCGATGATGATAAAAATTGGTTCTCATGTGCTCCATGACAGCTTAAGTCGGATTTTGAGATATCATGAATATCGATGACGTCACTTCCGGTTACGAAAGCATCAAAACATTTTTGAAATGACACAAGTTTTAATGCTCGATACGTCCATGCTTTAGAGCTAAATTTCAATTCAGTTAACATATTCTGAATGTACAATGTAATTGTAAACTTTTTCCAAATATACTTAGTTGTAAATAATGCATCGTAAAAAAATTCGTAGGAGGTTGAAAATTTCTGGTAGCCAAAGTCTCTAAACTTTTTAATTTCGCAATTGATTCATTAATTATGGTCCGATCGTAAAAAAATTTACATTTTCTGAAAGCTGATAGATTTAAACTTTTATAATTGACATATGCTATCAATATATTCGTCGTTTTCAAAGCGCGTTGAGTTGACTTTATCAGGGAGGGGAGATACTTGAGGATAGTAAATGGGGAACTTGTTCCACCAACTAAGTCGAACTAGTTCCTAATGCTTCTCATAGCATCCTAATGCTACTCGTAGCATACTAATGCTACTCGTAGCATCCTCATGCTACTCGTAGCCTAAACCATTGATAAGCATAGATGGCTAAATCGCCGTTTTCACTGTCAATTATTTCCGAATTTCCATGGCAATGTTTGTTGTCACAGCCAGCGTTATCTGTAGACGTAACACCTCGGCATTTTAGATCCGAATAAATGGAAGATGTCTGTATAACTATGCGCTTGTGAGTGATATACTGTTATGATTTCACAATATCATAGGAATGGCGAAGGACATGTGGAGCTATGATGAAAATAACAGGCAAGACATCGAAACCGACGTTATGATAACTCAGAGCAGAATACAGGGAGATGTCATGGCAGTTGTTCGACTTTCAAAGCGTTGTTGTGAACATTAACCTCTGTTTGTACCGGGGTCACGTGCCTTGTTACACAAGGTGCGCTGTTGCGCATGCGTGCATGCGTAATTGGGGTTACCGGGAAATAGACTATTATAAGTTTTAAGTCAATTGCTCGTTTCAACCATCAATCACCATCAAGTCAGCTTCATATGCACTTGTGCTTGTAACCAGGATGTGTTTACAATGATAACATAATTTGCTGAATTCAGAATGTTTTAATTTATAATAAATGTCATACTGATTCAAACAGGTTGGGTTATGTAGAAGGGCTGAATGCAAGCTTGCATTTTCTTGAACCGACGCAATGTAAAACTACCAAACACCAAACATACCCAAGTGATGGAGTTTTAGAATGCAATGATGTTCACGGACAATTTTATCTATTTTCAGCGGGGGATTTCATCCATGGTAATTATTTATCGTTCGAACAATTTGGGAAGCGGTAAAAAGTCCGAAACACAGCAAAATGTGTTTTTGTAAGTTCAAGACCACGTGCATCGCGCATGCTCAGAGTGACGTGACCCATCGACTTCTTATGCTAAGGCAATGCGGATGAGGCAATGAGGGAAATCACGAGACCCAATATTCTCCAAAATGGCCGTCATCGTATCGCGATTTTTCAGAAATGTTATATCGATGGCTTTTCTTGTACATGCTTTTGTTGCACATGCTTTTGATATATGTCATTTTCTAGAGGCGTTATGCAGGACTTTAACCCCAACGCGTTTTCTGCGACGCGCGGAATATGACCGAAGCAGAACGGTACATATTCATATTACAGTTGGACAATATTGATGGTCAGAGTCTGAACGACCACAATGTGCCGGGCGCTGTTTGCTATACTGACGGGCGAAGCACGGCAATGAGGTTCCCTGCAATGCTTCAGTGTCCTGATGACTGGTCTGAGGAATATCATGGCTACCTCATGGCTGATCATTATAGTCACAAAGGCAAGATGCAGCCAGTGTGTCTTGACGAGACACCAGAAGCGGCTGAGTCAGGCCTTGCCAACGAGGATGGAGGTCTTCTCTACAATGTTGAGGCCCATTGTGGCTCGCTGCCATGTCCTAACTATATCAATGGTCGAGAACTCACGTGTGTGGTGAGCTCGCGCTAATAACACTCACCACTACCCATCATGGGCCACCAGCCTCTATATTAGTGTCTTATTAAAATTCCCCATGCGTATTTATCCTGGCCGTCAATCATTATTGTCTTATAAAGGCTTGGTGAGCATTTAATCCGCCACAATGAATTGAGCTTGTTTGTTTGTTTGAAATCATATTTAATTCACGAAAAGCAAATTGTTCGAGACACGAAACTCTTACAGTCTTTTTTATACCAGAAATCCAAATAAAGTATCCTTGCTCTGCGTGAGTTTTCTCTTCTCTATCAAAAGATGTTTAGTTGAAAGTTAACGCCAACTTGGCTAAGTAGCCCAGTAGATATGAACTTGTGTTAAATAAATTGGAAAGCGAGGAAAAACGTACCACTAGTCAACTAAACCAAATAAAGTTGCTCATGGGATATTATGACAGGCAACATGATGGTACCATTCTCTGAATAGGATGAGGTCGCCCTTCCATATTTTATTATGAGTTATTTTCCCTGAAATTAAGGCCGATTAATATCTGGTACACAGGCACTCAAACTCCAGATGTAAATTCATGTCATATATATATATATATATATATATATATATATATAGATATATATATATATATATATATATATATATATATATATATATATATATATATATATATATATATATATATATATATATATATATATATATATATATATATATATATATATCTATATATATATATATATATATATATATATATATATATATATATATATATATATATATGTATCATAAGAGTGTGTGGTGGTGAGGCTTTACCATATATCATTTAAAAACTTTCATTGACTTAGCGATAGGTTGGAGGGGGGAGTTTTGGAGATCTTTCGGGACGAGGTATGATGTCGTTCGGACATTATGACTGCGTGATGTGCGTTATTATTGTTTGAAGTTACATCAATTGTCTCTTGGTGTCATGTGGATTCTATTCTTTCACTTGGATGCATGTCGTGTGTTGATTGGTTATTCGGTTGTATTTCTGGATGAAGTGGTTTGTGAAATATTTTCTAATAATGGCTAAATCATGTCATCCGGTCCAATGGAGATATCGGTCAGTTTCCCCCCTGATCAGTTCGCCAACGGATCAGTTCGCCCTCGCTGGGATGGTTCGCCCCCGGGTTTGCCCAGGGACGATGCGCCCTCGCAATGATACGCCCTCGTTTTCATTTTATAAAGGAACAGTATTAATGAATTTCAGGCAATACGCGCAGCCTAAGCTATCCACCAGTTTCGACTTCCCTTGTCGACTACCTATCTCGATTATCTTGTAACTAACTGGGTTGGGGTCGGCGATCTGAGTGGGTAAAGTTTCGTTCTCAACGGATTCCTCAGCAATGTGGCTTAGGGCGCTGAATGAGGGTAATTGTATGAATGTAGAGTCCGACTTGTATCATGTTTTCTTTGATGTATGTTTATGAATGTTGAATAAAGAGCCCAAGTTGTATTGAGTTATTTGTATGCATGTGTGAGCTTTTAGTTCATGTTCCTCTTTTCTTGTTTTCATGTCATGCTTGCTTTATTAATGCTGAATAAAGAGCCCAATTTGTATGGAGATGTGCATGCATATGTGCCTTTTTAGTTATATTAATCTACTTATTTGGTATGCTTGTTTGTTGTGATGTATGTTGAGTAAAGAGCCCGAGATGCATTGGGTTATATGTATTTTTGTGTGCGCTTTAAGTTCGTATTTACTTCATATTCATGTTTTATTTTACTGATTTTTATAAATGATCAATTATTACCCCATATGCTACTGCCATAAATAAACTAAACCACACATAATTTCTGTGCACGTTTTTCTTTACATGTACGCTTTTTGTTCAAGGGGTATATCGTCCCTAGACGACGACCCGGCCACACGCCTTTACAACACTCTATCTGTGGACGATGGTGCGATGTATGGATTCTCTGGACGGTAGACATTATGCTGTAAATTTATTGCATATCAAGAGATATAAATTCATTAATACTGTTCTAATATAAAACGAAATATGTAGCATTCAGTAAATTCCTTTCTGTAAAACGAGGTCGTATCATTGCGAACTGACCCGGGGGCATATAGGCCCAACGAGGGCGAACTGATCCGGGGGCGATCCGTTCGGGCGGCGAACTGACTTGCAACTCAAAGAAACAATATTGATTATGAAATATCTACGTTGAAATGCACATTTACTGAATTCATGCGACTCTTCACAATAGGGGGTGCTTTTGGATATTAACAATACCATAGACATCAACAACACTGATTGAATTTCCAACCTGATACAGGTGGTCACTGCACCAAAGCACTATGCGATGAAACCCGCATCTTAATATTTACTTCAAGCCTGAGGACGAGACCTTAAGGGCGTTATGATTTGTTATTATCATAATGATCACAGACTGTAAGTTTGGACAAAAGCCGACTGTTATCAGGTTACGGACGTTTAGTAAGTGACCATATAGACGTCACGTCAATAACCCATCGCCTTTTGCTGGATTCTTGACCCAACCACTGCCCGCAGCGACGCACAGAGGCGCTACTGCGCATGAGCGACACAAGGAAGTTTGGACATGGAGAGAAAGCCCCATATGTGCCCAAAACAATGTCTTTAATGTTCGAACGTTTACTAGTCTTTAGAAAGCAACATGGGTTATTTGAAGGTAAACATATGGGGAATACATAACTTGCGAAAGGCATACTACATTCGAAAATATGGTAGGCAATTAAGGTATCGACCCAAACCCATAGTTGGTGTCGTTATTAAGACGCGTGAATAGCCATAAACGAAAAATGCAAGGAAATAAGAGAGAATGGTGGACTGCCGGTTAGCCTCCCAAATAAGTTAATAATAGGTTAATGAGCCCCACCTTTAATGATGTAAGACAAAATTATGGGTGAAATTTCCCTAGATTGAAACCTAGCTTTACACTCTGCTTGAATGGGATATTTGACTGGGATTAGGTGTCCATGTGAACGATGACGATATAGTAGACCTAACCAATCTTCAAGCATAACTACCGCACCTACCAAACTAACTTTCCATATCCATTAAATTAACCTACTTGCCCGCCTGACTACTGAAAACGTCATTCAGCTTTATACGGTTTTAACACTACGTGGACGGGTCTAAGAGTTGCATCTGAGTTATTGGCGAGCTCTTTGTCTTATGCCTATCTCTTGAGTTCAGGCTTCTGAGAATTATCCGTTAGAGTCCGCAGACCCTGATTCGCATAAGTCAAAGTGCAGGCGACTCACCCGGATGTCAGGGAGGGAGTTTGGTGATACTGTAGTCGTGTAGAATGAGTAAGCGTGCTGAATATGGTATATATTCATTAGTAATCATTGAATTCATCCAAACGAAATGCTTGCGATTTGGCGCTTAAATATGCTGGCAAGCTGCAGCCAATCACAGACATCCGTGGTATCGATAATATTCTGTTTCTCCCGAGATAAAATGCTGCTTGGTTACCACGCTGTAATCCAAACGCGAGGCACCCTCTCTGAATAAATTTGGGTGTCTGGAGCTTTCAAAAACCATGTCAACATGTCTTCCTATCATCTATGTAATCAGTGGCATTGTATATCGCAGAATGTAAACCAGTAACTTTGATTAGCGATTGAAAGACATATGCTAACACATATGACACAAACACTCCCTACCTTCAACTATAAAACCGACCAATCCACTATGAGCCACTAACAGTAATTATATCAGCGGTTTACCCTTACGAAACAACTGGCGCTAAACGAAACAGTTTCAATGAAATCCAAGTAAATTACGCATAAATATGTTGTTAGCGATGTGTCTATTGACACCAGGGGGGGGGGGGGGGGGTCCAGCAGCATGCCGGGCTGACGATTCCTTATCAAGAAGATGCAATTCAAACCAGTGCCCGAGAACGGGAATACCCATAAATCTCCACATCGCACTCTGACTTGATATTACCTCTCGGCTCTTATTTCACCAAGATAAATTGATTGTTGAACCTCAAATCAGGTCGAGCAAAGAGTATTTCGACTCGCTTAGTCGATTGTTGTACTGTCAAATCCAAGACAATCATGCTCTCAGTTGCAGCATCTGCGGCCTTGCTGTTGATCCTGCTCTGGTGTTCAGCAACGAGCACCGACGTGGGCGATCGAGTCTCATCCAAAACCTGTAGGTACACGTTTAACGTGGATCACGAGGACGGATGTGGCGTAGTCGACGGTACTCTGTCGCAGCTGCAGACCACAGTCAACGAACTCCACCCACAGGTGTCCTCGCTGCTCGAACAGAACACCAATCTGCTCGACCATAATATGAGACTGTTGGAGGACAACGCTTATTGGCGACAGGTGACGGAGAAGAAGCTGGACGATCTAGAGGATGCTCACGCTGCAGGTAAAATAATGTATGTCATGGAGACGCTCCAGCCTCTGTATACCTCCAACCAGCCGTCGGTCACAAAAGTGATATGGAATCTGAACGGGTGTGGTGTTTCTGGCGGCATGTGACGAGTAAATCTTCCCCCTTATAAAAGACGCCTGGCTCTTAATATATTTCACTAGGTGGCGCTGGTGGTGTTGGTGCTGCCTACACCCACTGGGCGCACCGTGTGTCCAACCAACTCCTCCTTGGTCTATACTGGTATGTTCATACTGAATGTCGATCAGATAAAATTAACTAGACTAAAAGAGAAAACATACATGTGTGTATTGAAGAGCTTGTATGTACTTAAACAGGATACGCTGCCAGCTCCCACTCTAACCATACTGGTGGAAGTTCTGAGTTGATCTGCTTACCGGAACGGCCACAATGGGGACGCTATGTGGATGGATTTCAAGTCGACAGTTACATTTACGGTACCGAGTATGAAACGCGTCAGTACGGTAGAAATGACGTGTTCCTGAAGGACAATATTGATGGTCAGAGTCTGAACGACCGCAATGTGCCGGGCGCTGTTTGCTATACTGACGGGCGAAGCACGGCAATGAGGTTCCCTGCAATGCTTCAGTGTCCTGATGACTTGTCTGAGGAATATCATGGCTACCTCATGGCTGATCATTATAGTCACAAAGGCAAGATGCAGCCAGTGTGTCTTGACGAGACACCAGAAGCGGCTGAGTCAGGCCTTGCTAACGAGATCGAAGCTCGCTTGTACAATGTAGAAGCACATTGTGGCTCACTTCCATGCATAACTACAACAATGGCCGAGAAATCACGTGTGTGATGTGCTCGCGCTCATAGTACTCAACACTTTCTTAAATGGACCGCTACTATAGTAGTGAATTATTACACATTCCGATGTGTATTTATCATGGCATTGAATGATTAATGTCTTATTAAGGCTTAGTGAAATCCGCCACATTTGTTTAGCTTGTTTTTCAGTTTGGAATACTATCTAATTCACGAAACGAATATTGTTCGAGACACAAAACACAAGATACTTTTTCATACCGGAAATCCGAATAAAGTGTCCGTGCCCGAGTGACTTTTCTCTTCTCTATTGAAGAAGGCATTGTTGAAAGTTCACGTGAACATGGCTAAGTAACGCCGCAGATATAAACTTAATCGGACTCTTTGACATGCAACATGATGGTACCATTTTCTGAAGAGGATGAGGTCGCCCTTCCATATTTTCCGTGGCATAATGTCAATGTATATCTGATGCGCAGGAACTAAAACTCAACATTTAGATTTTTGTAATAAGTAATTGTGTTCAATATCCATATTATAATTGCGATGTTGCCGCTGAATGAGTCTAGGGTAGACTGCACATTTTTGTTGGCTGCTGCTTTGTCTCCCCGAGTTAAAGTGTCTTGGAGGGACGCGCGCATATGAACCATGTCAAAAGAACCTCGGGTTTATTTGTAGATGCTGGAAATGTCAATCCAATGAACACACGGATTATCTGTGCCTACCTTATTCTGATAGATCTTGTTGTATATGGGATAGCACAGTGAAGTCGTCCATACACCATTCCTTACAAGGGCATGCCTATTCCATTTAATTTGAAGAACTTTAGTGCAAACGTTACGCATTTCAGAATTTTCTGACTTACTTTACGCCGCAGGCGACACTTAGCAGTTATTGGGAAAAGGGATAAATGATACCCTATGTTGGCATGTTAATTGTGATATCAGATTTATCAGTAATCTTGTAGCATCGAGTTCGAGCAGTGTTTCCTTTATTGCATGAGTGTTTCGGAAACAGAATAACGTCACCGAATAAACTGAATAAAGTGGAATAATGACTTATTGAGTAACGTACAAATATAATGTATAAATGTTGCATTGACCACCAGTCAAAATGCACAATGACAAGAAAGGAAAACATCAAAAGCCCAGACGGAAGGTGATCTAACAAGAGTACTAATAAAACGGTCAGCAGATTATACATATTGGCGGCAAGGATATCATATGCGGCTTACACGGACCGGATGATATTGATATATATATATAATATATATGCTATTCCATATATAAATGAATAGATAAAAAATATATATATATATGTATATTTATATATATATATATATATATATATATATATATTATATATATATATATTTATATAGATATATATATATATATAGGTATTCGCGTTTCATTTATACAGATGCATATGGGTATAGGTATTCGCGTGTATATATATATGTATATATATATATATATATATATATATATATATATATATATATATATATATATATATTTATATATATATCTTATATATATATAAAATACGGGATATAATGCTAACGTTGGTCGTCATGAAGTTCAGTTTTTCTTGTCAGTCAAACAGGTCTTTTATGCATTAGTTGGGTGACCGTTTACGATTTTATACTAGCTAGAGCAGCACGTTACGCAAAGATTAAGCATAACCAATGGCTCTTTTAAATAAAGGGAGCGCTCATGGAAATTGGAAGAGTGTGAAGTGGTGAGGTTTACAATATGTCATTTGAAAACTGTGTTGATTTCGCGATTGGTTAGGGATGTCGGTTGTGTTGTTGTATACTGTCGGTTTGACATTTTGACTGTGCGATGTGCATTATGATTGCTGGTGGATGCTTTACGGTGCGATGTGCATTATGATTGCTGGTTGATGCTTTACTGTGCGATGTGCATTATGATTGCTGGTGGATGCTTTACTGTGCGATGTGCATTATGATTGCTGGTGGATGCTTTACTGTGCGATGTCATTTTGATTGTGTCCATTGCGATTATGATTGCTGGTTGCTTTAATTGGTGTCCATTATTTGGTGGGCGTATATTATTGGCTATTCGGTTTTATTTCTAGATATGGTGGTTTATGGATTAGTGGGGTACCCTTTAACCGTTTGTGACTTTGATTGGCTAGTTACACAGCAAAAGGGTCGGGCCTTGAAGATGGAGATATATGATGAAGTATATGGTGAGGATATGTGATAATGCTGTTACCATTGATATGGAATTTCAGCTCTCTTCTTTCTGACAGCTCCATTGTCAGCGGCAGATAGCCAGCAGTGGTTTGCGGGGCTTGACGACCGTCCCCCTGCTGTGTTCCACCTTCGGGTGATCAGCGCATCATAATAGGCCTTCTCCATCTGGTATCAATTCAGTGTATCTCTGCATCGACAGCAATGGGTCCCACTTCTCCACATCTCAGAAGAACACGCCCCTGAAAAAGAATAGTTGTGTGCTTATACCTATTAATATATAGATCATTAGCTGACCGGATGATATCATCACTACTGGATTCTATATGTTCTTTACACATATATTAACGCCTCTAGCCATATGAAAGGTGGGTTGGTTGAGGCGCACTTGTTTAAAACTAGCAGCCCGGATGTATGCATTAACCTCGTTCTGGTGACTATCGCTCCCCCATTAGAATACACAGAAGAGCAATGTAGTGTCGGTTCCAGCTAAGTTTCTACGTAGGTTTTGCTGGACAGGTTCGAGAAAGGGGAGGAATTTCTGCGTATGGCAATCCTGTAGCTTTTAGAAGGGAAACGTTTGCTCCTCAAACAGCTAGCCATAACCATCTGGTCCTAATTCTTATGTCGTAGTTGCATTGTTTCCATGGGGAGTTCCAGAGAAATGAGCTCCTTCACATACCCTCATTTTGACGAGCATCACATTGGTACCCTTACTGAAGCCATAGCATAATCCATCACAATACTCGCACTGTGTCATAAATCGGCCCTGCCCTGGATAATGGAAATTTCAAAATCATTGACCATCATATTGTACTTCTTCATTAATTCATTTTGGATGTTTGTGTATGTTTTGGTCAGGTTGTTAGACTTCTGTCCCAGCAAGGTGTCAATTAGTTTCATGGCTAAATCTATATTAAATCCCACCTCATAAAATGAAGCACTTATGCAGCGCTTTGTAATTGTATCCACTGCTTTAGCTGTTCGTCAACTTGGACGATGCCAGATTGCTCAGATGAGTGTGCGCTATCCGCAGCTACAATTACTTAGTGGAACTGGTGACGTATGCCCTCATTGGTGTAATTGGCCTTGAACCACAGATTATTGCAATACCACCATCCGTGCAGCGTATTCTATCCAAATCCCAGTATCATTCATAACACAATGCTATATTGATTCCAGCTATGCATATTGCAAAACAATCCTGCTTCATTAAGGCATTCTATAATGTACAAATTTTCGCTGATGAAATGATTTATGTCTGGTTGGTGGTGACATCAAGGGGTCGAATGAAAAAAATCCTGCGCATCCTGTTACATGGTCTGGTGTGTAGAGTAGATTCCTATGCCGCGCAGACGCAAATTCGCTCCAATGTCACGGACTCCAAGGTGACAGTGCGACGTCTGCATCTGTTGATTTCTGTGGGACAGGTTTGTTTTGATTTTGCTATCGATCTCCAAAAACATGCGTTTGGTAAGTATATTTGATCATAATGGCTAAATGTAATGCCGATTGTGTCAGGGGTGTGGGGTCATTAAAGAGTGAGGATGAGGGGTTAACAGCAGAGAATCAGAAGGGTGACACCGTCGTCGAATATAAATGTTGCATTTGGAATAAATATGAATTTGCAAGAGCTATATCATAGTTTTAACCTGGACACTTACTTTCAACCCCATATATATTTCTTATGCTGCGCCGGGTATCCTGCTGGCGGATAATAATTGGTCTGGATTTGTTTTTGAGAAATGCTGCACTGTACTGGTAGACAACACTATTGTAACCCTTTACAGTTAGGAATGGGATATTTAAGCAGGCTTGCATACTTCAAGCATGTGAATGGTAATGGGGTATTTATGCTGTTTCGCCTATTGGCCTCAGTTAGTACACTGGAAGCATCGAGTGGGCTGGGCATAATTTACATGAGTTTGAATCGCTATTTCAATGCTGGCAGGAAGTTCGATGCTGTGAATGCAAGAGTTGTGGTCTAATCTCCGGGCTGTGGGGCGTAAACTGTTGCATAACAATCAGTTTTGTGGTGATGTGATACACGCGCTTGAGGATGTTGATGTTGGAAGAAGAACTTGAGCTCGGAGGCCAGGATAGCACTGAGTTATAAAGGTAACAGTGATTCCATCAATTACTCACACATGCTATCCCAATTCTAATCGGACATGCAGTGAGCTAGTCAGGGAATGGCTATAAGATACGGGCTATGTATGAGGGGATATGGGGAGGGGGCGGTGCTTGCATGTGATACGCAGGACACTCGTGGGCATGGCTGAGAGAGGCACGTTATGATGAGCTACCATGTAGTGGTATAATGTGCTTTTGACACACATCATAACGCACAACTTGTTGTTGCTGTCGACCAAATTCTGAGCGATCTCCTTAAATTGAAACCTAGCATTACACTCTGTGATGTAATTTCTGTTTATGTAAACGATTGTCATATTGTAGACCTAACCTACCTTCAAGCCTATCTACCATACCTACCAAACTAACCTTGCATATCCACTAAATTAACCTACATACCCCCCCTGAGTACTCCATTCACCAGACTGCCATTCCCTGAACAACCTACATGCCTAACTATCCAACTTATCTACTGGAGCTATCTAAACTACCCTTCATGAGCTATCAGTATATTGTTTTGTTATGTTATGTTTGGATGTTTGTAAAAAAAATTTTGATCCGCGATACAGGTCGCAATTTTTGATATTTTCGATTGATTTTTTTTCTTCAATCGCTAGGCATGAATAATACGCAGAACCGAGAGGTTTTGTTTTGACTTTGAACAAAGAACTTAGATACCAAGAAGGGAAAGCGCCCCCTCTGCAATGGTAACTCGCCACGGAGTGCTGCCTCCTGGTGGCAAGGGTTAATGAGGTCAGTTTGGATGCGTCTGTCCAGGCAAGAGGCGACCGTAGACCAAGTGTCGCGAATCCATTCTTACATTGAAAGTAGTGTATAGGATACTTGGATATTGTACATTTTTAATGCTCAGCCTTAACATTTAGGAAATAGTGGTGAATAGCGTCATCGTAGGTGGATGTGATATATACGCATTGACTGAATTAGATGTTTTATGAGCCGCCTACCCCCGTTCCAGTATGGCCTACCCGGCTGATGACGACCTCACATTAATTTGGTCCCATCAACACAAACCTCTATTAGACTGAATAGCAATGAAAGGAAGCGTATAGGTGGATAATATTATTATTAACAGACACACTAGGTAAACCGGATTGCACT
This sequence comes from Urechis unicinctus, assembly GCA_034190875.2. Classification (NCBI taxonomy): domain Eukaryota; kingdom Metazoa; phylum Annelida; class Polychaeta; order Xenopneusta; family Urechidae; genus Urechis; species Urechis unicinctus. The sequence continues at coordinate 71,695,315 of CM067354.1, read as the reverse complement.
TGACACAAAATCCAGCCAACTGTATATCATTTTTGAATTCTCCTTTTCTCAGATTCAATGCAGTGGAGATAGCTTGACATATAATATCGTGCAGTGGGCCATTAATATAACATTAAAACTATGTCTATGGTATGGTTGTCGGAAATAAATATGATAGGAAATAATTCTACATGCATTGCAAAGTTTTATTCCATCAGGGTTTTATGTGTGCAAGCAACTCACCAAAACGAGATGCAACTTGAAATGGAAAACACATTCAAGTAAAAAGAACAATAAATGGTGTCTTACAGCAAGGCAATAATAACAATGATGATGAGTGACCCTCCCATTGACACAGAGTAAAGACATCCATGTAGTTGAACATTCAAAGACTATCAGCTAGATTATCAATTACTCCATGATGCAACAGGCATATTGGGTAAATATAGTGTAAAATGTTAAATCACAGTTACAAAGGAAAAAAATAAGACAAACATGGCAATAAAGTTAATGATCTCTTGTTAAAAAACAAATCAACTACAGGTTCAGAAACTTCATTGCTTTTCTGTTACGCTTTTGGCCCTTCACACCAAGTGACTGGTTTTGTTGCTTCAGAGCATGGTGTATTCTCACAGTCATATACAGGGTGATGAAATATAACAGGGCACCTTCACATCCACTTTCATCGCAAACAATTTGGGGGGCTATACTTATTGACCTGGCACGGCCAACAAGTTTACATCTCAGTTTATCACTGTGACTAATGCACGGGAATGTACATTTAAAGAGAATCTCCATTTCACACACAAAATCAATGACAACTTGACTGGGTGTAATAAGTCTGCTATCAGCAGTGTATTTCTTGGAATTGACTAACACAAGCTGCTCATCATTAGGAAGGGACTCAGGGATCCACTTTGCACGACAACTGTTGCAGGTAAACTTCTTCTGGACTTTACTGACCAAGTAACCACCGATATACGAGGCAACATTTTCCTCAGGCAATGAAAGACTGTGTTGACTGCTGCCTACTGCTAACATATCAATGACATGAGAAGGTATCGTACCGGGAGTGGGAGACTGATGGATTGATGACTGTGTGAAAGTACCTAGATCGATAAGAAATTTGTCAACGTCTTCTTCACAGTTGCTGTTTTTACTGAGGACAAATATGGAGTCTACAGCAGCAGTCCTGTATGCTGAGCGAAACTGAATTGTGTCTGGATTGTCACGATGTCCTCCCTTGAATCTGATGGTGGAAAAGAGATTTTCAAGGCAGTCTTGATTCAGTCTACTCGTGAGGAGAAATGAAAGGCCAAAATTAGTTTGAAGATCCTGCCAAAGTTTTATTACAGATGAAATTGTCAACTGCCAACCGTGAATACATGGAAGGATCCTGTTTGTACCCATCTGCCGAACATCATGCAACCAATGAAAGCAATCTGAAAAAAACTCACATGACCAGACCCAGCCCTAATGGCTGACCGCATTTTGTGGTTAGCAGAGAGGTTCCGACTATTGAACACGTTGAATAGTGAATCAAATTTATCAATAAATTGAGCTGTTTTGATTGCCTCTTTCTCCATTTTGCCTAACGAGGCAAGGGTCGTAATGCCCGCAGCAACTGAATGGCTGAGGACTTGAGTGGCAAACTTAACACGCATTGCCGTGAATGGAGGTAGTTCTATATGCTTCGAGGACAGCTTTGGTGCCATGCGAATAGAAAGACTCTGATCAAAATGGTAAAACTGTTCAATATACTGCCAGGAAACAGCTTCTCCTTGGATGATGAAACCAGATTTCTTCAAATTATTTCGCACATTTTTGATGAGATGAGGGGGGTCATATATAACATAGATAGACTGGTCTCCATTGATGAAATATGGCTTGTCTACAGTGACTCCTAGTTTTTCTACAACACTACGGTTATTACTACCCTGGTCACAGATGAGGACTTTCACTATGAGACCAATGCTTTGAAGCTTGGTTATCCCCTCTAATAGTACATCATAAAGGGATTCACTACGCATTGGCCCACTAGAGAGGAAATAGCCAACAGCCTGCTTCCACTTGCCAACAAGGCCCCTCACCATGAAGACACCAGCATGGTTAGCCACATACTGAGTGCGACATTGGGACGAATTTTCGAAACCATCTCTCGCTACATCATAATATAGGTTTTCTTTGATGGACATTTCATCGTAAACAACAGCACACAGTCGTTGTTGTGGAGACATTGATTTTACCTTCTCCTTCAACCCAGCCAATATACTTGCATGAAAACCTGGACAGATCTGAAATTTGTTCATGCAGGCCCGAAGTGTCCTTATAGTGGGCAAAGCAAATACCTTGGAAAGGATTTTGTAGCACTTTGGACTTGAGTGGTACATGGAGAGGGCAAAGGTTTTGTCTGAATCAGACCAGCGATAACCTCGTCGGCTGCGAGATGATAGTTTGATCTGAGACCTAAAGAATGAAAGAGCAGGACCTGAGAGATGTTTAGCAACAACTCCAATAGCAGCGTTGACTTCTTGGGATTTCCTATTTGGCTTGGCTGGCTTATTGAGTTTCTGCCTGAGGCGGCAAATCTTAGTTTTCAACCTTTGGTTACACCGCCGCAACTCTTCCTTAGTAGGGCTTGCTTGTAAGGAGCCACAGGATGCAGATTCATCCACAAATCGTAACTTTTTTGACGCAGGCTGTTCGTTAATCCTTTTCACAGGGGGAGGACGCTTTACTTCCATCAATGGGGGTGGATTTGGGCACTCAACAATTGTGGGAACTGCACTCCAGATCAATTTCTTCCTGAGACAACAACACAAACAAATGTTAACCCAGATGAGCTCTGCTGATGACACCTACATGTGTTTATGCAATATTCAAATTCTCAATGAAGTGAGCAGGTAGTGTCATAAATATAGTCACATGCATGTTCAGCCTAAGACAGTAATCAAAAGGTGGTGAAATTTATGTATATTATTTATAGAACAGATTCAGGAGCAATAAAATCATATTTACTTTTCTACTGCATTCATGAATTGAGAGGTTTCAAAATGTTCTGCACACACCCTTCTGTGCATAAGCTCCTGTGGCATTTTCCCTCTCAAATCGTCCCTTCTCAGATTCTGAATCCACTTGGCACATCTGTAAATATAATATCAAATAATAAACAAGTTGGAGGGAGTAAGGCGCGACATTATTATAAAAGGCATCAACTTGAGACCAACAAAGTCTATAACAAAAGTATCGACAACTTGACCAAACACTATCGCGCTATTCAGCTATTTGTTATGTATATAGTGATTTCCTAAGCCCGCTTACCTTTAGCTGTCGTAGGGCGGTTGGTTACTTGCTGTGTCTTCTACTTGGCTGCTTTCACTGTTCCTTTACTAGCTTCTTCGTGGTTATCTAGCTGGCTAGTTCTCTGCTTCTTGGCGGGTCGGCTACAAGTGACCGTACAAGTGACCAGTCACTTGTACATTTCTTTGCCGCCTAAAAGGCCAGGGCGGTTCCGGGGGACGTGTGTTACTAGCGCTGACACGTTAAGGGCCAAGCTCCTCAGAGGTGTCATACGCTTTTGATGCAACGCCGTCACGTTAAAGCCATTAGACCACAGCGGTGACGTACGTCACCACACTCCCCCCCACCGTATGATGATGGAGTTGGACCCCACCCTGGACTTTCCCAACCCCCCCGGACCGATATGCCCCCCATCACATCTCGTAGAGTCGACAAGTATTCAGGGCAGTGATGTTAATAAGCTCCACTGGATCCTTGCCGACTTCCCGCGCCACCAAAGCCGCCACCACCCCTATATGGCTGGGTGATGGGCAGTTAAAATAGGGGGCATCTGTCTCTAACAACAGGCGATCCAGGGGGATGGAGCGCAGGGCCTCGAGCTGGCAGGTACTGAAACCTCGCACCAGCCGAGTGAACCCAAAATGGACGTTCGGAAACTTCGACGCCCACCGGCTAACCACATCCCCAGATCCCGAGAAACAGTGGAGGTGAATCCGCTGCTCTCTGGGCACCTGACCAAGCAGCTGATACAGGGCACAGCAATATGCCTCTGTGCCGTCATCTCCCTTCATTCCCCGGATGTGCAAAACCAGCACATGCCGGGGCTCCAGGAGGGACAGCACGTGGTGTAGGGCATGCTGCTGTGTCCCCCATTCAGCAGGGGGGACTGAATGGTCTATGCCAACCTCCCCAAGACCGACAACTTCGGACCGTTTGAGAAGGTTGGACATCACCTGCATTTGGTCCGATGTGCACTTCGCTGCATGCTTGGGGTGAAGACCAATCGCGACCCGTATTTTGTGCTGCCCCAGGCGGATGATTTCCTCGACACTGGGGTAAGTGGCAGGGTCGCAATAGTTGGCCACAGCACCCCCAACGTCGACAGCGAAGGCAGACTGGGGCTTGGCAGCCATGAACAATTTACTCGGCCCAGACTTCCGTGATAGGCCCAGGGAAGTCAGGGCCCTGTCCATGTGGAAGTGGGAATCGAAGGCCACAGGAAGCTGAGGTTCCGGTTCGGCAGGCCTCTGCCCCGCCCCGCTCCCCTCGACCCTACCACACTGTGCAGGCCGACGGCCCAAGTCCCAGACGAGCTCCCTCTCACGGGGCCCGAGCCGGGACAGCAGAGCCATCAGAGGTTGCCAGTGGAGGAGGACCGCGGGCGAATTTGGGGGCTTAAGACAGAAGCTATTAGGAACCGGATCCTCGTGGACCCGACAGAACTCCCGCATTGACTCCTTCAATAATCCCGTCGGTTCCCTCAGGCCTTGGCATCCAAAACCGCCTAACCCCTCTGCGAGGTGGACCAAGAATTTTAAGTCTCGGCCCGGCCCCAGCAGATAGTTGGCGATCACATGGAGGACAGACAATCGTTGCCTTGTCACATCCATGGGGTCCAGGCCTTCATTAAAAACCTCCGGGACATGTTTGGTAAAGCTGTGCGTTTTTGGAGACGCGTACGAATCCCCACCCCCAGGAATGGGACATCTAGGTGTGGACTTCCCCTTGTGGCCGCCCATGTCCCCTCGGGGCGTCTCGCTTACAGCCCCCTGGGACCCACCCTGCACCACCAGGGGTCGTGAGTTGGCTGTTGATTGGGGGAAGGGGTCGTTGCCGATAGTCATGGGCTTGTGTGCCTTCTTCGACTTGGATGACCCTGCACCCCCCTTTTGCCGCTTTACAGGCAAGGTGATTATCAGCGCTGGCGCTGCAGTTGCCTGCGCAGCCGGCTGTTTTCGATCACCTGCCTTTGCCTTCCTTCCCCTTCGGGCTTTCTTACCTGCCCGTCTGGACTTGGAAGGGGGTCTTACATCGGGACCAGCCAAATCATCAGCGACACCTGGGCCTTCGATACATTCCACTTGCCTATGTGGATGACCCGAAGGCCCCAAACCAGTGGCAGGGGTTGGGTTACTAAGGGGAGAGCTTGGAAGATTGAAATCCTCCCCCCTACCCAACAACTGACCCAGGATGGATACAGGTTCGGAATCTGAGCATTCCCCTGTACGTTCCAGCTCCATTGAAGACGTCGAAACCTCTGCTCTAGTGCCACCCATAACAAGGGGTGACCCTTCTCCAGAGGCCCCAAACATGGGCACTAAGCCTGGCCCTGCTGAGTCAGGGTGGCTGCTGCCCATGCCCCTCCCTGAGCTGGCTACAGGCCGCCCTGAGGACGCCTGCAACGTTCGCTCAGGGTCACTGGCGCCATCGTTAGCCGAAACATGCGGCAAGGACGGGTCTAAAGCGAGCCTGTAGTCCTTGCTTGGTCCGGCTGGCAACGGAGCTTGGACGCGCCCCCTGCTAGGCAGGCCGATTGGGAATACATTGTGGTGTATCCACTCTCGGCTCTGGAGCTGCAGGGACAGCGCTGTCTTAGCTGCCAACCGCAACCACTGCTGGTCTTTTCTCGCTTTCGCTTTAGTCACCTGGTGGACAAACGCTTCAACCCGCTGTGCCCCCGTTATTTTGGGGCACATCATCAATTGCTCCACCAGGGACCTAGCAGGTATTAGACCCTCCTGCATTGCCCTGGCCACAATTCCACTCTTATTATGAGTTGCCATCCTGAAATCAGAGTAACACTTGGGATGCAGTTATGGCTCACATTCAACTCCACCGATCCCACAACGAACCCGGACATAGCCGTTTCTCTACCAGCAGTCAGTAGCCTACTATCCCTGACCTTCCGAGGCTGTTGACCTAGCTGGCGGAAAACACGGTCAGACATAATTTTGACTTCCGCAGCGGTATCGACAACGGCATCTACAGTCATACCAACAATCTGCACTGGCAGGGTAAAGCGAGACGCGGATAGGAGTTAGCCCACCAATATTCTTTCATTGGGCACCTTATGGATCTCATTATCACACTGGGTTCCCTCTTTGATCTCACCATCAGACAATACACCATCATCAGGCCATGTTTTCCGTTTTTCCGTCTCTGGACTTCATTCCATCTCCACTCAAATGCATCCCCTCTTCATCCATGGGAGACATTGGGCCCATTAACTCTGCTTCATATTGATCACTGTCCGTAGAAGACTTGCTATCACTCGTGAGGTTGAATGATGCAGGCTCACTTCATCACTATTTCCTGCGTCATCTTGGGAAGAATCAGTCTTCTCCAGCTGCAGCAGCATCCACTTGCACCTCTTCATCCTCATCACTACTATCAATGATATCCGCATCTGGAGACGGGTGATGAGTTTCTTCTCTGAATCGGATGTGAGTCTAGGCTGAGGGTTATCTCCCAAAATGGATAGTGATCCACCTGATTCTCTGCATCAACATCACAAGGGCTTTCACCAGGCACCTCATCGATTACGCTGCTACTGGCCAACTCCGTCACCGGTCCCCCAACCCGTTGTGCATCATGAGGTCCCCTGTAGTTGTCCAATGGTGTCGATTATGGTGAAGCAATGGATTGAGGAGCCGAATTTGCTTGATTAACTTGGGTAAGAGGGGGTATACGAGGTGCCATGGACATTCCTGTGGCGCCAGATGAGCTACCTTTTGCTCGCTCTCTCAGCCCTTGTCCCTTTCGTGCCGCACTACCTTCACCGGCAGTGCTGACATTCTGGGGAGGGACCGGAGGTGGCATTGGTGCATCGGCGGAAGTACACAGGTCGCCATGAACCTGTATCCTAGGCCCCTTACCCGCCAGAACCTTACTCCAGGCTCTACCTTTTACAGCATCACCTCAACCCCCTACAGCCCCACAACCCACACAGACCGGAGGCACTAGTGTTGAGGGGATCGGCGACCTGCCCCTTGGCCCGACCCCTGGGCGTTTCCCGACTTTGTTCCCTGAGGAGTTCTGGGACTCCCTTCCCGGGCCATTGGGCATTCCCTCTTAAAGTGCCCCTGTTTCCCACAACGGAAACAGGGCCCAGCTTCTCTTTTGGGAGATTTATAACGGGAGGGACTCTGAGTAGCTTTGGGTGACCCCTGATCTTTCAGCTTTTGCATGGCCCTAGTCAGGGTCAGGACCTCACGCTGCAGCTGACTCATCAGGCGCGCGAGGCCCTCCACCTCACCAGGGCCAGTTACTGCTGAAACCCTTGGGGGTACCCCCTCCCCTTCCCTTCCCCGCCTCCGGGACTGCTTTCCGTAGCATGCCTGGTATTGTTGTTGGAAGTCCTTTACCAGGTCTATAGCTTCACGGAGGGTTTGCGGGTGCCGCAGAGGGGTGTGTGGTGCGCCGCATCTCGATCCTGCAGCCCCTGGCAGAAGCGAGACACCGTCTGCCACACCCTGTAATTGTCGGGCAGGCCAGACAATGCCTCGAGTGACAGACTTCTGATTCTGTCACTCCACTCCATAAGGTCCTCCCCTGGTGCCTGCGTGGCCTGGTTGAACTTGGCCTGGGCGACCTCGTACAAGTCCCCAGACCCAAAGCGGTGCTCAAGTTCATCCATCACGACACCAAAGGGAACACCCAGATCATCACCTATGATGGCGGAGTGGACCGCTGCCGCCTTTCCCACCATAGCCCAGCATAGGCATTCGCTCTTCTGATCCTCAGACCAGCCGCGAGCGAATGCATATCGCTCAAATCGCTGCCGGAAAATCTTCCACCCCCGGACTCCGTCAAATGAAAGGCCCCTAGGGAGGGCCTTGGCGGGGTCCCATCCCCTGCTGTCATAGGGACCTTGGTTATTCCGGTGGTCAGCAACAGGAGCGGGCGCCGTATGTAGGGTAAGGGGCCGCAGTTACCGGACGCGGCAACTGTTCAAAGTGGCCCGAGGCGTTCCCGGCAACCCGAGGCCGCTCATACCCACCGGGCGCCGGGAAACTCGACCCGGGATGCTCAGTATAATGGAGATCAGGGTTACCCCTCGCACTCCCGACAAATGGTACTGACGGAGGTGTGACAGGCAACCGTCTCCTTGGAGACCTCATAGTCCCTACAGAACAGGCATCCCATGGTCGGTTCACCGGCGGGGGTTGGGAGCAGCCTACGGGGGGGAAACTACTCTACCCCACATTCCCCTAGGGCTGGCTACAGGATGGCGATAAGGGGTACCAAGAACAGCAGCGCCAGGTGGACGGGGTGCTTTCTGTCCCTCAAAACCGGGAGGAATGCGGGGCAGGGCCGCGGCATAACGCCCGTCGCCCCCCATCCGCAGGCACGTCACGGCGGTAGTACCCCCGGAAGTCTCCGACCCCATGTAGCAAGGCGTCGCCGCAAGCCCCGACATCCCCCGACTGGGAGGGAGGCGAGACTGCGTCGACACCTGCAAGGCCGGAAGACACCAAGTCCAACCCCAGGCCCGCGACCCGCCGAGGAATGGGGGCAGGCGTAGACGGCACACGCGGCCAACTCCTCCACTCCTCCCCGACCTGGATACCGCCGACACTCGGGGTTAGTTCCATCGTGGAACCCCGCTTCCGCATACCCGTCCAACCTGGCGCATGCAATCCCGCATCCCGCGAACCGCCTGAAGCACCGAGTGCTTGTATCCCGCCGCCAAAACCCTTATCCCATGCCTTGCTGTTTTGCGGTGGCACTCTCTGTGTATCGTTACGTCCCGCGCCGCCCAGCGCGGGGTTTGGCGTGAAATCCACCAACGCGAGCGCCGCCGATGACAGGCTCCCCCGAAGCAAAGCCCTCAAAGACACCTCCGTGAAATTGCCCTGTTCCTCCCTGATCACAACAATAGCCGCGGCCAGTTTAGCCCCCACCCCCGGTATTAAACAAAGCATATTAGCCGGGGCATAATTGATAGAGATAGGGGCGTTAGGGGCCGCGCGCGGGAAGGACACATCACAGGAGGCCATCATCAAGAGCTCGACAACAGAGAAACTCAATCAAAACGGTTACGCTGATAGAAATCCGCCCTTCACGAAAACACTACCACGCAATGAACACAGCAAGGCAAACGACAAGCAACCGTAACCCTACAAACAACCACGGCACTTACGTAATAGTCAACTTAAATAGCATGCACAAATCAAGCTTGACTAAAGTAAGGCGTAAGGCAGCAAGGCCAAGAAACCACCAGGTGTCAAAAGGCGTACTAATATTTCCTGCGCAAAAGCGTCTAATTAAAAAGTCAGGGCCAGAAACGGTATAAAAACCAGACGTAGATACGATCACTTCTGACACCAATATAGTGATTTCCTAAGCCCGCTTACCTTTAGCTGTCGTAGGGCGGTTGGTTACTTGCTGTGTCTTCTACTTGGCTGCTTTCACTGTTCCTTTACTAGCTTCTTCGTGGTTATCTAGCTGGCTAGTTCTCTGCTTCTTGGCGGGTCGGCTACAAGTGACCGTACAAGTGACCACTTGTACATTTCTTTGCCGCCTAAAAGGCCAGGGCGGTTCCGGGGGACGTGTGTTACTAGCGCTGACACGTTAAGGGCCAAGCTCCTCAGAGGTGTCATACGCTTTTAATGCAACGCCGTCACGTTAAAGCCATTAGACCACAGCGGTGACGTACGTCACCACATGTAAATTAGACTACCTCCCCTTGTAAAAATGATACAATGGATGACCCCATTAAGCATCGGACAAACTTCGCTGTCTATTGTTGAATCCCCAAGGTGTGTTAGCTCTTGAATAATTAGCCTAATCATTAGCTGAATGGACCGCTGCTCCCAACAACAACATGCATCAGCAGTTGAAAGGAAAGGTTTGTCTAAATCATTTAAATGAGACAGTCCGAGAATGTTCAGATAAACTCCATGCATCGATCAAGATTCAATAAAACTCACTTACCGAGATTTGTCCTTTGGAAAAGAAAACCAGGATATATCAGGCCTTGTTCCTTTATAATTATTGCAATTCCACGCTGCACAGATAGTACCTCGACCCGATTTCCACCTTGAACTTTGACTCGCACGCTCCGATAACTCCATTGTTGACAGAAAAATGCCAAGCCGGGCCAGGCTCGTATTAACCCACGCCGCGCGATGGCGCTGCGGTCGCCGGTTTCACAAAAAGTTCCCGCCTTCCCTTCTTGGTATTGAAGTTCTTTGCTTTGAACCATAACTAAGGTCAAGGTCATCGAATAAGTGAAAAACTAGTATCTCGAATAACTCCGTTAATAATGGGCGGATTGTTATAAAATTTACACCATCGTGTAGCTCATTCTAATTGCAAACTTTGTAAAACGTGCGTGCGTGCGTGCGTGCGTGCGTGCGTACGTACGTGCGTGCGTGCGTGCATGCGTGCTTGCATGCATGCATGTTAGCATGCATGCATACATACATACATACATACATACATACATACATACATACATACATACATACATACATACATACATACATACATACATACATACATACATACATACATACATACATACATACGTACGTACATACGTACGTACGTACATACGTACGTACGTCGTACGTACGTACGCACGTACGTTCGTGCGTGCGTGCGTGCGTGCGTACGTGCGTGCGTGCGTGCATGCGTGCGTGCATGCATGCATGTTAGCATGCATGCATACATACTTACATACTTACATACATACATACATACATACATACATACATACATACATACATACATACATACATACATACATACATACATACCTACCTACCTACCTACCTACCTACCTACCTACCTACCTACCTACCTACCTACCTACCTACCTACCTACCTACCTACCTACCTACCTACGTACGTACGTACGTACGTACGTACATACATACATACATACATACATACATACATACATACATACATACATACATACATACATACATACATACATACATACATACATACATACCTACCTACCTACCATCCTACCTACCTACCTACCTACCTTCCTACCTACCTACCTACCTACCTACCTACCTACCTACCTACCTACCTACCTACCTACCTACCTACCTACCTACCTACCTACCTACCTACCTACCTACCTACCTACCTACCTACCTACCTACCTACATACATACATACATACATACATACATACATACATACATACATACATACTTTACAGACACGTGAGCTATAACGCGCGTAAAAAAAAATGGGGCGTCAACCCAAACGTCACACATCACTGACCAGCATTCGCCTTTATCTACCCGACTACTGCGTGGTTTTAGTCAAGGTCCCCCAGCCTGATGGCTGCGGGCGCTGTTTACATGTTACTGATATTCAATAGTCTCGCCTTCGCTAACTTTTGAGACGCCGATAGTTCCAGAAGACCTTCAATGTGTTCTCATTGGATGCAGACCACTACAATGTCCATGACGTCACATGGAACCGAAGGGTGCGTATCACAAGCCAGCTTCATGAGCCAGGCGCAATTAAGGTCAATCCGGGTCACAACCTTTGTGTTGATTGGTCACGAAGATCAACGAACGTGTCTAATGAATATTCGGACGCGCCACTTTTAGACCTTGTCTGGCCGTAGACTATAGGGCGAGAAGCGTAGCGGAACCCCTAGAGTCTGGACGCAGACTAGCGTGGTTTGCTCACAGTTCAACTGTGCAAGGCAACTTGTCATAGAACTTTTCCGTTCGTTCTGTAATCTGTTGCCGTTTGACACCCATAGTGTGTTATCAGATTAAGCTCAGGTTCATAAAGTATACCTTGCATTTTCCCCGACAACATCATCAGCTGAAAAGCTTACTGAACGGCAGTGATAGAGAACAATTGCTTCAGAACATCTACTTCGAGGTGTGTATTGAATATTTCTTTTTACCACCTGTTTGCCTCTCGTTAGTCTCGTCTTATCCTTACTTGTGGAGACATGTTGGTAGGTTTGTGGTGTGGTGCTCGGTTCGATATTGATACTGGTGTTTTTGTTCGCTTCATCTGATTCTATTTCTCTCCTGTATATCATCTCCATTCATAAATAGTTAAATATTTTCGTTCATGGTAATATTCCATATACCATGACTTACAACGCCCCACCCTAAAACCAGCCCGCCATATTGCCATATTGCGCAGTAGCAACTTCTGAGGGGTTGGGGTCATGGGTCGCTAGTTAACAACAGAACGCCCTTCAAACAGGTTGTTTTCAAAGAACTATATTAAGCGCTCCTCTGCAAGAGTGTTGAGTTAAAAGGGGAGTTGGCCAAGCCCTGGGCAGAAATAAGCTTTGTGGACAAATATACAGATTACGAGAAGCCGCTTGACGGAGTCTGTGCAGATATAGAGAAGCGCAAGTTACTTACGTGTGCATAAAATCCATATTAAGACGAATATTTGGAACGTTACATTGCAAGCTACGCAGTAAAGTGTGTTTGTGTTATTTTGAGAGGGCCTAAATATGTCCAGTTTCAAACGGCCAAACTTGCCATCTTGGCTTCTTTCATCACCCAACAAACGTAAGCATACACGCATGCATTTACAAACCCACCACCTCTCGATCACTCCCATCCCTCTTTGGCTAGAATGCTTACAACCCAGGCTTTCACTGACAATGTTCCTTAAGCCTGTATAATGCTTGGGACAACGAGCCCTTCCTTCGCACTTCGGTAATTCTTCTGGTCATGTATATCATTGACTACAGAGGTTGTGTTTATGCATATTGCACAAAACTTAATTTCCCGGCAATATAGCCAGAAACATGTGGTAGAACAATCACTTAATGGATGGAAAGGCCTTTGTCAATTATAACAGTTAATTGCAGCGCAGAAATACCTATTTGTGTTTGACTTCTAGTCAAACATACTCGCGAATCATAACTTTGGTTGGCTGCTGCGCGTCGAGCAGTTTCAAGAAACGTAGGGGGCGCTGCTTACACGGCGTCACGGAATTTGTCGGGCGAATTGCCGAGTGGGGTATCTTATTATAACAAGATCTTTGTTAACTTGGCGTTAGGGCCAAGTTATGGCGATCGGCCCGGTTTGTAAGTTTGTGTGTTTGTGTGTGTGTGTGTGGGTGGGTTTGTTTGTTAACAATTTTTTGTTTCGCGATACAGGTCGCAATTTTTGAAATTTTCCAATTTTTTCTTCGCCCATCGCTAGGCGCTAATTAGGCGCAGAACCGAGAGGTTTTGTTTTGACCTTGACCAAAAACTAAGGTCAAGGTCATCGAATAAGTGAAAATCTAGTTCCTCGAATAACTCCGTTCGTAATGGTCGGATCGTTACTAACTTTACACCATCGTGTAGCTCATTCCAATTGCAAAATTTTTCTAATGATATGTGTGCCCATCCAACCAACGGTTTCCCCAAGCGCCTGAGGACGAAAAATCGTGGTATTGGTCCAAATGCAACAAATGTTTCACGAATATTTTGAACGTTTATTTAACCGTCAATACATATCCGATAATGATAAAAATTGGGTCACATGTGCTCCATGACACCTTAAGTCGGATTCCAAGATCTTATAGATGTCGATGGCGTCACTTCCAGTTACGAGCAAAATAACGTTATTGCGCTGTTCAATTTGAAGTTAGCGCCTCATTACTCGGTCGTTAATGGTCGTATCGTAAAAATTTTTCCACCTGAAGGTAGCCCATACACTTCCGAACTTGAAACTTATTCATCTAATTGTATATCTGTAACTGTTTTCTCACAAACTGAGCTTAAAGGTGAAAAACTTTCCCCCAAAATGCATTAACACCCGATATGTTTAATACTACTTTGGTCGATTTTGAAAATTTTTACATGAATTTGTAGATAACTATTCTAGTAACATTTCGTACGCAGCATATCAGCAGTAATTATGCGTAGTTTTCTCACGAATCGCAGGTAAAAGTTCGGAAAACAGCTAAAATTGGTAATTTTTTTTCGATCGCTCATAGAATCGACACTATTCGTTCCAGGGTCACAAAACTTGGTTAAAATGATATCATGGAGAGCGTCAACCGAATGATGATACTTTCGGAGGTGTCGCTGACGTCATTTCCGGTCACGGACGAATCAAAGTTAAAATTCGAGTGAAATCTGAAGTTATCGCATCGTTTCTCCGTCATGAATGATCGTATTGTAAATTGGTTTGCTCTCAAAGGAAGCCCATTCAATTCTGAACAAAGTGTACAATTTTCAGCTCTAAATACCCAACCATATTCTCATAAAGTAAGTTTTAAGTAAAGTGGGTGTCAATTCTGCTGGCTCTTCACTGCACTCGCCCTGTCGCGCAGAACAAAGGAATCCGCTGCCCGGCGCGCGGCTTGAGAGAAGCGGCTGGCAGCGAGAATCAGGTCAAGTCGCAGCGCGAAGAAGCCCAAGGGTACGTGGGGGAAATTTAAAGGGCCACTAAAACGATTTTTTTAAATTCCATAAACCGAAAGATTCGTGCATGGGAAATGCTCTGGTGAAGGTTTGAGGTGTGTAGTCGGACAAATAACGAAGTTATTAGAGTTTAAAGTTGCACTTGTCGCGCCGTGCTGCGCAAACTGGCGGGGTCAAGGTCGCGCGAGTGTGACATCACAAAAGGAGTTGACCGAGTTCACAGCGACAATGGCGTCCGCAGAGGAGTGTTTGAGCGATACGGATAGTTTTAACGACGATTTCGATGAATTTGCGGTTTACCTCGAGGATGAAATTGACTGCAATGCTCCGTCAGAGTCAAATTGATAAAGAACCTGAGATTAAACCGTATCAGTTTGAACCGGAGCACGAAGAGGATCCCGGCGCATTGATGGGGGCGGAGCCGTCAGAGGAAGACCCACAAGAAGAAAATCGACTGCAGCTGTGCATCGATTCCTGGTAAATAAACAATTTTGATCCGATCACGCGATTATCACACATTGTAATTTGATTAAACCTGATTGAGGTCTTTAAGCGCCCGTCTCTAACCTTGACTACATACTATCGGTTAGCATCATATTCAAAGACGACATGGATAGACGGTATAGTCTATTGATATTTACTGCTCTACTGGGCTCTTTCCCTTCATCTACCGAGCATTTTGTTTAGATAATCATTCACGTTTCGGTGTTTACCGTTTAGATAGGGGTTACGCGTTGCTATAAGTAAAATGCTGAAAGGTTATTTTATTAAAGTATGTACAAATATCTATAGCTAAGACCATTTGACATGTTGAATACATTTTCCACAATTAAATTCCATCAATGACAAAGATGTTATATCAGAACACTTTGAAAAATCTTAAAATATTTGAAAAAGTACTGTTGAAACATAATAATGTGACATATGCTGTTGTATTCTTTCAGGTGTACTTGCTCTCACTGCACGCAAATGCTCACCGCCACAGAATGTGTGTGCTGTCAGGAAATCCCTCAGGTAAAAAAGTGATGGCTGACACTCAATGAATCAAATGAACTGCATGACGCTCCTGTCACATGCATCATACATCACCCCAGATTTGATGGGGTGTGTCTCAATTCTTGGGCACTCAAGAGTTGCATATCAGTCATATATACAAAGGTACAGTAATGGTGGGGAACAAGCTATGCACAAGTGAGTGGATTATTGATCCTTTATCAAATTTAAAGTTGTTTATACTAAGCTTGGTTTATTGAACATATGTTCCAATAATTTCCAAATGTATGATTCCAGGCGGTATACAGCTTACAAACAACTGGTGAAATGGTATTGGGGATATCTCGGGAAGTACATCAGAGTTCCACTACCAGTGTGTGCTGTGGCACAGATCAGGAAGGGATTCCCCAGTGAAGTCGCACAATATAAAGAATTTAAACCTCCTGATCTATCGTGAACACCATGAATTCCTCATTTAAATCTTGAACTATGTAGGAGTACAGCTGTGGCTTTGTCAGGTCTGACATATGACGAGCACATTGGTGGAGGAACATCAAACTCATCAAGCAGATGTGCTAACTTCTTTGGGTTGACAACAACTTCATTGAACAAGAAATTGTTCAAGATGTTCACATAGTCTGAAAATAATATAATACAGTTTTATATTATAATATGCTTACTCATCACATATTTCATTATTAGTGTCTCTGATCTGTAAGTATATATATACAAAGTAAATTGTTAAATTCTTACCGAAACTTTGTTATCTTTTTTGGCCTTGACAATGTAGTCTCATTTCTTGTACTTGGGATACTTGATGGGATAAATTGGCTCCCCTTTCTTGTTAACTGCCTGTGTTCGACAACTGTTCTAATTGAAATGCATCCCAGCCAAATAGAGTCTACAAACATCGAAACAAAACATAATCAATTACATCCACTTGAATTGGTACTGGCTTCATATTGAAAATATGTTATTATTATGACTTTACCTGATAAGCATACCCATGTAAGGATATACAGTCATTTTAGGGGAGAAGTGGAGGATGGTTGAATGAAATGCTTCAACTGATGATGTTTGATATAGGGGGCTAAGTTTCCTTATGTCACGGCACAGTAGTTTGTTGATGATGATATCCTCCAATTCAATTTCTCAGCTGCCTTGGTGTCTGATCACACAAAGCCAGCAGTTAGTGTTAGTATGGTTCATTGAGTTTGTACTACCTTCAATGTTTAATTTTCATTGACATGACATTAACTTACTGGGCTTAATCCATTGTTTCTTCCTGCTGGTCTCTTGATCAAGTGTGTCATGCTCACATGCAGGGTATAAATCACTGTGACCAGTGTGCTTATCCTGTACATGGTAGGCAACAGATTGCCATTTGGCTAGTTAGCTCCTTACTAGCATGACCAAGTGAGGACCTAGCACACCAGTACAGGTGGTTGGAAATAGATTTTATCCATGGCTGGAGTTCACTGCACTCTTTGAGTCTTGATGCAGCTTCCAGTGAAGTGCTCAGAGCATAAGAAAGGCTTTCGCATATCTTTTAATGTGTGGTTCCATTTTCGCTTGATACAAACGAACTGCTTCCACTGCCTGTGGGTTGCTTCAGGGAATGCGAACACTACTGGCTGTGTTACAGCACCATTTGGCAACACATTTCTCTGGCATGATGACAGGTGACAGTTGAACTTCATACAGTGATATTCTCAAGTATCTCAAAACAGTAGATTTATTGTCGCAGGTAAAAGTTTGAAAGTTCCACAAAACCAACGCTCGAGTGAAAAAATCAACAAGATGCTGAAATGAACGCAAAATGATAGCGGAGTCGTCTGACAAGTGTGGGGGGGGGTATTAACAGCGAACGCGCATCGGAGCGATCTGATGATGTGTAGAATACGCGACGAAGGTGCGCTGCGAAGCAAAAATAATAGCTGCCGATTAAAGTGCCACCACCCTCGCACAGCATAACTTCACGCGGGTCTCGGTCGCCAGCCTCTCCAAACGCAGCAGCCCTCGCTGGCTTCCCGAGCGGTTCCTTTTGTCAGTCATAGGGTAATGGCCGCGCTGGAGATCGTTTACTCGAGATTATCCGATTTAGACGGCGAATTTCATCACTTTAGAGTTCAAAGTTTTGAAAACGGATTGCACAGAAGGTTTTAGATTGATGCATATTTGCTACTGTGGAAATCTTAAAGAAAGTGAAATTTTCATTTTAGTGGCCCTTTAACAACTGCATCAGGAAAATTTCATTTTGGTCAATTAAGGCCCGATTCATACAATTTCTCCAGATGCAGTTCGCCAAGTTCCCACATGTTCCCATGAGCCTCTTGTCAACTTGGCTCGCCAAGTTATGGCGATCGGCCCGGTATGTATGTTTGTTTGGATGTTTTCCATTTTTTTTTTCTTCAATCGTTAGGCGTGATTGATGCGCAGAACCGGGAGGTTTTGTTTTGACCTTGACCTGAAACTAAGGTCAAGGTCATCGAATAAGTGGAAAACTAGTATCTCAAATAACTCCATTAATAATGGTCGTATTGTTAAAAACTTTACAACATCGTGTAGCTTATGTTAATTGCAAACTTTTAAGGCACCACAATAAAGCCAACACAGGTTTGTTCATAACGTTCAAACACTTTTATCGGACATACATTCAGTGTCATTTTAGGTTAAATATGGTTTGTCAGCTGGGGAAAAAAATCGTTGTTAGATTATGGAATGAATAAAATCGTTGTTAGATTATGGCAATTATTGCCATAGTAAGACATATAGAAGTGCTCAAATTGATTCTTATTCATGGCCGCTGAAATTGTAAACTCTCCTGTGCAAAATAGCCTGAATTACAAAGTAGAATAAACCACATACAAAGCGTTTCAATTTCTCATTTGACACAACTTGCTAGCATCAATAATAAACTTAGAATAAATAAGCTGACAACTGAATCAATGACCGATGCTAATTTTTGCCTGAATGTGGTAACATAGAAAATTATTCTTTCATTTTCTTTTTATTTGAAGGGGGGGGGGGGGGGGGGGTCTTACATCTGGTATAGTGAACTTTTTTCCTTGATCAATTTGCCGATGCTAGATAGCCATATGAAACACACAAACGTCCACAATATAATTATTCTTATTACACATATGTTGCATGTACAACAACGGTTGCTGACTTAATGTGGAAACAGCATTTCTTGTTTCATTTACTTACACCATTAATGTTTTCCCATTTACAATCACTCAGGATTCAATATCGCCGTTGTAATCTTACCTCTTTTAATTATTCGGAAACTTTACATAGGCTTCGTCCCAATCCAGGAATTCCTTTCCGTTCAAAACCCTTATACACCTTCGTCATCAATGTTCCAGGTACATAAGGATGGAACGTTTGGTTTGGATTGCTTCGTGGTGCTAATCTTGGAAATGTGTGAAAAGCCGTGTGAACCAACTATCTTGTTACTTTGATTGGCTTATGACCGATTGCAGTTGGCATGTTTTCGCTAAAGAGTGTGTAACCAGCGATACAAGCCCTATTATCATAGTGCGCATGCGCTGCTTGAGACCATTTGCACGCCCATGGTGATACGCTGAGATCGTCTTCAAAAGATCAATGCAATTTCCTTTGTTCCAGGTTTTGGACGTCACGTTGTTTTGGCGTTCACGTTGTTGGGTAGTGGTCTCCATCCAAGGTTTTCCGTTGCCGCTGTTGACCTTGAAAGTTCCGTAACAATGTAATGTTCTTATAATTGTCTTTCATTCGTGCCACTTGATGTACTCGTTAATTTTGCTACCCATGCTTTCCGGATTTTCCATCGCGCATACTCACATATCGCAAGCCGAGTAAGTCATTATATATTTAGTTTCGATGGTAATAGTTGGACATTAAAAACAATATCAAGCTTTATAATTGCAAGAATACCTGCACCTATAACAACCACTAACGTGATTCATGTGCATCTTCTTGTAGCTTTCATAATGGAAGTTTTCGCGAAAGATTGTAGGCTTGATTCCGCAAAAGAAACTCAGATTGCAATTAATATTTCAAAACTTCCGTAAACATTTTCACAGATTGATTATCCTTTAAACTGAACACTTTTCTTGCTTTAATGATTCCTTGCCAAAAGTCTAAGGGAATCTTAGGCTGCAATGATTGTTTTCTCCTCAAAACGGAGGCATTATTAGCTCACCCGAACGAATTGCACACATTATAACTCTCACCTGAATTAATAACACACATCAATAGTCTCACCGGAACTAATTACACATTATCACTATAATCGTTAATTATCGGTTTCTCTTCGGTTAAACGGATGTTTGTCGCATCAATATTTTTATTCACTGTCTTGTTTAATAGTTCAGTTTAGGCACAACATGCCAGTCTATGCCAGGCCATCCCTTTGAAGATGACCCTGTTAAATTGGCTTTATTGACACGATGTCAAAAGGGTTTCGGATATTTTTGTACACAGTTTCTGATGTATTTTCAACAAGACACGTCTGGTGATGCACATATCATTCATTACACGTGAGACGTTTTAATCCAATGTAACGCGAGCTAACGGACAGCTCAATTGATGATATCCAAATGGATCCATATGTATTACATTCTTAATCTGAATAGCCTTGTAAACAGTATGGATCGTTTCTGACGTGTTTTTTCTTCATTTTGCGATACAAAGTAAACCACTGGAGAAGTATATCTGGCGGAACAATAATAACAGGAGTAGTATAGAAAATGGGGGTTCTGGCGCAGCGAGCGCAAAAGCATTTTAAAGCCCTATTACACCTTACACATCATGTTGTGATTACTTTTGGTTTTTTTGGGGTGAGCTTTACTTCACAATACCTCACGTAAAATAACGGCTTATACATGATTTACATGCTCCCTGCTCAGAGTCCCAGGGACGCTGAACTTCACTCAAAGGAAAGGCGGAGTTTGGCCCGACCCGGCACGGACCCGTTAGTTTGCTTGGTAATTAACTTGACCATAGGCTATTATGTCTACGTTGTTCGTGGCTATCCACCACTTTGTGTCAAATGGGGAGAGTGACACCTTGTTGACGTGTCCCCATATCATATGCTGGACCAGTAAAATGAATATTGTGTTTATGATGATAATGAAGATCACTTGGTCAATGTTGGGTGTATATTGAAATTTCAAAAATGTTCTTACACTATTCGCCAAGTTCACCAATGCCCTAATGGGCATTTCATATGTTTGGATGTTTGGATGTTTGTATGTTAACATTTTTTTTTGATACACGGTACAGGTCGCAATTTTAGAAATTATTCCAATTTTTTTTGTTCAAATGGTTGGGAGTAATAATGCGCAGAATCCAGAGGTTTTTTTATACCTTGCCCTGAAACTTAGGTCAAGGTCATCAAATAAGTGAAAAACTAGTATCTCGAATAACTCCGTTAATAATGGTCGGATCGTTACACCATTGTGTAGTTCAATTGAATTGCAAACTTTTTCTAATGACATGTGTGGACATCCAACCGACGGTTTTCCCAAGCGCCTGAGGTCGAAAAATCGTTGTATTGGTTTGAATGGCAACATAAGTTTCATGAATATGTTGAACGCCTATAAAGCAATTTTGAAAATTTCTCAGAACTTTTTTTTCTCCAATGATCGGAACCAAAAGCGGGCAGAACCGAACGGTTTTGTTTTGACCTTGACCTCATATCAAGGTCAAGGTCATGTTGTGTATTATTCACTTTCTGATATCATCTTAACCTACAGTGCGATTTTAAAAAGTTTATAGTTCCTAGTAGCATGATTTATTGGCCAACTTTTCAAACCAAATGTCATGATAATATACGCAAATTTCGCCCCGTAACCCCCACTAGAAAATTTGTGGTAGTGTTTTGTTAGAAACAGTGGCTACCACAAAATATTTGTTTTATGGATGACGTCACTTCCGGTTGTGAGCAAAATTGCGTTATTTAGCAGTTTTATCGGAAGTTATCGCGTCATTTCGCTGTCGTTAATGGTCGTATCTTAAAAATGTTTGCATGTGAAGGTAGCCCATACACTTACGAACTTGAAACTTATTCTCCTAATTGTATATGTCATATAGATTTCTCTCAAACTGAGCTTAAAGTTAAAAAACGCCCCCAAAATGCATTAACACCCCGATATGTTGAATACTACTTACTCTGTATCAAATCAAACTGAATGCTCAAATTGAATCACACGAGTTGATTGTGGCTTTGTCGTTCTTGTTTTTAGGTCTACCACCTTGTGTTGACATTCGGCGCCATTAAGATTTCTTCCCCGTAATGCTACGTTCCGGCCCAACCCAACCCAGGTATGGCATTAATACGGCAATGTGTGTAGGATTCGTCTTAATGTGGCACTAAGTTAGTTCATCAGTAACGTCCTATTATAGAGTAAACATGGACCATGCGATTCCGACCAACTAGTGATTAGCAATAATGTCTTTGTATGAAGAGGCCTTTGCCGTTTTTCACCCTGCAAAGCCCTCCAAATATTGAACAATGGTTAAGATCGCTGCTTGTAAATTTGAGCATGTCCGTCATCAAACGTCCAAGGTGGTGACTTGGTGGTAGCGTCATTCAATATCTCATTGACCAAACACAGAAAACTGAATTTCGGCAGGGTTTGGCGTTTGTCATACTTGTCGCACGAATTCGCATTGCCGATCAGATTAAGCAAGTTTTTTATTGTTGAATTTTGTTTTAAGATGTTACTCTATACATTGCTCGACAACATCTGAATGTAAGTTTATGATCGTGAAACGAAGACACCTGTTCAAAGGTCAGCTCGGAGTTGGTGGTGAATGAGGACTGAATTATCATAGTGGCCCCTCGTACACAAAGCTAACGGCTCGTTTGAGCATACAACCTCAGCTGGTCTAATAATTAAGATGCAAAAGTGTAACAGTAGTACTGACACAGAACCGAATGTTTGTACAAGCAACAATAGAACTGAGGCTATATATTGTGTATATATTGTGTATTGACATGATAGGCCAATTCCATATATCGCTAGATGCAAACAAATGCCTCCTGTGCATGCATTGTAAATGAGCAAAGCAATGTGTATGTGTAACAGGCTCGATATGAGTAGTATAACCAAAGGTCAAATCCTCCAGGGCCTCGTATTCTTTGTCGCTGGATGTGTTTTCATTTACAACTGGCCGGAGCACAGTTTCATCGATGAATATTCGGGCGATCAACCGACCCCAAAAGTAGAAGTAGAAAATATATCAAAATTATTTTCGGACAGGTATGTCAGAAATTGCGTAACACAAAATACTATCGGGAAAATACCAGGAGATATATTGACCGAATATTACAAGCCTCTCGCTGAATCATCGGAAACTCACGAACAAAGAAAGTCAGGATTCCAAAAGGTGTTTGACAAAAGAGAATGGGGACGAGGAGATCGGCACGATCCTCACCAGTTAATTGCATCAGGTTTGTCATTCTTCCTGTGCCACCAAATGCTACATGGTATGTCAAGGAGCAAGTCATTTCAAGTACGCTTATGCATGGCACTTTGTTTAATTCCGGTTAGAGCATCAACTTGTTAGCCCTGTTTGAATACCTGCTCTGGTGTTGCATTACAGGTGCTGGGTCTACACTAGATTATAGTCAGGAAGTAATGGCGACTTTGAACACCATTATCACACTGATCAAGAAGGAACTAGGTTTGACTCGGGTAAAAATGTTTGATATTCCATGTGGAGATATGGCCTGGATGAGTCGGTTTCTGAAATCCCGGGGTGACGTTGACTACACAGGATGGGATATTGTCCCCGATCTGATAACTCATCATAATAAAAAATATGCCAACTATCCATGGAAATTCTATGTCCGTGATATTGTAGTGGACCACTTGAATGAATCGTACCATTTGATTCTGTCCAGACATTTAATGCAGCATTTATTCACTAAAGACGCCATGCTAGCAATGGATAAGTTCTCAGTGAGCGGTAGCAAGTTTGTACTGATGACCACATATTCAAAACATCCCCATAATGACGAACTTAAAATTAAACCCGGACGAATGAATCCACTCAATTTAGAGATTCCTCCTATAAACCTGGTCCCTCCGTTATGCATAAGCAGGGATGGCCCGCCTGAGAAATCAGCCATGTCCATAGGGTTGTGGAGCCTACCATTGAAGCAAGTTAGAAGATGTGAAAAAGCAGGCGCGTTTGAGATAAATGGCCAAACATTTCATTCTTGTGTTGACTGGTCTGCTCGTTGAATCTTTGATTAAACAACATTTCTTGATGATCGTGTCCTTTGTGGGAAACTTAGCACGGACTGGTATTTGTAAGGGCATGGTGTATTTTATTGAATTTTGGTTTGTATCTGGTACAATAAAATAAAAATGATCAGCTGTGATCAGCTGTATTGTACGCATCCAATCAAATATTTCTTTATTGAAAGAATGGTACATTATCACTCGCCAGAGCATGGAAATTACTCATCTATTAAACCTATTATCATTTTGGAACTAAAAAGCAAGTTGGTATGTGCGGCAGACAAGTCCGACATTCCTGTGGTTTTGACATTTTGGGTACCTTATTATTATTGCGTGCCGTTTTATTATGTTTATAGCTTGCTTAATTCTTTTCTTTTGTAATTACTAGAGGAATATTTAGATTTTCATTATCTGTTTCCCCAACTCGTTTTGAAGTGCCCCGAAAGGGTGATATTACGGTTTAGCCATTGCACTTGCAGAAATTGAAACTTTCACTAGCCTATAGTTTAGCTGTTATTGATAAATATTGAGAAAATGTTTTAGGTAATATTAACTCTGCTTAACAGTTTCCGCATAGTATTAAACAGTTAACTTCTCAAATTTGCATAATATTGATATTGTATCTGGCTACATCAGTTTTCCTGGTAGGGTGATAAGCCACATAAGCACCGCATGCTGAATTAATTCCACTTCAATATTTTGGACGGTTATTACTAATAGTTATTATCAGTTTTTCTCAATTTTACTCTCAGAAATACTATTATGAAATCATAACAATAAA
>CM067354.1:71650637-71666154 GCA_034190875.2 Urechis unicinctus | reverse complement strand
GATGATGCAATGTCCACTGGGGAGTTGATGGTATCCTCAACGAAGGCCTGAAATTTCTTTTGAACATCAAAGGACGTGCCAACACCTAGTATCTCTGAGCGGGTCTGCACCTGAGCACCAAGAATGGCCCAGACATAGGTCCTAATGCTGTCGTTGATCCGTGTGATACGTGGGGTGGTGTTTGCTCCATCCTGGTCCTGCCGTATAAAATCAATATGTAGCTTGCCACCCTGGAAAACAAAGTCGTCGGTTGATTTCTCAAAGGTTTGCCTAACGGATTCGTACAGGTGGGTGTTTCAATAATGAGTGATCATCCGTACCTAGTGTGTTTCAGGGTGGGTAAAGTAGACCCGCCTTAGGCCCTGGTTACCACCCTTTATCCTCCAGTCGCTGTTTTCGTCAACCCCAAACTCATGGCAGAGCCGGTAGTAGATTCTCTTGTCAAAGGTGTTGTTGGTGGCCGACCATGTGTCGTCATCCGGCAGTGCTATTCTCATTTCGTCTAAAAGTCTCTGAATGGTGTAGTAGACGTGGAACCTGTAGAGGTTACTTAGTGCTGTGGAGTCAGATTTGAGATGGTCCATGGCAGAAACTCTGCAGCAGCTTGTTGCGCACCATGCAACAAAGCTTACCTGGTTCTGCCAGTATTGCATGTGGTTGGTTCTCCAGCCAGGTACAAGGCTGTCGTCGCTTATGTCCGGTACTAAGTATTTATCAAACAAGTTGGAGAACTCCACCTCAAACGCATCTGCAATATTATCCGATTTCACCTGGATGAGGAGATGTGTCAGATTCTCGGCGGCAATATGGGGTGGGTATACCCGGCCGGTTTTGTACGTTTTATTCGTATTGACCAATGAGCTGTTGTAATATCTTTAGACCAACCTTTACAGCTGGAACAAGGTGACGTTAACTTTTCTACAACCACTGGAAACAGAGGGGCAACTTGTTCTGTGGTATCACTCCTTATTTAACTTGACTTACGTGCCTTTAACGGTAGTATGAAATAACAACCAACTGCGCCGCCTGATGAGAATCCAGGCCACTACCATCAGCTGAATGAGATCAGTCTCAAGAAACTATAATTTGAGAAAGAAATTGAAAAATATGGTGCTACGTATAAAACATATAGGTGTGCAGTAAACTCGGTGGACGCTGTAGACACTGCTTTAGTTGCAGTGGGTATGTGTCTTGGCGCAAGTGGTGCGAGTCTGATGTCTACGGGGGTTGCTGCCCCTATTGCTACAGTCTTGGGTGCTACGGGGGCCCCTTGTAGGCTACTTGTAATTGCTGGAAAATTCATCAGTCGGCGGCTGACCATTAAGTTGAAAAAACATGATAAGATCCGCATTATGGCCCAGAGCAAATTGAATACCATCGCTGACATTGTATCGGCGGCACTTGGAGATGGTTATATATCGGATCATGAGTTTAAGCTCGTTTTAGCTGAGCCCACAAAATATAGCCAAATGAAGGGTGATATTAAGGCCAGATCTGTAAAGGCGCGTCAGACTGTTTCAATCAATGAAAAAGACAACAGCAGGCTGTGAATGACCCCGCCCTCAATGCATAGACGTTGTGTGAAAAAGTGCAAAAGCCTCCTGGTATGACAACTGCTCTCCAGTTTCAGCAGGACCACAGAGGCCACGGGATTTCCCCTGCGACCCCACCTCCACCGAAGATTGGGCTGTATGTTATCTGGCCGGCCCTACCCCACATGACTCATTCCTATCCCCTCCACTAAATAGGGGGAGAGGGTGATATAACTAGGAATAAGTACTGGAAGTAGGTGTAGATGTATATGGTATAGAGGCCCCGGGTAACCGCTTCACGCTACACAAATACAGTGGCACTTGACAACTAAGAGACAATCTTAGTATGATAACTTGGTGCTATATAAGGACTAGAGTTTGAGCGTAGAACAAATATGGGTGTTCACAAAAAACAATCTCTCTGTTCACTCTTTAGAGCATTAATTGAGGATAACACTTTGATAGACTGCCTCTCCCAATACACCGTTTTTAGATTTCTGGTAATTACATTTGCAGCGACTACTTAGCTTAAATATGCTGTGTACACCCCAAACATAGTGGTCACAGGTTTGTGCACTAATCATAACGTGCATATATGAACGCTGTGAATCATAACGTGCACATATGAATCAACCTATTGTATAAACGAGGGTATAATATATAGAAGTGAATACAGAAGAGCGTATTACTGAACTTGAGGGTGGCGTAAAAGAGTTGATGTTTGATACAGATTATATGAAAGACGAAAAAATAGACCTGGAGTGCACACTGAGTGATATGGAAACTACGTATGATGACTTCGTGGAACTGGTGAGAGAACTGGAGGCTAAGAACGATGATCTTACGGAGCGATTGGAGTATCTAGAGGACCTTGTTAGCTGGAAAAATCCAGTTACAGGTCTATTTAAACAGTGGAGAGCATAATGTATAGCTTGGTAATGGAGCAAGTGATTAAGTTGTTCTGTGCTAATCATGGCGCGATCAGATAAAAGACAACTCAGTGGGAGAATAAAAGAAAGCACTACATTGGTGGAAGCGACTACTCTGCCGTCATCGGACAAAACAACTTCAGCAGCTATAGTAAGAAGTTGGCTGAAAAAACTAGCAACGAGGGTGGTCGCCTTAGCTTCCCCTGCCTTTGGGGCCAGGCCTTTGAGGAGGTTGCAATTGCGTTATTGAGAAAAAATACAACACCAAGGTGCGCGGAAACAACATTTACTATCACCGCGGTGGGGAGAACACGGCATACTCACAGGTCACAGGTGGTGAAGGAAAGGATGGGGTAGAAAAGGAGATTGCCCTGCTCGAAAAAGTGCCCCTACACTCGGAGCCCTGGAAGAATTATTCCAGCCCAGTATAAACCTCAGATTCTGCTTGGGCTTCACCACAGCCCACCAGCGACCATCTGAGTGTTTGTCGACTGCGTTTTCCGGCTGTGTGCCTACGAGTACCTTGAAAAGGCTGAGGTGTACAGCTTGGAGTATCATAAGGACAAAACAAAGTACAAAAGGACGGTGGCTTGGGGGTACACAACTATTCCCGGTGCAGATGATGGGGACTACGCCACAAACAGCAAGTTTAACAGCATCCTCGACTACGATCTGGTTCACCACGGCCCCTGGATGGGCAGGCCAAAAGATATTCCAAAGAGGCCAGATGAGGCTTTCTTCTGCTGGAAACTCTTCAGATGAGCGTTACAACGATTCGTCCAGATCCAGCCTTTATTGAGAAAAACAATGATACCGTGACCCAGTTCATGGAAGACCTCACCAGGGTGAAAAATGGAACTTACCACGGTGGCCCCGGAAGCTTCACACTCAAAGACCACTATGGGTAAACCCGGGCGGCCCCACCCTCAACCCCACACCAAAACCCGAATCGAACCGAGACCGAAACTGAAACATAATCGCCCATTCGAACCGAAACCGAAACTGAAACCAAATTCGCCCATTCGGATCGAAACCGAATCTGAAACCAAATTCGCCCGGGTGGCTGGTCCCCACTTGGGGACCAAAGTAGTATAGGTACCCTCACATCCCATCTCTTCTACCTGCCGTTAGGCAGGACCTGTGAAGGATCTGATGGGTGGCAGATGGGGCCAATTTCTCTATACACAATGATCCACACAATCACTTACTGAGGATGGCGAAGACAGTTCGCAGCATAGCTAAAAGTTCATTAAGTTGAGGCATTTGGTGGCTTTCGTAGCGATCTAATGGGGCATTTGGTGGCTGTCTGTTGCGGCATGTAGTGGCTGTTTGATTATGTACTTAGTGGCTGTCTTATGGACACTTAGTGGCTGTGTAATGGACACTTTGTGGCTGTCTTATAGACACTTAGTGGCTGTCTTATAGACACTTAGTGGCTGTCTTATGGACACTTAGTGTCTGTCTTATGGACACTTAGTGGCTGTCTGATAGGCCACTTAATGACTATCAGATTATTGTTCTTAGAGTTTGTCTGATGGGGCAATTAGTGTTCTAAGTTGCTATCTGATGTTTGTTGATAGTAGCTGCCTAATGGGGTATTTAATAGCTGCCTAATGGGGCATTAAGTAGCTGCCTAATGGGGCGTTAAGTAGCTGCTTAATGGGGCTTTTAGTAGCTGCCTAATGGGGCATTAAGTAGCTGCCTAATGGGGCATTTAATAGCTATCACCTTAGCTCAGCTCGGTTGTTGTGTGTCATTAATAACGGATCGATATCGATCCAATAACTCTAATGAGGTGGTATCTTGTTAACGTGATGTGATATCTTGTTAACTTGGCAAATCGCTTCGTCAAGTTATCTTGGTCAGTCGCGTTTGTATGTATGTATATATGTGGAAAATTTTCTGATCCGCAATACAGATCGCAATTTTTGATTTTTTTCTTTTTTAACCGAGAGGATTTGCTTTGACAGATGGGCCAGTGGGTGCTTCAATGTGCTGAGTTACTGTTTTCCATTGTAACTAACTGATATTTTTCTGTTACCAGCTGTGTAGCTATACATCCCCGTGTCGCTCGATTTGTTGACGGATACAGATGTTGGTTCTTACTGGCAATGACGACCCCTGTGGGTCCGGGGTTAGAATAGGCCCACTGTATCCTCCTGCATGTCGTAAGAGGCGACTAATAGGGGGCAACCTGTTGGCCGTGGGTTGCGACTCGTGTCGGTGGACAATGGGATCCAGGTGGTTGAGTGGAGTGGTTCTTTTGAGGGCCATATCTGCAACATACCACTCTGGCCCGGATTTCGCCTAGACGAGAGGCTGGAATGGCCTGGTCCAGTCAATCGGCTGGTGGTGATTTGCCCTAGGATAATCGTTTCCATTTATATCCTTTTCTATTTCCATTTTTCCTAGAAGGCGGCTGCTTAATCAGGTCAATCTTATCTATTAAGCTTTCTTGGCACCATATGACACACTAGTGTTGGTGTGCCTTTAAACCCTATACTTACCTTACCTTACCTTACTGGCAATGACTCGTTTTTTGAGGTCTGAATGGCATGCAATTGAGTCACACATTGCCGCATGACAATGGTGCAACTAATTTCCCACGCATAGATTCACACAATATTTAGCGGTTTCATGTGTTTTCGGGAGCGTTACTCATCACTGAATTCACAATACAAACGATGTGCTTCTGTGTAATCATACAATGCGATCAATCAAACGTATGCATGCTTATTCGTGGTAAGAATTTATTTTCATAATTACCCGCAGATAGCGCTGCTAACGGATTCAAACATATTATTTGAACATTTATCAAATGTTCATTTTGCAATTGTAATAACATTCAAAACCTAGTGTTCCTTCATACTCATTTCATTGGTATCCTTATTAGTATTGTGATCGCACAAAGTAATAGCGACACCTACCGGTAATTGCCTCAACTAAAACCCTAAATGATTCAATAACAGATTAATTACACAATTATCTAATTGAGCATTGGTGCGATTTTGACAAAGTTTATAGTTCCCTGTAGCCTGGTTTATTGGCCAACTTTTCAGAACAAATGGCGTGAAAAAATATTCATATTACGCCCCGTAGCCCCCATGCAGAAATTTGTTGCATTGTTTTACCACATTTTTCAATCGCTTATAACATAGACAATATTCGATGGATGGTTAAAAAAATTGGGCCAAATGTTGTAAGAGGCAGTGTCTACCGAATGATAAGTTTTTTGTATGGATTTCGATGACGTTACTTCCGGTTACGAGGAAGAAAACGTAGTTCAGCTGTGCAATCGGAAGTTAACACGTCGTTTCTCCGTCATCAATAGTCCAATCATAAACACGTTTTTCCCTTACACAATAGCCCATGCAATTCCGATCTTATTACATCTTATTGTATATTCTCAATAGTTTTATCACAACTACGCTCAAAGTTTAAAAAGCCACAAAAATGCATTAAGACCCCGATATCTTCATTAGTACTGGGGCGATTTTGAAAACGGTGGATGTTTAGGGTCAAGGGATTACGAACAGTTCACACATTGCTGATATTCACACACATTGCTGATATTCACACATATTGGTGACATTCACACACATTGCTGATATTCACAGACATTGGTGACATACACACACATTGCTGACATCAGTTCCCATTGATTACACCTGTATAGCTAATCAGCTTTGATGATGGATGATCAATTCGATTCAAATCATCGCTATGTTCCAGCGGCATCGTGTGTACACAACACGAGAGAAGCAATTTATAAATACATAGAAGAAGATTGCCCGACAACAGTTCCTTCCCCTGTCGAAATGAATGCAGGAAAGCATGATGTGTGTTTCTCCGCACCAAGTAAAAAGCATGTGGTATGGGGGTGTACCATACTCCTAACCGTATATGTAACCTTGCTCCGGATAGGAATGATCTTTCTCCGCAGTCATTTGCCTCACATACATACACCACGCCGGAACGACAGTGCATTCAGCATGCATTCAGATTCAACCATTTTGTCCTATGTTTATGAATATACTTCAGCTAACGGCATAGTAAAGTACGGACAACCTCTTTCGGTAAGATCTGATACTCTTCGTGCATTAGGACTCCCACCCGATTCCTTTACGGAGTTGACTTGGGCCAGCAGGGACAACCTTGCCTTGGTAACTGGCAGCAGCGCTAATCACTTCAATGAAAGCCTTGATGCGATTGCTAGCGCCCAAAGATGGCTGCCAAAGCTACCGATTCTGTATTACGACTGGGGCCTCACAGATCAACAAAGACAAAAGCTTTCTACATTATGTAATGTGAAGATGCAACCATTCAACTTCAGTATCTACAGTATTCCACAAATAAGTACATTTGGACGTGTAAAGTTTCAGATTGCCAAAGCTTTCATCGTCCAAAATGCACTCCGATTTTTTCCTGGGGTCATACTGATGGATGCATCCTTCCGGTTTCTTGATGGTAACCTAACCAAGGTTCAGCGTGTTGCTATGGATAATGGTGGGGTGTGTTTCTTCACACAAGTCTCTCCGAGCATCTATTCAGTGACCCATAATGGAACATACTCCTATCTTCCATCCAGTATAAAGGATCTTAAAAAGAAGGGCCAGGTACAATCCGGTGCTTTTCTGATCTACAATACCCGCAGGATGTTTCAGGAAGTATTATGGTGGTGGTATCTCTGCTCACTCAACAGCAATTGTGTAGCTCCTATCGTCAAACTTAAATGTGACAAAGATGGAAACTGGCTGACAGTCTACCACGGTTGCCATAGATACGACCAATCTGTAGTCAATGTGTTGGTAGGTAACCTATACAATTTCCAGAAACAGCGATACTTCCTCAAGCCCACAAATCCAAATTTCGTAACAATAATTCGACATCCTACGAGCTTTTATAAAATCCAAATATGCAAATGATCGATATGATATGGAGTTAGAAAATGGTTCATTGGTAAATGGCAAGTTTACTGTCCATACACTGTATCCTGCCAATAGCTGTACTAATAGTGTCTTCCATTGTAAAGATCATTTCATGTATCCACTTAAATCGTTAGCAGCTAAACACAGAATTTTATAACACAAAGTGCCTCACACGTTACGAATCCGCGAACCAACATCTGGTTGTAGATATAACAGGATATAATATTAGGAAGTAACGATGCAACATAAAATCGATTTCTTTTGTTTCCTCGTAACAACACCTACATGTGATGATGTTTACACATTATTGTGGACCAAAATCGCTTATCTTTGTATAACTGTAACTCTGTAACTAGAGAGCAATTGACGAAACTGTGATGTTTACCTCGATTGATCAATGAACCCACAACATCTTGGTAGTTATTGATGACAGAAAAGTGACAATTGACACAATAACCCATATGACTTGGGATTAGACAGGCCACATGTGACAATTACGGTACCTAGAGCATGTATGTATTTATGTATGTATCATGCATGCATGTATGCATGTATGTATCCATGCATGCATACATGCTTGGACAGACAGATGGATGGATGGATGAATGGATGAATGGAGGGATTTAGCACTTGTATGTATATGAACACTGAAATATATTGACACAGGAACCCGCCACTTGCTTTTGAACGCATTTGAATGAGCGTTTTTTTCCAATTGATTCTGTATCTTAATGCTGTTAATGCATTTGCTGCTGACGCTCAATAAAAACAATTGTAAGTAATAATGTCGCCTTTTTTTCTTGTGAAATGACCTTAGAGTTTACGTGTTAGATATCAGTCATGTGAGACAGCGAGGAGAAGCTTCCCACGTGCCCCCGGTCACGCAGTCATTCACCATATACTCTCGATGTTCCGCCAATGTTTCTATTTGCAGAAAATCCATGTAGTCTTTGTTGGAGACCTCTTTTGTTTTGATTAATCTAAACTGTACCCTGAGATTACAAATCGCTTCAATCTACATACTTGCAAACCTGTACTTCATATCAACCGCAACATAACATAAACAGCAACCTCGTATCAGCAGCAAGTTCATATCAACCGCAACATCACATGAAAAGCATCCTCGTATCAGCAGCAAGTTCATATCAACCGCAACATCACATAAACAGCATCCTCGTATCAGCAGCAAGTTCATATCAACCGCAACATCACATAAACAGCACCCTCGTATCAGCAGCAAGTTCATATCAATAGAAATCTCATATTTACATCCACCTAATATTAACCTCGAGCCATGCATACATACATACATACATACATACATACATACATACATACATACATACATACATACATACATACATACATACATATATGCATACATACATACATACATACATACATACATACATATACATCATACATATACATACATACATACATACATACATACATACATACATACATACAGGCATACATACATACATACATACATACATACATACATACATACATACATACATACATACATACATACATACATACATACATACATACATACATACACACATACACATACATACATACATACATACATACATGCATGCATACATACAATCATTCATACATATATACATATACATATATGCATACATACATACATACATACATACATACATACATACATACATACATACATACATACATACATACATACACGCACGCACGCACGCACGCACGCACGCATACACGCACGCACGCACGCACGCACGCACGCACGCACGCACGCACGCACGCACGCACGCACGCACGCACGCACGCACGCACGCACGCACGCATGCACGCACGCACGCACGCACGCACGCACGCACACACACACACACACACACACACACACACACACACACACACACACACACACACACACACACACACACACACACACACACACACACACACACCCTCCCTCTCACACACACACACACACACACACACACACACACACACACACACACACACACACACACACACATACATACATACATACATACATACATACATACATACATACATACATACATACATACATACATACATACATACATACATACATACATACATACATACATACATACATACATACATACATACATACATACATATACACACCTTGTATTCGCCAGTCGAACACGTTTTCGGTACCAAGTTGTCGCGGATGTCCATGTTTGCATCCATCAGGACACATGTTGTTCCATCACACGCAGCATCGTTGTCGCAGCTACTTGTATAAGAGCAGTCTGACTTAGTTCCGTGAATACAAGTTGCAAACTACAACAGCTACCAACGTACAGTCAACATGTGTCTGTGAATGAATCCGTCCGTAGTTATAGGATGTCATTGGAGCAGAAGTCAATGGAATATAGACTATATCTTATTGTCGGGAGTATTGAGGCACGTTCTGTGTAGGACATGAAGAAGTCTTTTATACAGCGGTTGTGACTTTGACGCATCAGAACTGCCTATTGCTCATCACTGTATATGGGTTGTTGTCTTTTGTGGCACACATCGGCGAAATGTCCAACTGTCTAGCGGTTTCGGCAAGTTTACCCCTCTGCAGGACATGCTCCTGAATGTGAAATATGTTCCACACCAGAGCCTTTTCCTTACTTGGGTGTAGATTTCTACTAGATGTGTTTTTGATATTTCCCAAATCCCTTCGAGTGTTATTTTGATGCCTTGATCTAACTGACCGACTGTGACAGACTGTGACAGACTGTGACAGACTGTCGGTCACTGCTCATTTTCAGATCCTTTGTGTTGGACATGTTTTGATGCTGCGCCACTGACCAGTTGCAGTCGAACCTCTTTCTCAATGTCATTGGAGTCACAGGACTTCCTGTATAAGTCGCATATGAAATCCGTCAGTACTCTCTCCTGGTAACTGATTTATTCAGCGGAACTCTTGTTCTAGTTCGACTGTGTTCTTCTGTGGCTTGATACGGTTGAACAGAGCATCCACACTCTGTTAATAGACTTCCATTTCCCACTAATGTGAGCGTCATGTAGATTTTCTCCAGCAGAGCTTTCTTCCTTTCGTTATATGATATGTTCATACCGGCCATTAGATTCATAAATCCTGTTAGCCTTTTCTTCCATACATATCAAATGGTGAGTACGAAAGCTAGCTCTCGGTCATAATGCCAAAAAGAAATGATTAATATAAATATATATATATACAATTCAGCACATTGGTCACAAGTCCGAGGCAGAATACAGAGTTCATGTGGTAATTGTGGTCAACTTTCCCCTATTGTCGCTCAGACGTTCAGGAGTCAATTATGAGGATGACGGTGAGTTTACACTGCTATTATAATACAAGAATTGACTCTGTGTCTAAAGAACTAAATAACAATCCCAACCTCGTCGCCGTTTTAATATTTGATATTGATTTCTTGTATGTATGAATAAATACGGTGCTGGTGATCCACATCTATTTCTGTCACCTGGTGGCAGCACCAGTTGATCTGTTCTACATTGAAACGTTATGATAACAGTGTCAGGCAACTACAACCCCCACCAGATAATTCATCGAAACAAAATGAAGAGGGGATATAGGCGGCAAGGCAGTCCGACAGAGACAAACGTGTGCGTAAGTTCAATGTCAGCCTTGTCTCTATGCAGTACTCTCGATCAGACAAGTTACATTCAATCTTTGCCGTGCCAATATTGGTTGTAACAGCACTTATGTGTTACCATGAAGCGACTCGTCCACCTAAGTAAATGGTCATTTTTCACTTTCGTTTGTCCTTAGATTAAAACAAGATATATCGCCTCTACCACTTCCCCATGCCACAGAACGCATTGTAAAACACCCTTTACTTCAGTGAAGTCATTTTGTATGATTAACGACGACAGCTCATTGCACATTGGCCCTATATCCGTCTCTCTTCTACTTCCTCCTGAAGTATAGCGAGAAAAAAGTCTCGCCAAAACCACTTCACTTACTTATGGTATGAACAGAGTTGATTATCAATACCCACATTGACATACCTGCGGTTGGTTAGCGGTGGTTACAGTGGCACAGCCGTACATTTCACCTTTGACCGCGAGTCATATTGATAGGTACTTATAACGCAACATCTAAACGTCTATGAAGGATCATATAAACATTTTAAAATGAATTTAAATAAACATTTGTTATGGATTTTTATGATTGTACCACAAATGTGTGTGTTCACTGAAGAACTTAGAGCTTTGCTAAGAGGGCTCACTTGGACTAGCTGAGCGTTGAGTATACAAATGAGTGAAACACACGCATGTCGTAAGGTGACGCTACCATAAAATCAACAAAAGCACATGGGACTGGCGTTTAGCTGCAAATGTTGCGGATGTGGATTCTTCTCATTCGTTGAGCGGACCAAGCCCAGGACATTTCCATATAAGTTTCAGAGACGCTATGACAAAGCACCTCGCTCCTTACGGGGGTGGCGTGCTCACAGATTGTGTCGGGCGGAGGTGCGAATGAGCCCTATTATTTGATGGCTCACTTGCAATAAGCTCTTTTGTGTTCACCATGAACAGTGGCAATATCGCTATTGGTTGCTAGTATGTATATTTACAGATCATTGAGGCAGAAAATGCTGGTTGCATTCGTCAATAAAGATTCTTCGGGTCTTTATTTCAAATATATGATCGATTTTTCAAGTTGTAAACTAATATTTGGTTTCTTCCACAAGTGGGAAAAATTGCTTCATAATACTCCGCGTAATATTGAAAGTTAGAAGTGAATCGTCTCTGTAATTCGTGAATACCATATTTGAAATTAGTTGTAAATTAATTGAATCAGCAATCAATCTTGACTAAATCCAATTTGGCGTCATCCTCCCTGACATTATAACTCCACAGGGTGGCGCTGTTGTTGTCCATGCACGCGTTATCGTAAAACAGGATCTGTTGGTGAGATGGAATTCCGGTCTCCTTGTGTATTTCGGCTTTTACAGAGGCGATATTGTCTGTAACGTCACACCCAACGTGAAACGAAGACCCGTCTAAGGTTACTTCAATCCTGATGCCACAGCTTGCTCCAACTTCAAATAAAATACACACAGCGAATTTGAGTATATCAACGGAACAATGAATGAGATCATTACGTGAGTTATCATAATTAGAATCACATTAATGCTCAAACAGGACAGACCTACAGCTGGCCTCAGTGTTGTATGAAAAACGCCTAGATACCATGCTTAATAAATAGAGGTGGAGTTTTGTCACCACATGCAGACCCTTCGGTATCGAATTTGGAAAAGATTGTGTCGTCCCTATGCTCCAAGCTTCGTTGGCCTTTACTATAGCAGCGCAGTAGATATCAAGCGAAAAAAGCGAAGGATAACATACGATGTGTATATAAAGAAAATACCCTACCACCCTACAGCATGTTAAGAGCCATGTCCCCGTCGAGCCCTTACATGCATATATGACTATATTATTTCCTATGCGTGACCCCTGATTAACGAATACTTCGGTACAACTCCTAAGAAAGACTAACAATCAAATTTCGCTGAATACTTACGTAATTTTCTTGTTGTGTGCTGATTTGATGTCATATTGGAGGCGCTGTAATCCTAACGATACCTCCACTTCGCCCAGCAATATCCACATTCCAATGGAATCCAACCAGGGTTTCCAGAAAAACAAGTTCAAGTAGTGCTTCTATTGGGAGGGCATCCGTTTGGCAAGAAAAACGTAATACAATAACATAATGCTGATTTGTACGATAGCGGGGTCCGGGTGCAAAGTACAATGCCCAGAGTCAATAAGCATATTGCATTGGTGCTTTCACAAACTTGATTTTAAATATGTAAACATGGCACACCAACGGGCTCAATGCTGTTTATGTCATACAAGGACAACTAAGGTTAGGTGCTAGCTCTGCTCGAGAGGAAATGTTACAGTTTGAAAGGGAAAGAGACAGTTCGGTGGTTAGCGTGACGGTCGATTGTAGTATAAACTACTGCAACCTCTCTATTCACTTCATGATTCATGGAAAGCCGGGTTTATTAATACAATCCGGATTGTAAGTAATGGTATATATATAGCGTTTGTACGTTGCAGTACATGCAGCTTAGATCCCATGGACTAATCAGTTGTACATTCATTCCATTGAATGGCATAAAGAGGGAAATTGTTAGCGGCATGCTGAGATGGAGTAAGAAATTGGGGTTGAGCAATTGAGAGACAACAGCACCCCCAGTAAAGATTAAACCGTACTGACTGGGTTATACATGTGGCGATAACAAGCAGTGTTCTAATAATCCCCATACCAAGGCTTCTGCTTGTATTTAACTAGATAGAATGGTCCTGATGGTGGGGTCTGGGTAGGAAACACTAACCCGATGTTCTTGTTATTTATAAAACAACTGCAATAGATTATCTGATCGAAGGGGCCAGCGTTCTTTGAGCTGAGTGAGGGTAATAGGTACATAGCACTGCAGCGGGGCATGCGGCTCCTTTAGATAGATTCGTATAATCAAGGCTGACTATGAAACAATCACCTAAGAGCCCGCCTAGCGGGATTCAATAAGCTACTCGAGGTGTTTCACTCGCTCCATAAGATCATCGTTCTAAGACTTCAGATCTCTCACAATATCTTTCAGTTCAATAACCAATCTATTTTCTCTTTCACCAGATGACCAACTCCTTTCTGCATTTCGTTTACACAATCCCTCTAATACACTTTTGCTCGCTGTTTGTATTCTGAGAGGTCATTCTTTACCAAACAAACTATTATTTGTTCTAAATGGCTTGGCATATATAGCGTTCATATATACCTCGACATAGCAATGCTTCTTGTGGCAAAGTCCGCTCTTGCATGATATAGTCGAGGCGGGGTAAGAACACGGCTGTGGAACATGCAGGGCAAGACATAATTGTTTAACGTGCTTTAATTTGTATTGCACTGTACAGCTAAATTGTGCATGACGCTGTATTAGCGAGATCATCATCAATGTTTACATTTGTGTGGGATCCAGTCTGGATCTCCTTTTTTCATCCTGTCAGTAATGCGCGGTAGCTATATGACGTGCCCAGCTTGGTGTTGGCCAGGAGTCTGACTTGGCTGTGCTTCCTGACTTTGATCATCAGCCTGTGGGTGATATACTTACCGGTCAGTGAGAGGCCGCCACA
The DNA here is from genome assembly GCA_034190875.2 of Urechis unicinctus. Classification (NCBI taxonomy): domain Eukaryota; kingdom Metazoa; phylum Annelida; class Polychaeta; order Xenopneusta; family Urechidae; genus Urechis; species Urechis unicinctus. The sequence continues at coordinate 71,651,583 of CM067354.1, read as the reverse complement.
TGCCACGAGCCCGAGAACAATGGGCAACATAACAATGGTGGGTAACAGAATCCCCCTAGCCACGCTGACCGACACACGCGGGCCATCGATAACGTCCAGTGTGGTCACCCCACGGCGATATTTGTTGTAAAGAGTGGCTCGTTGCTCCCTCTCATTATCTAGCTGTCTCTGCTGCTGTGCAATTTCCCAAGTCTAAATAGCTGAGCTGGATCAATCCCTGGCTCAGCCCCATGAGATAGCTCAGTCCCTGGCTCAGCCTCATGAGATAGCTCAGTCCCTGGCTCAGCCTCATGAGGTAGCTCAGTCCCTGGCTCAGCCTCATGAGATAGCTCAGTCCCTGGCTCAGCCTCATGAGATAGCTCAGTCCCTGACTCAGCCTCATGAGATAGCTCAGTCCCTGGCTCAGCCTCAGTTCAGTCCCTGACTCAGCCTCATGAAGTAGCTCAGTCCCTGAGGTCAGCCTCATGAGAGATAGCTCAGTCCCTGGCTCAGCCTCATGACGTAGCTCAGGCTCAAGAGGCAGCTCAGGATATAACGTTGCTGTCGCAACGGTTGGTTGTTGTTTCATACTGAGTCTAAAAGTCAGGTTCAGTTAGGAGTGTCACTACTGAACAGGTCGCTCCTCTGTTATGAGTGGTTGTATAGAGGTTAATAACACTGCCTTGTGCCAGCTGTAAAGGTTGGTCTAAAGATATTACAACAGCCCGTTGGTCAGCCGGCTTTACATATCCCTACCGCTTGGTTGGTTCCATTTATAAAAGGAACAACTGTTATAGTATCGTTATCAGCGCCTACACTAGAAGACCCAATACTTATTATATTACCACTTGATATCCACAGCTTGAGACTCGTGAGGTTTGACCCCTGGCTCCGTCACCAATAGACACATAGATTGAGTGCTCTCCGCTTTTTTTTTCTAGGTCCATAGATATTTGTTTTTTATCGA
>CM067354.1:71643137-71648137 GCA_034190875.2 Urechis unicinctus | reverse complement strand
GCGGAACTCTTGTTCTAGTTCGACTGTGTTCTTCTGTGGCTTGATACGGTTGAACAGAGCATCCACACTCTGTTAATAGACTTCCATTTCCCACTAATGTGAGCGTCATGTAGATTTTCTCCAGCAGAGCTTTCTTCCTTTCGTTATATGATATGTTCATACCGGCCATTAGATTCATAAATCCTGTTAGCCTTTTCTTCCATACATATCAAATGGTGAGTACGAAAGCTAGCTCTCGGTCATAATGCCAAAAAGAAATGATTAATATAAATATATATATATACAATTCAGCACATTGGTCACAAGTCCGAGGCAGAATACAGAGTTCATGTGGTAATTGTGGTCAACTTTCCCCTATTGTCGCTCAGACGTTCCGGAGTCAATTATGAGGATGACGGTGAGTTTACACTGCTATTATAATACAAGAATTGACTCTGTGTCTAAAGAACTAAATAACAATCCCAACCTCGTCGCCATTTTAATATTTGATATTGATTTCTTGTATGTATGAATAAATACGGTGCTGGTGATCCACATCTATTTCTGTCACCTGGTGGCAGCACCAGTTGGTCTGTTCTACATTGAAACGTTATGATAACAGTGTCAGGCAACTACAACCCCCACCAGATAATTCATCGAAACAAAATGAAGAGGGGATATAGGCGGCAAGGCAGTCCGACAGAGACAAACGTGTGCGTAAGTTCAATGTCAGCCTTGTCTCTATGCAGTACTCTCGATCAGACAAGTTACATTCAATCTTTGCCGTGCCAATATTGGTTGTAACAGCACTTATGTGTTACCATGAAGCGACTCGTCCACCTAAGTAAATGGTCATTTTTCACTTTCGTTTGTCCTTAGATTAAAACAAGATATATCGCCTCTACCACTTCCCCATGCCACAGAACGCATTGTAAAACACCCTTTACTTCAGTGAAGTCATTTTGTATGATTAACGACGACAGCTCATTGCACATTGGCCCTATATCCGTCTCTCTTCTACTTCCTCCTGAAGTATAGCGAGAAAAAAGTCTCGCCAAAACCACTTCACTTACTTATGGTATGAACAGAGTTGATTATCAATACCCACATTGACATACCTGCGGTTGGTTAGCGGTGGTTACAGTGGCACAGCCGTACATTTCACCTTTGACCGCGAGTCATATTGATAGGTACTTATAACGCAACATCTAAACGTCTATGAAGGATCATATAAACATTTTAAAATGAATTTAAATAAACATTTGTTATGGATTTTTATGATTGTACCACAAATGTGTGTGTTCACTGAAGAACTTAGAGCTTTGCTAAGAGGGCTCACTTGGACTAGCTGAGCGTTGAGTATACAAATGAGTGAAACACACGCATGTCGTAAGGTGACGCTACCATAAAATCAACAAAAGCACATGGGACTGGCGTTTAGCTGCAAATGTTGCGGATGTGGATTCTTCTCATTCGTCGAGCGGACCAAGCCCAGGACATTTCCATATAGTTTTCAGAGACGCTATGACAAAGCACCTCGCTCCTTACGGGTGGCGTGCTCACAGATTGTGTCGGGCGGAGGTGCGAATGAGCCCTATTATTTGATGGCTCACTTGCAATAAGCTCTTTTGTGTTCGCCATGAACAGTGGCAATATCGCTATTGGTTGCTAGTATGTATATTTACAGATCATTGAGGCAGAAAATGCTGGTTGCATTCGTCAATAAAGATTCTTCGGGTCTTTATTTCAAATATATGATCGATTTTTCAAGTTGTAAACTAATATTTGGTTTCTTCCACAAGTGGGAAAAATTGCTTCATAATACTCCGCGTAATATTGAAAGTTAGAAGTGAATCGTCTCTGTAATTCGTGAATACCATATTTGAAATTAGTTGTAAATTAATTGAATCAGCAATCAATCTTGACTAAATCCAATTTGGCGTCATCCTCCCTGACATTATAACTCCACAGGGTGGCGCTGTTGTTGTCCATGCACGCGTTATCGTAAAACAGGATCTGTTGGTGAGATGGAATTCCGGTCTCCTTGTGTATTTCGGCTTTTACAGAGGCGATATTGTCTGTAACGTCACACCCAACGTGAAACGAAGACCCGTCTAAGGTTACTTCAATCCTGATGCCACAGCTTGCTCCAACTTCAAATAAAATACACACAGCGAATTTGAGTATATCAACGGAACAATGAATGAGATCATTACGTGAGTTATCATAATTAGAATCACATTAATGCTCAAACAGGACAGACCTACAGCTGGCCTCAGTGTTGTATGAAAAACGCCTAGATACCATGCTTAATAAATAGAGGTGGAGTTTTTGTCACCACATGCAGACCCTTCGGTATCGAATTTGGAAAAGATTGTGTCGTCCCTATGCTCCAAGCTTCGTTGGCCTTTACTATAGCAGCGCAGTAGATATCAAGCGAAAAAAGCGAAGGATAACATACGATGTGTATATAAAGAACATACCCTACCACCCTACAGCATGTTAAGAGCCATGTCCCCGTCGAGCCCTTACATGCATATATGACTATATTATTTCCTATGCGTGACCCCTGATTAACGAATACTTCGGTACAACTCCTAAGAAAGACTAACAATCAAATTTCGCTGAATACTTACGTAATTTTCTTGTTGTGTGCTGATTTGATGTCATATTGGAGGCGCTGTAATCCTAACGATACCTCCACTTCGCCCAGCAATATCCACATTCCAATGGAATCCAACCAGGGTTTCCAGAAAAACAAGTTCAAGTAGTGCTTCTATTGGGAGGGCATCCGTTTGGCAAGAAAAACGTAATACAATAACATAATGCTGATTTGTACGATAGCGGGGTCAGGGGTCAAAGTACAAAGCCCAGAGTCAATAAGCATATAGCATTGGTGCTTTCACAAACTTGATTTTAAATATGTAAACATGGCACACCAACGGGCTCAATGCTGTTTATGTCATACAAGGACAATTAAGGTTAGGTGCTAGCTCTGCTCGAGAGGAAATGTTACAGTTTGAAAGGGAAAGAGACAGTTCGGTGGTTAGCGTGACGGTCGATTGTAGTATAAACTACTGCAACCTCTCTATTCACTTCATGATTCATGGAAAGCCGGGTTTATTAATACAATCCGGATTGTAAGTAATGGTATATATATAGCGGTTGTACGTTGCAGTACATGCAGCTTAGATCCCATGGACTAATCAGTTGTACATTCATTCCATTGAATGGCATAAAGAGGGAAATTGTTAGCGGCATGCTGAGATGGAGTAAGAAATTGGGGTTGAGCAATTGAGAGACAACAGCACCCCCAGTAAAGATTAACCGTACTGACTGGGTTATACATGTGGCGATAACAAGCAGTGTTCTAATAATCCCCATACCAAGGCTTCTGCTTGTATTTAACTAGGTAGAATGGTCCTGATGGTGGGGTCTGGGTAGGAAACACTAACCCGATGTTCTTGTTATTTATAAAACAACTGCAATAGATTATCTGATCGAAGGGGGCCAGCGTTCTTTGAGCTGAGTGAGGGTAATAGGTACATAGCACTGCAGCGGGGCATGCGGCTCCTTTAGATAGATTCGTATAATCAAGGCTGACTATGAAACAATCACCTAAGAGCCCGCCTAGCGGGATTCAATAAGCTACTCGAGGTGTTTCACTCGCTCCATAAGATCATCGTTCTAAGACTTCAGATCTCTCACAATATCTTTCAGTTCAATAACCAATCTATTTTCTCTTTCACCAGATGACCAACTCCTTTCTGCATTTCGTTTACACAATCCCTCTAATACACTTTTGCTCGCTGTTTGTATTCTGAGAGGTCATTCTTTACCAAACAAACTATTATTTGTTCTAAATGGCTTGGCATATATAGCGTTCATATATACCTCGACATAGCAATGCTTCTTGTGGCAAAGTCCGCTCTTGCATGATATAGTCGAGGCGGGGTAAGAACACGGCTGTGGAACATGCAGGGCAAGACAGAATTGTTTAACGTGCTTTAATTTGTATTGCACTGTACAGCTAAATTGTGCATGACGCTGTATTAGCGAGATCATCATCAATGTTTACATTTGTGTGGGATCCAGTCTGGATCTCCTTTTTTCATCCTGTCAGTAATCGCGGTAGCTATATGACGTGCCCAGCTTGGTGTTGGCCAGGAGTCTGACTTGGCTGTGCTTCCTGACTTTGATCCTCAGCCTGTGGGTGATATACTTACCGGTCACTGAGAGGCCGCCACATGCCACGAGCCCGAGAACAATGGGCAACATAACAATGGTGGGTAACAGAATCCCCCTAGCCACGCTGACCGACACACGCGGGCCATCGATAACGTCCAGTGTGGTCACCCCACGGCGATATTTGTTGTAAAGAGTGGCTCGTTGCTCCCTCTCATTATCTAGCTGTCTCTGCTGCTGTGCAATTTCCCAAGTCTAAATAGCTGAGCTGGATCAATCCCTGGCTCAGCCTCATGAGATAGCTCAGTCCCTGGCTCAGCCTCATGAGATAGCTCAGTCCCTGACTCAGCCTCATGAGATAGCTCAGTCCCTGATTCAGCCCCATGAGATAGCTCAGTCCCTGGCTCAGCCTCATGAGGTAGCTCAGTCCCTGGCTCAGCCTCATGAGATAGCTCAGTCCCTGGCTCAGCCTCATGAGGTAGCTCAGTCCCTGGCTCAGCCTCATGAGATAGTTCAGTCCCTGACTCAGCCTCATGAGGTAGCTCAGTCCCTGACTCAGCCTCATGAGGTAGCTCAGTCCCTGGCTCAGCCTCATGAGATAGCTCAGTCCCTGGCTCAGCCTCATGACGTAGCTCAGGCTCAAGAGGCAGCTCAGGATATAACGTTGCTGTCGCAACGGTTGGTTGTTTGTTTCATACTGAGTCTAAAAGTCAGGTTCAGTTAGGAGTGTCACTACTGAACAGGTCGCTCCTCTGTTATGAGTGGTTGTATAGAGGTTAATAACACTGCCTTGTGCCAGCTGTAAAGGTTGGTCTAAAGATATTACAACAGACCGT
>CM067354.1:71635637-71640637 GCA_034190875.2 Urechis unicinctus | reverse complement strand
CCAACTGTCTAGCGGTTCCGGCAAGTTTACCCCTCTGCAGGACATGCTCCTGAATGTGAAATATGTTCCACACCAGAGCCTTTTCCTTACTTGGGTGTAGATTTCTACTAGATGTGTTTTTGATATTTCCCAAATCCCTTCGAGTGTTATTTTGATGCCTTGATCTAACTGACCGACTGTGACAGACTGTGACAGACTGTGACAGACTGTCGGTCACTGCTCATTTTCAGATCCTTTGTGTTGGACATGTTTTTTGATGCTGCGCCACTGACCAGTTGCAGTCGAACCTCTTTCTCAATGTCATTGGAGTCACAGGACTTCCTGTATAAGTCGCATATGAAATCCGTCAGTACTCTCTCCTGGTAACTGATTTATTCAGCGGAACTCTTGTTCTAGTTCGACTGTGTTCTTCTGTGGCTTGATACGGTTGAACAGAGCATCCACACTCTGTTAATAGACTTCCATTTCCCACTAATGTGAGCGTCATGTAGATTTTCTCCAGCAGAGCTTTCTTCCTTTCGTTATATGATATGTTCATACCGGCCATTAGATTCATAAATCCTGTTAGCCTTTTCTTCCATACATATCAAATGGTGAGTACGAAAGCTAGCTCTCGGTCATAATGCCAAAAAGAAATGATTAATATAAATATATATATATACAATTCAGCACATTGGTCACAAGTCCGAGGCAGAATACAGAGTTCATGTGGTAATTGTGGTCAACTTTCCCCTATTGTCGCTCAGACGTTCCGGAGTCAATTATGAGGATGACGGTGAGTTTACACTGCTATTATAATACAAGAATTGACTCTGTGTCTAAAGAACTAAATAACAATCCCAACCTCGTCGCCATTTTAATATTTGATATTGATTTCTTGTATGTATGAATAAATACGGTGCTGGTGATCCACATCTATTTCTGTCACCTGGTGGCAGCACCAGTTGGTCTCTTCTACATTGAAACGTTATGATAACAGTGTCAGGCAACTACAACCCCCACCAGATAATTCATCGAAACAAAATGAAGAGGGGATATAGGCGGCAAGGCAGTCCGACAGAGACAAACGTGTGCGTAAGTTCAATGTCAGCCTTGTCTCTATGCAGTACTCTCGATCAGACAAGTTACATTCAATCTTTGCCGTGCCAATATTGGTTGTAACAGCACTTATGTGTTACCATGAAGCGACTCGTCCACCTAAGTAAATGGTCATTTTTCACTTTCGTTTGTCCTTAGATTAAAACAAGATATATCGCCTCTACCACTTCCCCATGCCACAGAACGCATTGTAAAACACCCTTTACTTCAGTGAAGTCATTTTGTATGATTAACGACGACAGCTCATTGCACATTGGCCCTATATCCGTCTCTCTTCTACTTCCTCCTGAAGTATAGCGAGAAAAAAGTCTCGCCAAAACCACTTCACTTACTTATGGTATGAACAGAGTTGATTATCAATACCCACATTGACATACCTGCGGTTGGTTAGCGGTGGTTACAGTGGCACAGCCGTACATTTCACCTTTGACCGCGAGTCATATTGATAGGTACTTATAACGCAACATCTAAACGTCTATGAAGGATCATATAAACATTTTAAAATGAATTTAAATAAACATTTGTTATGGATTTTTATGATTGTACCACAAATGTGTGTGTTCACTGAAGAACTTAGAGCTTTGCTAAGAGGGCTCACTTGGACTAGCTGAGCGTTGAGTATACAAATGAGTGAAAACACACGCATGTCGTAAGGTGACGCTACCATAAAATCAACAAAAGCACATGGGACTGGCGTTTAGCTGCAAATGTTGCGGATGTGGATTCTTCTCATTCGTCGAGCGGACCAAGCCCAGGACATTTCCATATAAGTTTCAGAGACGCTATGACAAAGCACCTCGCTCCTTACGGGTGGCGTGCTCACAGATTGTGTCGGGCGGAGGTGCGAATGAGCCCTATTATTTGATGGCTCACTTGCAATAAGCTCTTTTGTGTTCGCCATGAACAGTGGCAATATCGCTATTGGTTGCTAGTATGTATATTTACAGATCATTGAGGCAGAAAATGCTGGTTGCATTCGTCAATAAAGATTCTTCGGGTCTTTATTTCAAATATATGATCGATTTTTCAAGTTGTAAACTAATATTTGGTTTCTTCCACAAGTGGGAAAAATTGCTTCATAATACTCCGCGTAATATTGAAAGTTAGAAGTGAATCGTCTCTGTAATTCGTGAATACCATATTTGAAATTAGTTGTAAATTAATTGAATCAGCAATCAATCTTGACTAAATCCAATTTGGCGTCATCCTCCCTGACATTATAACTCCACAGGGTGGCGCTGTTGTTGTCCATGCACGCGTTATCGTAAAACAGGATCTGTTGGTGAGATGGAATTCCGGTCTCCTTGTGTATTTCGGCTTTTACAGAGGCGATATTGTCTGTAACGTCACACCCAACGTGAAACGAAGACCCGTCTAAGGTTACTTCAATCCTGATGCCACAGCTTGCTCCAACTTCAAATAAAATACACACAGCGAATTTGAGTATATCAACGGAACAATGAATGAGATCATTACGTGAGTTATCATAATTAGAATCACATTAATGCTCAAACAGGACAGACCTACAGCTGGCCTCAGTGTTGTATGAAAAACGCCTAGATACCATGCTTAATAAATAGAGGTGGAGTTTTGTCACCACATGCAGACCCTTCGGTATCGAATTTGGAAAAGATTGTGTCGTCCCTATGCTCCAAGCTTCGTTGGCCTTTACTATAGCAGCGCAGTAGATATCAAGCGAAAAAAGCGAAGGATAACATACGATGTGTATATAAAGAACATACCCTACCACCCTACAGCATGTTAAGAGCCATGTCCCCGTCGAGCCCTTACATGCATATATGACTATATTATTTCCTATGCGTGACCCCTGATTAACGAATACTTCGGTACAACTCCTAAGAAAGACTAACAATCAAATTTCGCTGAATACTTACGTAATTTTCTTGTTGTGTGCTGATTTGATGTCATATTGGAGGCGCTGTAATCCTAACGATACCTCCACTTCGCCCAGCAATATCCACATTCCAATGGAATCCAACCAGGGTTTCCAGAAAAACAAGTTCAAGTAGTGCTTCTATTGGGAGGGCATCCGTTTGGCAAGAAAAACGTAATACAATAACATAATGCTGATTTGTACGATAGCGGGGTCAGGGGTCAAAGTACAAAGCCCAGAGTCAATAAGCATATAGCATTGGTGCTTTCACAAACTTGATTTTAAATATGTAAACATGGCACACCAACGGGCTCAATGCTGTTTATGTCATACAAGGACAATTAAGGTTAGGTGCTAGCTCTGCTCGAGAGGAAATGTTACAGTTTGAAAGGGAAAGAGACAGTTCGGTGGTTAGCGTGACGGTCGATTGTAGTATAAACTACTGCAACCTCTCTATTCACTTCATGATTCATGGAAAGCCGGGTTTATTAATACAATCCGGATTGTAAGTAATGGTATATATATAGCGGTTGTACGTTGCAGTACATGCAGCTTAGATCCCATGGACTAATCAGTTGTACATTCATTCCATTGAATGGCATAAAGAGGGAAATTGTTAGCGGCATGCTGAGATGGAGTAAGAAATTGGGGTTGAGCAATTGAGAGACAACAGCACCCCCAGTAAAGATTAACCGTACTGACTGGGTTATACATGTGGCGATAACAAGCAGTGTTCTAATAATCCCCATACCAAGGCTTCTGCTTGTATTTAACTAGGTAGAATGGTCCTGATGGTGGGGTCTGGGTAGGAAACACTAACCCGATGTTCTTGTTATTTATAAAACAACTGCAATAGATTATCTGATCGAAGGGGCCAGCGTTCTTTGAGCTGAGTGAGGGTAATAGGTACATAGCACTGCAGCGGGGCATGCGGCTCCTTTAGATAGATTCGTATAATCAAGGCTGACTATGAAACAATCACCTAAGAGCCCGCCTAGCGGGATTCAATAAGCTACTCGAGGTGTTTCACTCGCTCCATAAGATCATCGTTCTAAGACTTCAGATCTCTCACAATATCTTTCAGTTCAATAACCAATCTATTTTCTCTTTCACCAGATGACCAACTCCTTTCTGCATTTCGTTTACACAATCCCTCTAATACACTTTTGCTCGCTGTTTGTATTCTGAGAGGTCATTCTTTACCAAACAAACTATTATTTGTTCTAAATGGCTTGGCATATATAGCGTTCATATATACCTCGACATAGCAATGCTTCTTGTGGCAAAGTCCGCTCTTGCATGATATAGTCGAGGCGGGGGGTAAGAACACGGCTGTGGAACATGCAGGGCAAGACATAATTGTTTAACGTGCTTTAATTTGTATTGCACTGTACAGCTAAATTGTGCATGACGCTGTATTAGCGAGATCATCATCAATGTTTACATTTGTGTGGGATCCAGTCTGGATCTCCTTTTTTCATCCTGTCAGTAATCGCGGTAGCTATATGACGTGCCCAGCTTGGTGTTGGCCAGGAGTCTGACTTGGCTGTGCTTCCTGACTTTGATCATCAGCCTGTGGGTGATATACTTACCGGTCAGTGAGAGGCCGCCACATGCCACGAGCCCGAGAACAATGGGCAACATAACAATGGTGGGTAACAGAATCCCCCCAGCCACGCCCATACCTACGCTGACCGACACACGCTGGCCATCGATAACGTCCAGTGTGGTCACCCCACGGCGATATTTGTTGTAAAGAGTGGCTCGTTGCTCCCTCTCATTATCTAGCTGTCTCTGCTGCTGTGCAAATTTCCCAAGTCTAAATAGCTGAGCTGGATCAATCCCTGGCTCAGCCTCATGAGATAGCTCATAGCTCAGCCCCCTGCTCTCAGCCTCATGAGATAGCTCAGCTCAGCCCTGATAGCTCTCAGCCTCATGAGATAGCTCAGTCCCTGCTCAGCATGAGATAGCTCAGTCCCTGGCTCAGCCTCATGAGATAGCTCAGTCC
>CM067354.1:71580637-71630637 GCA_034190875.2 Urechis unicinctus | reverse complement strand
GTAAATTAATTGAATCAGCAATCAATCTTGACTAAATCCAATTTGGCGTCATCCTCCCTGACATTATAACTCCACAGGGTGGCGCTGTTGTTGTCCATGCACGCGTTATCGTAAAACAGGATCTGTTGGTGAGATGGAATTCCGGTCTCCTTGTGTATTTCGGCTTTTACAGAGGCGATATTGTCTGTAACGTCACACCCAACGTGAAACGAAGACCCGTCTAAGGTTACTTCAATCCTGATGCCACAGCTTGCTCCAACTTCAAATAAAATACACACAGCGAATTTGAGTATATCAACGGAACAATGAATGAGATCATTACGTGAGTTATCATAATTAGAATCACATTAATGCTCAAACAGGACAGACCTACAGCTGGCCTCAGTGTTGTATGAAAAACGCCTAGATACCATGCTTAATAAATAGAGGTGGAGTTTTGTCACCACATGCAGACCCTTCGGTATCGAATTTGGAAAAGATTGTGTCGTCCCTATGCTCCAAGCTTCGTTGGCCTTTACTATAGCAGCGCAGTAGATATCAAGCGAAAAAAGCGAAGGATAACATACGATGTGTATATAAAGAACATACCCTACCACCCTACAGCATGTTAAGAGCCATGTCCCCGTCGAGCCCTTACATGCATATATGACTATATTATTTCCTATGCGTGACCCCTGATTAACGAATACTTCGGTACAACTCCTAAGAAAGACTAACAATCAAATTTCGCTGAATACTTACGTAATTTTCTTGTTGTGTGCTGATTTGATGTCATATTGGAGGCGCTGTAATCCTAACGATACCTCCACTTCGCCCAGCAATATCCACATTCCAATGGAATCCAACCAGGGTTTCCAGAAAAACAAGTTCAAGTAGTGCTTCTATTGGGAGGGCATCCGTTTGGCAAGAAAAACGTAATACAATAACATAATGCTGATTTGTACGATAGCGGGGTCCGGGTGCAAAGTACAATGCCCAGAGTCAATAAGCATATAGCATTGGTGCTTTCACAAACTTGATTTTAAATATGTAAACATGGCACACCAACGGGCTCAATGCTGTTTATGTCATACAAGGACAATTAAGGTTAGGTGCTAGCTCTGCTCGAGAGGAAATGTTACAGTTTGAAAGGGAAAGAGACAGTTCGGTGGTTAGCGTGACGGTCGATTGTAGTATAAACTACTGCAACCTCTCTATTCACTTCATGATTCATGGAAAGCCGGGTTTATTAATACAATCCGGATTGTAAGTAATGGTATATATATAGCGGTTGTACGTTACAGTACATGCAGCTTAGATCCCATGGACTAATCAGTTGTACATTCATTCCATTGAATGGCATAAAGAGGGAAATTGTTAGCGGCATGCTGAGATGGAGTAAGAAATTGGGGTTGAGCAATTGAGAGACAACAGCACCCCCAGTAAAGATTAACCGTACTGACTGGGTTATACATGTGGCGATAACAAGCAGTGTTCTAATAATCCCCATACCAAGGCTTCTGCTTGTATTTAACTAGATAGAATGGTCCTGATGGTGGGGTCTGGGTAGGAAACACTAACCCGATGTTCTTGTTATTTATAAAACAACTGCAATAGATTATCTGATCGAAGGGGCCAGCGTTCTTTGAGCTGAGTGAGGGTAATAGGTACATAGCACTGCAGCGGGGCATGCGGCTCCTTTAGATAGATTCGTATAATCAAGGCTGACTATGAAACAATCACCTAAGAGCCCGCCTAGCGGGATTCAATAAGCTACTCGAGGTGTTTCACTCGCTCCATAAGATCATCGTTCTAAGACTTCAGATCTCTCACAATATCTTTCAGTTCAATAACCAATCTATTTTCTCTTTCACCAGATGACCAACTCCTTTCTGCATTTCGTTTACACAATCCCTCTAATACACTTTTGCTCGCTGTTTGTATTCTGAGAGGTCATTCTTTACCAAACAAACTATTATTTGTTCTAAATGGCTTGGCATATATAGCGTTCATATATACCTCGACATAGCAATGCTTCTTGTGGCAAAGTCCGCTCTTGCATGATATAGTCGAGGCGGGGGTAAGAACACGGCTGTGGAACATGCAGGGCAAGACATAATTGTTTAACGTGCTTTAATTTGTATTGCACTGTACAGCTAAATTGTGCATGACGCTGTATTAGCGAGATCATCATCAATGTTTACATTTGTGTGGGATCCAGTCTGGATCTCCTTTTTTCATCCTGTCAGTAATCGCGGTAGCTATATGACGTGCCCAGCTTGGTGTTGGCCAGGAGTCTGACTTGGCTGTGCTTCCTGACTTTGATCATCAGCCTGTGGGTGATATACTTACCGGTCAGTGAGAGGCCGCCACATGCCACGAGCCCGAGAACAATGGGCAACATAACAATGGTGGGTAACAGAATCCCCCCAGCCACGCCCATACCTACGCTGACCGACACACGCTGGCCATCGATAACGTCCAGTGTGGTCACCCCACGGCGATATTTGTTGTAAAGAGTGGCTCGTTGCTCCCTCTCATTATCTAGCTGTCTCTGCTGCTGTGCAATTTCCCCAAGTCTAAATAGCTGAGCTGGATCAATCCCTGGCTCAGCCTCATGAGATAGCTCAGTCCCTGGCTCAGCCCCATGAGATAGCTCAGTCCCTGGCTCAGCCTCATGAGATAGCTCAGTCCCTGGCTCAGCCTCATGAGATAGCTCAGTCCCTGACTCAGCCTCATGAGATAGCTCAGTCCCTGGCTCAGCCTCATGAGGTAGCTCAGTCCCTGGCTCAGCCTCATGAGATAGCTCAGTCCCTGGCTCAGCCTCATGAGGTAGCTCAGTCCCTGGCTCAGCCTCATGAGATAGTTCAGTCCCTGACTCAGCCTCATGAGGTAGCTCAGTCCCTGACTCAGCCTCATGAGGTAGCTCAGTCCCTGGCTCAGCCTCATGAGATAGCTCAGTCCCTGGCTCAGCCTCATGACGTAGCTCAGGCTCAAGAGGCAGCTCAGGATATAACGTTGCTGTCGCAACGGTTGGTTGTTGTTTCATACTGAGTCTAAAAGTCAGGTTCAATTAGGAGTGTCACTACTGAACAGGTCGCTCCTCTGTTATGAGTGGTTGTATAGAGGTTAATAACACTGCCTTGTGCCAGCTGTAAAGGTTGGTCTAAAGATATTACAACAGACCGTTGGTCAGCCGGCTTACATATCCCTACCGCTTGGTTGGTTCCATTTATAAAAGGAACAACTGTTATAGTATCAGTATCAGCGCCTACACTAGAAGACAACCCAATACTTATTATATTACCACTTGATATCCACAGCTTGAGACTCGTGAGGTTTGACCCCTGGCTTCGTCACCAATAGACACATAGATTGAGTGCTCTCCGGTTTTTTTCTAGGTCTATAGATATTTGTTTTTATCGACATCGTCTCCAAACTTTATAGGTCAGTTACAAACACCTCAAAACAGGAATATTATAAATCAAGTTCAATTAACAATGAAACAACACCATAAAATGGACATTCAGGCTCAGTAGCCGAACCCCCATGGAAGTTTATAATATCAGCTCATGCATTGCTTCGACCCAAAGCGTAATTATTGGTTCTGCGCGGATTCTATGATGGCCTCCTCTTCCTGGCGATCAACTTACTGTTTTTTGGCTGCGTCGTTTGATGATGTCGGGTCACGTGGCCGACGTATTTTGTTACCTTGCATGTTAAGCGCTACAATCATAGTACTACCAGATTTATCCAATACAAAGTCCCTCTTAGGATATTCAGAGAGGTCCCCTTTTTTTTAATTGTTCAGGTCCATAGATAGTCGTTTTTAATGACATTTTGTAAATTCAAGGACAACGCTAACAGGAAGTTAGTAGTTGTCAAATAGCCGTCCCTTATTATCCCGTAATTGACCCTTCAACACCCCTAGTTACACGTTTTGAGACAGGATTAGCGGAAACAACGCTTCCCGCGGTCGCGTCTGGTTGGTTATATATATACACACATATATATATATATATATATCCATATACAAATTATATATATATATATATATTTATAGTTATATATATATATATTTATATACATATATATATTTATCGCATGGGTGAATATAAGTATATACATTCATCAATATACTAATGTGTACATACACACACATACATATATATATATATATATATATATATATATATACATATAAATAAATACATACAGACACACATGCATACATGCACACACATACACACACACACATACACACATACACACATACAAACATACATACATACATACATACATACATACATACATACATACATACATACATACATACATACATACATACATATAGGTAACCATAGCCAGTCTGCTGTTAAAAAGCGTGAAATCCTCTGATTAATTCGGAGGCGTGTTCGACTTAGCCTATCAGATGACCCATAATCTTTTACAGACGAGCCGTTGGATCAAAGCACCATGTGCTTTTGTTGAATTTATGGTATGGTCGCCTGCTGACGGACGCTTTCATGATCAACACACAGCTTGACGGAGAGGCACCCTCTTAGTGTAGCTATTAACACTTCTATTTGAATCATAACGTGACAGTATGACATTATGATGTATGGCGTGGATTCACATCTTGTCTTACTGAAGATCATAACGGTTTGGGACGAATACTGTTCAATCATTTATAAATACATTGCTTTTAAACAGTCCACAACATTCCAATGAACCGTCATATATTATGCTAATGAGACAAGGACAAATATAGTAGTATAGGAGTGGTATAGTTCAGGCAGTTGCCAACTCACTTGCCCATCTTCGCCCACTATCTGCCTCACCAAACGCACATCCTGTTCACCAAGAGGTCTTGAATAGTCTGGCTGGTACTCAAACCCTAACTCACCATTTCCAAAGAACCCAAACAAGGGTACAGAAGGGAATAGTTTGTGAAAAACATTGGCTTCCACATTGCTCTGTTGGTGATAGTGGTACTGCCCTCGGCCAATACAGGCAAACATGAAGGCAAAAGTGCGAGGACCTGGCTTGATGTGACAGTGTTGTAGTTTCTGTAAGACCGTCTTCACTTCTTCACTTGTGTTGATTTTACTGCCAATCACCGCCGATGCGACCTGAATGTTGCTTCCTCCACATAAAGCAACCCCCACCACTGCTACATCCATCCTGACAGCACACCGACAAACAAATCACACACATTGCATCATAACACACACACTGAATTAGACATCACTACTTAGATGGTTCACAAACAGTTGACGAGCTTCACTCACTCAGGGTCGACCTGATCCACGTATCCCCCGGCAACCACAGCATCCCCGTACTGCAGCAGTATCCTGGTGGCCAGGTCCGTCTCTGCATCAGAGAAATGCTCAACGTAGAAGAGCAAGACAAGGCGGGGTTCATCATCCACTGCGATGCCTGTTAGCCGCTCTAGATGACCGGCTGCTGCTTGGAGCTGAGACGGATCTGAGAGCGGAGGAGACTCGTCAAAGTAGGACTCGAGCTGGGCTGCTGATGCTGTGAAGTGTCGTACCTTGACGCCGTCTATATGAGGCAAGAGGAGACAGGAAGCCGACAACGCAGTCTCTATCTCATAGCAGGAGCTATCCCAATCACTCCCTGTGCACGAGAACAAGTTGATTTACTTTGGGGTACAATGCTAAACACTGGTTCAGGATAACCAATCATAAAAAGGAATACCTACCCACAACCCCATCACTGCACGTGGTGAGTATCTGACACGCAGATGGCAGCATGTTACGGAGGTAGGACACAAACGGCATCTTGGTCATCTTAGCTCGCCGCTGATGGCTGCCATCTTTGTTTCCAGGTATGGCCACATGATCCTCGTACAGTGATGAGGATATGAACACAATGGCTTGTTGGGGTTCACATGACAACAGCTGTGGATAAACAATACAAAGGTGGGTTTTACATAATTAAGATGTTCTTCATGGGTTTTCCATCACAAATTCTGAAGGTCTAAAACAATGAAAATTGGAGCAGTTAACATGAGTTAAAAAAAACCCAAATATTTGAATATCTATTGTATTGCGATGTGTGTGTGTGTGTGTGTGTGTGCATGTGTGTGTGTGTTTGCGTGTGTGTGTGTGTGTGTGTGTGTGTGTGTGTGCATGCATGCATGCGTGCATGCGTGTGTGTGTGTGTGTGTGTGTGTGTGTGTGTGCATGCATGCGTGTGTGTGGTGTGTTTTGTGAATGTGTGTGTGTGTGTGTGATAAGTGTGTGTCAATGTTACTGTGATGAGTCAATGTGGGTACTGTGTGCATGCTTGTGCGACCTGCTGTGTGTGTGTGTGTGTGTGTGTGTGTGTGCGTGTATCATGAGTGAATGAGCAAGTGTGAAGCTGTGGGGAGTACAGTAGCCAACCCACTGCCTGCCTGTATCGCTTGACACGCAGTGCTATGCTATGCCACATCTTACACACCCTGAACACTCATAAAAGGCAGTCTGGTTAACACCACCAAATGACAGCTTACAGATTCTACACAATATGAGAAGACAAATAACATTAACATTCCATCTAACAGGAATCAGTCTGGATAAAACTCACCGTGCACAGGATTGTAGTTGTTTCATGGGCATCTTTGTGAGAATATTCTCCACGATGACATCAATGGAAAACATGGCCTCTTGTGAGGCCGTCTGGCTGTCATCTGAACACAGGCCAGCTTCTTCAGCCATGACTTGGTTGTTACTGATAACAAAGAGGACAACGTCATCAATATGGTAAATCAATGGTACAACAAAGAGGAGGACGTCATCAATATGGTAAATCAATGGTACAATAAAGAGGAGGACGTCATCAATATGGTAAATCAATGGTACAACAAAGAGGACGTCATCAATATGGTAAATCAATGGTACAACAAAGAGGACGTCATCAATATGGTAAATCAGTGGTACAATAAAGAGGACGTCATCAATATGGTAAATCAATGGTACAACAAAGAGGACGTCATCAATATGGTAAATCAATGGTACAACAAAGAGGACGTCATCAATATGGTAAATCAGTGGTACAATAAAGAGGACGTCATCAATATGGTAAATCAGTGGTACAACAAAGAGGACGTCATCAATATGGTAAATCAATGGTACAACAAAGAGGACGTCATCAATATGGTAAATCAATGGTACAACAAAGAGGACGTCATCAATATGGTAAATCAATGGTACAACAAAGAGGATCAATATGGTAAATCAATGGTACAACAAAGAGGACGTCATCAATATGGTAAATCATAGCCCTACAAGACGTCTGCGTAGACGTCTTACCGTTTCTCGAAACAACGCCATTCAATTATTTTTAGATCGATTCAGACAACTACCAAACACCAAACATACACAAGTGATGGAGTTATAGAATGCAATGATGTTTTACGGACAATTTCATCCCTTTTCGGCTGGTGATTTCATCCGTGGTAATTATTTATAGTTCGATCAATTTGGGAAGCGGTAAAAAGTCAGAAACACAGCAACATGTTTGTTTACAAGTTCAAAACCACATGCATTGCGCGGGGGGGGGGGCACTTAAGTGTAAAGATATAGTATACATGTGCCGCACGAAGGGGGTGGTTTTTTCAACATCTCGACTTTTACGACGGGTTAGACATACGCATAATACCTTGTACGATGGAGTATACTTTTTCTCATTCTCAACGAGTGCAACGGGTACAGGTTTTCGAGGTCCCGCGACACACCCCTATCCGAGTTAGGGGAAGTGTCCCCCACTTGAGATGCTAAGGCAATGCGGGAAATCGCGAGAATTAATTGTTTCCAAGATGGCAGACATCGTATCGCGATTTGTTAGGAAACGAACTATCGATGCCATTTATTGAAGAATAGCGTCGAGTGGTGGTAAGTTTTTTGGCGCGTAGAGTCTATTTTTTGTAAAGGCTCTTGATATATGTTATTTTCTAGGTACGCAGAGTAGTCCTTCAACCCAAACGAGAAATTGCCGACTGTGTTTGACGAACTCTTCGTAACGGTATAAATTCATGTTACCGTTACACCGGAGCTAGGTAAATCAATGGTACAACAAAGAGGACGTCATCAATATGGTAAATCAATGGTACAATAAAGAGGACGTCATCAATATGGTAAATCAATAAAGACATCTGTCAACATAAAATACAGCCTTGTATGACAGTTAGCCAAGCTCGTAAACTTCGTCACTGCGTCTCACATTCATTGTCAGATCAGGTACGACGGATGAGACACCATCCATATTATCGCCCTCGTCGAATAAAACGATTGAATTAAACGGTATATTATGTGACCGTTTCAATGTCTTTCACATATTTCAAGAGAAAAGAAATATCTGATATCAAATATGTCGTGATATCTGAGAAGAATAAAGAAAGATACCTAATGCATGGACTCTTGATAATTATAAGATCTCAAAAGTTCAAATAAACTCTGTTTACTGTTTCACACGTTATGAAATGAGTTACAGCATTATGATGCGGGATTTTTTGGTCGACTATGGAAAACCGATATTCGCGCAACCGTTTGGTTAGGTCAATAAACAGATAAGTGTTCGATTCTCATTATTCTCGTCTGTCAACGACATGTGAACTTCATACCTACAGTATTTTACTACGCTTTCGTCTGGCTGGCCCAGGAACTAGAATATTTATGTTTAATATCTCCTCCATACGTTCTTGGGAGAAGACGATGAGAGTGTGTATAATGAATGGATAGATATGAAAATGTTGAATGTGATTGACATATATATATGTAGTGGGGGGAATGTGTGCGTGCGTGCTTGCGTGCGTGCTAAGTGTATAGGGCTACAAAGTGTGACGTCACATCACTGAGAACGATCCAAACTGGCTCCTTAACACCTTTTCGTTGTAGCATTCTGGTCATGTCTTGGAGGCAATATCTCGGCGATCACAAATACGATAAATATCAGACTTGCATGGTTATTTAGAGAAGCACTGGGGCAATAACATATTGGTGATTCACCAGCTAGAAACAATTTCAAGGATAAAATGCAAGGTGTCAAAAGTCCTTGTATTGCAGTGCTATAAGGCCCCTGTTGTTGGAGCCAGTCTGGCTGTTTTCGCACATTTTTGCGGGCGCGACGTGGGGTAGAGTGGGATTATTGACGGTGTTGTAGCCCTTTTGGTGCTCAAGAGTGAAGGCCGGGAATAAATTGCTGTACTTAGAAATTGGTCTAATTATGCTTAAACTCCGCAGCTTAGCCCGTAATAGTTGCCAGCTGTATAAAATTGTAGCGGTTGCTTCCTGACGAAAGCTGCCAAATTGCCACCTGAATGTTTACGTTACCTGCAATCAAACGGCCGTAACTCGTTTTCCCGACGTAGCTTTTAATCTGCTATACCATTGCTTGCTGGCTGCATCTTATTTAAACCTCCTGCCCCACTACTGTCAATGTCTGACGTGAATTTCCTGCCACACAATGTAATCGCAACCATTCATATCTCACCGAGACTTCATCAGCATTCATCCGTGACAATATATATTTTGCATGTGACGGTGTTGACATGCGCTTGTACCAGTAGCTGTAACACCCACAACGCGCATTCGATTTATCGTGCCTTTCGTTGGGTTTCGGGGGTGAGGTAAGAAATGAGTTGTTCCATAAATTCACGGCATGATGGGGCGGTGGAATACTGATGCTTTAAACCGCTGTCATCAGACGAATAACCCTGACGACGGGATTGCTTTAGTTGTCAAGATTTTTACACATAAACAAAACATGGATATTGTTAAGTATCGGTATACCGGTACGAAAATTTCACAACCGGTAAACGCTGTTTCAAGACCGCTCTTCAAAAACCGTAGCCCTATGGCCTTCGCGTTCAAAACGTGCTTTAAGTAAGTTTCAACGACACAAGTATTGTATTCGTTTGATTGCTGACTTGCGGGCGGGATCATTCTATAGAAAACGAATGCTTTGTCTTGTTCTTGTGACATAATCACCACACATCAACTTGATCTTTTGTTGAAAAATGTCGGTGATTTTTACCAGCCTAGAGCGCTCGACGATGAAGTGGACACTGAACTGGTCTTCAGTCTTCATTGCCGCCACTGCCCCTTATGTTACAAATATTGTGACTGATTTAATCCAAAGTCTGAAATGACTAGCAATATATACGCAAAGTGCATGCAATTATCAAATCTAAACAAATTAATAAATGTTGAACGATGGTTAATTTAACAAGTATATGCTCATTTGAAAAAGAGTGGCTTACTATAATTCCTGTGTACATGATTTAATTTTTGCCGGTGCCTACATTTTGTGAACGGGCATAAACTTCGGTTCAAGTGGATGTGTGAGGTACGACAGAATTACAGGATCAAGAACGAAGTTGTTTCCGCTGTACGCCATGCCTTCACAACTGATGCATGGCCTCTGGTGTAACGGGAGGCTACATAACCTACACATGTCATTAGATTAATTGGGAGATTTTCCAGCTGGAGCCCAAGCTGTTAGATACATGACGTACAACTGAATACCACACTGGAATAAACCTCAGCCTGGACATGCATGACACTGTACAGAGTTGGTTTCCTCTACCAAGAGCGATCCGAAATGTTGAGCTATTAGCGAGATATTGCCTTGAACTACGTGATTACTCAATAAGATGGCTTGTGTGGGCTAGTATAGCATGTAGGAAACTAATTTGCATTGGAAGAACGAATATGCGGGAGATAGTAGGAGCGTTTTCCTTGCAGCGGTATGCCGGTACAGGCTTACGGTATGTAGGCACGAATTTTGCCTTGATACTTGTCATACCTCTGTATCGCGTATGAAGATGGTACACAATTATATAGTTCCAACCAGACTGACGGCTCTGTGTTTACTATATCTATTATCTATTATATCATTACATGGTGGCAGCGGCGGAGAAATTCAAACCCACAGCATGAATTCCGATGGACTATAGATACGTGTGAACCCCATCACGGATCTCCGACTGCACTGTACCGGACAATTCTTACCGTTTCGCTCCCGCTGACGAGCAGACGCCGCCGCCCGGCTGAGATCGCCATTTTTGCCTGCCGACCACAACTCGGTCGCCGCCATCCCCGGAAACATTCCGGCAACTACTGCGTTTCCACAACACTCTACTGACTGTGTTGAGCCGATACTGAGTGAACTTGTGTGATATTTGTGTGCGCCATAGCCGCTGCAACCCAGAACTATGTTGCTGTACCCGACAGTGCGGTGTCCTTCCGCGCTGTGATGACAGACGAAAAGGACTAAAGCAGACTTCCGGTGTCAACTTCTGCTGTTCCCGACACCCCCTACCGCAAGTCATGTCAACATCCGCTGTTCCAGACACCCCCTTCGGCGAACGAAGCCATAACTCAAAACTCTGATTCAGTGATTTATCTTAGCGTACATCCCGTATAAAAGTGTGCATATAGCTCATACCTCCCCAAATACATTTGTGTTGACCAGACGCGAACAAATAATCCGTTTGCAGACCGATACGCTACTTACGGTGAGCGATAATACGGGAGAATCATGGCGGCTAAACAATCGAAAACACCAGAAATGAACTGGCAACACGAGCCACTGGCGGACTCGTTTCGGGCGTTTAAGGCTCGAATGCTGCTGTACTTTGAGGATGGCGAGATCACTGACACTGCCAAACAGGCCACGAAGATTAAGCTCGCACTGGGGGATGAAGGTATGCGTAGAATCATGGCATCCGGACTGACAGAGACTGAACAGAAAAGCCCAGATCAGATCTGGAATCTCATAGAGAGTGAGGTGGATGCCTCTGCTAAACTAAACTTTCGTGTCCACAGGCTTGAGCTTGCGTCCATGAGACAAAAGGGTGATGAATGTGTGACTGAGTATGTCTCTAGGTTGAGGGAGAAGGCAAACAAATGTGTGTTCGAACAGGCAGAATTAAATGAAAGACTTATTGAGATGGTAATTCTGTCAACCAGGTTTGTAGATTTCAGGAAAGAGCTTCTGACTACGGCGATCGGGCACCCTATCAAAGAGGTTATAGAGCGGGGAAGGGATTATGAAGCCATAGAGGCCAGCCAGCGGTCTCTCAGATCCCCTCTACACCACCAACATAGATGCTATGAAAATCCAACAGGGACTCCCCCCAGGCCCAGTCTTTTAGTCGCAATAAACCATGCCAAAATTGCACCCTGAGACATGCTTTTGGGTCCTGACCGGCCTACCGCGAAAGATGCTCAGCCTGTGGCGCTAAGGGGCACTGGAAGAAGGCGTGTCGCAGAACGAGAGGCGGCATCATGCCGTTACAGGACGACCAGTATACAGCACCAGATATGAGGGCCAGTTATAACTCGCCAACTACAGACCAACAGGATCGGAAACCTCAAGCCAACACTAGAAGGGCACATCAGCACAAGCCCGGCTTCAGGAAGCAACACGAGTTGTACGTGAATGAATCGCAGGAGGAAGCAGTTGAGTCGGTTGATTACGCCGCAGCGTTCAATGTGATTACCATTTCAGATATCTCGACAGACGGTCCATCAGAGGCATACACAACCTTAATGGTGGAACATGACAACCCTCCCGTCAAAGGGCCAATACGACTCAAGGTCGACACCGGCGCGGGTGGAAACACCTTGCCCATGCGTACCTATCGGCAAATGTTTGGAGCCACAGACCCTTCAGAGATCCTTCACCCAGAGCCAAGGGTGAAACTGACTTCCTACAGCGGTGACTGCATCCCATGTCTGGGATCTATAACGCTCCAGATCCGGAAGCCTAACCACAAGGTTGCCACCGCTAGCAAGTTTTTTGTCGTTGATGTCAATGGACCAGCCATCTTGGGGTTGCCAACTTGCAGATCAATGGGTATCGTTGAGATCAAAGTGGATGCTGCCAAGAAAGAAGGCCCAGGAACTACAGACCTGCCCGCCCCTGTGTCTCCATCGGGAAGAGACCCAGCGGCCACTGTCTCGCCGGTCCCTGTCCCCCCGCCAGGCACCAAGCTCGACACCCTACAGGACTTGATCACCTGGTTTCCAGACTGTTTTGACGACATTGGCAATTTCCAGGGTGAGGAACATTTGCAAGTTAGGGGCGATGCCACCCCATTTATCGACCCACCGCGCCGGGTGTCCATACACCTCGGGCCCAAGATCAAGACAGAGCTGGATCAAATGGAGGAAAAGGGAATCATTCGAAAGGTCACAAAAGCCACAGATTGGTGTTCCAGCCTCACATACGCACAAAGGATGGAAGCCTTCGTGTGTGTCTGGACCCTCAAAGGCTCAACCAAGCCCTGAGGAAAAGGCCCCACCAAATACCTACAGTGGAGGAAATCACACCTGCCTTTGCCCAGGCAAAATTCTTCACGAAACTAGATGCGAAAGCCGGTTACTGGAGTGTACACCTCAGCGAAGAATCCCAGGAATTGACCACGTTCCGCACACCATTTGGTCGATATTGCTTCAAGAGGTTGCCGTTTGGGCTGTGCATCAGCCAAGACGCGTTCCAGGAACACATGGATCGCATCATTCAGCAATGTGACGGCTGCACAGGTATCAGTGATGATATAGTGGTCTATGGACAATCAGAAGAAGAAGAACACGACAGGAGGCTATGCGAGTTCCTTCTTGTTGCACGAAAGGAAGGTCTGAAGCTAAATTCCACAAAATGTGCGGTCAAAGCAAAGCAGATCACCTTCTTTGGGGCGACTATACACTGACCATGGCGTATTCCCGGATCCGATCAAGGTGCAAGACCTCACGAACATGCCAGCGCCAGCAGACCGCAAGGACCTAGAAAGATTCCTCGGCCTCGCCACATTTCTAGGACCACACATTCCAAACCTATCGACCCACTCAGCTTGCCTAAGGGACCTTACCAAGGCAGAGACTCCCTTCGTGTGGCACGACGACCATCAGGCTGCTTTTGAGGTTATCAAGCAGATCGCAGCGAACCACATAGGGCTGAAATACTACGACGCCGGAAAACCCCTCACACTAGAGGTGGATGCATCTATGAAGGGCCTGGGCGCCGCCCTGGTACAGGACACCGTTCCCATATGCTTCGCCAGCAAAGCCCTAAACCCCACGCAGTCCAACTATAGCAGTATAGAACGAGAATGCCTCGCCATTGTCCACGGCCTCCAAAGGTTTCATCACTACCTATACGGTCGCACCTTCACAATCATATCGGACTGCAAACCCCTGGAGACCATCTTCAAGAAACCGCTCCACACTGCACCACCAAGGCTGCAACGGATGATGATAAAGATCCAGGGGTACGATTTTGATCTCAAGTACCGCCCGGGAAAGAGAGATGACGATTGCCGACACCCTATCGCGCCTGCCCAATGCAGCGAGAGCGGCTGAAATCAGCCTTGATCATAGGGTGGATGGGATGTATGATGGCCACCACATCGACCTCCTCAACTTCTCCACAGCTAAACAGGAGCAGATCTGCCTTGAGACAATGCGAGACCCGGTGCTGGCAGCTTTATCCCAGGTCATATTCACAGGTTGGCCGGGTGACATAAAGGAGCTTCCAACGGATTTGCGAGACTTCTGGAGTTTCCGTGACGAGCTTGCGATTGAAAATGGTGTCATCTTCAAGGGACGACAGGTCCTCATCCCTGAGCCGATCCAGGCAGACATCCTCGACCAACTTCACCTGGGCCACCAAGGCATAGAGAAAACGTGTCGGTTGGCCCGTGAGAGTGTTTACTGGCCCAGGATGCACAAGGATGTTGAAGCCCTGGTGAAGGGATGCCCCCAATGTCAAAGCCTTCAACCTGCCCAACCACACGAGCCTCTCAAGTCACACGAGAAACCCAGCACCCCATGGACGAAGCTTGGGACCGACCTCTTCACTGTCGAGGGCAAGGATTACCTCATCATAGCTGACTACTACAGTTTATACCCACCCCATAGTGGTACCGCTGACGTCCCAGACAGCAAGGGTAGTAATATCGGCGACCAAGCACATTCTAGGCCTCTTCGGAACTCCAAGAGAGATCGTCTCCGACAACGGGCCATGCTTCTTGAGTGAGTACGACAAGTTCTGCACTGAATGGGGCATTACGCACACCACAAGGTATCCCAGATCGAATGGGTTCATCGAGAACAGAGTCAAATACGTGAAGAGGACCATCATCAAATGTGCCAGATCTCACCAGGACATCGACCGAGCGCTGTTGAACCTTAGGGCCACCCCTATTGATGCTGTTCTGCCAAGCCCCGCGGAGATGCTATTCAATAGGCCCGTATCAACGGTACTAACTAGCAGAGCTGAGTATCACCCAGTACAGGCGTACCAAGACCGCCATCAACAGAGGACACTCCTCCAGAAGGAATACGGTGACAGCTACACCAAACCCCTACCGCCACTCCACGCAGGACAGAACGTCACTGTATTTGATGGGCGACAAAAGGAATGGTTCCCGGCCCGGGTTATGACCCGCGACAGTGAGAGAAGCTACACAGTGGAAACAAATGGTGGCAGCACAGTTCGAAGGAACCGCCACCATCTCAGGGAAACAAACAGCGTGGCACAACAGTCACCAGGCGACCCCTCTACGGAAGCTCCGCCACAGGCCACGAACCAAGCGCATGTTGCTCCTCCCGATGTGTGCCCTCCAACACCCTCCAAAGGTTCCACAGGCATCACACGTAGCCGGTCGGGTCGGGTCATAAGAAGACCAGCTAGGTTTCTTGAGTAGCCCTCTCTATATATGAAAGAATGAGTAGTTAGATATGGTATTGGGTTATGAAGTATTATTTTTGACATGAAATACAACGAATTTTGTTAACGATATTGCTCGGCTGTAATACTAGCCATGTGTCATCACATATTCGCGATTAATGTTTTAGTATTGCTCATGTTCTACTTCTTATTATTATTATTTTTTTTTAAACAAGGGGAATGTCATACCTCTGTATCGCGTATGAAGATGGTTCACAATTATATAGTTCCAACCAGACTGACGGCTCTGTGTTTACTATATCTATTATCTATTATATCATTACAATACTGACAGCTCCAGAATATTGCCGTGTCGACTGTGACACCCCGTGCCACCCTGTTCTGCGGTTATTTTCTCTCTAACAACGGACCATCACAAAAATAGCATCCTAACGCGCGTGGCTCGGTCAATAAAGCACTCGTTCTTTAATTGCATATCATACTCAGGCACTAATTGCTTCGTATTGAGACTAACAAAACAACTTAAGGAACCCCTTATTTGGCTGACATATCGCGTAAAAACCGTTTAATTGTGTGGCATGGCGAGTTGGAAACCGCCTACTTTTGATGACAAAACTACAAAGCGACTAATTTTTTTTCAGGTTGGCCCGGTGGTAGTGTTCGCGACGTGAAATATTGGTGTAAGGCATGACGCGACCATCACGCGAAGAGGGCATAATTCATCTCAACTAATTAAAGCAAGAAATAGGGTGTTTGAGGAAGGAAAGTTAGTTATTTGCGTAACCAGACGGTCAAAACCAACTCGACTAAACATTATGACTTTATTCCAATTATAAAATGATGCACGTGATATCATAACGTTAATAGAAGTTCTTCCATTGCCAGTTCCCATGGCGAACGCCTCTGGATATTGCTGGCAGCTTGCTGGGCATTGCCGGAAATGACTTTGATGCTCGTTAAAATCTTGTAGGATAATATGTTATATTCATAATAAGTAGGGTTGAAAACTGAATTTAAACTAATCCAAATATTAGAGCGATTGTGAGCATTTCACCACCTGTCTGTTCTCAAACCGCTCGTCATCAGCGCAGGAAGGTACGAGAGAGGAAATGAATGGCAACAACTACCTTGTTATTTCAACAGTAGAATCTAAATAATACACAACATAGTGCAACATAGGGTCTTATTAAGCAGATAAACATAAATACTCACAAAAATACCAAACTTGTTCAGGAATATACAAATTCATTCTATACACAATGCCCTATGATTCACAACCTACAAATAAGCAATTCGTCATCGGAGACGACAAGAAGTTCTACGCTCCTTGTGTATTATCCCGTTTCATGCACAGCTAAACATTTCTTACTACATACAGCAAGGCACAATTCGTAACGGGTTCATTTAACTTAACCTAATCTTGAAGAGATATTATATATCGCTAATATCATAAACGCACTTGATTGTATTGATCGGGGATGATGTTGCTCCCAAGTCCACTTAACGCCTAGAAACAGAAGTACTCCTTCTGCTTACAGGTAAGTGACCAGGTGATTGGACAGGTGAGGTTGTTCAACGTGCAGCAACAACTGGTCGTTGGTAGGATTGGTGAGTCGGGCATGAAGGGCCTACTTCTCCGCATCTGCGCCACCAGACTACAGAGGCCAGGGAGCTGAAGCTGTTTATCAATAGTCCCTGACGCGTAGAGCTTTGTTATAAACAAGAGAAGGATGCTGTCACGTGATCTACTCCGTCAACAAACGCCCCCCAAACTGCCTCTTTCTCTCTGTTGTTATTTAAGTTCAAGGCAAAACGTGGACCAACAACAACATCACCAATCTGACGTGTAACTGATGTAGAGACAACGTAAAGGACGCGACGTTAGTACTCGGATCACGTTTACGTGATTCACGGATGTGCGGTGCACCAAACACATACACGTCCCGGTACATTTAGACAGGCTATTATTAATTCACGGAACACAATGTTCACAAGTTACGGCTTACATATCATGCGTCAACATTTTTTTGTCGACACTAATATATGTCACATGTCACAAAAGATGTCATCTAGGGAGAATCAATTATTTCGACAGACATTTTAGTCATCGTGCGTGTTGGTTTCAGGAATTGACAAGTTAATAGTTCTGTTCCCCGATGCGAAATGATGCATAGTTATTTTTTCTAAACAATAATCACAGTATTAACTATTCGTTGCGATACAAGGATAGTGACGGCGACGCACAGATCAGCTCAATGTGTCAGTAACCCACAAGGCCTCAAGCCTATGCAAGGAGCTAACGCACGCATCGTGGCAAGGCGGCCGATTGCGGCCAAAGCTGAGTTTGATTAACACAGCTTTGCAGAAACCGCGTCACGCTGCGCACTGGATTAGTGGATTTCTGCTGGTAATCGGAGATATGTATGCGGAAGACGCAGAATAAGAAGCCACGGTTAAAGTTACCCAGGAAATGTCACCGAAGTGAGTCAATTATCTAACGGACAAATGTGACTCACAAATTCTGGTAACTGAAATATAAGTTCAGTTTCAACGTGGCGTTGGTGCCCCGTGCGTTACGGATATGGTACACCGGTTAATGCTGCTGTCAACCGCCCTAAGCATACGAGAGCTGAGAGAGTAACAGCACATAGCTGGGCAGCGTTTTTAGAAACGGTTCGCGCGAGACGAACGTACTCAAGCGAATTATTCTCCAGTTAAATGTAACTCTGACTTCTAGCCCAATAGACCAACGTCAGGTTTTATCACCTTGTCGTGAGAGGAAGTGCATGCATCATTCCCGTACTTAGATCGAAAGAGCATGCATCACGCGTCTCACCCGAAATTCTACTTAGATCGAAAACAGACATCTAGTCTGCCTTCACGCGTCTCACAAACGACCGAATTCAATAATGACGAAGATACCGACGTTATCAGCCAATATACCGACGACATGAAAGAACAGTTATCATGCCATCTACGCAAAGTGCCAAAAAGTTATCAGCCAATAATGCGCAGATGATACCGATATCATGCCAATGATACCGATGTTATACCGACGTTATCATGCCAATGATACCGACGTTATCATGCCCAATTATCATGATACCAATCATGCCAATACCGACGTTATCATGCCAATGATACCGACGACGATATCATGCCAATAATACCGACGTTATCATGCCAATGATACCGACGTTATCATGCCAATGATAATTTATCATGCCAATGATACCGACGTTTATCATGCCAATGATACCGACGTTATCATGCCAATAATACCGACGATACCGACGTTATCATGCCAATGATACCGACGTTATCATGCCAATAATATACCGACGTTATCATGCCAATGATACCGATGTTATCATGCCAATGATACCGACGTTATCATGCCATACCGACGTTATCAATAATACCGATACCGACGACGTTATCATGCCAATGATACCGACGTTATCATGCCATGATACCGACGTTATCATGCCAATGCCAATGATACCGACGTTATCATGCCAATAATACCGACGTTATCATGCCAATGATACCGACGTTATCATGCCAATGATACCGACGTTATCATGCCAATAATACCGACGTTATCATGCCAAT
This sequence comes from Urechis unicinctus, assembly GCA_034190875.2. NCBI lineage: Eukaryota > Metazoa > Annelida > Polychaeta > Xenopneusta > Urechidae > Urechis > Urechis unicinctus. The sequence continues at coordinate 71,611,341 of CM067354.1, read as the reverse complement.
AATACCGACGTTATCATGCCAATGATACCGACGTTATCATGCCAATGATACCGACGTTATCATGCCAATGATACCGACGTTATCATGCCAATTTATCATGCCAATGATACCGACGTTATCATGCCAATGATACCGACGTTATCATGCCAATAATACCGACGTTATCATGCCAATGATACCGACGTTATCATGCCAATGATACCGACGTTATCATGCCAATGATACCGACGTTATCATGCCAATGATACCGACGTTATCATGCCAATTTATCATGCCAATGATACCGACGTTATCATGCCAATGATACCGACGTTATCATGCCAATGATACCGACGTTATCATGCCAATGATACCGACGTTATCATGCCAATGATACCGACGTTATCATGCCAATGATACCGACGTTATATCATGATACCCATCATGATACCACGTTATCATGTTATCATGCCGTTAATGATGATACCAACGTTATCATGCCAATGATACCGATGTTAATGATACCGACGTTATCATGCAATTGGCGCAGACGTTATCACACATGTGAGGCGGACGTTATTGCGGAACTTACAAAGACGAAAGACATGACGTTATCACGCAAATCACGCAGACGTTATCACGCAAATCACGCAGACGCTTTCACGCAATTGACGCAGACGTTATGACCCAGACCTTGTCATGGCAATTTCGCCGACGCTAGCAATTAATTGACGTAGACGTTACCACCCAAATGACACAAACCTTATTCCGGAAATTTGCGCAGACGTTATCACGCAAATGAGGCAGGCGTTATCACGCAAATGAGGCAGGCGTTATCATGAAAATGACACGGACATCATCACGCAAATGGCGCAGAAGTTATCATGAAAATGACGCTGACATTTTAACATAAATGGCGCGGGCGTTATCTCACCAGTGACGCAGACGTTACCAGGGTCGTTACGCAGACGTTATCACTGATATTACGCACACGTTAAAACACAAACGACGCAGACGTTTTTACTTGAAATACCCTGATACCACATATGACCCAGGATTTATCCTACAAAAGACCCCAACTTTATCACACAAATGACACCGATTTATGACACAAATACGGCACGTAACGCAAACATCTGAGACGATAAGCCGGGTTGATCTGAATCACCTCGGTCACATTACCAGCATATATCGCTTTGTCGGCTGTGGATTTCTTTTTTTTGCATTTGATCATATGCTTGGACACGAACGACGGCACCAACCCCAGCTACCCCCCAGGATCGATTGCGGCAAAAAGGACTCGATAAAAACCAGAGTCTATTTAAATCATAGATATACAAATAAAGATTTCTATCTATATTTGCTGTCTCATGTTCAGGCAGTTTCAGACTTCATCATATGAACTTTATACATGCGGATTCAGCTCGCTTCAAGTCCCACTAACGCTTCAGTCAGTATTGTATTTGTGTACAGGCTTGCCCCGATACATAACTCACACCGTGCATTCCGGCTATATTTACACGACGTACAGAACACTCGGCACCAATCCATTGTTACTATATTTACACTTCCTTACCAACAGGTTGGTTCAATCCGTTATAAGTCAGTTACGCTCCCACTCAGCGCATGTGGTGTAGGTTTTTGGAAGCGTGTAAGAAAAGTAAAGAAAATTTTGACTTTTTATTGCACACTTAGTCGGGTACTATTTGAACTGAAGTAGATAGCGGTATGCGGTAACTCTCCATTATGCAAGTAACCGTAGAATATAGGTTGAACGATACTGGGAAACTCGTCTGTCCTACCGCCCGCTGCGCACGCAGTGATCCCAGCCGTTGAAATCTGAAGTAGGCGAATTCACAAAACAACCCGCCAAAGAAGTTGCTGATAATACCATAAGCTGATAAAGGGCGCCAACTGCTCGAGTTGTCAAAGTGAGTGCAAGTACAAGGTCCCTGGTAAGTTGGACGGGAATCAAGTTAGTCAGGAAGCGATCTGTGAACTATCAGCGTTATTTATGTAAGGATCAATGGCTTGAGATGAAAGGTTAGTAGGGAAATAGGGAAGGTGTTTGCCAGAAGAGAGATGAGCAGCGCAGTGCTGGTAGGAAAGGAACCAAGAAACCGACGCAAGGAGGAAGGAAGAGGGACAAGTCAGCGTGAGAAAGGAAAAGGGTGAAAATTGTCAGACGTCGATGCTAGGAGGATACGAAATATGTCAGTGTTAGAAAGGAAAAGGGGGACAGATGTCAATGTTTGAATTAAGAAAGGTGAAAGAAATTAGCGTGAGATAGGATAAGGGTGAAAATTGTCATTGTTAAAAAGGTTATGGGTGAAATATGCCATGTTAGAAAAGGAAAAGGGTAACAATTGTCAGACGTCAATGCTAGGAGGGAAAGTGTTACAAACAGTCAGTGCTAGAAAGGAAAAAGTCGAAGATATCAGTGCTTGGAGGAAATGTGTCAGTGTTAGAAAGGAAAAGGGTGAAAGATGTCAATGTTTGAAATGAGAAAGGTGAAAGAAATTAGCGTGAGAAAGGATAAGGGTGAAAATTGTCATTGTTAGAAAGTAAAAGTGAAATGATTCCGCACAAGTGGGATACAAGGTGCAACAAGTCAATGCTGGTAGACAGGGTGTATATCAGCAAAATATGAAACCAAGCTTTTTCGACAAATAACGTTGAAGTATTTGTTTTTCGTATTTGGTAGATATTCAACGCACACTTCAAACAAGCGAACCAATAAGATTCCATAGTTTATGTGAAGGCATTTTCAATAAACTACAGTTATGTCATTGTATTAACCCCTCCCTAAACTGCTAAACTGACGACGTAGATCCCGTGATCAGGCAGTCGCTTATCTCATCAATCCGCTCTCCAGTATGTCTACGCCACTTCACGCGGGCTTCTACGAATGGGGCGGGGTCAAGGTTCGGTGCGGGACCAACAACCGCAAATATCTGACTTCCAACTGGTGGCATTCCTGGCGTCTCGTTCGAGTTCATTCACGCCCGGATTCATGCCCCACCACTGGCGCTGCCCCAACCACGGCACCGGAAACTCGAAGGGGGAGGGACTTCGATGTGGTTAATGGAGGGGTCACTTTGTATTTTAACAATTTTATTGTTTTTATAAATATACATTTATTGACTCGATCTAGCATCGAAAATAGCTTCTCAATATTGTCATTGAGAAACATAACGAAGACGTAGCCAGTTCAGCTATGAGCATATTTTCTAAACTTTATTAAATAATTAATCAATAAAATTAGAACTGGTATCTGTGGTTAGACAGTGTGCAGGACAATTCAAGTCACTAACGTATGGAAACTGGACGCCAGGATTCGAACCAAATATCTACCTCCAACTTTGAGGAATTATACTATGTATTTTCTATCACCATGGTGGATCTGTTTGTATGGTGAACGAAATGAAGTATTAGTAAAATTATTGTTTTCATTATTACTGTAATTATCACGTGACCCATCACTCTGCAGTCTATTAGTAGATGATGCAACATTTTAATTAATTGTACTAAAATACAACTTTCGTGCTTTTAGTACGAAAATTTCAACTTGCATCCTATCTTATCTTGACTACGGCAAATCGCCTTATGACGCAGGGTGATAATGTTTTAGAGTACCCCCACCAAGGCGGAGAGTGCCGCTTAGGTGGCGGCCACCATGAATGAGTTAGAGAAAGGCTTGTCTACTCGCATCAGATCCCAGCATTTACTTACTCTTCCGAGTTATGTGGGTAAACACGGCTGGCTGACGCAGGAAGAAGCCCTCGCTCTTCTTGTTTTTTGTGTCGCGCTATAGTCCACATGGTTGGTGTGTTTGAGGGGAGCGGATGTCACATTGCCCGCACTCGGAATAAGTCCACAAAGAAAGACCAATACTTGAAAACCACGATTTACTGGGTGTAGCAGATAGACTTGCGATTTACCTTGGTTTCGATTAGCGGCTATCATCTGTATTACAAACCTACATCCGGCCTTAGTCAATGATTCTGTGAAAGGAGTGATTAATTTGTTCAAAGGTTTGGATGATTAAACTGCCGCTGTAGAAGCGCCGACGTCAGCATTTATCAGGTGGAACGCCTCTGTGGCCCGCGGCTGGGCTTAACATTACAAGTGACTTCGATGACACGCGCAGTCTGGGATCAACCAGGCTCGTTGAGGGATAAGGGATTCATGATCAGTGGTGTTTGATCATTGATTGACAGGTATGTCTCATGAAGTGTTTGAAAGAGAGGCTGTGGATCGCCTCTGTCGCCCGCCACCTCACGGCAAGCCGCTTCAAATCAGCACGAAGAAGAAGAAGCAGAAGAAACTCTCGTTTTTCCAGAGGATCAGCAAGAGAGCTTTCAGCAGCTCCTTCACCAAGAAATCACCAGCATTGTCGGCTAAAAAGCGACGTGGCTCACAGGGCATTAGTCGATCCTCGTCCACGTCGTCTCTCAAGCGGACAGCCGTCGTCGTGTCGGGTGTACAGAGACACAGTCGGAGCCGTACTCGCGGAGGTCGGAGTGTGTTCAGCTGTACGGGCGGTCAGCGTTCTCGCTCGTGTACTCCGGAGCGCCACGCTACGACCAGTTGTCAGTTACCTGTCAGCTTTCCTCCAGAGCTCCTACAGCGCCTTCAACAAGAACGGGAGTCGAGCTTACGGGGAGATATTCGCCGGGCGGGGGCCTCCAACAGGTGTGTAACAAACACAACTAAAACCGTCATCCACTCACGGCGCCAAAATGACTATAGTGATGAAGACGACGATACCAGCGAAAACAACGATGATGATGATGTTGATGATGACGCCGATGATGAAGTAGAAGGTGACAGTGGTGTTGATGATGGTGAATACTCAGGTAGTATTGACAAGTTTAAGTGTGACATTGCTATGGACAACTACTTGGTAAGTGGTACGCGTGCGAGCAGTGGGCGAAGTACGCTCAAGTCGTCCGTCTATACCCCGTCGGCACTCTCCGACTCGGATTACTCGCCTACGTGTGTAGAAGACGTCAATATGGACTTCTCTAAAATGTCTTTAGCTCACCCTACAGCACTCTCTGTTGGTAAACGTCTGTCGACGCACACCAAACCACACCAGCCCCTACTCGACGTCACTAATGCCAGAAACACGGAGTTAGCCAGAAGGAATCAAAGTCACGACTGCACGCATGTTGTCCCGCCAAGTCACGTTGCCAATGTGCCTGATATTACCCTCAGTGCTAACCATGACACGAGCGGGACACTGCTTAAGGTGCCGGGTGAAGGGGTAGAGGTGGTGGCTAAGGATGATAAAGGTGACTCGGACAAACCGTTCTCCATTTTCTCTTTCAGTCGATTTTCTTTCAAAAGGAACAGCAAAAAGAAGGAGAAAAAAGACAGCGCCACCCAAGACTCGGATAAACCGGGAGACGGTGTATTTCTGACCCCTAAGCCCACACAAGGTCACGAGAATGAGAATGATTATACAGAGACACTGCGCATCAGGTCCAAGACCGTGATGGAGCAACAGTGTGAACATCGTCAGAGTCTCCTACGTTCAAAGAAAGGCGGTCGAGATCGCCTTCGAAGTCATTCAGATGAGAGACCGAGTTCGTCGAGTCGACGTAAGAGTGAGCAGCCCTTCCGCCAGTCGTCCGAGCCCCCCGATCTGCCCCCCGCTCGGCGCTCGATGGTTACATACGGGGGTGTCGGGTCTGGGGCTCTCTCCTCTATTGATAACTCGGGACATTACAGCAAAATCTCTCGTCCGTCTCAGTATAGTACAGTAGGTAGTCGAGGTATGAAGGGGCGACCTCTCCCCCCTATCCCCGGGGAGGTGGATACGACGAGTTTATCTTCATGTCAGTCCGGGTCAACCTTGCTCTCGCAGCCTTCCTCTCACCAACTCCACTCCGCGCCAGCCATGCCGTACTGCGTCAAGAACGCACCCCCACAAGGCCAAATTACCCTCGTCAAAACCATCCAGCTTGAGAAGGTGGTCAAGAACAAATGGATCTCTGGTTTAGCGGTGACCAGGAAGAACGAGTATGTGATTGTGGACTTGAAGGAGGCCTATCTCGTGGATGACCAGGGCAATCTCAAGCGGACTATCGGGGCTAAGGGCAACCATCGCTTACAGGAGCCCATCGATGTTGCCGTCATGTCGAATGGCAATCTGGTCTTCTCGGACCACGCGGGTCAAGACGTCAAGATCTTTAACGGAAAGGGTCAATTCTGTCAGCGGGTGTGTGACGACACGCTGACGAATATCGCGGGGGTGGCCACGACGGATCGTAATGAGATCGTGATCGCTGGCACGGATAAACAGCGCGTGTCTGTGCATAGTGAACACGATGAACTGGTCAATACCATTCAACTCGATAAGGATGGCAGGTGTCTGTTTGAACACCCTTATACAGTGGCCGTCAATCCACTGACAAGAGACATTATTGTAGGCGACGATTCAAAGCAACTTGTCTCGGCGCTGTCGCCGGACGGAAAACGCGTCTTGTGGAGGTACTCGCCCTCTGGCGGACGGGATCGTCATTTCTTCCCTAGCTCCATCTGTGTTGATAACGACGGCTACGTCTTCATCGCAGACTTGTATAACGAGAAAGTTTACATGTTGGACACGAGTGGGAAGTTCCTGAAGACGCTGTTATCACGCGGGGATGGTTTGAAGGGGGGTCCAGGTGCCATAGCTGTTGACGGTCGGGGTCACCTGTTGGTGGCCGACGAGGAGCGGACGATCAAAGTGTTCAGGTACGGTGAGAATGGATTCGCTCTTTATAGGAGGATCAAAACAGTGGCCACCGTCACCTCGCCGTGAATACAAGTTGTTATTTGACACGCATGTGTAGTATATTGTTTTGTTTGTTGATATGTGAAAATAAATGGTAAATTATTTTTGCGGGAGTGAGTTGGAACTAATTTGAGCAGGTGATAAACTCCAGGTGAGAGGTGACGTATGCTGCTAGTCTTGCTTGGTGAGTCAGGAGGCTGTGTTTACATTATATACTCCCGACAAGGCTCTATGACGTATGGAAGTATATCTCGGGGCAGCTGGAGTGAGGTCATCATAGTTGCAGCTTCATCAGTAAAGCTATCATGGCCCGGGATGGAATAAACGCTGTATATAGATAAGGAACATCTTAGTTGGTGAACAGTTCGATGAGTTGGGTGAACTTCATCCTTAGTTGACATCTAACCTCGTGTGGATCTCCTGATCTCACAACTGAGATCGGCGTGAAGCAATACAATGTGAAACTAGATACTGGTTAGGATAACCAGCCGCTATAAGTCATTCAACGATTCGCCTCATTCAACGACTCGGAGGTGAATTGGAATAAGTTGGAGGAAAGACAGCCGCATAACGGTATAGTGTCCAACCAAGTGCTTACGGAGCTTATACAGCCAAACACTAGAAGGCAACCAGTGTGGCATGTTAAGGTCAACGCCATAGAAATGAGTGGCTGCTAAAACAGGAAACACCCTAGTCTCTCCTGGGTCTTTTGGGTGTGAGTGTGGGGTTGGGGGGGTGGGCTGTAATGTATGTGAACTGTGCAATTGACTCAACCAGCTCCATGACAGGGTTGCCCACCTTTATATACCAATTTACAGATACGGCGTGGAGGTAGATTCGAGACCATACCCCGGTGCACTCTGTGACCTTGTTTATGAGGGTCACGAGAGGAGCTCGATGAAATCATGTTGGTCACTGAGCGCACGTATATGATGTTTTCTGGAGGAACATATGTAAAGTCAGCTACCTTCTTGATTATGGACCGGGTTAGGACGGCCGACACCCACCCCTCCCCAACCCCTGTCCCCCACCCCACCCCTCGCTTCACCTACAAATATGAACTTTGCGGGGTCTACTCTGTTGCTTAAATATACATCAGCGCTTGAGTTCCTTTGTTTCGCATTCATACTGGGATAATTTGCATAGGTTACTTTTAGGACCTGAAACCCTGTCGCACCTGTAGCACCTGTTGACGGTTTAATCCGCCATTTCCTCCGCTAAACGCTGCAGGTGCTTGTCAACGAACTGTGCCGTTCCTTAGATACAACACTACAAACATTGCTTGGACTGAAGTAGCATAATACACTCCAGATCGTCTCAAATAAGTCTATTACCAGCGCATTACCTCGAATTCCTAGACTCGTTACCGAGACCAACAGATCAGACCCGTTACGTGGTCGCCTGGGGCGCCTAACTCACGCAAGATGACCCCATCCCACTCGCTTTCCACGTGTCGCTGGTCGCCGCCATCAAAACGTAGAAGTTACGAAGCCGTTAGTGTCAGTTTATCGGGCCAATAACTACCAGGTTAGTGATGCGGGGGTGGAGTGAGGTCAGCAGGTCACTCACCGCCATATATGATTATGTAAATAATGAATACCGTTCAAGAGGACGAGACTTAGCCGCGAGCTTGATATATGATAAGTGTTCATGTGAACATGAGCGATTCATCGATTTACAACACGATTGAGATCATTGGGTGTGATGAAATTATTACAACCAGGGAGCGTTGTCATTATAAAGCTCAGGGTTGGGCCTGTCCAACAGAGCGGTATAGCCCTACTTCAGGTAGATACTAGCGACGACGGCACTTGAACCTTGTGCTTGATCAATGGATATCGCGGGAAGGTCTCACAACCACTGGACTCCATCCACGCTCGAAATAGACCACCGCTGACCTTGACAGCTGAGTTTCAGCTCGCTTCATAAGCATATACACGGACCCAGGACACGTTCAAAATGTATTTTTTTCCGGCTGGCCCGTTAACTACACACGATGGCTTCACGCCGACCGCTACTGACAAGACAACGGGGACATGGCGGCTGTGACCAGAGCCGTGTTGCTGTCTGGCGTCATGCGTCGACTTCGTCCCAGCGTGGCTCGCGGCTCTAGCCTTCATATGGATGCCGGAGTCGTCATGCAAAACGTAACGCGATCATTTGTAAACGGAATGCATATTTATAGAACGATTAGACTTTCAAACATAGGACGCTGAAAACAACAACCGAAGTGGACTGCTCTAAGGATATGTAATCACTCGGTTAGCGGTGTAGGGTTTGTTTTTTGGGGGGCTTTTTTGGTGGAGAAAGGGGGGGTGGGGGGGTTGTAGGTAGTCCGGGTCCGTCAGATGATCGTTGGACCCACTACTTATTTAAAGCGTGTGTATCATGACACTCCGCTGTTAGCCAGGTGTAGTAGTCGCCGAGGCTACAATATTCACGCAACACTTTATTCTAAGTGTTTGTGAGACTCAGACGTTATAAATCATTAGCGTCTGCCTCGCGTCTGCCTGAGGATACACACAGCTAGAGAATGGCATCTTATTATCTCACCTACATATCTATCAATCATCAGCTTAGCTCGCTCGTATCGTGTCACAGGTAGCACCTCCCGTTTGCACCTTTCCCGCATTACCGTGCGTATTGTTCCGGTCCGGCACATTGCCGTCCAGCTTATAACATCCGGTCGCGGTTGCGCTCGTCAGAGGAAGGGATCAAACACGTCGGACGCACCCCAACCTGGGTGGGGGGGGGGGGGGGGGGGGGGGGGGGGGGGGGTTGAGGGCTGGTCGTGACTGCGATACATAAACACCATCTCCCAGATTGCATGTGGTTGTCATCGGTTTTAACAACAGTCCTCCTCAAAGGGACGCTTATAAAAAACACAACCGCTCGTGATGGTTGCGAACAACCACTTTACCCTGGAGACCTCGCGTTCTCAGCGCCTGACTAATCAAATGTCACTTTACATGCAAGCGTTTTGATCGCTACTACCTGTAAAGCTTGAGAACTGGGAGCTTAACTACAAAGAAGCTTACCACCTGAGAGCTCGTGAAAACACTCGAGCCATTTCACATGCGACCTTGTCCTCGTTAAGTATATAACTGTACAATATCTCATCCATCCCTTATCTCTGAGATCATCAAAGGCGATATGATTGTGTGTGGAGGAGGCTGGCGCTAACGTAAGTGAGATCTCGACACGCACCATTCTTCTCTCATGAATGCGATCAATGACCTCAGGCAATAAGTCTTCGCGCTAGACTTGACAAGATCTCTAACAACCACCGGGCAACAGGAAACGATCACTTCTCCGCTCTAATGTTGGCAGGGCGGTGTGCGTTACCTTATGCAGAATTTATGTGTGTGTGTGTGTGTGTGTGTGTGTGTGTGTGTGTGTGTGTGTGTGTGTGTGTGTGTGTGTGTGTGTGTGTGTGTGTGTGTGTGTGTGTATGTATGTATGTATGTATGTATGTATGTATGTATGTATGTGTATGTATGTATGTATGTATGTATGTATGTATGTATGTATGTATGTATGTATGTATGTATGTATGTATGTATGTATGTATGTCTGTATGTATGTATGTATGTATGTATGTATGTATGTATGTATGTATGTATGTATGTGTAAGTGTGTGTGTGTGTATGTGTATGTGTATGTATGTATGTATGTATGTATGTATGTATGTATGTATGTATGTATGTATGTATGTATGTATGTATGTGTATGTATGTATGTATGTATGTATGTATGTATGTATGTATGTATGTATGTATGTATGTGTATGTATGTATGTATGTGTATGTATGTATGTATGTATGTATGTATGTATGTATGTATGTATGTATGTATGTATGTATGTATGTATGTATGTATGTATGTATGTATGTATGTATGTATGTATGTATGTATGTATGTATGTATGTATGTATGTATGTATGTGTATGTATGTATGTATGTATGTATGTATTATGTATGTATGTATGTATGTATGTATGTATGTATGTATGTATGTATGTATGTATGTATGTATGTATGTATCTATCTGTATGTATCTATGTATCTATCTATCTATCTATCTATCTATCTATGTATATCTATATGTATCTATCTATGTATCTATCTATGTATGTATGTATGTATCTATGTCTGTATGTATCTGTATCTATATGTATCTATCTATCTATCTATCTATCTATCTATCTATCTATCTATCTATCTATCTATCTATGTATGTGTATCTATGTAAGTGTAAACGTGTATGTATGTATATGCGCATGTGTGTTTTCATCCAAGCTTCGGTTGTGTTGCACGTGACGTGTGACGTGTATCTCACACTGGTTAGATACCACCATTAATCACTCGTCTACAACGACCACATTGTTCCACTTCCCAGATCCTGCGGCTTTTCCCGCTGTTTATTACTACCTCATGTCAAGCAAAAGTAATCTTAATTGCTGACACCATGGAGCCAAGGGCTGGGTGAGCCTTAATGAGGGCATGTCGTTGGAGGGTGGGCGCGGCGCTGGTAACTGTGAGGTACTCTCCACGAGCAGCTGTTAGCCCAGATAATAGCCCGCCTCTGTAACAACCGGGTCACTACATTACCAACAACCTTTTCTTCTTTTTCTGCGCTGATGGATGTATTATTAACTCATGTCTCTCGGGAGTTCTGGTTTCAATAGAGGTGACAATCTATGTATAGTATGGAGTCGGCCTGCTGGGAACGGGCGTGGGTCCGTCTGTAGAGAAATGCGTACAATCCTACGCTACATAGCATTGGATTCACGGGACTGTAGGACAGCGGCGACGGTTGGGACGGAGGATGATAGAAACAAGCGACGTGACAACTCGACCAGACGCCCCCCACTCTACCCCGCGTGAAACCAACAGTACGACTCGTCTATGTGATTTGGCAGAGAGATCTGTGATATTCGCGGTGCGTAGGCTGACGTACGCGCGTATGGTAATGGTATCATTCCGCACATAGATACACGTGTCATCGCATTTCCACTGACTCCGGCCGAATCTACAGCCACAAAAAAGAACAACCCGACAACACGAGATCAAACCCCGGCAACACGAGATCAAACCCCGACAACACGAGATCAAACCCAGACAACACGAGATCAAACCCAGACAACACGAGATCAAACCCCGGCAACACAATATCAAACCCAGACAGCACGAGATCAAACCCCGACAACACGAGTTCAAACCCCGGCAACACAAGATCAAACCCAGACAGCACGAGATCAAACCCAGACAACACGAGATCAAACCCCGGCAACACAAGATCAAACCCAGACAGCACGAGATCAAACCCTGATCAAACCCCGACAACACGAGATCAAACCCAGACAACACGAGATCAAACCCAGACAACACGAGATCAAACCCAGACAGCACGAGATCAAACCCCGGCAACACAAGATCAAACCCAGACAGCACGAGATCAAACCCCGACAACACGAGATCAAACCCCGGCAACACAAGATCAAACCCAGACAGCACGAGATCAAACCCAGACAACACGAGATCAAACCCCGGCAACACAAGATCAAACCCAGACAGCACGAGATCAAACCCTGGCAACACGAGATCAAACCCAGACAACACGAGATCAAACCCCGGCAACACGAGATCAAACCCCGACAACACGAGATCAAACCCCGGCAACAGCGCCTAGACACCAGAACCCTGGCAACAGCGCCTAGACACCAGAACCCAGGCAACAGGGCCTAGACACCAGAACCCGGGCAACAGCGCCTAGACACCAGAAACCCGGCAACAGCGCCTAGACACCAGAATCCCGGCAACAGCGCCTAGACACCAGAACCCCAAGCTACAGCGCCTAGACACCAGAACCCGGCAACAGCGCCTAGACACCAGAACCCCGGCTACAGCGCCTAGACACCAGAACCCGGGCAACAGCGCCTAGACACCAGAATTCCGGCAACAGCACCTAGACACCAGAACCCAGGCGACAGCGCCTAGACACCAGAACCCGGGCTATAGCACCTAGACACCAGAACCTGGGCTACAGCGCCTAGACACCAGAATCCCGGCAACAGGGCCTAGACACCATAACACCTGGCAACAGCGCCTAGACACCAGAACCCCGGGCAACAGCGCCTAGACACCAGAACCCCGGGCAACAGTGCCTAGACACCAGAACCCCGGGCTACAGCGCCTAGACACCAGCAACTAGGCAACAAAACCTGGGCATCAGCCACTAGGCAACAGAACCGGGGCATCAGCCACTAGGCAACAGAACCTGGGCATCAGCCACTAGGCAACAGAACCTGGGCATCAGCCACTAGGCAACAGAACCTGGGCATCAGCCACTAGGCAACAGAACCTGGGCATCAGCCACTAGGCAACAGAACCGGGGCATCAGCAACTAGGCAACAGAACCCGGGCATCAGCAACTTGGCAACAGAACCTGGGCATCAGCCACTAGGCAACAGAACCCGGGCATCAGCAACTAGGCAACAGAACCTGGGCATCAGCAACTAGGCAACAGAACCCGGGCATCAGCAACTAGGCAACAGAACCGGGGCTACAGCGCCTAGACACCAGAATCCCGGCAACAGGGCCTAGACACCAGAACCCCGGGCAACAGCGCCTAGACACCAGAACCCCGGGCAACAGCGCCTAGACACCAGAACCCCGGGCAACAGTGCCTAGACACCAGAACCCCGGGCTACAGCGCCTAGACACCAGCAACTAGGCAACAGAACCTGGGCATCAGCCACTAGGCAACAGAACCGGGGCATCAGCCACTAGGCAACAGAACCTGGGCATCAGCCACTAGGCAACAGAACCTGGGCATCAGCCACTAGGCAACAGAACCTGGGCATCAGCCACTAGGCAACAGAACCGGGGCATCAGCAACTAGGCAACAGAACCCGGGCATCAGCAACTTGGCAACAGAACCTGGGCATCAGCCACTAGGCAACATAACCCGGGCATCAGCAACTAGGCAACAGAACCCGGGCATCAGCAACTAGGCAACAGAACCGGGGTTACAGCAGCTAGGCAACAGAACCTGGGCATCAGCCACTAGGCAACAGAACCGGGGCATCAGCAACTAGGCAACAGAACCCGGGCATCAGCAACTTGGCAACAGAACCTGGGCATCAGCCACTAGGCAACATAACCCGGGCATCAGCAACTAGGCAACAGAACCCGGGCATCAGCAACTAGGCAACAGAACCGGGGTTACAGCAGCTAGGCAACAGAACCCGGGCATCAGCAACTAGGCAACAGAACCTGGGCATCAGCAACTTGGCAACAGAACCTGGGCATCAGCCACTAGGCAACAGAACCTGGGCATCAGCCACTAGGCAACAGAACCGGGGCATAAGCCACTAGGCAACAGAACCGGGGCTACAGCAACTAGGCAACAGAACCGGGGTTACAGCAGCTAGGCAACAGAACCCGGGCATCAGCAACTAGGCAACAGAACCCGGGCTACAGCAACTAGGCAACAGAACCGGGGCATCAGCAACTAGGCAACAGAACCGGGGCATCAGCAACTAGGCAACAGAACCCGGGCATCAGCAACTAGGCAACAGAACCGGGGCATCAGCAACTTGGCAACAGAACCTGGGCATCAGCCACTAGGCAACAGAACCCGGGGATCAGCAACTAGGCAACAGAACCTGGGCATCAGCAACTAGGCAACAGAACCCGGGCATCAGCAACTAGGCAACAGAACCGGGGCATCAGCAACTTGGCAACAGAACCCGGGCATCAGCAACTTGGCAACAGAACCGGGGCATCAGCAACTAGGCAACAGAACCTGGGCATCAGCCACTAGGCAACAGAACCGGGGCATCAGCCACTAGGCAACAGAACCGGGGCTACAGCAACTAGGCAACAGAACCGGGTTTACAGCAGCTAGGCAACAGAACCCGGGTTACAGCAATCAGACAATAACGCCTTGGCTACTGAGTCCGAGTTGTAAGTCATGGCCTTGCCACCGACAGAAATTGCTGATGACGCAATGACTGCCTCTGCTTAGTCGTGAGGAACTGACCCCAATGGAGGATCATGCAAACCAGATGACGATTGCCTGGAATGTTTCATGGCCATGTGTGCTTGCACTAAACCATGATTTAACCTACCTAAGATTCTATGATGTTGCATCAGACGGGCTTATATATATACAATTGCTGAAAGTGATCTTCGTGGTAGGATCGCAATAGCGCATGTAGCTGAGGTGTATGCGCAGCGGACGTGCACATTCCTATTGTGTGGACAAATATCTAGACCGACGAAAGTCTGTCTTAGATATTGGTTAGGGTCGTTAGGTTGGTATACGATCTTAAATATCACCCTATGTATATTGTGTGGTTGACATCACAAATCGTCATTCGCAATCTTCAACTCGAGACAGGATAACGACTATCGATTCTCCAAGAAGGTTTTCTGAAGTTAGATCATGTTCAACATGTCCGGGATCGGTAGTGTTAGGTGGCGCTGTAGTGTGAGGAGCCACACTATCGTGTATAATGTGACCTGATCTCCTTAAGTAATGGGAGGATGCATGACAATGAGATGACAGAGAAATGCCGGCACAGATATCATAAGATAGGAAACATCGCAGAAGCATTCATAGCCAATCTCTTGACGTCACGAACGACTGTGTATTAGGAAGAGAGAAGAGAAGGGGGGGGGGGGGGGGTTAAAAAGACAGGGAAATGGGATGAGAGAGAGAGAGGGAGGGGATAAGAGAGAGAGAGAGTTAGTGAGAGAGAGAGAGGGTGAGAGTGAGATTGAGAGAATGAAAGAGAGGGGTGGTGAAAGAGAGAGAGAGAGAGAGAGAGAGAGTGTGAGAGAGTAAGTGAGTGCGTGTGTGTGTGTGTCTGAGTGAGTGAGTGAGTGAGCGAGCGTGCGAGGGAGTAAAAGTAAAAGAGAGATAAACAGAGGCGAGAAAGAGAGATTGGTAGGGAGGGAGGGAGAGAGAGTGAGAGAGCGATTGAAAGAGATAGACGAAAGCATAGAGGAGGAAGTTAACTATATAACGCCTCGCAACATAGCGACATTATGAACTGAGTATCATATCTACGGTTTGCTCGACCGAGTGGCTCTTGTGTATGTACGAATTGCCAACCGTTCGCTACTGACGTACTGGTTGAGGAAGCTGCATCCAGCCGTATCAGAACGTCGTGTGGGGTAGAGAAGATCAACATTGTGATGGGGTCAAACAGCCGCTACAAGAATACATCAATACATCCCCGTGTTTTGCTGCCCATGCGAAACTAATTTCGACAAAGCAGCACCATCGCTCTCTGATCATGTTCACAAGAGAGAAAACCTGAGTTGTAAGGTACACAGGATAGTTAGGAGTTGTGTGATATTCAATGCCTGCAATCACGCGCTGTTAAACACAGAGCCGACTGCGTGAGCTGGCTCTGAGCTAACCCCGGTCGAACTTGAGACCTCAAGGGCTGGCTCTGAGCTAACCCCGGTCGAACTTGAGACGTCCCGTAGGGCTGGCTCTGAGCTAACCCCGGTCGGACTTGAGACGTCCTGTAGGGCTGACTCTGAGCATGAAGTGAACTAGAGGAGAACTCTCAAGGCACACGGAGGCCCACTCAGCTTATATGCTGAAACAATGATGTTTCTCAGTCGTTCTTGCTGAATGGTGATAGTGATGTTTACCTAGCCGGGAAGTTCTGGGAAGGCTGACGAAATGAATCGGGGCAAAGGGCGAAGTTTCTTGTTATTAAGGAACTCTGCAGTGACGCGCGGTCTTTTTAATGTGTTCGCGGATCTGCCGGAGTGTGGGGGCGTCTGTATGACTTACTATTAGAAGAACAATATTGATCTCTCTAAGATATCTGAAGTTCATGAAACATTATTTAATACAAAATAAAGCCCTACATTATGCGACCAATAGAAATTCTAAGGTGGTTGATTCAAGCAATGTAACTGAATGGCGTTATGTTATAGAATACAGGGACGCCATAACTGGTCGTGTTGAAGCCGCAGAGTAGGGATCATAGCGGTAACCTGTATCATAACGTTTCATTATAATACCCTGTTCAACTGGTGGTTTCTTCAGGTTGACAATCCATTTGACCTATTATACGAACGAAGTCTACAGTTACAAGTTGTAATTCTTCGTTAGTTTTTTTAATGAAATGTTTATTCTGGAGTAAACATTTGTAGCTGAGACTCTGTGCTAAGGGTGAATGAGTTATTAAGACTTAATCAAACAACACAACTCGGGGCAATAAATGCAAGAATTCCAATTGAAATTAATCTTTCACTGACAACAAGATCATTGTAAAGTCAGCACATCTTGTACTATTTCAAACATAATTTGTCAATATGACATTTATTAGGTATCCAGCACTCATCAGGGACACTATAAGTGACATATTGAACATACGCTAAAGCTGACATATAAATAAAAGCCAAGCTCAATTATTACACAAGCAACAACATACAGGAAGTAGTGGGCTACAAGAAATGAGAGGTATACACAATGAAACTTCATTTGTATAAGACTGTGATAAATGATTGTGTGCTATGCAGTGGCTGTCTGTTACAATAAGCGGCCATTGACGGGGGTGTTGTGGGTCAATAGAGGCCAGTAGAAGAGCAGGTAGGGGGTACCTGTGCCCTCAGGTGACAGAACATAGTCCATCTCTGCCTGCGTCAAACCTCGTATATCTTTATCATCACACTCGTACCATACCACCTTGTCAACACTGCCTCTCTCTCTCCCCCCCACGCTGACCTCAATCTCCGGCGGTCCCGCCTCCGTACCAGGGCCAGGTGTCTCTGAGACAGGTGGTGGTGGGGTAAAGGATGATGGAGGGGCTCTCAGGTAGGCCACGTAATGACCCGATGATAAGGAGATCCCAGTGTGAGTGATGACGGCATACAACTCATACCTGCAGCATTGATAAACACAGCCTGTTATACATCGTTAACACGTACAGTACCCCTCTGACTCTCAACCATGAGATGGGAAGCGTTGGTAGTCACCTGTGACGGGGTACGGAGCAGCTGGGCTGACAGCCGTCCAGTATACAGGGCATGACTAGCGGCGTACTCTTATAATCAGAGATCTTGGACAAGCTGCCGTCACAGCTATACACACCATCATAACAGCCATACATGATCACATACAACATCAGTGGTTGTTTAACTAGCATGTCCAAATTTAGCTTACAACCGGATGAAAGTTTGTACGAGGAAAAGTAAGCCTGGTTGGGGGCAGCCATACAGGAGGAGAGTGTGAGTGGTGTATAGACCTGGAGAGAGCCGCGAATCGGATCTGATGCAGCATGAGAACGCTGGGCGTGGTGAGCACATGACAGCTTCGCTCCACCTCCACCAGGTGGAGACACCGGTCACACTTGAACTTGTTGTCGCCGGTGACACGTTCTACCTGATGCAGACTGCTGACAAGCCACGTGGCCCCGCTTCCACCCTCCTCACCTTCCTCATCATCTGGTTGTCATGGAAACAGAAACAGGCACAGCTGACAAGCTCCAATGGATTACTATGCATTCTTTATTTGCCAAGTCAATGTGTCTTTTACGTATTGTTGGTGTTTGTTGCTTACCACTGTGGGTGTCGTCTGGGGGTGGGTGGGATTTGCGAGGTATGGGTACGGTAAGTGCCTGATAATCTTCCCGTCTCTCTGTGTATTGCTCGCATTCCAGACACTTAGTCCTCAATGCCATACAACCCTGAAACGTTACCATCCAGAGTCAACAGTCTCATGTCTCGAAACATGGATATCTACAGTAAACCGCTGTAAAAGATTAACATTCAGAGTAAATTACTGTCTCGAAACATGGATATCTACAGTAAACCGCTGTAAAAGATTAACATTCAGAATAAATTCCTGTCTCGAAACATGGATATCTACAGTAAACCGCTGTAAAAGATTAACATTCAGAGTAAATTACTGTCTCTAAACATGGATATCTACAGTAAACCGCTGTAAAAGATTAACATTCAGAATAAATTACTGTCTCTAAACATGGATATCTACAGTAAACCGCTGTAAAAGATTAACATTCAGAGTAAATTACTGTCTCTAAACATGGATTATCTACAGTAAACCGCTGTAAAGATTAATATTCAGAGTAAATTACTGTCTCTAAACATGGATATCTACAGTAAACCGCTGTAAAAGATAAAATTCAGAGTAAATTACTGTCTCTAAACATGGATATCTACAGTAAACCGCTGTAAAAGATTAACATTCAGAGTAAATTACTGTCTCTAAACATGGATATCTACAGTAAACCGCTGTAAAAGATTAACATTCAGAGTACATTGAACATCTGCAGTAAACAGATGGCAGTACACATATACCACTCGTGCTGTATAACATCAGTCCAAGCATCAACTGTGATGCCTTCAACCACAATCAGCCTGTCTCTCTAGTTTAAACCAAAATGAGGAAGTTATCACTTGAACAAGATAATAAGTTAGTAGTAATATTATCTCTACCTCATTTTCAGAGCAAATCAAATGAATTTGAACACAGTCGGCGCCTGATCACCACAGCCTACAGACTCACCGTGAACATGTCCTGGATGCGGTCTGTAACAGGCTCTGTAAGCGGGGGAATGACAGCCTCTACGGGCACGCTACACCTCTCTACGGGCACGCTACACCTCTCCAGCTCGACACATGCTCGCTGAGACAATGCCTGGTGGATGAGGCGTCGCTCCACGCCAAACGACTTCCTGGCAGTCTGTTTTCTCATGAAGGGCTGAGATTGGGGCTGCTGGGCAGTGGTGCGGTTACTAGGAGGGTGAGGGGAGGCGACATCCTGCTCCGTGTCTGGCTTGCAGGGGACACGGACATCCCCTGGGAGAGCTGTCGTATCTGTGCGAGGTTTAGCCTGACTGATGCTGAGTTTGTTCACAGTCCTTCCTGTCATACCCAGCCTCTTGAGCCGCTTAGATTGCTCTGCTGTAGATACAGGCTGTGACGGAGATAGTGACGGCACCTTGGCCTTGGTCTTTTTGGACCGCTCCTCTCCATGTTTATCAGACAACTTTCTCTTTTTGGACCGGACCCCCTGCAGACCGGTCGACTCCTCGCTCTGGCACTGATCTGCAGGACTCGTATCTGGGGAGCAGTTGGCTGGTGGGGCGGCCATGTTCTCCACTGCCTCACACGGCCCATCCTGGCTCGTATTACGCGTCTTAGGTTGGTTCTTCCTCTGACGGACTTTGGGCGCCTGCATGTTCTGTAGCTCAGTCAGAGTGCCATTAGACAAGTCTTGCAGATCACCAGTCGTACCGTTCATGAGTTTAACGGTTGACTTGCAGACATCTTCTGACCGACCATCCCCTTTCGTTACAGTCAAGAAGTTGAGCAAGGTGTGGGCTTTCTTGTCCATCTTGTTCAAACCATCAGCTCCATCCCCAGCCAGATGACCATGATTGGCTGCAGTAGACAGAAGACTTTTCTTCGTAACCAGGTCGGGTGTTTTACCTGTCGTACCATCTGACACCGATGTCTTCCTGGGCCGCGCCCCACGACGTCGCGTTTCCCCTCCTTTCTCGTCAGATGTGCCGTCCAGCTGAGCCATTGCCTGGTCAGCAGTAGTTCTCGCGCAGGGAGTGACACGGCATGCCAGCTGCTGCCGAGTCTTGTTGATGAGTTTGGCAGCATCCTGGACGTAACCCAGCAAGCAGAGAAGGACCTCATGGGAGTCCTGCTGCTCACCCCCCTCAAATAACACATTCAATTTCCTGTTACACAATGCAACAAGAGCTCCATGCTACAGGCATAGGCAAGATGGAGGTGGGAGGTCAGATAGGGAGGTTCCTGTAGCTCAGGTAGGGCATGCTGAATAACTCATAGAGTGATCAAAGATAGATCATATTATTATCATGAGGCTTAAATCCAAATCAGCAACAAAGGCTTTTACCCTAGATGACTAAGTATGCACTTTCAAGTGATATCTCAACAACGATATGGAAATAGTTTATTGATGCCCCTGTCAGACAGATGTGAGTTGATGGCTTACTGTAGAGTATCAACTATGTCATAGGGACGTAGGGCAATGAAAGGTGTTTCTCCCTTCCTGTAACTCTCCTCTCTGGAGGCCATACGCCGGAAGAGCTGACCGACATCAAACACAAACAAATAATGACGAGTCAATAGTTATACAAATAATGACAAGTTCATACAAGGAGCATCTGGATATTGTAGCAAGTTAAATAACGGAGGAAATAAAGAGGAGTTTTTACAAGTAAAATACAGCAATAGACAGAGGTATAAAATAGGTGTGTTGGTTTGAGTTTGCTAGATCTGCTTGAGTGAGTGTGAGGTGTAGAGATGACCTACCTCATTAAGACAGAGGACCATATTACACGCCAGACTCTCCTCCACTTCATCATCATCAGACTCCTGCAGCAGCAGACCACATACATACAGCTGCAAGGTGTAGTCTAGCATACCACACAACCAATAATGATCTAGACTCAAGACAATTAAAGAGGCTGTTCAGCCCAATATCGGGCACTCAGGGAACTTTTTGTTAATACATAACGCAGAGATAAATAATGGCATCTTTGTATCTGTGCCGCAAAGTTTATCTGATTGAAAATCATGTTGATAAATTTTCAACATTATTATACGACTGGAAATATCCATGATGTACTGAGGAAATCTGTTCATTCAGTTATGTCGTTCCTTCGATAACGGTGCCTCCCTAAAACCATGAACCACACGAATGTTAGCTGTAAATCGTTACGCGCTCTATAACTACCTCACTATCTATGTGTATGCTTCCGCTTTGGTCACACAATGTAGATTTCATAAAATCTTCACTCATTTATGTTGTGGACATCATTGCGCACAAATTAGACTGACAAGCAGGAAGGGTAATTTACAACAACATTAATGGCGACAGCCATAGTAAGGGCTGTGTAGCGACTGAAAGTCTGAAAACTTAAAACTTTTGGTTTCCAAGGTGTGGTTACCAAGCAGCTTGCTAGGCAATCTAGTTACAAATATGGGGCTGAACAGTCTCTTAAAGGGTAAATTAGGAATCTGGTGACATTGAGTGAAGGTTATAGGTTGAAGGATTACATCATTAAGTCTGGCCTGGTCTTCTTGTGTCTGCCTCACATGCCTGGTGAGAGATACAATGTGGTCGACGAAGCCAGGTGTGTAACGCAATACCTGGAGAACACTGTTCAGGTAGCATGTATTACCTGTAACATCGTCAAGCCAGGTGACACACATTACAATATGTTTTGTCTGTCTATGTTATAATTAGAGGACTCACAGTCAAATGTTCTAATGTATCAGAGCTCTCTATGAAAATCATAGATTTCAGGAGTTGTTTACCCAAGTTGTGTAGAGCAGCAACACAAGGAGCAGTGACTGTACGCTCAGCTACCAGCCCCTCCACCTTCACCCCAGACACCTTAACCTCTTTCTCGATCTCTTCAGTTATAATCTCTTCTTCCTTTACTCCCTTAAATCCATCTGTCACTCTAACACAAAATACAAGTATACAGACAAAACACTATTTGAGACTAATGAAAACCACATGTGTTTGGTTTGTAGAAGAGGCATGTCTGGAGTTACTTACTTGTCTAATGCGGTGGTTGGGGGTGTGAACATACATGTGATTTTGCGTTGGGCGGCATTCCCATGACTGCCATCTTCTGCTTTAGATTTCAGAGACAATCGAGCTTTCTTTCTTGATCCCTCCGAAGGACTGGGTACAGCAGCGCCATCTGGAGGCTGCAAGAAAACAATCAGATATGAGGTTTTATCACTGCTTTGGTCAATACCTAACAATTACAACATTACTAAAGCATACATGGAAAGGCAATGGCTTATTCTAACAGAATTAACCAGCTATGTATATGTACCTCAGTTGGTAGCGGATCTGTGGAGAGCTTAGCATCACGAACATCTCTGAAACAATTCAATCAGACTTTCAGAAATCAACAGATTTCCATGAAGAAATTAGAAGTGGTTGGCCCAGAATTGGGGTTGGGTGACAAGAGTGAAAAGGTGTAGTGGGGGAGGGGTGGTCACATGACAGAATGCAGGTACACAGTCATAATAATGATTTTTTAAAGGTTATCAAAGCTCAGGTGGACAACCAACCTTTAATGCTAATCTTCACAGTACTTGGCCTTATCCCGAATAGGGGTGTGCCGCGGGACCTCGAAAATCCGTACCCGACGCACAAGGTGAAAATGGCCAAAAGCATACCCCATAGTCAAGGTATTATGCAAATGTATAACCCATCGTACAAGGTGAAAATGGCAAGAAAGCGTACCCCGTTGTACAAGGTATTATGCAAATGTATAACCCATCGTACGTCGGTCCAGACTCTAGGGGTTCCGCTACACTTCTGGCCCTAGAGTCTACGGCCAGACAAGGTCTAAAAGTGGCGCGTCCGAATATTCATTAGACACGTTCGTTGATCTTCGTGACCAATCAACACAAAGGTTGTGACCCGGATTGACCTTAATTGCGCCTGGCTCATGAAACTGGCTTGTGATACGCACCCTTCGGTTCCATGTGACGTCATGGACATTGTAGTGGTCTGCATCCAATGAGAACACATTGAAGGTCTTCTGGAACTATCGGCGTCTCAAAAGTTCAAATTGGAACTACAACCAGCGCTTTTATCGCGTAGCTGCACAATAGTATGTTTACGTGATAGTCAGTTAAAAAGAACCAGCTGTGTGTCTGCTTCCTCGTCGACTGTGTGATAAACGGTGCCACTCAGCGTGAAACAACAAATCGGAGTGTTGTAGAATGTGTGCCCGGCTCATAAAAATCACTCGGCCGGTTGGACAAGTTCTTCGGAACTTGTAGAATAGACCAATGAGAGACAACGACTCAAAAGTACCGAGAGTGACCGAGAGACACGGCTTGTGATTGGAGCATCCCAAATCTGGGATGCCCGTCCAGTTCAATCTACTATGGTCCCCTAGACTGAAGGCGAGACTATTGAATATCAGTAACATGTAAACAAAAAAAGTACGAGGCCCAACAAAACCTGTCGTACAGGATAGGTCCAAAAAACATACCCCGTCGCGCGGCACATGAATATTACCTATAAACACTTAAGTGCCCCCCAAACCCCCACGGGAAATTTAGGCGGTTGATCTGTTGACCGGTTCCTCCTCACTCTGCTCAATGGTTTGATCTAGCGTAGTGATTACTTGTCAATATACGTATGACTCGATATATCACAATCGAATCATCTGCAACAAAATGGTTACCAAGGAACGGCTAACTTACGTTGCTTGTGTGGACGTGCCAGATATTGCAGATAACATCTTCTTTCTTTTCAAGATTCGCGCGATACGGAAGTTGAGAGTTCTGTGCGCCTCAGTTCCGCGCATGTCACCTAGCCATTATGACCGCTACTATCATAACGAATATCAGGGTCAGTGCGCACCTCGGGACGATGAGCCCCCGGGACGATCCACCCCTGTTCATTGATTGCGGGTCCACACACACACACACACACACACACACACACACACACACACACACACACACACACACACACACGCACACGCACGCACGCACGCACGCACGCACACGCGCACGCACACACGCACGTACGCACGCACGCACACACACACACACACACACACACACACACATATATACATGTACATATATATATATATATATATATATATATATATATATATATATAGATATATATATATATACATATATATATATATATATATATATATATATATATATATATATATATATATACATATATACATATGCATCATATAGATAAATATTTATACATATATTTATATACATACATATATATATATAAATACATAATATATAAAAAAAATATTTATCTATACATAGATATATATATATATATATATATATATATATATATTTATGTATAGATATATATTTTATATATATAATATATGTATTCATATATATATAGGTATATATATAAATATATGTATAAATCCCTATATATATATATATATATATATATATATATATATCTATATATATATATATATATATATATATATATATATATATATATATATATATATATATATATTTATATATATATGTATATGTATCTCTTTTAACATGGGTACTAACTTAAGCATAACGCTGGGTACAACCGAACTAACGTGTTCGAAACAACCGATCTGCCGTGTACGGAACAACCTAAAGGAGCGCATACGAAACAACCAGTGTACGAAACGACCTGTAACCGTGCGTACCATCCCTCCAATACCTAATAGCTATGTTGAGTGTGCTCTCTCTAACTCTTAGTACAGAGAGTTTCCCTGTGTATTTACTACAATGCGGCGACAATACAACCAAAACAAAAGTCGTGGGTCTAGTTAATGTCATATGTCGACCGCAAGTGAGAGGCGTGAATGGAAACAATGGGACGAACAAGACACAGCGGGACAAGCGTCCTCGCAACCGACAGACATGGTACACATTAACCTGGCGAAACATTCAACGTTCCAGCTATACATAGAATTCTATGGCCACCCCATGCTTTGTATACCCCATGCTATCTTGTCCACTATCTCTTTTTGGATGTTTTCTAACCTTGTTTACTCATGTTCCGGTAGCTTTCCTATATACCCTTTATATGTCTTTGGATTGTAAGTGACTGTTTGTTATATGCAGGGCACTACGGATATTTATACCATGAATATAGGCATTATTACGCTACACTACCAAGCGTACCTTAAAAGGATGCACCTATACGCAATTGCATTTGTCACCTGTTACGTGGTCACAACAATTCTGACAAGGTCCTATGTCTTCATATATGTGTGTGTGTGTGCGTGTGTATGTCTGTGTGTGTCTGTGTGTGTGTGTGTATGTGTGTATGTATGTGTGTATATGTGTGTGAATATGAGTGTGTATGTGTGTGTATGTGTGTCGGAATGAAAGTCGTTTTCAGAAACTGTGGCTTTTTACAACCGACAGCGAGTGTCACTCTGATCACTGCCAGGTAGCACGTCGTCCTGAGAGGATCTTCAAAATCCATTAATAACATGGGGTTGGGAGAGGGGTGTATATGTGTGTGATAGTATGTGTGTGTGTTAGTGTGTAAGTGTGTGTGTGTGTGTGTGTGTGTGTGTGTGTGTGTGTGTGTGTGTGTGTGTGTGTGTGTGTGTGTGTGTGTGTGTGTGTGTGTGTGTGTGTGTGTGTGTGTGTGTGTGTGTGTGTGCGTTGGGTGGGGGTGATGAAAAAATGTGCTCAGGGTGTGTACAAAAATCGGCTTTCGTTTCAGACGGGGCATTGCATTTTCAATAGATCTCACGAGAGAGGGTAGATCTCACGACAGAAGGTAGATCTCACGAGAGAGGGTCAGATCTCACGAGATCTCACGACAGAAGGTAGATCTCACGAGAGAGGGTCAGATCTCACGAGAGAGGGTAGATCTCACGAGAGAGGGTCAGATCTCACGAGAGAGGGTAGATCTCACGAGAGAGGGTAGATCTCACGAGAGAGGGTAGATCTCACGAGAGGGTAGATCTCACGAGAGAGGGTCAGATCTCACGAGAGAGGGTAGATCTCACGAGAGAGGGTAGATCTCACGAGAGAGGGTAGATCTCACTAGAGAGGGTAGATCTCACGAGATCTCACGAGAGAGGGTCAGATCTCACGAGAGAGGGTCAGATCTCACGAGAGAGGGTAGATCTCACGAGAGAGGGTAGATCTCACGAGAGAGGGTAGATCTCACGAGAGAGGGTAGATCTCACTAGAGAGGTAGTCACTAGAGAGGGTAGATCTCACGAGAGAGGGTAGATCTCACGAGAGAGGGTCAGATCTCACGAGAGAGGGTCAGATCTCACGAGAGAGGGTAGATCTCACGAGAGAGGGTCAGATCTCACGAGAGAGGGTCAGATCTCACGAGAGAGGGTCAGATCTCACGAGAGAGGGTCGGCAAACAATTTACTCTTAATAATCATAGAAACCTGGCTTCCATTAATATCAATAGTTGTATTAAATTTGCTGTCCGTCAAAACGATGCTTTATCTGATATGATCGGACATTACAACAACACCCGCCCCAACCCAACAGGCTCCTGGTTCTTGTTATCAACAAGGCGCAAATACAAACCGTATCGATCCAATACTGAGTGATGTTAGGTCAACTTTAATCCTAATGTCATGTACAACACATTCTATAACACGTTATGAACTGTACAACGCAGATATCGAGTGTGCGTCAGAGTGGTCGTGGATCTCCCATTGTACTCCCATTCAAGTCGTAATTTGATTCTTGTATCCGTTAAATCTGCTGTTCTTTAACCGACTGATTATTTCCCTACTATCCTGTTAGATACGATGATGATGATGCGTGAGTTCAAATGGTTTGTACTGTTTTCGGAAAATCTTTCCTGCGGTAACTGAGGCGTGAGAACTTAATACAATAACCAATTGTTTGACACTTATAAGTCAGCCTATTTGCAACAACTGCAAGCGCTGTCACACGGCGCCATTTAACATGGGTAAATACATCAACAGCCGGACTCTATTCCTCTTCTGCCTCAGTCATCTGGCGGTGTTCATGTCAACTGTTTCAGGTGAGAAAACTCAATCACGATTGATCTTCTGTCCGCTCCTCAATTAAATACTGCGCTTGGTGGGGACGACTGTGTTATCATCGTCATAAAGGCGGGATCATAGTGGCCTGACGCAAGCGCCTGTACCGTGAGGCGCTACAGGCCGCTATCATGGAGCAATGGTAAATATGTAACATGTACGTGTATATATATGTTATATATATATAGTTTATATGCAGCCAAGAGATATATATACAAATCTCCAATATGATATATACATATATATAAATATATATAGATATATAAATGTATATATATATATATATATATAGATATATATATATATATATATATATATATATCTAGAGAGATATATATATATATATATATATTATATATATATATATATGAATATATATATATATATATATATATATATATATATATATATATATATATATATATATATATTTATATATATATATATTCTTATATATATTAATATATATATATATGTATGCATGTATATATATATATGTATGCATATATATATATGAACATATAATTTTCCGTATCTGTATGGGAGGGTGTGTGTGTGTGCCTCTGTATGCGAGTGTGTCTGTGTATGTGTGTGTGTGAGTTTGTGTGTGAGTGTGTGTGTGTGTGCTTGTGTGTGTTTGTGTGTGTTGTGTGTGTGTGTGTGTGTGTGTGTGTTGTGTGTGTGTGTTTGTGTGTATGTTTGTTTGTGTGTGTGTTTGCGTTTGTGCATGTGTGTGTGTGTGTGTTTGAGTGTGTGTGTGAGTGTGTGTGTGTGTGTGTGCGTGTGTGTGTAAGTTAGCGCTTTCTGTCGATCCGATGGTATGCCTGCGTCCTACGGCTTACAGCTATGATTTAGGATCATCTTGTTTGAACTTTACAATTCAATTGGCAGTTTTGCCTCTTAGCTTGTAGGTTTTGCGGGTATTAGAGCGTGTGTTGGTCTTGACGTTCTTTTGTGTCTACCCAGGAGAATGCCGAGATACAGCGTCCTGGTGTCGCGGGTACAACCACATGTGTGACGATCCTTATTTCCTGACAATGTGCCCATTCACCTGCGGTATATGCACCACCACCACCAGCAGCACGACCACCGCCCGTACTGTGACAGGTACTTGATTCATCAATACTCCACGTCAAAAAACAAGTACATAAATACAACCAAAGGCTGTCGCAACTTGTCGAGTTCAATGAACATCATAGGTTTGATATAACAAGAGAGAAATCCGCTTAGTGTTTTTGTTGGGCGTGTGTTGTATGGTTTAACCCATGTTTAAACTCCACATCATGCCTTTAAAGGTATTCTCCACTGTAACATAATATGTATGGGCCTCGTTGTAATCAGTCAGTATAGTGACCGCCTGTGATTGGTCAACCAATCACAGGTAGAGCTGGTGTCATGAGGGGACATGGGATTGTGTATATATTGAAGGGGCGTCCAAGTTTCGGGAGCTTACCCCCAGGACGCGTGGACGCGACTCCAATACATACAGCATAAGACCGGTTATAACGCGGCATTGGTATCGTAGTCAATAAATATATCTCGTACGCAGTGAAGTCTTGATATGTGTTGGTTATCACATGGTCACGTGAGTGATATGGGGAAAGAACAGGAGGACGCGGAGCGTCCAAGTTTCTTTCCCCATATCATCCGCGTAACCATGTGATAACATACTTCTCGCGATGGCACCTACACGCGATAATCAAGCACGATGCTGTCTCCTAATAATGATAATTAGCGTGAGCCTATGTTATGTAAGGTATCTGCCTGGGACCTGTAAATATTCGTGGTTGTTTGATGCTAGAAACACTGTAGCGCAGTAGACACGGCTCGGCAGGTGTTACAATTTCGCGCCTCAGCATGATTCCGGGGGAGATGGGATAATACCGTGACTTCCCGATGAGCGATACGCAACCAGATTAGCGGCTGGCAAGCAAATGACTCTTGATAAAACCTTCGTTTTAAGACTTGCAAGGTGTGCGTGATATTAAGAACGTCCCTAGTGTTGCCATGTTAGAGCAGCGTGCTCTGTGAGGGACCTTCTCAAGTGAAGTTTTTTCTTGGTGATATATCGACACGGTTGCAGTTATCGCACGGCAAACTGTGTGTTTGAGGCAATATGGGGAAAAACCGAGCTTTTTCTCGAGCTCTCATTGGCTGAGAGTAGGGTGCCATACGATAAATCTGAGAATACTGCTCAAGCCACTACAAAAGAAAGCCCCGGACGAATAGTAAACAAGAAACACCCTCACAACACGTGACATAAGGTAAATTGATTTGACGTTCTGCTGTTCACCTCCAGATCAATGTATTGACAAATGGCCAACCCTGGTGCGCCAGTGTATTAGTGTGGAGACTCACCTCTAACTCGCAATATGTCATACAATCTAGGTGGCCGTGGTGGCCACAAATCATTGTTGGATGGCAGTATACGCAACCAAAAAGACGATTCTTCACATATTGCCATCCAATCTAATTGGTTATCTTCGCATTTCTTGGTTTTGCATTTGCCATCAGTGTGCATTATCGTTTGAGAAAAGGTCCAGATATTAAAGGGATCGATGGAGTCAAGGGTTGTAGGACGGGCTGGAGGGGCGATATATGCCAGCTAAGTCAGAATCAGTGAAAACTGAGAAACACTGCCACACCGCTATACAGAGGACCATACTTAGATATAGAGAGGTAGTCCGATGGGCAGATGGACGGGTTTAGGTACAACCAGTGATACATATGCACTCGCTCTTTACACGCGCACACAACACATATGCGCATATATATCATACGATTCATGATTCATCGAAGGATGCACTCGGACTCTCATGAGGTGAGGATCTAAAATGATGGACATTTGTCGTGAATTAATACACATCCTCTCCTGGTTGAATATTTGCGTAGATATATTTTTACCCCTCCCAAGTTAAACCCTGTATTCGTATTGAGATAAACCAGTTGTTTCCCTTTTGTGATGTAGATGTGGATGAATGCGCTGATAGAGTACACAACACAGAGTTGACCGGCGATGTCATGAGTGTACCAACACAGATGGAGGCTATACATGTGAATGTAATACAGGCTACCAACTTGAACACACAACAGGGAGATATTGCGTGGGTCAGTGACACAGATGGGTTGTAGCCCGCCATTTGTCCAGACAGCAATCGGTTTGTGTGCGCTTTCATGCGTGCGAATCACGTTTTTGACCGATATCAGTTCTGGTGTGGCCAGACAGTAACACACAAAGCAGCTTGAATGCGGCTTGAATGCGCGCGCGATAGCGGTTCCTTGTCCAGACACGTGCGATCGAACCAAATCGAATTCATCCAAGTGCT
>CM067354.1:71545637-71575637 GCA_034190875.2 Urechis unicinctus | reverse complement strand
CTCTCTCTCTCCCTCACTCTCACTCATTAATTCTCCTGCTCTCACTCTCTCTTTCCCTCACTCTCACACACTAATTCTCCCGCTCGCACTCTCTCTCTCCCTCACACTTACTCACACTCACTAATTCTACCGCTCCCTCACTCTCTTTCCCTCACTCTCACTCGCACTCACTCATTCTCTCGCTATGACTCTCTTTCTCTCTCATTTGCTCACTTACTTTCTCGCTCTCTCTCTCACTCATTCATCCGCCAACCCACTTACTCTTTCTACAAATATATCAATACCTTCTACTAATCCTCCCATTAACAAGTACTTTTATCAGCAATTAAAATATCTACGTGGATCAGCTATAAGAAAGTGAAATGATCAGCCGTAATACAGAGTTGGACCAGTGTGCGGATGATAATGGGGGATGTCAGCAGGAGTGCAGCAGTTCTGCACAACAACCGCATCACTGTAAAAGCTTTCCTGGTTATCAAGTAGTTGATGCCTTAATTAGAAACTGTACAGGTGGGTACTGAATCCATCATATCATTGAACTCATTGAATCAGAATGACGTGAAATGCAGCGGAATCAAATGGCCCTCAGTTAACTTTGTCCGATCACACGGCAGATATCGACGAGTGTTCAGAAGGCAGCCACAGCTGTACGGATGGGGAATGCTGTGTCAACACTGACGGTGGGTATTACTGTGAGTGTGCCGCCGGATATTACCTCGACATGGATACGTATCAATGCACAGGTAAGGGAGAATGATTGGAGTTTGTCCCAGGTAGAGGTGAATGCCATTACCGGAAACGCATCATTCGACTTAAAATTGTCAAGTTATTTCGAATTGCTAATAATCGAGTCGACCGTGTGTTGGACGGCGTATATTTCATGCACATATTAATCTTCCCTTTCAATACTTCACAATATAGAGTTCTACGTTTGCGTATGCGATTGGCCACTTGCCTGGTATTTTTTCATGTGCAGCTTCAGCAACTGATTCGTCGTTAGGCGCATGTGGACATCAATATGACATAATTTCTCTGTCACCAGTAGGTAAGTGTCCAGCTCGTGACACTGAAACTGGCAATACCTTATTAAGGGACGGCATAAGGGTAGCTTGCTTTAGGACATATAGTCCAAAAGATATACCGTAAAATGCATTGCTATGTTGTGCGATCTACTTGCATTATGTTTCAATAATTCATACCTGTAATTGAGGATCATCACCGGAGAGCACCTTTCACGTAGCAGCCATCGGTGGAGGGCTTGGTGGATTGGCTTTCCTTGTTCTTCTTGCTGTAATGCTGATCATGGTCTACCGCAAACGTCGTAGTCAAAGCACGCAATCAGGTAATGAATTCTTATTAGTATGATAAAGTAGATTTGTATTTGTGTATAGGTTAACTGACACGTGGCCATTTGTGAATGCATTTTCATTCGTAAAAGAAATTGAATTACAAATTATTTCTCACATTAAGCTAATATCTCATGATACTATAAAGACAAATGACATTGATGTTTACGGCATCCTAGGCAATAATGCGGAAAAAATCTTCGAAATAAATTGCTATGCAAACATTACCGATTAACGCATTTATTGTTTGTTGGTATTGAAATCGTCTTTGTATGTGATATGAAGGAACAGACGGGCAGCAAGTGGTTGACTATATGAACGTCACTTCCAATGATAAAGCAACAGATGGCAAATGTGAGTGTCCCATGCTGCATGACGAGATGGAAGATGGTGTGTATGATGAGATAGCAGCTCTAGAGCCGACGAGACGAACCGTGTTTGGTACTGAGCCCAGAGAAAGGCATGTACACGGTGCCTCCTATTTCTGCAAGCCCTCCCGTCCCCAGCTGTTACGATGCCCTGCTCCATGCACCGATTGCTGATGCTCAGCCTATTCAAACCTCCGTTGTATAGATGTGATTATATGTGCAACAGCATCCGTATACTTAAAATGGATGGCAATTCACTTATTTTCTATAATCACATTATGATGAAGCTGTTATCAATCGGATGTAATGCTGTCTCAATAGAATGTGTTTCTGGTGAAGAAGAGTTATATTTGGTGAACTGGCGTTTGGAGTGCTATTTGTCGTATAATGAATATATGCACGAACGAACATTCTTGTTACCTGGATCAGGATCTAGGATTAGGGTGCATCTGTTTACCTGGATCAGGATCTAGGATTAGGGTGCATCTGTTTACCTGGATCAGGATCTAGGATTAGGGTGCATCTGTTTACCTGGATCAGGATCTAGGATTAGGGTGCATCTGTTTACCTGGATCAGGATCTAGGATTAGGGTGCATCTGTTTACCTGGTTCAGGATCTAGTATTAGGGTGCATCTGTTTACCTGGATCAGGATCTAGGATTAGGGTGAATCTGTTCGCGTGATATTGTTAGGGAATAAAGTTGCACGTTTCACATTTCTATTGTTTCATCTTTTAACATTCTGTATAGCTTATTTTCATGATTATCAGATGAATTAATAGCAGACTTAATCCATGGCCTCATATGTTTTTGTTTTCTATTTGGTTGTATTATTGGATGAGAATCATTATAGACCGATATTAAAATACTTTGTAACAAAGAAACCGCCATTTGTGTTTTGTCCTGTTCAATAACAACAATCCAGTTTATATCTTGAATTTGAGATTTAATTATGGTCATTGTTTTGCGTTGATGCATCTCCTCCCAATCACTTCATTTTGAGGAGTGTTATCAATGTGTGCAATCACAAATATTGGATAATGGTCTGAAAAGTCAGTACGTATAATAATAACAAAATCTCACATACAGTTTATCAATTTTGTTTCTTTTGCTAGCACATTCAGAGTAAATTCGTTTAAGGTATTTATTCGTGATATCAAGGTTTACCCTTCTAGTAATCAAGACACCATCTGCCATAAAAAGGGAAACACCATACCTTTTTCACAATGTATCATCTATAATTATGTATATCTACATATCCTGGTGGATTATATAGGTATTTGTTTATAAATGTAAGTCACGTCTTGCAAGGACCAATAATAAAGAAATGGATTCATAGGCAGCAGGCTATGACGCTATCCATAATCCATTTCCTCTCTACCCTCTGGTTAATTCTATTTTATCAGGTCATTATATTGTTTGGACGCACCTCAACCACCGTACATCTATCAAGAGGACACCATCGAGCTCATATAGACCCAGTGGGGAGAACATTGGTTGAGACAATTGGAAATCCATCCGGAGATAAACTAGTGCAGTATATAGATATGGATGTACACACTACTCCTGCATGTGGCGCTATAAACAGCTTATAGATGCCTCGTCGATGGGCAAATCACGGCCACTGGGATCAATCTTTGAGTGTGGATTATGTTCAGTAGAATGAGAGTTGAGGATTCGGTCGACTTATTTCCAATGGTTTAGTATACTGAGAATAGGATGGTCTGTTTAGAGTAGCAACTCAGACTTATATTTGGGCATCGGGTAACTTTTCTATGGTTCAACGGGCTCATAGCTAAGGCATCGACATACTGTTGCATACTGAACTCACTGTAAAATAAGGTATTTGGGTCAGGAATCAGACGATAGGCTGTTTAGGAATCCAGGGGATGGTTTCCTACCGTACGCTGATGTGTTACTCCTTATATGTACTAAGCTAAACCTTGCTCTACTTAAACGCTTATATAAATTATATAGTATAAATTTATTTATCTGCGTGTACGAGGTTAACTTTCATTGTACGCAAGCAAACCCGCCTCTGATATTTGGCTATCTTCACAAAGTAAACATGCCGTTGTGTAACGGGTGTGCTCTCTGTTTTGCTCATTAACATTTTATCAGCACAGTCTACTGATGAATTGATGCAATTGATCGAACTATCTCATTTAGCAGCGGGGCTTAATTTATACATCCAACAAAATAAAGATTTATGTAGTATTGAGCACACAATGAACATTTGTAGGCACCGCCTAATACGCACAGTACAGTACATGGCTTGTCGTAGTGTGACAATACTAAATAAATATAAATACACCCTCAAACGTTATATCGGCATCCATGGCTTACATAGAGCATTTAACTATAAGCAGTGGGGCTTGTTTAACCACTGACGGAGAACATTTCAGATGCAAATAATACAATGAAGAACTATCCTGTGTGTAATAGCTTTTAAGTAGGTGGAAGAGGAAAAGTTCGATCCGATCTGAAGATGAATATGCCAAGACGTACTCGGTATCATCCGCGCCTGCTGCCGCCAAGGGTTTCTATTAGAACGGCTACCACTTCACAGCGGTCGCGTACGGCCTCTATACCATCGGCGAGCCATATCCGGGCCACCTCAGGCTACCGTGGTCGGGTGAGCTCAACTGCACCGCCCAGAGAGTGGTGGAGCACTATGGGGCCAGGGGCAATAGTGGCAGATACCACGGATGGCACAAGATCATACCGCTCATCGCCTACAAGGCCATGTCTGGTCCAAGACCCTACACTTCCCGGCCTTCAGACAGGTCGAGATCTACAAAAGCGATTTATAGCAGGCTATTTGACAAGCCGCACAAGACCAGCCAATCGCGGTTTTGCTCTTGGGTGGATACCACCAACTGGACGTTACCCACTTGGTCACACATGACGCAGCTCCTATAGGATGCACGACGATCACCAAGCCCTGCTAGCGGTGATAAAACACCAGAGAGACTAGACCCTGCGCGCCCCACCACCAGGGTTTCTGTATCGTCAGCAAGTTCACACAGGGCAGCAAGATCGACGACAAGCGGTTAACCTCCAGCCACGGTATGCCCTCCAACAGGTTAGCATGCTGGCCCATATCATCCTCTACACCATACTGCTGCGCTTCACACCAGCCGAGGCCTTCCGTGTCGCCGTGGACAGAATCTATATCCAGTGGACCGCGCTACACAACCTCAATGCGTCAAGGCCTATGTGGTCCCGACGTTCTGCAGTTGTGACAATACAGCCCCGTCATACAGCCACCAACTGGTCCATCACCTGCCACGCAGTACAGCCCCGCATACAGCCACCAACTGGCCCATCACCTGCCACCCAGTACAGCCCGTCACACAGCCACCAACTGGCCCATCACCTGCCACCCAGTACAGCCCCGTCATACAGCCACCAACTGGCCCATCACCTGCCCCGCAGTACAGCCCCGTCATGCAGCCACCAACTGGCCCATCACGGCCACGCAGAACATCCCCGGCATACAGCCACCAACCTGCCCATCACCTGCCACCAGTACAGCCCCGTCATACAGCCACCAACTGGCCCATCACCTGCCACCCAGTACAGCCCCGTCATACAGCCACCAACTGGCCCATCACCTGCCACCCAGTACAGCCCCGTCATACAGCCACCAACTGGCCCATCACCTGCCACCCAGTACAGCCCCGTCATACAGCCACCAACTGGCCCATCACCTGCCACGCAGTACAGCCCCGTCATACAGCCACCAACTGCCCATCACCTGCCACGCAGTACAGCCCCGTCATACAGCCACCAACTGGCCCATCACCTGCCATCCAGTACAGCCCCGTTATACAGCCACCAACCGGCCCATCACCTGCCACCCAGTACAGCCCCGTCATACAGCCACCAACTGGCCCATTACCTGCCACCCAGTACAGCCCCGTCATACAGCCTACCAACTGGCCCATCACCTGCCACCCAGTACAGCCACCCTGGTCATGCCACCCAGTACAGCCCCGTCAGCACACCAACTGGCCCATCACCTGCCACGCAGTACAGCCCCGTCATACAGCCACCAACTGGCCCATCACCTGCCACGCAGTACAGTCCCGTCATACAGCCACCAACTGGCCCCACCTGCCCGACGCAGTACAGCCCCGTCATACAGCCTACAACTGGCCCATCACCTGCCACGCAGTACAGCCCCGTCATACAGCCACCAACTGGCCCATCACCTGCCACCCAGTACAGCCCCGTCATGCAGCCACCAACTGGCCCATCACCTGCCACGCAGTACAGTCCCGTCATACAGCCACCAACTGGCCCATCACCTGCCACCCAGTACAGCCCCGTCATACAGCCTACAACTGGCCCATTACCTGCCACGCAGTACAGCCCCGTCATACAGCTACCAACTGGCCCATCACCTGCCACCCAGTACAGCCCCGTCATGCAGCCACCAACTGGCCCATTTCCTGCCCCGCAGTACAGCCCCGTCATACAGCTACCAACTGGCCCATCACCTGCCCCGCAGTACAATCCCGTCATACAGCCACCAACTGGCCCATCACCTGCCACCCAGTACAGCCCCGTCATACAGCCACCAACTGGTCCATCACCCGCCACGCAGTACAGTCCCGTCATACAGCCACTAACTGGTCCAAAGACGACGAGGGCAGCGGTAAAATTACGGCCCACCGAGCAGCATCTCTCAAAGGCGATCCATCAAAGCTTGTCGCTCACAAGGACATATCTGGGTTCAACTTGTGGGTCCACTACATCTTGCAGCTCGGGCACTCACAGCAAAACCACTGTGCAGCATGCGATATTGAGATACTATGTGCTTACCAGCATTTCTGCTTGGACCGACTGAACAGCAACAGAGGCCAGTGTAAGGGGAACGTTCGACTGACCTGCTTAGAGTGCCACCGCAAATGAGGGGCTGCAACACTAGCAGCGCTTCCTGGACAAAGCCAGTCCAACAATGAGTAGAGCACAGGTTCAACAGACTTGGTGAGAGAGTGTCCGAGCTGGAACAGTGCGCGACCACACAGGGTCCTCGCTGATTATTTGGAGAGCCTGTAGGTAATCAGACCGTCGCGTCCATGTCCAGGATAACGAATGTCACCTCGTGTCCGATTTGTTTATCTGAAAGTTCATGGACGTCTGAAGCAGAGGCTCGGGATCCAGTACCTTAAAGTATTTGCCTGTGACCAAGGAGTAATTGGGAATTGCATTTATATATATATAAATATGCATCTTTATATATATATATATATATATATATATATATATATATATATATATATATATATAAAGATGTATGTGTATGTTTATATATATATATTTATATATATATGTATATATATATATATATATATATACGTTATACATATAAATAGATATACATCTATGTATTTATAAATATATGAATTTGCATGTATATATATATATATATATATATATATATATATATATATATATATAGACGTTCGTATATATATGTATATATATATATATACTTGTGTGTATATTATTATATATGTATATATAGATATATATATATATATAAAATATATATATATATATACACATATACATATATATATACATATAGTAGTATAGGTAATGGTGGTTTCAGAACATGCCTCCAAATAGAGACCCAACCCACCAACGATAAGGAATATCCCCCACTTCAGAGCATCATTTACCCACTTCGACTATTCCTTTCGGGTCCTAAGGTCTCAAGAGCTGTCAATAGCTGGCCAAGGATTAAAGCTGCTACCTTATCAGTAGGCTGTGAGTCGCAGGGTTAGGGGCAGCCATGAGTCACAGCGAAATCGCAGGGGAACAACCATTACCTTTACTACTAAAGCTGTGACCCTCTCAGCAGGCCATGAGTCGCAGGTAAAGGGGAAGCCATGAGTCACAGGGCAAAAAATGACACAAAATCAAGTCGCGACGAAATTGCAGGGTTAGGGAACCACGAGTCGCAGGGTACAAGGAACTACCACCTAGCAGGTCACTAGTCATAGGTGGGTATTTCGTCGGGACTTGATTTTGTGTCATTTGTACCCCCTTTTAGACTAATAAAATATTAGAGTAATGACGCCCCACCACATACGTGCGAAACAGGCTCAAGCTGACTATGCTGAAATCCACAGCCATGCCCTGCCACCCTATCCATGGAGGAAGGTCGCCCTCGCGGCACCCATAAAGAAAAACGCCTTCGACACGACATACAAGGAGATGTACGCAAGAATGACAACCATGGCGGACCGTGACCCTCAGCCGCCGACTCCATCCCCCCGACTCTGGTCTGAAGTGGCGAAAGCACCGGCCCCACACCCCAGACCCGCCTCCAGGAAACCACTCCCCCGCGTAAGGCCGGTCCCAGTTCCCCGAACAAGCCTCAGACCAGTTCCCACTCCCCGCCTCAAATTCAGGAGAATCAAGCTGGCCATCAGCAACCAACTGCAAGGCTGGATCATGAACGTTCCCAAGACTCACCCCTACGCCCCAGACCTCCTGACCTTCCAGAAAGGCGTGCAACCCCAGGTTCGTAAAGTTCTGGCAGAGGAGCTGAACCGGCTAGGTGGCCTGAAAACCCAGCTCGCAGTCAAAGTAAGTACAAGACCGACAAAGATGGTGTCACAGAGTACACAGAGCCAGTCCTACAAAACAAGCAGCAAACGGTTCTAGCCAAAGAAGACATTGACTCAGCGATAGACCAGGCCAGCCCCCAAATCCAGGAGATGCTGGAGAAGTGGGTTAACTTAGGTTTTGGTTGGGTCTTTGAGGCGGTAGAAATCATCTGGATCGACATCGCCAAGTATCAACCACTCAAAGGCGGCTCCTACCTCCCCCTACCGCCACCACTGGCAAAAAAAGGGGCCATCATACACGTAAAGAACCGAGATGACTTCTGCATACTATGGTCCATCATCTCAGCCCTCCACCCAGCTGCCCAGAATCCACATCAGCCCCCAAAATACAACATCCAGTGACTCATAGATAAGCTAAAAGGCTCAGGTGTGGCGTACCCCACCCCAGTCTCCCACGGTGGAAAAATCGAAAAGGCTCTTGACCTTAGCCTAAACGTATTTGGTTGGGATGGGAAAACCGTCATAGTCCACCGTATCAGCAAATACTCCGGCACCTGTATAAACCTCATTCTGATCGAGAAGGACGGCGTATACCATTACACCTGGATTAAAAACCTAGACCGCCTACTCTACGACCAGACGAAACACGAGTGCCGCAAATTCTTCTGCGATCGCTGCCTCCACGGCTACACCACCTCGGCCCTACTCCAGGCCCACAAGCCAGAGTGTGCAGGGGTCGGCCAAACAGCCGTGTGGGTAGACAAGCCAGAGGAGGGGAAAAACATCCTATCCTTCCAGAACTGGCAAAAGCAACTCCCGGCCCCCTACATCATCTACACAGACTTCGAGGCGCTCACAGTAAAGCTCCCAGGGCAGCACTCAATCTAGAAAAGAGCAACACCCAGAAGACCCAGGATCACCAGGGCTGTGGGTTCGGCTACATAGTGGTCCGAAGCGATGGAAAGACCTCGCCCTCAGTCATCTACAGGGGAAAAGACACAGTGGAGAAGTTCCTCAAAGCCCTACAGCAAGAGGAGAAAAAGATCAAATCAGTTCTCTCCAAACCAGTCCCCATGTGGATGACCCGAGACGACCAAAGAGTCCACAAGACTGCAACCCAATGCCACGTCTGCAGCAAACCACCACTCACCGACCGGGTCCGTGACCACTGCCATATAACCAGCAAGTAAAGAGGGCCAGCCCACAACGCCTGCAACCTAAAGCTTAGGCTGAGCCCCAAGACAACCCCAATCCCCGTGGTCTTCCATAACCTGAGGAGCTATGACTCCCATCTTCTAATGCAAGGCATAAGCAAGGTAGAGGGAAACATCAACTGTATACCCAACAACATGTAGAAGTACATATCCCTATCTCTCGGACAGCTCCGCTTCATAGACAGCGCACAATTCCTCCTGGCCTCCATCGACAAGCTGGTCTCAGCCAATAGCCCAGACGCCTTCACCGTGACATCAGAGTATGAACCAGACCAGACAAAGCGAGGGTTTCTCCTACGCAAGGGAGACTTCCCCTACGAGTTCATTGGCAGCTGGGATAAGTTTGATTCTCCCCTCCCGCCTATCCAAGACATCTACAGCAAGCTCTCGGAGCAGGGCATATCAGCCACAGACTACGTCCACGCGCAAAAGGTCTGGAGCACGTTTGGCTGCAAGAACATGGGCGACTACCACAACCTCTACCTCCGGACAGATGTCCTCCTCTTAGCCGACGTGTTTGAAACCTTCCGGAAGACCAGCCTAAAGCAGTACGGCCTGGACCCAGTCTACTTCTATACCAGCCCAGGCCTCTCGTGGGACGCTCTACTCAAGAGCACAGGGGTAAAACTCGAACTCCTCACCGACTA
Source organism: Urechis unicinctus (assembly GCA_034190875.2). NCBI lineage: Eukaryota > Metazoa > Annelida > Polychaeta > Xenopneusta > Urechidae > Urechis > Urechis unicinctus. Next base: position 71,565,476 of record CM067354.1, on the reverse strand, counting down.
CGACAAACACCTCTTCATCGAGAAGGGTCTGCGTGGAGGAATAATTATGGTATCGCAGCGCCATGCCAAGGCGAACAATCCCTACGTAGGAGACTTCAATCAGGACAAGCCCACAAGCTATATCCAGTACCTCGACGCCAACAAGCTCTACGTGGGGATGTGCATACTCGATCTGTCCAAGCACCTCATGTATGACTTTTTCTACAGTACAGCCGCGGGGTCAACATACTCTATCCCGACACCGACTCCCTCCTCCTGGAGATCCGCACACCAGACATCTACGCCGACAAGAAAAAGACAGCGCCCTATTTGACACCAGCAACTACGACCCAGCCCACCCGCTCCACAGCAACGAGAACAAGAAGGTTCTAGGAAAGATGAAGGACGAGTGCGGCGGTGAACCCATCAGGGAGTTTGTAGGCCTGTGCCCAAAGATGCACTCCATCCTGATGTCGACCCGGGAGGAAATCAAGAAAGCAAAGGGCGTAAAAAAGGTAGTGGTCAAGAAACACCTGCGCCACACCCAATACATTGAATCGCTGTACGACCAGAAGCGGTTCCGCCATGGGATGAACATGCTTCGAAGTGACAGTCACAAGATATATGGGCTGCACGTCAACAAGGTGTCTCTATCCCCCTTTGATACAAAGCGATGGATAGCTTTGGGTGGCGTACACATCCTAGCCTACGGGCATAGCCGCACCCAGGCCTACCACCCAGCGTAGACCGCCGGCAGACGGGGTGTATCGTATTCAACCGTGGGTGTATCCACACCTTCCACCTACGACCGGCCAATGCCCCGCATTACTGTTGGACACCTCTCCTTCACCCTCTACCCCCTCCGCAATCAGGAGGTCATCCACCTTGCCGGCTATAGTGAGACTGGTGGTGAGCATAAAGGATTGGTCTTCCTGGCCTGAGGGGGTGTGGGAGCGGCACCACCGGCGGACGTGGGGGCTTGGTCTTCGTAGCTCGAGAAGGTTTATTTAGCAGGCCTTCCTCAGTCATACCAGTCTCAACGTGAGTCGCCATCCGGGCCTTCCTGCCTTCAAGCCTCTTCTTCTTCCTTATGAGGTTTGGGATAACCCTTTTGTATCAACAATCCATACATAATTTTACGTTATTTTTAATGCCCTTCTGCCACTCTACACAAAGTCGATTTACGATTCCCCGCTAAATCTTAAACCTGTGCATTGCGCAAAAATCAAACTTACAGGGCCTGTCACAAGGGTCTCTCTTCCCGAGTAATATCCAGGGGCACTTTCCTGTTGCTTCCATTACTACCTATCTGCCTTTGTTTAATTGGTAATACCGTCTGGTGGTAACTGGGTATCGGGCGGCACAACAAGCAGCTCCTCCTTTACGGAGCGGTCCATCCAACAAATAGTAAAGTAAAGGCTTACCAGATTTAGTGACAGAGCGTCCAATCCAGTAAGCATTGAGTGACCACACAGGGTCAGTGGCCCGCCGGCGCTGGTCTTGCTCTGCCTCACCAGGTTGGTACAGGTAGCAAACGCCAACACCACAGGGAAGCTTTTTTTCTTTAACCCCCAGCGGGCGCCCTGGTACGACTGCAGAGGGCTTTTGTGCAACTCGTTTTGCCTTTATAGCATCTTTAGGTTTTTTTTCCAGTCAAGCGGGTCACCTCATTATTTATCGCAGAGACTACAGCCTGCAGCCGAGAAACCCACTCCGTCAATCATTTTCAGTATCCCTTAACTCTACGGCATACTGGTGACCAAAGAGTCGCTCAGCCAGTGTTTGGTTAAAGCAATCCACTACAGCCTGATCTTGATGGATATTCACACGCCACACCTGACTGATACTCCATGTTTTACTAACAGCTGATTCGCTGCACCCATAAACTCCCGTCCGGGGTCGACCTGAAGCAGTTTGGGCCACCCCAGCGGTCCTCGCTTGTATATCCTCTCGAGCGCACCTGCGACCTCTTTAGCCTCTTTTGTAGTCAATGGCTCAGTCGCTTTGTAGCGCGAGGCCACATCAACCACTGTTAGGGCATACATGTAATTCCGGCGCTTCACAACGTCATGAGGAAGAAATAAGTGATCGGCTTGGTGAACCTCATTAGGGACAGGGACATCAAAACTTTGGCCTGGGAATGTGTTTTGGCACTGGCAGGTAGATTTGCCATATAGCTGGCAACATCCTCAGAAACCCTCGCTTCTGTTGCAAGCTTCTTGATAGCTGTTATGCCTTTCCAGTAGCCCTTAGGACTATAGTATATCTTCTGCATGCGACGATCCATACAAAGTAAATGACCTTCTTGGCAAGCCTGTATGCATCCAGCCCAGTCGCAGCCATACCCAGTATAATGAACGCCACCTCACGCCCTTTTACCATCTAAGGGCTCATAGAAGTCTGAAAGCTGAGGCTCGACGGTTTTATTCATAATCAGGGAGTACTCACGTATAGCCTCGTCTGCATCCTTAAAGGTATGCTCGGCATGTCCCTGAAAGCGCAGTTGCTCATTGATGATGTCTAAACGCTCAGTTCTCTTCTTGGCCCATGCTGCCTGAGCAGATTGAAGCTGCTCGATTGCCATATCATGGTGTTTAAGTTCCGCGTCCACTTGGCCACTTCGTAATTTAGAGAATAAAAAGTTGCTCCCAGAGAATTGACATAGCGTGCGCGTCATGCTAGCACCTAGCAGAGCCTCGTATCTCACATACAGCTTTATGATCTCTTCATCAGACATTGATTCAACCTGGTCAATTATAAGGCGCTCCAAACCAAGGTACTGACGGGCCTGACCCCCGGCTATGACGGCAGCAAGTCTATCTCTCTTAGAAGACATATCTACACCAGGGGTGCAACTAAGTTCCGCTCCCCCAGACTTTGTCTCCACTAAGCTAGTCGTGTCCTGTTCAAGGAGTTTATCAATAATGGTATCAGGATCCATGAATATACGAATACGCCTTCGAGCTTAAAAATACTGCACCGCTACCCAGATGAAGAAACCTAAATTGGTTACTGAGGCAGCAGCGGCTATCAAGGCCAATATCACTTCAATCGATGGCATATGCAGTAGGTTGATCAGTCTTCAGCAGCAGTTTTGCGTGCTTGGTCTTTGCTAGTAGTTGTCGTACTGTGGCACGGTCCTTGGTGTGATAGAGCACCATCCAGCGAGTCTGCTCACGTAAGTCCTTCAGCACAGAGTTGTACTTTTGGGTGAGGACCCAGACACTTTGCTGCGCATGGCGGCCGCTAAAGTCTTTCTTCTTGGTTAGGGCCTTTGTTGCCGAACAGTCATCAATAATGTAGTGGGTAGGCTCGCCCTTGAAGCAGTGGAAGAAAGCCCTCAAGTGGTCATAGAGCCGCTTCCCTGGATCAACGACGTAGACCTCTGAATGATCCCAAACCCATGACCGCGACTGATAGGCCTCGTGGTAACCTATGGTAGGGCGGAGGATTACAATATGCTCGAAGGCACCGAAGAAGGGCCCTTCAAGTAGGTCGAGGATGAATGCGGTTTTCCCACACCCTGTCTGCCCACAAACAATTACCGAACAGGGACCATCTGGAAATTCATCAAAACCTTGTTAGTAGACTGCGCTGACGAGCCTGCCATCTTTAATGTTAAGCTGTGCATCCATTATAATATACATATCAGCGTTCAATGCACCGGCCGTCTGTGATTTGTTCGTGATCTGAATGGTAATACCCTCAGACGCATTCTCTACGGCCCTGCCACTACCGTGCAGCTGGTCGTCATCACTCGTCCTTAAGTCGAGCCACAGAGAATACTTGGTGGTTAGGTACTCCCCTTGGGACACGTCCGACAATGCCAAGTCTTTTACAGCTATTGCTACAACTGGGGTCTCGTTTACTCGTTTCTGCAAAGGCCTTCTTCACTTCATCCCACTGCTGGTAGCCACGCATACCTTGGGCATAGAGTTGGTTGGGGATGCCCTCAATGGTCACCTCAACTTTTGTAATCTTTGGGTTGTAGAACGACACTGTCTTCCTGACGTATGAGGAATTGGCTGGGTCTTCAAAGAGCAGTAGGATGCCCTTCATGCTACTAGCCGACACGTTCAGGTTGATGTTTCACAGTGTATCTATTTTATTGTTTACAAGCTTCCTGTGACGAAGAACACGGTCATACAGAATCGAGAGACGACCTGTGTACTGGGTGCATATCATGCGGGTCAACTCTGTTTGGGTAACCATGTCATACTCCAGCGAGATGCCATCATTTTTATAGCTGGCATGGGTGTCGCCCGTTTTGAATTACGTGGTTGTAGTCGTTGAACGTGAGCTTGTACTCCAGTCTGTCATTAAGCGCACTCTGGTAGAATGGCATACAACTCTCGAGGAGTTCAAAGTCAAGCGGAACGTAGAACCTATTACCATACACATCGGCTATGGCCAGGTCTTCTTTCTCGGTCTTATCCTTGTCCCCTGTCCCCATTCGTATCTTAGTTGTGTTTCTGTCATCTGATGTGTCAATGCCCTGATAATGGAGGCCCTGTCTCTCCTGTGCATTCCGCCACAAGTCGTGGTTACAGTGGTACACATCGCTGTTATCAATAGACATGACCTCATTGCCAGAAATCTTGATTGTCATTTTCTTGACCACGGTGCAGCCCAGATTTTGCAAAACACTGCGGTTAAGATCAGTCGAGGTCAGCGTGATTGTAAAGGCCAGCCGTGCTGTCCCTTGAACAATGACGTCGTCTAGATTGGGGAAGCGAACCAGCAGTTGATGGTTCTGGTCATTAGTGCTTGGATTGTTTGTAACGACTACAGACTGTCGCATGCCCTTTACCCCGAGCGGTTTGCATATCTGGCGGTGTGGGTTCAGTTTGCGTCCGTAAGTACTCGTCATAGGGTTAAGTGAATTCTGGCATTACAATCCCATCAAATTCCTCTCTTAGGAGTATCTTAACAACACAGCTTGCTGGGCTCTTGATCAACTATCCCAGTAAAAGCCCTACATCATTGACGAGCCTGGAGAGATTGAAATGAGGCCCTCGGGCTGACAGAGCAAGGTGTGTGGGAGAAACAAGATTAATAGAGGACATTCATAACACCATACAAGACCGAGGTACACAAACAGACAATGAACTACATCTCAGTGAGCTTATTGACAAGGATGCTGACTCAGAGGGGTGAGCTGGTCAACAACCTAGCTAAGATAACGAGGTAGGAAGGGGCGGAACCGAGGTGGGAAGCTAAAGCCCGACTGAAGCTAAAATCGCGAGTACGAGGGAGGGGTGTAGTAAATCATGGGATTATTACTGAGCTTGCAGAGATGCAGGACCTGCAGCGTGTCCGTGTTGAGGCTGCCTCTGTAAACCGTGAACGTCTGCGAACAAATTAACCACATCAGGGAAACGATCAACAGACTTCTTAACAAGGACACAACGCTAGCTGAGCGTGTACTCACTCTGTTCCAAGAGCAGGGTATAACAATCGCCTCCATAGTCTTGGATTGTCAATCTCGACTCTGGTTGTTGCTTTGACGGGCGGAGGGAGCACTAGTCCAACCCCGGCAACAACGCCGACACCAGCTGATAAACCCGGTTTAAAGGAATGGATTAAAAAACAGCCGAACTCCTTGGCAAACGTCCTGAAGGGCCTGGCCGGTAAGGCAGCAGCTGCCCTTCTAGGAATCATTGGCTCCATCGTATCATGGCTGCTTAAGTCAGCTGCAAAGGTGGCTGGTTGGATGGCAGAACATGTATGGGCCGCAGCTGTGGCGGTGGGGGGAGTTATCCTCCTGATACTCCGTGACTTACTACGTAGCAAACCAAAGCTAAGTCTATAGCGATTCCACCTACAATAAGAGCGGTTTTCTCATCCTCGTGCGCCCCACGCAGACCGGTCTCGGCCATAGGGGCCGGGCCTGGAGAGGGGAGTTCCATATCTGTATCTGTATCTGGCGGAGCTTCCACTATCTGGAACCACCGGAACCAAGTTGACATCAGCATTGCTGCCGATCTGCTGCTCCTCATTCGCGATGGTAATCAGATTGTTGTACCCAGCGAGGCTCATATCCGACGGAGCCATGTACAGGCCCGTTCCAAACACATAATCAACCTTTGAAGAGGCATTCTGGGGGACGTTCTGATACCTCGGATGGATGACGGAATGTCCACTGGGGAGTTGATGGCATCCTCAACGTTGGCCTGAAATTGCTTTTGAGCATCCAAGGACGTTCCAACACCTAGTATCTTTGAGCGGGTCTGCGTCTGAGCACTAAGAATGGCCCAGACATAGGTCCGAATGCTGTCGTTAATTCGCTCAACGCCGGTCTGTGTAAGGTACTCCTGGCCTCATCTGCTTCAGGTCCCTGTGCTAGATGTAGAACAGCACCCATTTTCTCCTGAAAGGAATATAGGTTACTCGCGTGGGCAAAACCTGGCTTTGTATCTTTTTCCGCCTCAAAGGCCATCCGTGTAGGGTCATAACGAACGTTTCGACTTGCAACCTTGACGACACTCCCGTAACCATACGCATCATGTGCATATAAGATACCAAGGCCACTATTAGCTACGGTTGCCTTCTGGCGCCAGTCTGTGTTTGGTTGAACATCAAAGTTATTGCAGAGTCTCTCATATGCCCTCTTGTGATATGCATTGTTATAGGGGTCATAGGCATGATCCTGCGGCAGAGGCGCTTGCAGTTCTGCTAATAGGCGACGCACTGTGTAATAAAGGTGAAAGGTGTAGAGAGCTTTCACGAGTGGAATCCCAGCCTCGAGGTGATCGTGGGATGACACGCCGTAGCCGGCTGTTGCACACCACACTGCAACGTTTAACTGGTTCTGCCAAAATTGCATTGGATTTATCAACCAGTCTTACTACTTTGTTTGTCGGGCACCTTATAGTTACTGAATATCAGGAAACTTTGCTGTGAATGTACCGCCATTGTGAACGACTTGAATTGTTTGTGGGGTTAGTTTATCTCCCACATCATATGGGGCTGGATACACCCCGCCCATTTCATATGTAGCTTTTCTATTGAAACTAAAAGCTTGTTTATTCATAGTGCTATGTATCACACTCTGTCAAATGTTCAAAGCGGCGACGCTGTGTCCCTGCAAAATGCTATTGACAATAGTGCAGGTGATCTATACGTAGGTCTTAGGTCAATCACGTATACTGTGGGTTGGTATAACATTGAATCAGATGTGCCCCTTCTATGGTTTTAGGCAAGAGGGGTTAAAACGTTCCATTCTCCCGCCTGGCCTCTGGAGCTTCAAGCGTATACAGGAGAAATTTGAACTTATAAATCAGGATACTTTAGGTCCTAGTTTGAAGGTTGATGATTCAACTGGGATTGTTACCCTCTCAGTTCCTCCTTCTGGGTCTTTACGATGCGACGGTGTGTTAAAAATATTAGGTCTTGATGCCGGTCTGGGTAGAGGATGGATTCCTTCAGGTTTTCACAAAGGAGTCTGGCCCGTGAACTTTAGCATCTTTAACCCACTTTATGTCCACCTCGATCAAGTCAGTACCACGCACAACATGCTTGATAGTGCGCCCACTACGCTTCTTGAAGTTGTGGGTTGTGGGGGCTGCTCTTTCAGTGATATCATAACCACAAACATTGCTAATCCTGTGTCAAAACGTGTTACTGTCGGAGCTGTGAATGAGTTGAAGGTTCAGATAAGGGATAATAAGGGACGTATATTGAACAATCACGACCTTCCTATTGGTGTTGTTCTTCAATTTACAAGATGTCAATAAAAGCGAGTATTTATGGAACTCAACTAAAACCGGATCAGGGCGGCGCCGACCTCTCGGAATATGCCACAAAGACCTATGTAGCTATTGGTGACTCACAAAAAATGGATATAGGTGGCCGTACTATGGCTGGAGGAGACCTTGAAATGGGAGATAATAAAATCGTTCAGTTGGGAGACCCAATATCGCCTGAAGATGCTGCTAATAAAAAGTATGTTGATGAGAGACACAGACAGCATCGTATGGACCTGAGAGAACACATACACTCCCAAACAAAACCCCTCATTACTATATGGGCAGAAGCAAGTGGCCCCCTTTGCAGAGGATATGAGTGGTCGTTTGGCCATGGGGCTAGGGGTCGAGACTCACAAGACTCAACCTGTGGATATATCATGACATGTGGTGGTAGGATCATTCGTATGGGGTTGTCTTCGGGTGTTGGTGCTGATACTGGTCCCATAGCAGTCGTTCCTGTTATTAATGGAACGAATCAAGTGGTAGGAATAAGTAAGCCTGCTGACCAACGGGCTGTAGTTATATCTTTAGACCAGCCTTTACAGGTAGAACAAGGCAACGTTATTAACTTTTATACAACCACACAAAACAGAGGGGCGACTTGGTCTGTAGCTTCACTCCTAATTGAACTTGACTTGTAGGCGAATAAAGCAGCAGTATGAAACAACAACAAACGACTGCACCGTTAAATAGGGAATGAGATCAGTCTTAAGAAGCAATACCTTGAGAAAGAAATATGGTGCTATGTACAAAAAATATAGGTGTGCAGTAAACTCAGTGGACGCTGTAGACACTGCTTTAGTTGCTGTGGGTATGTGTCTTGGCGCAAGTGGTGGGGGTCTGATGTCTAGGGTGGTTGCTCCCCCCATTGCTACAGTCTTAGGTGCTACAGGGGCTGTGTGCGGGCTGGTTGCAATCACAGGAAAGGTCATCAGCCAGCGACTGGCGGCGAAGGTAAAGAAGCACGACCAGATTCAAATTCTGGCACAGAGCAAACTAAACACGGTTCCAGATATTATTTCGGTGGCACTTGAAGATGGCTTTATCTCAGACGATGAATTTAAGCTCGTTTCGGCTGAGATCGAAAAATCTACTCGAATGAAAAGCAACATTAAGGCTAAGACGTCGGCTAGGGTATCTCCACCCCCCTCACCGCCTAGGTCGACGGGGGTCGCAGGAGGTGATCGTGCCGGTACCGCGGTAAGTGCAGCCAACCGACCGACCATTTAAAGAGTGGTTTGTTGAGTATAATGGAGGTGGCGATAAAATCTTTCTGCAACGATCATACTGGATTCTAGCAAAATACGGACCAATGGGAGACTACGAGGAAGGGCTGCGTTGGAGGAAGTGACTACTCTGCCATCATAGGGCAAAACTAGATCAGCAGCTATAGCAAGAAGCTGACTGAAAAAAACTAGCAACGAGGGTGTTCGCTTTAGCGTGCCCTGCCTCTGGGGTACGACTTTTGAGGAGGTTGCAATTGCGGTATTGGAGAAGGTGTACGACATCAAGGTCTACGGAAATAATATCTATATTCAGGGTGGCGCAACGGCCTACTCTCCAGATGGCTTTTGTGTGCTACCTATCCGGCGGCGGGGTGGCCGAGGGGTGGAGTGGATGCTGTCTGTCTGGGGAATCCTGAGGAGGTTGTGCTGCTCGAGATATAGTGCCCCTACACTCGGAGTCCTGGGAGGGTGATTCCAAACATGTATAAAGCCTAATTCATACTCGCTCGCCGACCTGGATGCGGAAAGGAAATTTTGGCCACCGGGTGATCGCCGAGTAGGGGTAACACGGTCTAACAGAGCGCGTGCAATCCGTGCCAAGGTCGGCGGACCAGACGCGGGTTGAAATGCAGCTGACCGCAATGCGCGCGCCAAAATCCGTCCCACATCCGCTAGAGATGAAGAAAGTTGATCTTTTTCCCGCGTTGCGCATCTGACACAGTGGATTAGACATTGCTTGGATTGCGCTAAATGCAAGCTAGCCCGTACATCCTGCCTTGATTGACTTTCTTGTATATAACTATGCAAGTTGGCAGAATTTATAGTGGTAATAAGGAGTTCATAAATAAAAGTCTAATAACGGTATGTATAAAGGTTTTAATCAAGAATATACACTCACTTTCTACCTCCCTCTCCCCCCTCTCTCTCACCATCTCTAAACCCTCTCCCTCTCTCACTCTCTCTCTCTCTCTCTCCCCCCCTCTCTCTCTCCCTCTCTCTCTCCCTCTCTCTCTCTCTCCTCTCTCTCAACCTCTCTCTCTCTCTCTCTCCCCCTCTCTCTCTCTCTCTTACTCTCTCTCTCCCCTCTCTCTCCCTCTCTCTCCCTCTCTCTCTCTCTCTCTCTCTCTCTCTCTCTTACTCCCTCCCCCTCTCTCTCTCTCTCCCTCTCTCTCCCTCTCTCTCTCTCTCTCTCCCCTCTCTCTCTCTCTCTCTCCTCTCTCTCTCTCTCTCTCTCTCTCTCTCTCTCTCTCTCTCTCTCTCTATCTCTATCTCTCGTGTATATAAAGGCTCACTATCCCCAGTCAATATATACACAGTTTATTCTATCATGGGCTCTGCTCCGCGATTGACAACATCATTTTGCCAAGGTACCATTCCTGGGGTGGAATTGAAATAATTGCAGAAAGTATCACGAATGTTTGAGGCACGTCTTGTCCCAACGTTTGCCCCCAGTCTGCCCACGCGCTGTAAGTTTGTGTCACCCTCCGTGATCTGTCTCCATTGACCTGATTGGATATCACCATTCTCTCCAAGGAAGTTGACAAAGCGGGGTGGAACGTATCGAACAGTTGGCTGAATTTTCACATCAGTCGACAGCAAGTTATTGTGGAGAGCTAACGTCGACAACATTCTCGGGCTTTGCTTCAATAGGGCGTCCAAAAATTCGCCACCGAGCTCTCAGGATCCCAAATGCATTTTCAACTGTCCTTCTCTCCCTGCTGAGCCTATAATTGAACACCCTTTTATCGATCGGTAGATCAGTCCCTGAAATATAATACCAAAACGTTAGTTGTCAATAAAGCACATCTTGTGATCCGTATAAAACCGTATTCTATCTTTCGTATAAGGTCATAAAGGCAAACCGAACAATAATTAAGTGCCTAAAGTATGAATTACTTACCAGCATATGGCCTCAACAGATATTCTTTCAGCGGGAAGGCTTCATCCCCAAGGAAGACGTAAGGGACTCTGATATCAGTCCCAGGGAGACACCCAGGTTCCGGAATAGGTAAAGTGCCATTCTCCAGCTGCGTTCCGAATCCTGATCTGCTGAAAACTCCCCCATCTGATTCTCTGCCGTATGCTCCAATGTCCACCATTGTATATTTGTACTTGGCGTCGGCGGCTGCCATGAGAACGATGGAATGGAATTTCTTGTAGTTGAAGTAATCGCTCCCCGATTTTGCCAGGGCTTTGATGGCAGCATGTTTTCCATCCACCGATCCCGGACACATGGGAAAGTTCCAGTAACGCCAGCTATCGGCAGCAACAGAACGCCATTGCTCAAGTGTGGGCATTGTGACAGATTCATCGTTCAATGCAGTCCACAATGCTTTGCAGGTTTCTGTCAAGATGTTATTCACAGTTGACTTCCTTTAACGATAGTTGTCGGCGACACTTTGTTACGAATTGCCAGGTGCCAAAATACGTAATGTGACAGAGACCCTCTCTGCAGAGCCGACGGGGGATCGATGCATCCCTTCATGGCTGATAAATAGAGAGACACGGCGTACTAAATCGTCAAATCTTTCGGGAGTCATCCTGAAATACATGAAGGGTATTTCATTGTCTTGAAGTGTACACATGTCACTCACAAGGGAATGAAATTCACCAATTCTATTTCTGTATGTATTAAGTGGCCGTACGTACCACCGCCTTCTCTTTTGTTTCTTTCTTGTACGACGCCAGTTAATAAGCGCAAGCACGACCTCGTCTTCCGAATCCATATCAGAGAATGACTTCTACGCACGTAGTATGAATTAAAAAACGGATGCGCGCTGAAAAAAAACCCCGCGCTGTGTCGTTTCGGCCTCGGCGACCACCGTCCGCAAAACGGGTAAGTATGAACGCGGGGGAGAAGCGTACGCCGACTGCACGCCGAGTAGTCGGCGAGCGAGGTCGCCGCAAAAGTATGAACCTAGCTTAAGCCTCAGGTTCTGTTGGGGTTGCACCACAGTCCGGATGGCGACCATCGGGGTGTTTGTCGACTGCGTTTTCACGTTGTGCTCCTTTGAGGACCTGGGGAGGGCTGAGGTGTATAACCAGGTGTATCACAAGGATCGGAAGAAATATAAGGAGACGGTGGCTTGGGGGTGGGCGGGGGTGGAGGGGCTTGAAGACGGCGACTATGGCGCTAACAGGAAGTTTAATAGTTGCCTGGACTTGGAACAGGAGCATCACGGTCCTTGGTTGGGAAGATCGAGTGGGACAACGGAGAGGCCGACGGGGGCTTTCTACTGTTGGAAGCTCTTTAGATGAGATTGATAACCGCTCGTCCTGATCCCGACTTTATCGTGAAGAACGATGCTAAGGTTGCCTAGTTTATACAGGACCTCGACCGCGTGAAAAATAGAACTTACACGGGTACACTTGGCTCCGAATGTTTACGCTTAAGGACCTCTATAGATAAAGACCTTGGAGGTTGGTAGTATACATGGTAGCGGCTCCCCTGCGATTAGTGGGGATTTCGTTGCGACTAGTAGGCTTGCCCTGTGACTCATGGCTGCCCCTTTCCCTGCGACTCATGGCCTGCTGAGAGGGTCACAGCTTTAGTAGTATAGGTAATGGTGGTTCCCCTGCGATTTCGCTGTGACTCATGGCTGCCCCTAACCCTGCGACTCACAGCCTACTGATAAGGTAGCAGCTTTAATCCTTGGCCAGCTATTGGCAGCTCTTGAGACCTTAGGATCCGAAAGGAATAGTCGAAGTGGGTAAATGATGCTCTGAAGTGGGGGGGGGGGGATATTCCTTATCGTTGGTGGGTTGGGTCTCTATTTGGAGGCATGTTCTGCAACCACCATTACCTATACTACTATATGTATATATATATGTATATGGGTATATATATATATATATATATATATATATATATATATATATATATATATATACATATATAGATATATATAGATATAGATAGACATAGATAGATATATATATATATATATATATATATATATATCTATCTCTATATCATATAGAGAGATATAGATATATATAGATATATATAGGATTTAGATATTTATATATCTAAAAGATAATATAGAGATAGAGATATATATAAATTTATAGATTTATATCTATATAAAAGGGATAGATCTATAGAACTATAATATCTATATATATATATATATATATATATATATATATATATATATATATATATTTATATACATATATATATATATTTGGTTGTTGTCTCTCTATTATTAATATAGGTATGATACCATGTGGCATATCAATGGGTTGTAAATTAACCTTGTAGTATGCTTCCTGGTTGATGGTTTCATTTCGTGATGCTTGAGGCTGTTTTAGGTGATTAATGCGCTTCGTATTCTTCGTAATACTCTGAAGTTGTTAATGGACGAGTTCTGGCCGATATGTAAACGCTTAGATTGGGTGAGCTTTGAGGTGCTCCAATTACAGCTGCGTTGAGAAGGGGATCGTTTCGCATATAACTCACCGTGATGTGTCATGTGAGGTCGATTTCTCTGATGTCAAACGTGCTCCGGCGTGTGAATGATGTCATTAACGGAATCATCATTCATATTTTGAATGACCGTTTCACTGGTCCGCGGATGGTATGCATTTACTATGAAGTTTGGTTGCGTAATACGCGTTGTAACTGACCACCTCACCGCAATAGCCAGACTGAATTGATCAAGGTTGTATGTTGTATTCATGCTGGACAAAAAATTCAAACTGCTGGACAAAAATTGTCATGTCAATCAAAACAACATGGTTATTATCTTTGTATGCCATGCCATGTTATCAAAACATATAACCATGGTTATTCATTCTTTGTAGCGCCATGCCATGCTATCAAAACATATAACCATGGTTATTCCTTCTTTGTGCGCCATGCCATGCTATCGAAACGCATAACCATGGTTATACCTTCTTTGTAGCGCCATGCCATGCTATAAAAACATATAACCATGGTTATTCCTTCTTTGTAGCGCCATACAATGCTATCAAAACATATAACCATGCTTATTCCTTCTTGGTAGCGCCATGCCATGCAATCAAAACATATTACCATTGTTATTCCTCCTTTGTATCGCCTTGTCATGCTATCAAAACAAATAACCATGGTTATTCCTTCTTTGTAGCGCCAAACAATGCTATCAAAACATATAACCATGGGTATTCCTTCTTTGTAGCACCATACCATGCTATTTAATCATATTACTATGGTTATTCCTCATTTGTAGCTATCATGCTATCAAAACATACAACTATGGTTATTCCTCGTTTGCTTTGGCGCAATGAACCATTTTTGAAAGACAGAACATTAGTGTTGAATCCATCCATGAAACATGGATCATAAAATCTCTTTTAGCTCTATTGAGAATGAAAATGAATCCCTAATCCCGATTTAATTCTCAGAGCAGATATGATAAATAATTAAAGTGAATGCGTCTTTTTTGCCTCAGTGAGCGGTAATATATCAAGGAATGGTTGTGGTATGAAACGCTCATGGGACTAATCTACGTAAAATCAATACAAGTATAAGCATTGACAAATTATTTAAACCGTTTATATAAAATATTTGATGTTAAATCCTCTGATAGTGTACATTATGGCACATTCACATTGGAAGCACAATAATATAATGCGATAATGAACGAAGCAAATGATAATGTAACAAATTGGCTGGTGGCAGGGGAATAATTGGCAATGTAAGAGTCAGTAATTACATATGTGAATACCCATCGATGGATGGGTTAAGAACAATATTATCCATAGAAAACCAACTTTTGATGCAATTAAGTAGCAGATAAAGATCCGGCGGTAACCAATGTTGCTGTGCCTGACACACTGACACATGGTCAGCAAACATTGTGCCACTTTGTCTGTTATTGGACCATATTTGTTCATCAGCTGTCTATTCTTGAAGCATTCCTATATAAGATGCATACAACGATCACAACGATAATCAAGACATGTTCTAACAATAATGGCACATGGGGACGAGGTGGAAAAGGCCTAAGCTGTAATAGGTTGATGGGGACGAGGTGGAATAGTCCTAAGCTCTACTTAGTTGATGGGTATGGGGTGGAATAGTCATAAGCTTTAATTGGTTGATGGGGACGAGGTGGAATAGTCCTAAGCTTTAATTGGTTAATGGGGACGAAGTGGAATAGTCCTAAGCTCTGATTGGTTGATGGGGACGAGGTGGAATAAGCCTAAGCTCTAATTGGTTGATCGGAACTATGTGGAATAGTCCTAAACTCTAATTGGTTGCAGGGTAATATTGGGTTTGGGTGAGTTTGTATCCGTAACGTTTGTGCTCCATGTGTACCGTTAAGTATCATGTCATTTGAAATCAATGAATACATAATATTAGTCCAAGAGCCCATGGAGTTTTGTTTAGCATTGCAAGTACAAAAGGTTTGAGGCATGCAACATGTTGATTAGGGTCAATGTACAATCAAATGGCCATTCTTAAGTTTCCACGCCTGTACCAACTCTATGGGGAGCCACTCAAAATATCCCAAATTTAGATTTAATTAGCATAACTGAGTACATGTATGAAACCAATGATGAAATGTTCATTTTTAGGTTGTAAATGAAGATCCATCTTTCTTAACCTGCAACTCCTGTACTTAATCCATTTAAGAAAGCCACTAATTAGCGCTAATTAGCAATTTAATTAGCATAATTGAGTACATCAACGAAACCTTCGCTAATGGATTTGGTAGGTTCACCCAACTAAGAAAAGTGGATTCTTAAGTGCCAAAACCTGTACCGTGACCAGGGCTATAATTAGCATAACTGAGTACATGTATGAAACCAATGCTGAAATGTTCATTTTTAGGTTGTAAATGAAGATCCATCTTTCTTAACCTGCAACTCCTGTACTTAATCCATTTGAGAAAGCCACTAATTAGCGCTAATTAGCAATTTAATTAGCATAATTGAGTACATCAACGAAACCTTCGCTAATGGATTTGGTAGGTTTACCCAACTAAGAAAAGTGGATTCTTAAGTGCCAAAACCTGTACCGTGACCCCTTAAGAAGTCTTTAGATCCCCATCTGTACATTGTAAATCTATGGATATGAAGCATACTTGTAAAATTTTTAGTTTTACATGTGGCTTCATTATAAATCAGAACTTTGCAGGGGCTAGTACAAGCAGCTTTTATCCCTTGGTATTACTCATCGCATTCTTAATAAAGGAAAAACCTGTGATTAGTTAACAGGGTGGTAACTGAAACCAAAGCCTACAGATTATCTCATGACCTACTTAAATGCATCCTGACCCCCAGACCTCTCACGGTTCATGCCTACGTTACTCCCGTTCAAGCCCTGGCTATTCCCGAGCCATTCAGTGAACTTTTATTGTTGATCCATTATTGAAAAAGCCACCTATTACATCCATTTATTACAATATTCTGTTTTCATCGTAACCATGTACAAATATCGCTCACTAATCCCAGAAATGAGCGCAGTATATATAAATAACAAATGGAGAAGTACCATGGATGGAATAGCTACAAACATCGATGCTTCCTTGTATAACACTGTCAGGTCTAAAAATAACAACCTATCAGTTACACGATGATGACTCTACTACGGCCATCGCAACATTGTTTATCTTGAGGTGCCCTCCCCTTGTTAGTACAACTCTGATATTTATGCAGTAATTGAGCGATGAGCGCTCTGATTGGACACATTTAGTATCCCCGGCTGTCAGTTCACCGATTGGCGTGGGATTGGCCAGGGCTGAAACTGGAGTAACAGAGGCATGAACAGTGAGAGGACTGGGGGCCAGGATGACTTAAATGTAGAATAATTATGAATCCATACTGTATTGGAGCCAGTGCCAGCTGAAGATAAACATTGGAAATGTGTGGTCAGTGCACCTGGATGGTTTATGTGGAGAACACTTGTGTCCTATGAAACTGTGTCCGCAATTTTCTTGCCAAATTTCCTTGATAGATAACGATGAAGACTTCCAACTCCATTTGTGATTTTAAACAGTTGTGAAAGGTGAGTACATAATGTGTAATATTTCATCAAGGCCCAATGTCTCTCATTTGAGGCCCCTTACTCTTCCCCCTGTCCCGTGGAATGACTACATGCAGGGGCCAATTAACAGGCATGCAAGAAGTTAAGCTTCATGTAAAGGAGCATCCCTGAAATGGGACATGAAAAACAAATAATTTCATTACCAGGAAACTGCATTTATGATGCCGTAATTCAGTTTTATACCTCATACTGTGACAACTGCCTTGTGGTCTTGCCGCCATCCTCTACACACTGATGCAGGGGTAGCTATGTATGTTGGCCCTGTAGCCAGCTGTTACTGAATTGTACTGCCTGTCACCCTTTAAAACATACAGGTCTCGTCCCCGAGTCCCAGGTTTGTAGCAGTTGGACCTGCACGATTTTACAGTACCAAAAGACTAATGAATGCGTGGCATCAATATCAGGGTCCTCAACATGGAGAACGCTACTGATCCTGAATGGCTTCCCAGAACTCCTACACCATAAACCACACGTTCTGACACAACAACGAATCATCCACGACGTTGTATCCTATGTAAGCCTCAGCAGAACCCTGCCAAGCGGATTCGCTGTGACGTTTTAGCATTTGGTGAGCAACAGTGGGCAAAGGTACTAGATGTTAAAGTAATCCGAGGTAACAAACGAAACTTTGAGACTTCAGTGTACCATGGTGTTATTGTTAATCTGCCTGAGCAACCTGGAGAAACAGATGGCTATCATTCCATCTGCTACAAAAACTTCACAGCAGCTCCAACTACTAGTACCCCTTCAGATGACGCTGACACTGCTAAGAGCAGGATTCAGCATCCACGCTCTGCTTCAGTTGAAGAAAAGCCATCAACTTCAGGGATATTTCCACCAAACTGTTTGTTTTGTGGAAACTCAAAGAAACGCAAGAAAGGTCTGCATGAAGTTGCTGGTGCTTGTGAAACACTCGAAGCTAGCCAAAGCATTCAGGAAGCGGCTTTGACTTTGAATGACTCAAAGATCCTGTCGAAAATTAGTGGTATCGATCTTGTTGCAAAAGAAGTGAAATATCATCATTCCTGTAAAAGTGCGTACCTGATGTCTGCTGCAAGAGCTAAAAATAGTGTCAAGGAAAGTGTTGACGCTTGTACAGATGTGCATGCCTGTCCATCCGCAATTCTTGACATTCAAGGATATGTAGAACAGTCCATCATAGTCAACCAAAGACCTGAACTTCTGACATCTGTATATGCTAGGACTTATGTGCAATCTCCTCAGAAACACCTCTCAGTACTGCTCAAAACCTCATGCGAAACTTGTCTAAAAGGTTTGGTAACAAGCTTAAGTTTCATTCTCCTTTTGGGAAAAAATTGGGATTGATCCTGTACAATTCTGAAACAGCTGACGATGCAGTACGTGTTGCCTATGACTATGCCTCTGATGATGAACGTATAGTAACCAAGGCAGCACTCATACTCCGAAAGCACATACTCAGTGTACCAAAGAAGGATTTGCCAGAAAATCCTTCATTGGATGACCTAAAAGAAGGCGATGTAATCCCACCACCCCTGCTCTCAACGTTCTTCACCAGCTTGTATTGTGGGCAAAATCCAAAGAATTGCACACAGCAAGCAATGCGTCGGGTTAGGTCATCCTGTGATGATGCACTGTTCATTGCCAGAAAGGGTACGGTCAAGCCTGCTAAGCAAGTGGCTCTGGGAGTTGCAATAAAATCTGTCACAGGTAGCAAAAAGGTTGTGCAGGTGTTGAATCGGTTTGGCCATTGCATAAATTACAACTGCCTGGAGGAGTTAGAAACTGAAACTGCTGAGCAACTACAAGAGAGACAGCTTGCCTGTCCAGATGGCACACTTAAAGGGCAACCTATGGGCCTTGCATTTGACAATTTCGACGAGCTGACTAACACCTTATCCGGGGAAGATACATTGCATGACACGATGGGTATTATGTATCAGAATATCCCAACTGCATCTGAAATAGCCCAACCTGTTGAAGCCAACACAGAATTGCCGTCAGTACCAGGTAGCAGAAAGAACAGGAAGAGGTCGTTGGAGACCGAAGATGTACTCCTTGTTCCTTATAGGATGAAACCAAAAATGAATGTATTCAGCTACAAAAAGACAGATGTTTACAACCTTCAAGATGTCAGTGCAGCTGCTAAAAACTTAGATTTGGTCTGGATGATGAGCCATGCTCTTAATGTAGGCAAAATTCCAATGTGGGTCGGATTCAATGCCAGCAGGTACCAAGACAACTTACCAAAGCAAGAGGTCCGCTACATGCCGAACTTACGCCAGCCAATCACCAGTCTTGATGTGATTCAGGAAACCCTCACCACAGCCCAAAGATGTGCAAAGGAGTGTGAGCAACAGTTTGCAGTTGTATCATACGACTTAAATGCTGCAAAACCTGCAATGCAAATTCAGGCCACAGAAAAACCCAGATTCGATAACGTGTTTGTCATGCCTGGAACATTTCATATGGAAATGGCCTTCTTTAAGGCCATTGGGAAGATCATCTCAGATTCTAGAGGACCAGACATGCTCACAGACACAGATGTTCTTGCCCCTGGTTCATTGAATGGCTTTCTGTCTGGCAAGCATTTTAATCGGTGCAAACGGCTCCACCCAATATTGGCCCTTTCTTTTGAAATCCGATTCCACACCCTGGACTTTAGAAAGATTCCTTGAAATGAGGGAAACATTTACCATCCGCAGAAACTGAACAGGTGCTTTCAAGCCGTGTGGCCTTGGGATCTTACATTGGAACAGGGACGAGTCAATGCTGATGCAGGCATCTCGGCTTCACTGGTATAACATCTGCCACAAACCGTTACTCTGCTCGTCTCGCTGGATGATCACAAATCTACTCGTGCCTCTTTACA
>CM067354.1:71491117-71541137 GCA_034190875.2 Urechis unicinctus | reverse complement strand
CATCAAGCTCATAACACTCCCCTTAGACTAATACATTGACAACTGCTGGGCCCTATCTCATCATGTAGATAAAGCTTTCACAATGTTTGAGTTGAATTATCAATCTTCAGGTGGCGGGGGTGGGTGGTAGTCCCTTGTGAAATATGGGACTACAAGTTAAGAAAATCACCAGGAAAATCACATAAAAGAGCTATAATACACAAATTAAGTTTATTAAAGTCTATGGGGAGAATTCAATCCAACAGCTTTTAGTGGAGAGGCTTATAATAATCAAACTAGAAATATCAGATAATTCGACCCACCCGTCGATATAACGAATGCTACCTTACAAAACCCTGTTCCTTGTTCTGAAATTAGCCTGAATTAACCTCATATGATCCGTATCCCCAGACCTATAAATTAACCCTATAAGTTTTCATTTTTCTTCATAATTCACTTGCTTGGCCGCACAGATATATCACTGAATGACAATTTTCGTCCATGGCGAAGAAACAATTATCTAACCAAAAATCTAACCTGACCTTGAAATGTGACCAACAATTCGTGATTTGTCTCCACTATAAGTTATTTTATGCGACATCAGACGGACAGAGATTGAAAGAGGAATTGTGAAAACTTCGCCTACGGGTGAAGTGATCCTGGCCTCTAATCGCGGAGTAGAATTGTATTCACAGACAGATCACGTCCCATCGGGTTTACACCACATCCAATAGGGCTTACCTGATAGACAGATTATATCCACTTGGGTTTATGCCACAGACAGGTAACAACCGATCGGGTTTTACACAACAGACAGATTACATCAACTTGGGTTTGCCTCAAACACATATCACATCCACTCGGGTGAGGCCTGTGTCTACTTGATACCCTTGTCAAAGGAGGCCTGTGCCTACTCGATGCCCTTGTCAAAGGAGGCCTGTGTCTACTTGATGCCTTTGTCAAAAGAGACATGTGTCTACTTGATGCCCCTTGTCAAAAGAGGTATGTGTCTACTTGATGCCCTTGTCAAAGGAGGTCTCTACTTGATTCTCCTGTCAAAAGGGGACTGTGTCTATTGATGTCCTTGTCAAAAGAGGCATGTGTCTACTTGATGCCCTTGTCAAAGGAGGCCTGTGTCAACTGATGCCAGTATTGATCTCCTGTCCATTATGTTTTGAATGTAACCTTTTTAGGATGCACCCTGATTATACTGTAAAGCTGCACGTTTCAACTAAGTGAAGGAATCTACGTTGTCGAACCCTTCTAACGTGCGGTAGAAAATTCAACCACCTCTACAGCCGGATAAGTGTAGCGATGGAAACAACTTACCTCAATCGCGAAGCAGGGTTTATTCATTGCATGGAGCGTTGTACTGCTTAGAAAGTCTCGTCATAGCCGGGTGATCAATGCATTCGCATAGGGTCGGGATAGGCGGAGTTTTTAGGAAAATTAAAACCGGTTACCTGCGCCGTGTATGTATGTACAGAGAACTTCCGTTTGACATGCTGTTGACGAAGTATCTGGAATATCATTCATCTAAATATAACCGTAGAAATAAGGTGGATATAAAATTGACACAAGCAAATAGACGTTTACATTTCCGGGAATACTATTTTCCGCCACTCATTATTGCTACATAAATAATGACAGGATCCAATATGCTTTGACGAGTGTCTCCTGTAAGCAATATGAGTTTTATTGTTTCTTTACATTAGTTCAGTTCCAGAATATGCATGGATGCACTGACCAGCATGCACATTACTGAGAGTCTGAAGAATACATGGCAAAATAATTGCCGTTATTGTTCGACAGCCATTGAGGCTTGAATCTGTGTCAGCAAACTGATGTGCTGCACAACACAATATTCAGAAGCAGCAATCAACACGGCAGGTGTTATCGATTGATGACGTCATCCCCTTCTCTCGACGGAAAACTAAAACATTGATGAACGTTATGTCTTCATGAACGAGTCCAAGGGCCTTGTCGGTCAATGAAGGAATGATACTGTGGCCGCGAGAATGTTTAAACCGCATGTGGGGGGTCTCTGATATATTCATCCAGGCGTCTTTGCGTTCGTTTGCATTCTTATTCTAGTACTTCATTGAATAAGGCAGCAAAAAGCTACGTCGCGTATCGCCTCACTTCATGATATGATAACATTACAGTAACAGACAACAGCCGGTGATAACATTACAGTAACAGACAACAGCCTGTGATAACATTACAATAGTAGACAACAGCCTGTGATAACATTATGATAGCAGACAACAGCTTATGATAACATTATGATAGCAGACAGCACCAACAAGATTGAAGACACCAGACATAGACCATCACAGGAATAAAATTGGCAACTTCAATCTCGTCAGAAGGCAGAGTATAATATGCCACCCCACATCCCACATATACAGATGTAGTAGTGTAGTTATAATAACATCGTGTACAACCTTATACATATCACCATTACCAACAATGAGTGCAGAAATTGGGTCATCCAATGTCAAGGTTAGGCTGGGACGAATCAAGCCTCGGTGTTCCAATCATCATGAACAAACCAGATACTGACCCGTCTGTGCTCATTTTTAAAATAATGGGAGACAATTTACCCGTTACCACACCAGCTCTTGATTGGGTTCAAAGAAAGAGAAATATGCCCGTTCTTTATACACTACGGTTAATTGAGAGATGCACAGCTTCCTCACCTCAAGCACAACAGTGCTTATTACACTCAAGTGCAGGGACATATGGGAATTTATGGTGTACAGAATTGTGACTTTGTGTTGTACACAATAAAAGGCTTTCACATTATCAGTGTACCTTTTGATGAAGAAAAGTTTGCAGAAATTGTCTCTTTCCAGGAATAATCAAGTGGGCACAGCAATAGTGTTCTTATCTTTCTCTGCATTAATGTTTTGATGTATAGTTTGTTTTAATTGATAATATTTCTTTTCATGTTCTCGTTCATAATAGCCATAATGTTTATAAATAAATGGTACTCGGTTAAATGCAATGGAAGTGTGTTTATTATTCTTTATTGTAAAATTAATCAGTGTTTTGTACAGTTGGCAAGGAACTGTCTTGTTATATTCTGGGGAAAAATATAAACTGGTCTTCAACATAAAAATATAAACTATTTTTTTCTTAACTGCAGTTAACACAAACATATTTGAGTCTTGAGAGCCTGTTTATGTTTTAATATGGTTACTTGGTTCTTGCTACACACACCAGGTTTTTGCTGCTTTGGCATGGGGGGATCAACACAGGATGTTTGTTTATGTGCAGGCCTTTGTTTTTTCGCTGAAGTTCAGTTTCTGATTGGGAAGTAACAGGTATTGGGTTATGATGCTCAATTGTTGGACCGTTTCCCCCGATGAAATGCTTTGTACGGATATAAGTGCCCTCATTAACCTTCTCTGGCCAAAAATTTTCCCGTCCACTAGACGCGCACGACGGTAATATATATAAATATATCAACAAGACGACTTGCACGGCTACCCGTCCACGTGCCCTGGCCTACTTTCTGCATTTCTTTGGATTGGAGTGTAGCTTTGGAAAAGGAATGAAAGACACGCCATTCATTCTTTCACGATCTCTATATCGGCTGTCTGAGTTGCACCTATCCCAGCAGCAATGTTTCGCGGGCATTCTGGTTCGATGTGATCGTAAATTATTAGGCAAAAACCGATTCAAAACATCATTCACGGTACGCTACAAACAGTTCATACAGCGTCGCTAAGGAAAAGCTTGTTACGGGTAGCAACAAGACGGGGTACGGGAAGAACTACTTCCGGGTCACCGGGAGACGGCCTATTGTCATTCGGTAGCTGGCACTGGCCATTGGGTGACACGTTCAAAGTGTTAATAACTGAAGCCATAGGAAATGATAGTATGATGCATTAAGTATTAATGTTGGATTAATGTTTGATGTTGAAATATAACATCGACAAGCCGGGAGTTATGGGAGATTAACTTCATGTAAACAAAACCAAAACTGTTTTAATACTTATATACATACTGACAACTACCGCTGGCGGCTTCTGACACATTATCTCGTGTTGCAATTTTCTCGACTGAATCTTCGACACATGTCTGACTGAGATATAAATGGACATGTTTGACAGAGGGGTAGCTTTTACAACAACATGAATGTCTGCTGTGATTTTGATCAACTAAGGTAAAATTGTTTATCAGCTGACAGCATCGGTCGGTTAATATGCACGGAAAGCTGGAAACATTCGTATCTGCAAAAGAATGTAAACAACTCTTAGACCTATTCAATGATATGGCATCCGTTTAATTGATGATCGTCCCCCAATCTCAGGTGGCTAATGAATCATGTATTACGTCTTTAAATGTGCAAAATATGTCTTTACAGAATGGACAAATACACACATTGTGCAGCTAAGATAAACTTCAGCTAAACACGTCTTGTTTTGGTGAAACAAAACAGGTACAGAAAAACTTCGCGCAGCGACCTTCGTACTGTTGCGAACTCCCGCTTTTCCAAGTCCTGTTCTTGTCAAATTGACCTCGCTTAGATGACCATCCCGATATTGCGACAACAGTTCCAACTGTGGTCGCCTAAGTGAGCGAAGACCATGCAACTGGCTCTGGGATTAATCCTGTTTACGCAATATTTAACTTTTGTTTCATTTTATGACAATAATTAGTTTTATGAATTATCAACTTGGTAGTATTCTTGACAAATAAATGTGAAGCAGCAGCTACATATACATCATTGCACACTGCTTCCTGATTGTCCCGCGGATGGTTGAATGGTAAAATGATTCACTTTGGTCATATGTAGACATTGAGGTCCACCATTTGCTTCTGACACAATGTCCGGTGCTGCAATGACGTTACTTCATTACTAAGGAACATGTCTGACTTGGATGTAGATGTGACGTGTTGTAGAAAGGTTTGGGTCGTATAACGATCTGTATCTGTACACCACGCCCACCAACCCCCCCCCCCCCCCCCCCCCCCTCCCCCCCCCTCCCAACCAACCCAACGCTTCATAACCACGGGAGCTCTGACCAGACACTGCATCTATGTCCATCTGATATCGATGGAACGGTTTCCATTTAATCAAATCTCTTTCTACCAAATGCCGTACGAGTGCATACATTGGGATCAATCATTCCGAGAAGGATTGCGGGTTATCAATTATCAGCGGGAGATTTTTATACTGCATGGCACTCACTGGCTGTTGCGAAGACGTACGCGGAAGGGTGGATATGATGGAATAGGGACGATGCTGCCTCAAGTAGGTGATGATTCTATTTCAAGTTTGATTTATCGAAATCAAGACATACTCTCTGACCAGTCTAAGGATTATTGCTACTGTAATTTAATTCCATTGCTTATAAACACGAGAGGACCCCCCTCTTAAGCAAGCTGCCTGTCGAACTGCATTACCCAAGAGACAAATCGTCAGCGACTGCGTTGATATCACGTGACGGAAAGATAAGACCGAGCTTGTCCCCCTGGGCGTCAGCCATTACCCTGGTACCAAAGAAAGATGGCACTACTCGATTTTGCGTGGATTACCGCGAATTAAATAGAGACCGATATCCCCTACCTCTTATCCTGGTCATGTTGGACCAAGTATGAAATTCTGTAATTTTTTGTTCGCTTGAACTAAAGGCGGGCTTAACATCAAACTGCTGTTGCTGAAGAGGAGATCGCTGAACCAGCATTCCCTTGCCGTCGCGGACTAAATGAGTTTACCCGTTTAGATTGTGCCCGCCGTGTTCCAGCGGACTACGAGCTGGGAGGTTTAATCGCTAACTGTGCAATGGTATACCTTGATGACATCGTTGTATATTCCCGTAGAATTCTGAACACCTTGAGGAGGTATTTAACAGATGACATCAGTTGAAGCCCTCCAAATGCGCCTTCGGTCTACCAGAATTTATTGGGATAGGTTGTCAATGCTCAAGGCATTCAAAGGTGGCAGCTATTGTCCAGCCACAAGAAACCCTGTAAGATGTTCGATCCTTCCTGGGGAAGGCGGAAATTCCAGAAAGTGACGGTAATTCTAGCAACATGTGTGAATTCATTTAAAAGATGGTAATTCTAGTAACAGGTAGGAATTCTAGAAACAGGCGGGAATTCTAATTGCATGTGGGAATTCATGCAACAGGCGGGAATTTTAGCAACAGACGGGAATTCTAGTAACAGGCGGGAATTCATGTAACAAACGGAAATTCTAGCAACAGGCGAGAATTCTAGAAAAAGCTGGAAATTCAAGTAACCGGCGGTAATTCTAGTAACATGCTGGAATTCTATTAACAGGCAGGAATTCTAGTAACAGATGGAAATTCTAAAAACCAATAGGAATTTTAGTAACAGGCGTGAATTTTAGTAACCGACGGGAATTCTAGTAACAGGCGAGAATTCTAGTAACCGACGGGAATTCTAGTTACCGACGGGAATTCTAGTAACCAATTAGAATTCTACTAACCGACGGGAATACTAATAACGTGCAGGAATTCTAGCAACAGTTCATTGTTAAATGAACATGCAACCAACAACACGAGCTTGTCGGCCAGCAATTTGTGACGCTCACGACTACCCAGAATCCCAGAATTCCTGCAATTCAACCCCGGAGGGAATAGGAATGTGTTTGGTGCGAGGGGCGTTCTGTTATCACCGACGATCACGCCGACGTTATGATTCACACATGTTTATGCATCGCGACGGAAAACTAAAACATTGATGAACGTTATGTCTTCATGAACGAGTCCAAGGGCCTTGTCGGTCAATGAAGGAATGATACTGTGGCCGCGAGAATGTGGGGGGTCTCTGATATATTCATCCAGGCGTCTTTGCGTTCGTTTGCATTCTTATTCGAGTACTTAATTGAATAAGGTAGCAAAACGCTACGTCGCGTATCGCCTCATTTCATGATATGATAACATTACAGTAACAGACAACAGCCTGTGATAACATTACAAGAGCAGACAACAGCCTGTGATAACATTACAAGAGCAGACAACAGCCTGTGATAACATTATGATAGCAGACAACAGCCTATGATAACATTATGATAGCAGACAACACCAACAAGATTGAAGACACCAGACACAGGAATATAATTGGCTGCTTCAATCTCGTCGCATTGGGCAGAGTATAATATGCCACCCCACATCCCACATATACAGATGTAGTAGTGTAGTTATAATAACATGGTGTACAAGTCAACCTTATACATATCACCATTACCAACAATGAGTGCAGAAATTGGGTCATCCAATGTCAAGGTTAACAATATGTACAGCAACATGTGATCACAGTGCCATGGATAATTCCTACAACAGATGGCTTAGGACAAAATACACATTGGATTGACAGGAGACATACTGCTACAACAGAGTTAGCTCTGTCGTCGTCAGGCAGCCAGACGTGACATGCGCTGTGATGGTGTGACCTGTGACCTTATAGAGCGCCGGCAGGTAGAGACAACGTGCACACGGCGCCGGGATAACAACACCTGGCTCACTGGACACTAATGGGCGACCATCCCCGTCCCTGGTTGGCCAGCACCTCCGAGACGTCAGCCGTGTGGACGTGGTGTGTTGCGATGACACCTCCCAGCAGTATCAGCTGTGAGTCACGCTGTGTCAGTACAGCGTCCGAGTGAAGGGAGGTGTAGCCCCGGGGGGGGGGGGTCGGGGGTCACTTGGTCTTATTCTGGATAGGGGTGTGCCCCGGGACCTCGAAAACCCGTTCCCGTCGTACAAGGTCAAAATGGCCAAAAGCATACCCCGTCGTACAAGGTATGATGCGAATGTATAACCCGTCGTACAGATTGAAGCTGAAAAACATATCCCGTCGTACAAGTATGAGGCCCAAAAACCCGTCGTACAAGTCGAGAGGCCGAAAAAACATACCCCGTTGCGCGGCACATATATACTACCTCTATACACTTAAGTGCCCCCCTTGTGAGTAGTGATATAGGTACCCCTTCGCACCCCGTTTTTGACGTCGAACGATGGACGAAGTGGATTGCGCAATATATTTTTCGCTGACGATCGCTTCCTGATTCGGTGCGATATTTTGGATGAGGTCATTCTATTTTTGGCAAGTGATTTCACCATCTGTTCAAATATTTTCCGTCCTTGAAATCTTTGCGACCTTGGTTTTGCGACCTCATGGAGGCGCGCTATTTTGGATGAGGTCATTCTATTTTTGGAAAGTGATTTCACTATGTCTTCGGATATGTCGTCATAGTTTGCTGAGCTAAGCTAAGTGATGGGATAGATGGTGTATATAAAACGGGAGAGTGTCTCAGTTCTGCGTTCAGTTATAATCATGGCTGGGAAACGGATGAGCGACGCGGACTTGTTAAAAGCAATAGAACAAATCGAAATGGAGGAAGTGAAACCACTATACACACGATACTTTGCACAGTATTCGATAGTGGTTTGGAATAAAGATATAGTGTTTTTGAAAAACAATTTCAAGAAATGTCACATAGAGTTGGGGATGAACTGTGTATTGGACTGTGGTTACGAAATAGCTGCTGTCACAGAAACAATGAAACAGTTAGAAGCGGGAGAGGAGAGTCGTGTCGAGGTCTCTATTGGTGCAGACGTGACGATGAGTGTTTGATACCCGATCCCTATGGTGCTGATAAAGAAGGGCCAGGTGACAATGCAAATGGACAGTTACTCGTGGTATATGTTTGTAGAAGCGTGGGAGGAGTTGAAACAGCTCTACGGAACCCACGTGGTGAGAGCGAAATTAATGGAGGAATATCTGATGGTGGTATACACAGACACGCTTGTCGATTTAATCGAAGTTCTAATACCAGAAAAATGCCATGGCTGTCAGATCGACCACCCGAGTCAGCGACAGCATAATCTTTGTTTGATGGCCGAACCTGAAGAACAAGTTCAGATGTGTATGGCGGATGCTCTCGAGCGTGTTGACGAACACTATGTATCAAGTTTATGGGAATTAAGTATAGGTTTAATTGACCCCTGCCCCTCGTGGATGGAACGTAGCAAATGGTTGTGTGTGGACTATAGGAAATATTGGTTGGAGTCGGTGAAATCAGACATTGGAATACGTGTAATTAACAGATTGTGTAATAAATGAGTGAAAATACAGGCCTGTGTTTGTTTCTTTTAATTATTATTTGGAATGTATGTTATAAAGAGTTCAAATTTGGTGGGTGGTCATTTATGGCTAAGATAGTCAGAGAGTAACATCAACATGACGGATGCGTATAGCAGGTGGTCTGTTTTAAAAGACAAGTTACAGATGCATGCACAACTAACTCGAGAACTGAGAGACAATAAGATCTATAGACAAATTAGTATAAATCAACAGCGCTTGATGGAGTATGGTTACGATTTTGATACGGCTCTTAGTAAAGCGATCGAAGCTAGAGAGTGTTTAATGGATCGTCAGTTAACTGCGTTCGTGTCTGAAGATGAGGTAGATTAATGTAATTATAATTATCTGATTATAAATATCGGTTAACAACAAGTTTACTGGTAGTAGAGTTTGAATCTTTAAAGTGACGACATGGATACTTGTGTAGAATGTGACGAATGTCAGAGAGTCGCTGAGACTCAACAACCATATAGACCCAAGTCACCTGCTCAGGGTAAACACAGAACCCTGAGGTTACGGCGTTGTCCTCTGTGTCAATGTGGGTTTGTAACGAAGGCGCTTTTGACCCAACACTTGAAATATCACTGTAATTATAAGCTCTACATATACAATCGAAACTTAAGGAAAACAACAGGCACAACAAAGCAGAGGAAGGTTGTGACTTAATCGGAAAGCTTAACTTCCACGTTCGAAGAACCCCACAACCCCGGTGTGCGTGCGATACCACGTGATTTACCGGATCTGAAATTAATTTGTCACGTGATCATGACAAACCGCTGACTACAGCTAAATCAATTCGTCACGTGATCATGAAAAAAGCGCTGACATCAGCTTAATTAAGTCGACACGTGATCATGAAAAACCCCTTACATTAGCTCGATCAGGGGATAAATAAGCCAACATGGACAGCTTTTTGTTTCATTCAGGATGGCAGAGGAGAACGGCGAGGAGTGTGATTACATTGATGGACCGTTGTATACCAGTCGTCGTAGTGGTCGCTTTCAAATTTCACAGTGGTGTAGTAACCCAGACCCCAATGATTTACACATTCGCGATCGATGGAGCGGACATCAAATAAAATTACCCTCAAATGCCTTTCTCAGAAGCGGGACGGCTCTTACATCACTCACCTTATCGTTGATTGACGCGGAAGCTGGCCAATCGGACGTTGATACGGAAGAAACCATTAGTGACGATGTAATTGGTCGAGTGAAAGCCCCAGCCCCCTATATTGAAATTACCCGTGAAAGCATGACCATGTGCTTTGATAGTTTCAATTGGTGGCAGCTCATAAAAGCTTACCAAGTTTAAGCAAGTGAGCAATGTAGACAAAAGTTCGCTTTGATGTTCTTGACCACATTTTGTTATTTTTTTATTCATACATAAATGGCTACCACTAACAAATTAACGCTGGCGTCTTTAAATTGTAAAGGACATGCTAGCGATCGTATAGCTTATATCAATTCATTGCTGCGAAATTGTAATATATTGTTACTCCAAGAACACTGGTGTTTACAAGAAAACCTTTGCTTATTAGAAAATCAATTGGATGATGTAACTGTGATTGGCGTATCAGGGGTCAATGAGGGTCAATTACTTATCGGGCGACCATATGGTGGTTGTGCCATCGCTTTTAAAAAGTCGCTTAGTTGTGCAATAGAGCCAGTGACGTCTGATTGTAATAGACTTAGTGCTTGCGTGATAACAGTACCTAACCACGCTAAAATACTGCTATCTCTGTATACATGCCTGTGCGACTCAAACTGTACAATTAATGTAGAATTGTATCGAGATGTGTTGAACGAGATAAGGTCGTTAATTGCGCTTAAGAATGATGTTGAATACGTTGTCATTGGTGGTGATTTTAATACTGACCTAAGAAGAGATAACTCAAGACACACTAAGCTGCTTAAGACATTTTGTGAGGTCGAAAGTATGAAATTTGGATTATTGAGCTCATGTTCAACTGTGAATTATACTTATGAAATTCATTTTCGTTTGTTACGTCTTGTATTGACCACTTTATTGTTTTGGATAATATGTTCCACTGCATTACCGATTATCATTGCTTACATGAAGGTCATAACCACAGTCCAGTAATTTTAGAGCTTGATATTCCTTTTGAATATGTGCCCATGCAGGGCAAAGTACTGCATACTTTGCCTTCTTGGAAATGTGCAAATGCATCTAACATTGAGGCGTTCAAAGGTCAACTCAATGATTTAATTGCTGATATAGAGTTGCCATACGAAGCACTGTTCTGACCATACCGACGCAATTATTTATTATTACGAAGCAATCCTTAATGCATGTCTATTAGCGGCACAAAAGGCTACTCCTTCTGTAAGACGGAAGTCAAAGACAGGCTGGAAAACCCTAGTCAATCCTTATAAGGAGCTGTCAATATTTTGGCATCATTTATGGGTCGACAGCGAAAGGCCAATTGTGGGCTGGGTGAAGGAGATAATGATAAAGACCAAAAGCGCAAATAAAAGAATTTCGAGACGTGTTGTCAGGAATCAGGACAAGTTATCTGTAGAACGCATGGCGGCAGCTTTAACAACCGATAGAATTCGTAATTTCTGGTGTGAGGTTAAGAAGAGAAGTGGTAAGTCACGTGTTGTGCCAGCAGTTGTAGATAATGTGAGAGGTGAGACTGGTATTCGTGAATTGTTCTCTACCAAACACAAAGAATTATTTAATAGTGTGTCATATAATGTTGATGATTATGAGCGATTAAGCGGTTTTGAATGACCAAGTTGAGCAAAGATGTAATTCAGGCAAATGCGAATCTGATCATTATATTTCAGTCAGTGATGTCACGGCAGCCGTGGAGAAAATTAAAGCTCATAAGGCTGACATTAATGAAAATGTAAATTCGGACCATATTATAAATGGCACTCGTGAATTGTTCACACATTTATCTTTGTTGTTCAATTCAATGATTGTTCATTCATTCACTCCAGTTGAAATGACAAGGTCGGTGTTTGTTCGGTTACTGAAAATCAAAACGAAATCGGCAAGCGACAGCAATAACCCTCGATCGATAGCGCTGAGTAGTGTTGTAGGCAAGGTTTTAGATAACGTTATTTTGTCAAAGTATTCAAATGTTTTAAGCACCAGTCAACTCCAGTTTGGTTTTAAACCAGACCATTTCACTTCTCAGTGTACCTATGTAGTTCAAGAAGTTATATATTTCTATGTCAATCAAAAATCGCCTTGTTATGTTGTGATGCTAGACGCATCGAAGGCATTTGATAGGGTTAATTATGTTAAATTGTTTCAATTATTGATAGGTAGAGGTTTGTGTCCTACTATTGTAAAGTTGCTCCTTTATATGTATTTCAACCAATCGTTGTTAGTTAAATGGGGCTCTAATGTGTCTGAGGCATTCCAATGCAGTAATGGCATAAAGCAGGGCGGGGTGTTATCGCCGATTCTTTTCGATTCTTTTCGGTATATCTATTGATGAGCTTCTTAATCGTCTTGAACGTAGTAATGTTGGTTGTCATGTCAGTCATCAGTTTATGGGTGCATTTGGATATGCTGACGACTTAACACTCCTTGCTCCCTCAGTCACTGCTGCCGAGCTTATGATTTCAATATGCGAATACGCACAAGAATACAATGTAATGTTCAATAGTGACAAAGTATGCTGCTGTGCTACAATATTCCACAGTGTTATACCAATCTCGAATTACGGCGGAATGGAGCCATTTTACAAAAGTACTCTAAGGTTGTTCATATAGGCAGTTATGTTGGTTACGAATATAAAACGATGCGAATATCAAAAAAGCCGTAAGATAATTATCGTACTAACATTTTGATGTCCAGATTCGGCTTTCACCGCACCGACGACCGCACTGGGCTATTTGATACCTTATGTACATGCTTCTATGTAGTCCTTTATGGCAACTGGATTTAAAGTCACTTGAAAAAATAAGTGTTGCTTGGCGAAAGTGTGTAAGGAGTGTTCTTAAGCTTAATAGAAGAACTAGGTCTCGTTTTTTACCGCTGCTTGTAGGCAGACCAGATATACGCACTCAGCTATTGTTACGTTTTGTTAATTTTTGGGTTAAATGCACCATTAGTAACAACCCAAAAGTTTGACTTGCTACTATGCTCACTAATGTAAGCTCATCTGACCACGCCCTCCACAGTAACGCAAACAAGAAGGTACTAGGAAAGATGAAGGACGAGTGCAGCGGTGTCCCCATCAAGGAGTATGTAGGCCTGCGCCCAAAGATGTACTCCATCCTGATGTCGACCCGGAAGAAAATCAAGAAAGCAAAAGGCGTAAAAAAGGTAGTGGTCAGGAAACACCTGCACCACGCCCAATACCTTGAGTCGCTGTTCGACCAGAAATAGATTCGCCATGGGATGAACATGCTCCGGAGTGACAGCCACAAGATATATGGGCTGCACGTCAACAAGTGGTCCCTCTCCCCCTTTGATACAGAGTGCTGGATAGCTCCGGATGGTGTAGACTATCTAGCCTTTGGGCACACTAGATCGATAAACTTGTTCTCCTCAGGGGTGACCCCCTCAGCCAGTCTGGGCATGGTAGGGTTGGCCTTCTCCTTCCGAGAGGGGTTGGGCCCTACCTCCTTCCCCCGCGCAGGCCCCCGTCCTCTTCTCAAGAAGGCGCTTGTGGTTAACCCTTTCGAATCCACAATCCATACACAGCCTTAGGTTATTTTTTATGCCCTTCTGACACTCACCACAAAGCCGATTTAGAATCCCCTGTTTAATCTTAAACCTTTGCATTGCACAAAAGTCAAACTTACAGGGCCTGTCACAAGGGTCTCTCTTCCCGAGTAATATCCAGGGACACTTTCCAGTTGCTTCAGTAGTATAGATGTTAGCGGTACTGGCACACCTATCTCATATGATTATGGCACACCTATCTCATATGGTGCAACCCAGAAAACACACATATACAGGGTGACTCACATGACCCAGCGAACCGCTCGCACCTCCCCCACCATATGAGCCCAGCCTTTCCAGCCCCTATGGTATAGGCCCACACCAGTAGTTAGTCACCGTAGAGGTCATTGAGTGATAAATATCTGCGACCGTCGCTGTAAGTTCCATTTTTCACGCGGTTGAGGTCCTGTATAAACTGGGCAACCTTAGCGTCGTTCTTCTCGATAAAGTCGGGATTGGGACGAGCAGTTATCAATCTCATCGTAAAGAGCTTCCAACAGTAGAAAGCCCCTGTCGGCCTCTCTGTGGTCCCACTCGGTCTTCCCAACCAAGGACCGTGATGCTCCTGTTCCAAGCCCAGACAACTATTAAACCTCCCGTTCGCACTATAGTCACCGTCTTCAAGCCCCTCCACCCCCGCCCAACCCCAAGCCACCGTCTCCTTATACTTCTTCTGATCCTTGTGATACACCTGGTTATACGTCTCAGCTCTCCCCAGGTCCTCAAAGGAGCACAACCTGAAAACGCAGTCGACAAACACCCCGATGGTTGCCACCGGACTGTGGTGCAACCACAACAGAACCAACAGGCTTATACATATTCGGAATCACCCTCCCAGGACTCCGAGTGTAGGGGCACTTTATCTCGAGCAGTACAACCTCCTCAGGATGCCCCAGACAGACAGCATCCACTCCAACCCACCGGATCGGGAGCACACAAAAGCCATCCGGAGAGTAGGCCGTCGCGCCGCCATCAATATAGATATTATTTCCGTAGACCTTGGTGTCGTACACCTTCTCCAATACTGCAATTGTAACCTCCTCAAAAGTCGTACCCCAGATGCAGGGTGTGCTAAAGCGAACACCCCCGTTGCTAGTTTTTTCTGTCAGCTTCTTGCTATAGCTGCTGAAGTAGTTTTGCCCTATGATAGAGGAGTAGTCACTTCCTCCAACGCAGCCCTTCCTCGTGGTCTCCCACTGGTCCGTATTTTGTTTGACTCCAGTATGATCGTTGCAGAAAGATTTTATCGCCGCCTCCATTATATCTAGCAACCCCCACTCTTCAAATGGACTGTCAGGGTCATACCTTAGCAGGTCTAGGGGGCGAATCTGCCGCTTTCAATCATTTTGCTTTAATGTCACTTTTCATTTGACTGTATTTCATGATCTCGACCGAAACGAGCTTAAACTCATCATCTGAGATATACCCATCTTCAAGCGCCGCCGATACAATGTCAGCAATGGTATTCAATTTGCTCTGAGCGAGAATGCGGATCTTGTCATGATTTTTCAACTTAATGGTCAGACGCCGACTGATGAATTTTCCAGCAATTACAAGTAGCCCACAAGCGGCTCCAGTAGCACCCAACACTGTGGCAATAGGAATGGCAACTACTGTAGACATTACACCTGCACCACTTGCGCCAAGACACATACCCACAGCAACTAAAGCAGTGTCTACAGCGTCCACTGAGTTTACTGCACATCTATATTTTTTGTACATAGCACCATATTTTTCAATTTCTTTCTCAAGGTATTGCTTCTTAAGACTGATCTCATTCAGCCGATAGGAGTGCCCCAGATCACATGGAGGAGGCTCCGGATTTAACGGTGCAGTCGTTGGTTGTTGTTTCATACTGTCTTTGCATACATAAGTCTATATATTCAGTTCAATTAGGAGTGAAGCTACAGACCAAGTCGCCCCTCTGTTTTGTGTGGTTGTATAAAAGTTAATAACGTTGCCTTGTTCTAGCTGTAAAGGCTGGTCTAAAGTTATTACAACAGCCCGTTGGTTAGCAGGCTTACTTATTCCTACCACTTGATTCGTTCCATTAATAACAGGAACGACTGCTATAGTACCAGCATCAGCACCAACACCCGAAGACAACCCCATACGAATGATCTTGCCATTACATAACATGGTATATCCACAGCTTGAGTCTTGTGAGTCTCGACCCCTAGCCCCATGGCCAAACGACCACTCATATCCTCTGCGAAGGGGGCCACTTGCTTCTGCCCATATAGTAATGAGTGGTTTCGTCTTTTCATCTACGTATCGTCTCAGGTACCTGTTCTGCTGTCTATATTCAGCATCAATATATTTTTTATGAACAGCATCCTTCGGTGAAATCGGGTCTCCCAACTCAACGATTTTATTATCTCCCATTTCAAGGTCTCCAGTCATAGTACCGCCACTTTTATCCATTTTTTTTTAGTCACCAATAGATACATAGGTCTTTGTGGCATATTCCGATAGGTCGGCACCCTAAACAGTGCTTGCCGGTTTTTGCCTAGGTCCATAAATACTCGTTTTTATTGACATCTTGTAAATTCAAGAACAACGCTAACAGGTAAGTCGTGGTTATCTAATAGCCTTCCTTTATTATCGCGTAACTGAACCTTTAACTCATGCACTGTTCCGCTAGTAACACGCTTACAGACAGGATTAGCGATGTTCGTGGTTATAATATCACCGAAAGAGCCACACTCTAAGCCAACAACTTCAAGAAGCGTAGTGGGCGCACCATCTAGCATGTTGTGTGTGGTACTGACTTTATTGAGGTGAACATAAATTGTGTTAAAGATGCTAAAGTTGATGGTCCGGTAGGCGGTGTAAGTACCTGAAGGTATCCACCCGAGGCCGTCATCAAGACCCAACATTTTTAACACTCCGTCTGATATATTCACAGCCCCATTGTCTGGAACTGTTAGGGTAATAAACCCATTTGCAGCATCAACTTCCAAACCGATACCTAATGGTGTAATCTGCTCCTGAAGAAGGCTGAAACTCCAGAGACCAGGTTTTAATTGGACAGATCCTCCCTCTTCTGAAGTTCTTGACCGCCATACAATGCTTTTTTTTATTTCGAGATTGTACCAGCCCACAGTATACGTGATTGACCTTAGGCCAACACATAAACCGCCCGCAGTGTTGTCAATAGGTTTTTGCAGGGACACAGCGTCGCCGCTTTGAACATTAGACAGAGTGTGATACATAGCACTATGAATAAACAAGCCTTTAGTTTCAATAGAAAAGCTACATATGAAACGGGCGGGGTGTATCCAGCCTCATATGGTGTGGGAGATAAACTAACCCGACAAACAATTCAAGTTGTTCACAATGGTGGTACATTCACAGCAAAGTTTCCTGATCTATTCAGTAACTATAAGGTGCCGCCGGTAACAGCGGACAAAGTAGTAAAAGACTGGTTGACAAATCCAATGCAGTTTAGGCAGAACCATTTAAACTTTGCAGTGTGGTGTGCAACAGCTGGCTGCGGCGTGTCCTCCCAGGACCACCTCGAGGCTGGGATTCCACTCGTGAAAGCTCTCTACACCTTTCACCTTTATTACACAGTGCGTCGCCTATTAGCAGAACTGCAAGCGCCTCTACCTCAGGATCATGCCTATGACCCCTATAACAATACATATGACAAGAGGGCATATGAGAGACTCTGCACTAACTTTGGTGTTCAACCAAACACAGACTGGCGCCAGAAGGCAACCGTAGCTAATAGTGGTCTTGGTATCTTATATGCACATGATGCGTATGGTTACGGGAGTGTCGTCAAGGTTGCTGGTCGAAACGTTCGTTATGACCCTACACGGATGGCCTTTGAGGCGGAAAAGGATACAAAGACAGGTTTTGCTCACGCGAAAAACCTACAATCCTTTCAGGAGAGAATGGGTGCTGTTTTACATCTAGCACAGGGACCTGAAGCAGACGAGGCCTGGAGTACCTTCATACTGGACACGTCTGAGGGTTTTACACAAACCGGCATTGAGCGAATTAACGACAGCATCAGGACCTATGTATGGGCCATTCTTGAGGCTCAGGCGCAGACCCACTCAGAGATACTAGGTGTTGAAACGTCCTTTGATGCCCAAAAGCAATTTAAGGCCAACGTTGAGGATGCCATCAACTCCCCAGTGGATATTCCTTCATCTATCCGACGGTATCAGAACGTCCTCCAGAATGCCTCTTCAAAGGTTGATTATGTGTTTGGAACGGGCCTGTACATGGCTCCGTCTGATATGAGCCTCGCCATTGGAGACGTTGCTGGGTACAACAATCTGATTACCATTGCAACTGAGGAGCGGCATATAGGCAGCAATGCTGATGTCAACTCGGTTCCGGTGGTTCCGGATAGAGGAAGCTTTGACCTTCCGCCAGATACAGATATGGAACTCCCCTCTCCAGGGCCGGCCCCTATGGCCAAGACCGGTCTGCATGGGGCGCACGAGGATGAGAAAACCGCTCTTATTATAGGCGGAATCACTATAGGCTTAGCTGTGCTTTGGTTTGCTACGTAGTAAGTCACAGAGTATCAGGAGGATAACTCCCCCCACCACCACAACTGCGGCCCATACATGTTCTGCCATCCAACCAGCCACCTTTGCAGCTGACGTAAGCAGCCATGATACGATGGAGCCAATGATTCCTGGAAGGGCAGCTGCTGCCTTACCGGCTAGGCCCTTCAGGACGTTTGCCAAGGAGTTCAGCTGTTTTTTAATCCATTCCTTTACACCAGGCTTATCAGCTGGCGTCGGCGTTGGTGCCGGGGTTGGACTAGTGCTCCCTCCGCCCGTCAAAGCAACTACAAGGGTCGAGATTGTCAATCCAATCGCAGTGAGTACGGAGGCGATTGTTATACCTTGCTCCCGGAACAGAGTGCGTACACGCTCAGCTAGCGTTGTGTCCTCGTTAAGAAGTCTGTTGATCGTTTCCCTGATGCGTTAATTTGGGTCCTTAGACGGTTACGGTTTTCAGAGGCAGCCTCAATACGGGCACGCCGCAGGTCCTGCAGCTCTGCAAGCTCATTTGCTTGGAATCTCCATGCTCGACTATCACCCCTCCCTTCCTCCTCCAGGCTTGCCATTTTAGCTTCCCGCTGTTTTATATTCCTTTCTATCTCAGCTATCTTAGCTAGGTTATTGACCAGCTCACCCCTCTGGGTCTGCATAGCCTTATCAAGCCCCATAAGCTCTCTGAGTGGTAGTTCGTTGTCTGTTTGTGTGCCTAGGTCTTCTATGGCGTTATGAACGCCCTCTATGAAGCTTGTTTCTTCCACACCACCTTGCTCTGTCATGGCTTCGGGGCTGCTCATTTCTAACTTTGGAAGTGCAGCTTCCGCTTTAGCAGCAGCTTGGTCAACGCCTTGTAGGGCTTTTGCTGCCATTGTGGATAGTTCAGGGGTCACTCCAAGAGCCCGAGCAAGCTGCGTACCACCGTAATCTAGGATACTCGGCCCCACTTAACCCAAAGGTCACCTTGTTGAGACGATCTAAACTCCAGAGTGGCCTGCAGCCCATGCTTAGACACTGCCTTCTCCCACCTCGTAACTAAGACTTCAGTTTCTTCTTTGGAACCCACCTGATCTTCTGTTAACCCAGCAGGCGTTTCAGCAATAGCCCAAGGTGGAATAATCGTACTCGACGTATCTAAAGTTTCGTCAATCAGGTTAGTCTCCTCATCATCAAAGTTAGTCTCATTACTCTCCCATCCCATAGCCCCCTCCTCATCTGCGTCGTCAAATCCGGGGTTATCAAACTCCATGTCTGTGTGTTAAAGATATAAGTGTAATTAAGCATTCAACATGACGAGTACTTACGGACGCAAACTAAACCCACACCGCCGGATACGCGAACCCCTTGGGGTAAAGGGCGTGCGACAATCTGTAGTCGTTACAAACAATCCAAGCACTATTGACCAGAACCAACAACTGCTGGTTCGCTTCCCCAATCTAGGCGCAGACGACGTCATTGTCCCAGGGACAGCACGGCTGGCCTTTACAATCACGCTGACATCGACTGATGTTTACAGCAGCGTTGTGCAAAACCTGGGCCGCGCCGTGGTTAAGAAAATGACAATCAAGATTTCTGGCAATGAGGTCATGTCTATTGATGACAGCGATATGTGCCACTGTTACCACGACTTGTGGCGGACAGCACAGGAGAGACAGGGCCTTCAGTACCAGGGCATTGACACATCAGATGATAGAAACGCAACTAAGATACGACTGGGGGCAGGAGACAAGGTTGATACCGAGGAAGAGGACAAGGCGGTAGCCGATGTTTATAGTAACAGGTTCTACCTTCCGCTTGATTTTGAACTCCTCGAGAGCCACATGCCATTCTACCAGAGTGCGCTTAGTGATAGACTGGAATACGAGCTCACATTCAACGACTACAACCGCGTGATTCACGCAACAGGCGACACCGCTTCAAGCTACAAAATTGATGTCATCTCGCTGGAGTATGACATGGTTACCCAAACAGAGTTGACCCGCATGATACGCACCCAGTACACAGGTCGACTCTCGATTCTGTATGACCGTGTGCTTCGTCACAGGAAGCTTGTATACAATAAAAGAGATACACTGTGGAACATCAACCTGAGCGTGCCGGCTCGCAGCATGAAGGGCATCCTACTGCTCTTTGAAGACCCGACCAATGCCTCATTCGCTAGGAAAACAGAGTCGTTCTACAACCCAAAGATTACAAAAGTTGAGGTGACCATTGAGGGCATCCCCAACCAACTCTATGCCCAAGGCATGCGTGGCTACCAGCAGTGGGATGAGGTGAAGAAGGCCTTTGCAGCAACGAGTAAACGAGACCCCAGTGTAGCAATAGCTGCAAAAGACTTGGCATTGTCGGACGTGTCCCTAGGAGAGTACCTAACCTATAAGTATGCTCTGTGGCTCGACTTAAGGACGAGCGATGACGACCAGATGCATGGTAGTGGCAGGGCCGTGGAGAATGCGTCTAAGGGTATAACCATTCAGCTCACGAAAAAGTCACAGGCAGCCGGCGCATTGAACATCTATATGTATATTGTTATGGATGCCTAGCATCACATTAAAGATGGGAGGTTCGCTGGCGCAGTTTACTAAGATTCCCCTAGTACGACGGGATTAGACAAAGGACAACTCGGGGGGAGAAGAGTTAACATTTCCAGATGGTCCCTGTTGGGCAATTATTTGTGGGCAGACAGGATGTGGGAAAACCGCATTTATCCTCGACCTACTTGAAGGGCCCTTCTTCGGCGCCTTTAAGCATATTGTAATCCTCTGCCCTACCATACGTTTCATCAAGGCTTATCAGACGCGGTCATGTGTGTGGGATGATTCAGAGGTGTACATGGTTGACCCAGGGAAGCGGCTCCATGACCACTTGAGGGCTTTCTACCAACGCCCTACGAGAGAATGATGTGATTCCAACGAGTGAAGAACGTACCACAGTACGCCATCTACTAGCAAAGCCCAAGCACGCAAATCTGCTGCTGAAGACTGATCAACCCACTGGATATATGCTGTCAATTGAGGTGGGCCGCTGCTTCAGTAACCAATTAAGGTTTCTTCATCTGGGGAGCAGTGCGATATATAAGACTTCGAAAGGTGTATACGTATATTCACGGATACTGATACCATTATTGATCAACTCCTTGAACAGGACTCGACTAGCTTAGGTGCTTACTAAGAGCTATCAATTGGACAAATAAATTTAGTAAGTAAACATGGAAGAAACGAACACGAATCAAGGGGAGACAACACCGGTGGAGATAACGTCAGTGACAAAAAACGCTAAAAGGGTTGCGGCAGGACGGAAGGGTGCTGCAGCTCGAAAAGCCAATCAAAATAAGCTTCTGAGAGAGCTCCGAGAGGCTAAAACAGCGCTTATAGATGGTAGAGACGAAGCTGTCGAGCCAATATCAACGAGCAAACCTATGAAAAGGTGGACGTGGCCAACATGGGCTGTGCCTTTGGGTGTCGGCGGTGTTGGCGTGTTTGCATTGTATTGCTACAGGCACCAGATGGTAGCCTCACACCCTAAACAGGTTGTGGTACAAAAGCCTCCAGACGCTCATTTAAAGGATCCGTTTTATATGGAATAAGATAACAACACCAATTACTGATGGAAAAATGCTCGTAAACGCTCTGTACCACGGTGTAGTTGTTTCCGGTAATTCAACAGGCTATGCCAAGCTTGCTAAGATGGCTCTGGGTGGTGGGGTGCCACGTCTTGATTTCACCCCACGCGACCTGGCTATGGCTGTTGCCGATGTATCACTAGCTATGGCCACAAAGGATATGCTAATTAAACAAGGAATCTTCCCAGTTGATATACTGAAGTAATAGCCACACTCGCGCTACTTGTTGGGGGTGCTCTTGTTAACGCCCTTGCATTCTCTGGGAGCAACTTTTTATTCTCTAAATTACGAGGCAGCCAAGTGGACGCGGAACGTAAACGCCTGATCTGCTCAGGCAGCATGGGCCAAGAAGAGATCTGAGCGCTTAGACTTCATCAATGAGCAACTGCGCCGCCAGGGACATGCCGAGCATACTTTTAGGGATGCGGACGAGGCTATGCGTGAGTACTCCCTGATTACGGACTATAAAAGAGGCTAAGGAGGTCGCAGGTGCACTTGAGAGGATATACAAACGAGGACCGCTGCATTGGCCTAAACTACTTCAGGTGGACCCCGGACGGGAGTTTATGGGTGCAGCGAATCAGCTGTTAGTAAAACATGGAGTATCAGTCAGGCGTGGCCGTGTGAATATCCATCGAGACCAGGGTATAGTGGAACGCTTTAACCGAACCCTTGCTGAACGACTCTTTGGTCACCAGTATGCCGTAGAGTTAAGGGATACTGGAAAACGATCGACTGAGTGGGTTTCTCGACTGCAGGCTGTAGTCTCTGCGATAAATAATGAGGTGACCCGCTTGACTGGAAAAAAACCTAAAGATGCTATAAAGGCAAAACGAGTTGCACAAAAGCCCTCTGCAGTCGTACCAGGGCGCCCTCTGGGGGTCAAAGAGCAAAAGCATCCCTCTGATGTTGGCGTTCGCTACCTCTACCAGCCTGGTGAGGCAGAGCAAGACCATCGGCGGCGGGCCACTGACCCTGTGTGGTCACTCAATGTTTACCGGATTGGAAGCTCTGTCACTAAATCTGGTGAGCCTGTACTATACTATTTGCTGGATGGACCTCTCCGTGGCTTTGTAAAGGAGGAGTTGCTTGTGGTGCCGTCCGATACCCAGTTGCCGACAGACGGTATTATCAATTAGACTAATAGATATCTATATATATAACAATGGTAGTATTTGACAATAAGTGCCCATGGATATTGCTCGGAAAGAAAGTCCCCTGTAACAGGCCCTGTACGCAAGAGCAAGAGTTTTGTGGATTACACAGATATAAGATAAAACATGGTGTCATTAATCGTCTTTGTACGGGTTGTCAGAAGGCTATAAAAAATAATAAGGTAGGATTGTGCATGGATTGTGGGTTCGATAAAGTCAACCACAGTCGTCTTCGTCTTGCCCAAAAAATTGTTTCACAACGGCCTATAGCTGGGGTCACTGACTCGCCAGTCGGCGCCACTGAACGGGGATTCCCCACTGTATAAAAATAGAAATCTTGTGGCGCTGTCAACAGCATGGTTTGTCGGCTAGGCCTATGTGCGACGAAGCTTGGCACCTTGTCAGAGACGGGTGTTTACTGCATAGGTCAAAGTCCGCTCGCTGTATTGTTGTTGCCTTTTGTGTATCAACGAATTCCCTTTTAGACTAATGGAACTGTATAGTAAACATGACTCATAATCAGCGAGCACGTGAAGCCCAAAACGATTATGTTTCAATTCACGGTTTTCAGCCTCCTTATCCACGCTCTAAGGCTGCACTCAAAGCACTCCAAGTGCGTAATGGATATGACCGTACATACAAGGAGATGTTGGCTAGATTAAAGGCTGGGGTGCGTGCCACCCCTGTCCCCACTGCTGCCCCACTAAGACCAGTCCCTGCCCCACGCAGACCTGTCCCTGCCCCATGCATCCCCACAACCCAGTCCCCAGTCCCCACAGCGCGTCGAAATATAACATTAAGCCGCTCTTAAGACTCTTAGAAGGAAAAGGCGTGGACTATCCAACACCTATCTCGCAGATTGAGAAGATAGAAAAACATGCTAAAGTAGGCGGCTTGAATGTCTTTGGCTGGGATGGAAAGGCCGCCATCGTTCACCGTATCAGCAGACAGCCTGGTCCATGTATAAACCTCATGCTGATTGAGGAGGACGGTAGGTTTCTTTACACGCAGATCGAAGACCTGAACCGCCTGCTGTATGACCAGAGTAAGTACGAGCACCGCAAGTTCTTCTGCGAGCGATGCTTGCATGGATACACCACTGAGAAACTGCTCCTGGCGCACAAACCTGAGTGCATGGGTATCGGGCAGACTGCTGTGCGAGTTGACATGCCTGAGGAAGGGAAGAACATATTATCCTTCCAGAACTGGCAGAAACAGCTTGCCGTCCCCTATCTTATCTATGCCGACTTTGAGGCGCTGACAGTGAAGCTTCCGGGACCTGCGACTAATCCTGGTAAGAGCAACACGCAGAGA
Organism: Urechis unicinctus; assembly: GCA_034190875.2. NCBI lineage: Eukaryota > Metazoa > Annelida > Polychaeta > Xenopneusta > Urechidae > Urechis > Urechis unicinctus. Next base: position 71,516,709 of record CM067354.1, on the reverse strand, counting down.
ACGCAGGAGCATGAGCCATGTGGTTACGGCTATGTGGTTGTCCGATGTGATGGACAGACAGAACCCCCTGAGGTTTATAGAGGAAGCGATGTTGTGGAGAAGTTCTTACAGGCTCTGCAGCAGGAGGAGCAAAAGATCAAAGCAGTTCTGTCCAAGCCTGTCCCTATGCAGATGACTCAGGAGGATATAAGGGCACATAAGGCTGCAACTCACTGTCATGTGTGCAAGAAAAAACTGGGCCGTGACTCTGTACGCGATCACTGCTATATAACAGGCTTGTACAGAGGGCAAGCCCATAACGTGTGTAACCTGAAACTTCGGCTGAGTCCCAAGACAACACCCATCCCTGTGGTGTTTCATAACCAGCGGGGCTACGACTCCCATCTCTTGATGCAGGGTATAAGCAAAGTGGAGGGCAATATCAACTGCATCCCAAATAACATGGAGAAGTATATCTCCCTGTCGGTCGGACAGTTGCGCTTCATTGACAGTGCACAGTTCCTCCTAGCCTCGCTCGTCAAGCTTGTGTCTGCTAACAACCCAGATGCCTTTGCTGTGACGACGGAATACGAGCCAGACCAGATGAAGCGGCGATGCTGCTGTGTAAGGGAGTGTATCCCTATGAGTTCATGGATGGCTGGGATAAGTTTGATGCTCCACTGCCGCCGATCCATGATTTCTACAGCAAGCTCTCTGAACAGGGTATATCTGCTGCAGACTATGAACACGCCCAGAAAGTCTGGAACGCGTTCGGTTGTAAAAACATGGGGGACTACCATGACCTTTACTTACGCACGGATGTACTGCTCCTGGCCGATGTGTTTGAAACATTCCGGAAAACCTGTCTTAAGCAATACGGGTTGGATCCGGCCCACTACTATACCAGCCCCGGTTTGTTGTGGAATGTGCTTCTTAAGAGCACAGGGGTGGAACTCGAGCTTCTCACAGATTATGACAAGCACCTGTTTATTGAGAAGGGGCTGCGCGGTGGGATAAGCATGGTATCACATCGCCACGCTAAAGCGAACAACCCATAGGTGGAGGGCTTTGAGCAGGATAAGCCAGTGAGCTATATCCAGTACCTCGATGCCAACAACCTGTATGGGTGGGCGATGAGCCAAGCCCTACCTACTTCGGGTATTGAGTGGGTGGAACGGCCTACCTACTTCGGGTATTGAGTGGGTGGAACGGCCTGAGAACCTAGAGATCCAGGACCATCCCGATGATGCTGAAACGGGGTATATACTTGAGGTGCGCTTGTCTTTGACCAGAGTCCATGGATGGAGCCTTACATAAGGATGAATACAGATCTGCGCAAGGCCGCCAACAGGGACTTTGAGAAGGATCTCTATAAACTTATGAATAACTCAGTCTTTGGTAAAACGATGGAGAATCTCCGGAGGCGAGTCGACGTTAAGATTGTGCGCTCATCAGGAAAAGAAAAAATACGTAGGCTTGTGGCCAGCCCCGCCTATGCTCGACAAAAAGTGTTTGACGATGATCTAGCTGCCCTGCATATGCACAAGACTCGCTTAGTGCTGAACCGTCCGGTCTACGTTGGCATGTGTATTCTGGACCTCTCCAAGCACTTGATGTATGACTTTTACTACAATACCATGAAGGCTAGATATGACAGTAATATTAACCTGCTTTACACAGACACAGACTCGCTGCTGCTTGAGATCCGTACCACTGACGTCTATGCTGATATGAGGGAGGATGGGCATCTCTTTGACACTAGTAACTTTGACCCTTCTCATGCCCTGCACAGTGACAAAAACAAAAAGGTTCTGGGTAAGATGAAGGATGAGTGCGCTGGCGTGCCCATCAAGGAGTACGTTGGTTTGCGCCCTAAGATGTACTCTATCCTGATGTCTGATGAGGGCGAGATAAAAAGAGCTAAGGGTGTGAAGAAGGTGGTGGTGAAGAAGCATCTACGACACGCTCAGTACGTGGAGTCACTGTTCGCCCAAAAGCAGTTTCGCCACGGAATGAACATGCTCAGGAGTGACTGCCATAAAATATATGGGCTCCACGTTAACAAGGTGTCTCTCTCCCCCCCTTGACTCAAAGCGGTGGATAGCTCCAGGTGGTGTAGACACTCTGGCCTATGGGCACGCGTCGATATGTTGAACATATGAGAGCTGAGGTATAGAATGAGCACCGATGAACATATTGGGGTGGCCGATCTGCAAGCAGATGTGGAACATATATGGGAGAAGAAGGTGGACCTTGAGATTGAGGTGAGGGATTTGGAATCAAAGTATGAGGACCTTTTGGAGCGCGTGAGTCGTTTAGAAGAGCTTATTCCTCAGGGTCCTGGTGTAGAGGAGAAGGTGAGGGAATTGGAATCGAAGTATGAGGACCTTTTGAACCCCCTTTAGTCGTTTAGAAGAGCTTATTCCTCAGGGTCCTGTTGTAGATGGTTGACAATGCTGTCGCCCTCTTTAGTGGGCCTATACCATAGGGGTTGGAAGGGCTTGGCTCATATGGTGGGGGGAGGTGCGAGCGGTTCGCTGGCTCATGTGAGTCACCCTGTATATGTGTGTTTTCTGGGTTGCACCATATGAGATAGGTGTGCCATAATCATATGAGATAGGTGTGCCAGTACCGCTAACATCTATACTACTGCTTCCATTACTACCGATCTTTCTTTTATCTAATTGATAATGCCGACTGGTGTCAGCATTATTATTGGACGCCACCACAAGCAGCTCCTCCTTTACAAAGCCACGGAGCGGTCCATCCAACAAATGTTATAGCACAGGCTCACCAGATTTAGTGACAGAGCTTCCAATCCGGTAACCATCGAGTAATCATATATGGTCAGTGGCCCACCGCCAGTGGTCTTGCTCGACGTCACCAGGCTGGTAGAGGTAGCGAACGCCAACATCAGAGGGAAGCTTTTGCTCTGTGACCCCCAGCGGGCGCCCTGGTACGACTGAAGATGGCTTTTGTGCAACTCGTTTTGCCTTAATGGCATCTTTAGGTTTTTTCCCAGTCAAGCGGGTCACCTCATTATTTATCGCAGTGACTACAGCCTGCAGTCAAGAAACCTACTCAGTCAATCGTTTTCCAGTATCCCTTAACTCTACGGTGTCTAAAGAGCCGCTCAGCAAGGGTCCAGTTAAAGCATTCTACTATACCCTGGTCTCAATGGATATTCACTCGACCGCGCCTGACTGATACTCCACGCTTTACAAGCAGCTGATTCACTGCTCCCATAAACTCCCGTCTGGGGTCTACCTGAAGTAGTTTAGGCCACCCCAGCGGTCCTGGCTTGTAAATCCTTTAGAGTGCACATGCGACCTCTTTAGCCTTTGTAGTCAAGGGCTCGGCTGCCTTGTAGCGCAAGGCCACATCCACCACAGTTAGAGCATACTTGTAAGTCTGGCGCTTTACAACGTCATGAGGAAGAAATAAGAGATCGGCTTGGTGAACCTCATTAGGGACAGGGACATCAAACTTTGGTCTGGGAATATGTTTTGGCACTGGCAGGTAGATTTGCCATATAGCTTGCTTCTACTAGCAAGCCTGTATGCAACCAACCCAGTCACAGCCATGCCCAGTATAATGAACGCCACCTCACGCCCTTTTTGACCTTCTGAGGGCTCGTAGAAGTCTGAAGCCGCGGCTCAGCATCCAGCTTGTCGAAGGTTTTACCCGTCAAGGTAAGCATAGCCTCGTCCACATCCCGAAAAGTATGCTCGGCATGTCCCTGGCGGCGCAGTTGCTCATTGATGAAGTCTAAATGCTCAGTTTACCTCTTGGCCCATGCTGCCTGAGCAGATTGAAGCCGCTCGATTGCCATATCATGGCGTTTACGTTCTGCGTCCAGTTGATCGCCTCGTAACTTAGAGAATAAAAAGTTGCTCCCAGAGAATGCAAGGGCATTAACAAGAGCACCTCCAACAAGTTATGCGATTGTGGCTATTACTTCAGTATATCAACTGGTATAATCCCTTGTTAAATTAGCATGTTCTTTGTGGCCATGGCTAGTAATACATCGGCAACAGCCATAGCCAGGCCGCGTGGGGTGAAATCAAGACGAGAAGTCCCGCCATCCAGAAGCATCTTAGCAAGCATGGCATAACCTATTGATATACCGGAAACAACTGTACCGTGGAACAGCGCATTGACGTGCATTTTTCCATCAGTAATTGGTGTTGTCATCTTATTCCATGTAAAACGGATCCTTTAAATGAGCGTCCGTAGGTGCTGACTTTGCTGGCTCTCCCCTGGGTACATCCTGTTTAGGGGGTGAGGCTACAACTCTCTGTCTGTAGCAATACAATGCTAGTCCAAATACCCCCACTCCACCGACAATCAAAGGGGATGTCGCCCACGTTGGCCAAGACTGAGTTAAACCCATCTCCCCTGTGCGGACCCGATTTTCAGACTGTAGCGCAGACTTAGCCTCCCGCAGCTCTCTCAGAAGTCTATTTTGATTAGCTTTTCGAGCCGCAGCGCCCTTTCGGCCTGCCTCAACCTTTTAAGCATCTTTTGTAGGTTTCTCCTTTAGCCAGGTTGATGTTGAGGCGCAGGCTGATCACTGGTCACTGCCGTTATCTCTTGATTTGCGTTCTCCATATTACCTACTAATTTTGTTCCTCCAATTGACAGCACCCAGGCAGGTCCTCTGCAAGAGGGGTGTTGGACGGCCGGTCCCAAGTCTCTGGGGTGCTAACTCCAAATTGGCAGTACTTAGCGGTTGTTAGGGCTGCGGTAAGCGGAGCCAACATCATACCATAGCGATGACAAAGTTCATATGTGGCAGTTCTTAGCGCGTGCCTGACAAATGGGTCGGTCTCGAGGTCCGTAATCAGATTTGGCTGATGTTCTGGGGGCATTGGCAGAAACATACAAGCAACGCTAGAAAACAGTTGGAGAACTGACTGTCCCAGAGTCCGTGTCATGCTAGCGCCCAGCCGAGTCTCATATTTCGCATAGAGCTTTGTAATCTCTTCAATGGACATTGATTCAATCTTTGCAGTCGACAGGTGCTGATCGCCGAGTTACTGACGGGCCTGACCCCCAGCTATGACAGCAGTAAGCCTATCTCTCTTAGAGGGGGTGCAAGGGGTTCCGCTTGCTTAGATTTTGTGGCCGGCGGGCTAGCGGCGTCCTGTTCAAGGAGTTGATCAATAATGGTATCAGTATCCGTGAATATACGTATACACCTTTCGAAGTCTTATATATCGCACTGCTCCCCAGATGAAGAAACCTTAATTGGTTACTGAAGCAGCGGCCACCTCAATTGACAGCATATATCCAGTGGGTTGATCAGTCTTCAGCAGCAGATTTGCGTGCTTGGGCTTTGCTAGTAGATGGCGTACTGTGGTACGTTCTTCACTCGTTGGAATCACATCATTCTCTCGTAGGGCGTTGGTAGAAAGCCCTCAAGTGGTCATGGAGCCGCTTCCCTGGGTCAACCATGTACACCTCTGAATCATCCCACACACATGACCGCGTCTGATAAGCCTTGATGAAACGTATGGTAGGGCAGAGGATTACAATATGCTTAAAGGCGCCGAAGAAGGGCCCTTCAAGTAGGTCGAGGATAAATGCGGTTTTCCCACATCCTGTCTGCCCACAAATAATTGCCCAACAGGGACCATCTGGAAATGTTAACTCTTCTCCCCCCGAGTTGTCCTTTGTCTAATCCCGTCGTACTAGGGGAATCTTAGTAAACTGCGCCAGCGAACCTCCCATCTTTAATGTGATGCTAGGCATCCATAACAATATACATATAGATGTTCAATGCGCCGGCTGCCTGTGACTTTTTCGTGAGCTGAATGGTTATACCCTTAGACGCATTCTCCACGGCCCTGCCACTACCATGCATCTGGTCGTCATCGCTCGTCCTTAAGTCGAGCCACAGAGCATACTTGCTGGTTAGGTACTCTCCTAGGGAGACGTCCGGATGATTGGGCTTTACAATGTGACGGCGGTGTGTTAAAAATATTGGGTCTTGATACTGGTCTGGGTGGAGAATGGATTACTTCAGGTCTTCACAAAGGTGAATGGCCCGTGAACTTTAGCATCTTTAACCCACTTTATGCCCACCTCGACCAAGTCAGTACCACGCGCAACATACTTGATGGTGCACCCACTACGCTTCTTGAAGTTGTGGGCTGTGGGGGCAGCTCTTTCGGTGATATTATGACAACAAACATCTCTAATCCTGTGTCAAAACGTGTTACTGTCGGAGCTGTGAATGAGTTAAAGGTTCAGATAAGAGATAGTAAGGGACGACTACTGAACAACCATGACTTACCTATTAGTGTTGTTCTCGAATTAACAAGATGTCAATAAAAGTGAGTATTTATGGAACTCAACAGGAAGCGGATCTGGGCGCCGACCACTCCAAATATACAACAAAGATCTATGTAGACTCACAAAAAAATGGATAAAGGTGGTAGTACTATGACTGGAGCCCTTGAAATGGGAGATACTAAAATCGTTGAGCTGGGAGAACCAATATCGCCTAACGATACTGCTAACAAAACGTATGTTGATGGCAGACATAGACAGCAGAACAGGGACCTGAGAGAACACGTAGCTGAAAAAACGAAACCTCTCATTACTATTTGGGCAGAAGCAAGTGGCGCTATTCGCAGAGGATATGTGTGGTCGTTTGGTTCTGGGGACAGGGGTCAACCCTCTCGAGACTCCAGCTGTGGGGTTAGTTGATTCCGTTTTCAGGTTGTGCTCCTTTGAGGACCTGGGGAGGGCTGAGGCGTATAACCAGGTGTATCACAAGAATCGAAAGAAATATAAGGAGATGGTGGCTTGGGGGTGGGCGGGGTTGGAGGGGCTTGAAGACGGCGACTATGGCGCTAACAGGAGGTTTAATAATTACCTGGGCTTGGAACAGGAGCATCACAGTCCTTGGTTGTGGAGACCGAGTGGGACCACCGAGAGGCCGACGGGGGCTTTCTACTATTGGAAGCTCTTTACGATGAGATTGATAACTGCTCGTCCCGATCCCAACTTTATCAAGAAGAACGACGCTAAGGTTGCCCAGTTTATACATGACATTGACCGCGTGAAAAATGGAACTTAGATGGGTGGTCAAGCTCCTGGAATGTTTACGCTTAAGGACCTCTATGGATAAAGACCCTGGAGGTTGGTATTATAGGTAATGGTGGTTCCCCTGCGATTTCGTTGCGACTCATGGCTGCCCCTAACCCTGCGACTCATAGCCTACTGATAAGGTGGCAGCTTTAATACTTGACCAGCTCTTGTCAGCTTTTGAGACCTTAGGTCCCGAAAAGAATAGTCAAAGTGGGTTAATTATGCTCTGAAGTGGGGGATTCCATATCGTTGGTGGGTTGGGTCTGTATTTGGAGGTATGTTCTTGATGCACCATTGCCTTTACTACTGATCAAGAGACACAAGCAAAAACGTTTCTATTCTCGGAGAAGAGCTGTGGTAAGTCAATCAGGCTAGGTGAGTATATATTCCGATGGGGATTTCATAGACGGAGCATTGGTTCCTGGGGTTTTATTGATCACAATCTTTCTCATGATCAAAAGAAATACCTGTCACTGTCACGTAGCATCACATAAGTGCTCGGAAAAAATTTGTTGGAATTGTATAGCTCCATACAATCATAACGTATCTGATTCCCAATTGTATACCTCCATGCAACCATGACGTGTCTGATTCCCAATTGTATAGCTCCATGCAACCATGACGTGCCCGATTCCCAGTTGTACAGCTCCATGCAACCATTCGTGCCTGAATCCAAATTGTATAGCTCCATGCAAACATGACGTGCCCGATTCCCAGTTGTACAGCTCCATGCAACCATTCGTGCCTGAATCCAAATTGTATAGCTCCATGCAAACATGACGTGTCTGATTCCCAATTGTATAGCTTCATGCAACCATGGCGTGCCTGATTTCCAATTATAAAGCTCCATGCAACCATGACGTGCCTGATTCCCAATTGTATACCTTCATACAACCATGACGTGCCTGATTTCCAATTCGACCGAAAGTACAATAATATTTACACTTCATGCTGAAGGTTGAATAATGGCCAATGTTGCTGAGAGCGTGGGGTAGCAACAACTATCAAATATTCGACACTGTCGGACACATCATCAGAAAACAAGCTTCCTGATCAAATAATTAACCAACACATCACAATTTTATGCATCTGATCGGGTGTTTAATTGAATACAACTAAGGCACAGTACAGAAAGGGTAATGCCTCATGAAATAATCAACCTCCTATTTTCCTACACAACAATTACTTGGCTTCTCATTCAGAGCTATTGTAGGTTGATTACAATATTTGTATTGCAAATCCAATTAGAGAGGGCGCAGTAGAACGTGTGCTTCTACCGCGCTAAGCGTCATTTTGTCTATCATCACAATGATTGATCTAATGATCTACCACTATTCCTGCAAGCGAACTTTGTAGAACTAATAAGTAGCTCGGTATGGCACACACCAAGACTGACTTCTCAAGTGTTATGTTATGCATTATGGCTACATTACAGAGTCGGACCAGCAGGATGAAACCAAATTGACTTAGCCAGCTCTACACGACCAGCACCACTAGTAATGTCTGAAATCTGGGACCACATAACGAGAAATATGATACATCACCTTATTTCTTGCCACTAACATAATGGCAGATTTGGCACAATGGGAAGTAGATTAATGCAGATAAATGGGCAGTATTTTCAATGCACTCAGTAACCCCGGGACCTATGTGAGGAACCAATTCAATACATATCAATTAACTTGTGCTTCCTGTTGGTCTGAGTGTTGTTTATCATCCTACCCCGCCAGATATATGGGTCAATAAATGACACAATCAGAAATAATCAGGTCACCCCCTCCCCGCACACCAATAAACGGAACAAGTACACCAACCCACCGTAAACAGGTTATTCTCCATTGGTCGCCTCCAACGACATGGAAGGGGATAGAGTGGTCCTATTCGACCCCCGGGCCCACAGGAGGAGAGATGATTATAAGAGCCGATTATAATACGATAATGATGCCCCTACAAAGATTATGCTCTGTTTAAAAAATGAAATGCATCGCCTACAAAATATCCGGTTGACTTATGTCTCTAGGCAACGTAGGATGGCGCGATCCGAGCCTCCATGTTTATGGTGTACAACTGAGCATGTTGCTTAACGTGAACACAAACACCGTGAGTGGCCCGAGAGAAGGGGATGACGTCATCAATCGATAACACCTGCCGTGTTGATTGCTGCTTCTGAATATTGTGTTGTGCAACATATCAGTTTGCTGACACAGATTCAAGCCTCAATAGCTGTCGAACAATAACGGCAATTATTTTGCCATGTATTCTTCAGACTCTCAGTAATGTGCATGCTGGTCAGTGCATCCATGCATATTCTGGAACTGAACCAATGTAAAGAAGCAATAAAAATCAGATTGTTTACAAGAGACACTCGTCAAAGCATACTGGATCCTGTCATTATTTATGTAGCAATAATGAGTGGCGGGAAATAGTATTCCCGGAAATGTAAACGTTTATTTGCTTGTGTCAATTTTATATCCACCTTATTTCTACGGTTATATTTAGATGAATGATATTCCAGATACTTCGTCAACAGCATGTCAAACGGAAGTTCTCTGTACATACATACACGGCGCAGGTAACCGGTTTTCATTTTCCTAAAAACTCCGCCTATCCCGACCCTATGCGAATGCATTGATCACTCGGCTATGACGAGACTTTCTAAGCAGTACAACGCTTCATGCAATGAATAAACCCTGCTTCGCGATTGAGGTAAGTTGTTTCCATCGCTACACCAATCCGGCTGTAGAGGTGGTTGAATTTTCTACCGCACGTTAGAAGGGTTCGACAACGTAGATTCCTTCACTTAGCTGAAACGTGCAGCTTTACAGTATAATCAGGGTGCATCCTAAAAAGGTTACATTCAAAACATAATGGACAGGAGATCAATACTGTCATCAGTTGTATGTACATCCTTACTCAATCACGGGGAAGCTAGAACCAGTAAGTAGAACCTACAACAAAGTCAAGTCAAGCACTTGCAGTGTTCAGAGCATTTGGATAGCACAGATCTCTTATAGGTCGAAACGCTTAAATGTAACTCTGAATATATTGTGGTTTAGAGGGAGGACTATTTTGCATCCACACGATTGAACTATTCCACTGTGATAATGTCTACGCTTTCCCTGTGGCAATGTCGTCAGCTATATGTAACAATGAATGTTTGGTGTACCTGGGAAAACGCAGCTATTTGGGTTTAATTGCTTTCTCTCCATTGTCATAACCGGAAACAGTACTCGCAGCATCAGTATTATGGAATTGGGATGTTTACGTAGACTACGTGATAGGTCAACAATCCCTATATATGTGTTTGTTGTCATAAAATCACATTCCGCGAAATGTACGCGACAAAGCATGTGCACCGATGTTTTGAATTTAAGGTCTTCGCTTTTTGTTGGCATCAATAGTCTGATGGGCATCATGAATATTGGTATAAGGTATGGTTCAGAAATGAACTGTTATTAGCAAAGAATGCTGTCTGTTATATGTTAATGTACATCAGTCAATCGTATTTTCAATTAAAGTAACAGTAGTGGGTAATAGCATATATAGTTTATGAACCTCAAACTGTTTGAAACAACATTACAATGCTGCCGGTCAGATGTCGGCGCATTTGAAATAATGTGAAAACATTATGACAATGCAGGTCAATTATAATTCCGTAGTTTATGAGCTCTTGCTATGTTTATGTATCTGTTTGTTTCATATCAACAAATCATAGACATAAGTAAGCATAAATTATCAAATATACAACCCCTAGTTTATTCGAATCATATCGCGAAAGCATTTCCTACTTATGAAAGAATATATGATGGACCGATTCATTTCAAACAAACAGAAGACCAATGATCAGATATCGGTGTAATGATGCAAATTATGATACACTTGAAAAGTAAGCCACAACATGTAAAATACGATCAATTATGAACAGATGGGTAAAACTGTCGTTTTGGCACAAAGAATATGCACAAACATTATCCGCAATAAAGTTATCGCGTGCCCAAAGCTGCAAGTTGAATGCAATTTTGATGCATTTAAAACGGTGAACAGTTAAAGCGCAATCGTTTTTATTTGTTAGAAATAACGGTTAATAGAGTTAACGCCTTGTACACCAGAAAACGGGAACAGCCGGACTAGAAAGTATATTTCAATGTATTGAAAGTTAATATTGTTGGCCCGAAACTGACATTACATGGAGCTGCACGCGTCGACGGTCTTTATGCAGGAAGCTAGCCAGTTGTCGTAAAATGGTCGATTGTGACGATCACCCGACAAGAGTCCAACTAACACTGTCTTTACTGTTGTTGTTGTTTAATCTAATTACAGTGGATTTGGCAGCTTTGGCCATGTAACACTATCAATGTGGTTTAGTTATGCTTTATATCACTGGGTTTAAGAGGAGGTACGACCGAGAAAACACAGAAATGAAATTAATTATTGGAGGATGTGTGGCTATTTTAAAATAAAGCGTGAGAAGATGAAATGATGTGTACCTAACTAGATTGAGCGAATGTGCAAAATAAGGAGGTTTCTCACACTGGGGGCCGCTCCAGTGCATTAAAGTAGGAAGAAAAATAGCCCTACAGTGCCTATGTCCTCATAAGGACATAGGGGTTCCTAGATAGTATACAAATAGTGAGGGATAGAAGAAAAACTAAAGAATAAGTGCACAGAGTATGTTAAGAGTTATGTGTGTGGTAGCCTTGATAAGTGGGGAGGAAAATTATTGGGGTATAAAACGTTGTGGGTTATGAATGTAAGTGATTGTTTGTTTTATTATTTCTTTTTTATAGAGATTTTGGATATTGCTATTATATTTGTGTAATTTTAATTTATTGATTACTGGGATGCGGTCGTTGTTAAACTTGGAACAGGTAAAGAAAACGTGATTAGTGGTTTCGGGGGTGTGACAGGTGTGACAGTTTGGATCATTGTGTTGTACTTGGTTATGTTTAGCTTTGTAATATTGAAGGGGGGGATTATCCAAGGCTATGGAAGTAAGGATTTTATCTGAGTAGATGTTGTTGCCAAAGATAATGGGTTTATAGTTTATAATGGGTTTTAGTATTTTTAGGGTAGAGGTGGTGTTGTTCCACTCATCTTGACAAGTTTGTAGTATAAATTTATTTATCAAAGAGTAATGAGTGTTTAAATCTATTGAAATATCTTGAGTACAAATATTTTAATGAGATCTTTTGGCCTCTGCATCTGCAATTTCGTTATCTGTTATTCCACAATGAGCTGGTTTCCAAATTATAGAAGTATGGGAATTTTGAAAGGCAAGGAGAGTGGAGAGATATTTTATTTCTCGTATAAATGGGTTGATAGTTTTTCCTTGAAGGGCAGTAATAACTGAAAGGGAGTCAGAGAGAATGATAGGATTGTGAATTTTGGATTGGAGAGATATGTGTAAGGCATTAATGATTGCTATTGCTTCTGCTATAAAGATGGAAAGATATGATTGTATGCGTGAAGATTTTTTTGAATTTAAGAGACGGTATTGCGATTGCAAATGATGTACTTATATTGTTTTTTGAGCCATCGGTGTATATATGTGTAGAGTTAGAGGGTAATTCATCAATAAGTTGTAGTGCAAGGGATTTATTGTACGATGGATAGTCTTTAATAACTTTATTCACTAAGTCTGTGTTGAGAAGTGGATTTACCAGGTGCCAGGGGGGAATGGGTATGGTCTTAATGGGGATACGTGTGGGTGAGATTGGGTGTATGGGAGTGCTGATCTACTAGTATTTTTGTGTTTACGAAAGATTTGATTGTGTTGTGTTTCATAAAAAATGTTTTGAGTTGGGAGGTTGAACGTTTTAGCTCTGGTTTGGTATTTAAGAGTGGCTTTTAAAAATTGAAGGGGTATAGGGGGGAAGCCGGTGGATACCTGGAGAGAGTTGATACGTGTAGAGCGATGTGTTATAGTCATGGCTCTGAGAGTGGCTGACTGTGCAGTTTCTAGTTTGTGAATGTTTGTTTTAGATGCAGTGATTATGGCTGGGACACCATATAGAATGTGTTGAAGTGAGTGCGATGAGTGTATTTTGCAAGATATATGTTTGTTTGCACCCCAGGAAGTGCCACTAATAAATCTGATGAGGTTAGTGATTTTGTGGCACTTAGTTACCGTGTGTGAGATGTGTTCTCTCCAGGTAAGTCCTTTATCTAAAATAACTCCAAGGAACTTAGTAGAGGTTTGGTTTGGGATGGGTTGATTTTTGATAAAGAAAGTAGGGATTTTGTGTTTTATATTGGTTCCAAAATGAAAGACTTTAGATTTTGAAGGAGAAAAGGTAACCCCCCATTTAGAAGCCCAATTTTGAATTTTGTTTAAATGATTTTGAAGGAGTTTTGTTAATTTAGTTTAAAGTTTACCAGTAGACCAGATGGCTATGTCGTCTGCATAAATGGACGATGAAGGAGTTGGAATATCATTTATGAAAATATTAAAAAGGGTTGGAAGGGCATTGTTTGCTTTAACTTGTATTGATCTATTGTTGATAAAATTGTGTATCCATTTTAAAGCTAATCCTGTAATACCAAGTTTTTGTGCCTTTATTTCTATAGCGGGTCTATTTACCATATCAAAGGCTTTAGTTATGTCTAAAAAGATTGCATGAGTTTTGTTTTTAGTTAAAAATCCTTTATTGACTGCATCAGTAATTTGAAGAATATTGTCAGTAGTACTATGATGAGGTCGAAAAGCTGTTAGATTTGGGTTATAGAGATTATTATGTTGTAAGTGCCATGTGATTCTGTTGTTTAGAATAGTTTCAAATATTTTGGAGGCAACTGAGGTTAAGCTAATGGGGCGATATGAGGTTGGGGTGTGTGGGTTCTGATTAGATTTAAGTACTGGGACAATGATAGAGGAATTCCAGGAAGGAGGGGTTATTGATGATTGCCAGAGTTGGTTAAAGATTTGTAGGAGCACCTCGAGGCAGTCTGGTGGAAGGTGATTGAAAAAGGAGTATATAAGTAGATCTTTGCCTGGGGCTGTGTTTTTGGATTTGTTGACAGCTTTAGTGAGTTCTGTTAAGGAATAGGGTTCGTTGATTGGTGAATTTGGATTAGTTTCAATCGGTTCTAAATTTATGGGGTTGAAATCCGTGGGACAATTGTTATTTGAACTGATTTCTGCAAAATAAGAGACTAAAGTGTCTGATTTTTTGATTATTTTCTGTACAAAAGGTTATTGTTTGGGTTTTGGATTGGTGGAATATTAGTGTTAGGGTAATTTCCTCTGAGGATATTGACAGTTTTCCACAGTTCTTTTAAATTTGGTTTGTTAAGGGAGGAGCATTTATTTTGCCAAAAGGATAGCTTTGCTTGTTTGAGTGTGTATTTGACTTTTGCTGTAAGTCTTTTTAGTTGAATTTTGTTTTCTAAAGATTTATTATGATAGTATTTGTTCCTGGCTTTGTTTCTTTCTTTAATTATGAGCGTACAGTTAAGATTCCACCAAGGATGGGATTTTAGTTGTTTCTGGTGATTATTATTTAGAGGAATGGCTTGTTTAGCTATTTGAATTAGATTATTATGGAAGTTGTCGTAAGAGGTAAGGGGGTTTGAAGAAATGCTGTTTTGATATTCCACTTATGCGGGGTGTGGAAGGAATTAGGTAAATTTGGTTTATTATTTGTGATTGAAATGATAGAATGATCACTTCCCATTGTATTGTGGGTATTTTTAAATGAAAATTTGTGTGATATATCTTGGGATGTAAGTATAAGATCTAGTATGTTTTTACCATTATTATAGAAGTGTGTGGGGGAGCTATCATTATGGAGGGTAATGTCATTATCTTGTATTATTTTAAAAAGAGCATTTCCTTTAGTGTTTGAACTAGGGTGGTGCCAAAAGGGATGATAGGCATAAAAATCCCCAGCTATTATGTTTCTGGGAAGGTTAACTATTGGCTGATAATGTTTTGGGTCTATAGTGTTGGATTTGTCATACACATTTGAGATGTGATAGATTTGATTGTCTTTATTTGGCAATCGCATGGCTTATAAGGACAATCAAACCACGTGACATTAAAGACCAATATTACACAATAACATTTGAAATACAACATGAGATTGGTCATGACACCTCCCCACTAAAAAGGGAGTGGACAATTTCTTCAAATCATTCACACAATAGTTCAATATTATCTGAGAATAATCAATAACAATCAACTTACAAATATTACAAAGAATTAGTAAGAATCAAGCATTGTCAATTTCATCATACAAATAGTAAACAATGTGAACTACTAGAATATTTCAAGAGAAGCATCACATCATAACGTATGAGAAATAAGACCTATTCTTGACAAATGGTTTTTAATAAAAAATCACAAAGAATAATTCATTGAATTCTACTCAGCAAATCTGCACTAACATTTTGTGCACCTTAATATAACTCAAACGACATCTATATCGATGCAAAAGCAACGCCCATCTTGTCAGTTTTGCACTTTTGCTTCCGTTTTCAAACATATATAAGAGTGGGTTATGATCAGATGTAATGTTTATTTCAGCACCAAAAAGGATGCTATCGAAGCGTTGTAGAGCCCAGACAGCAGCATACGCTTCCTTCTCTACAGTGGCCCATTTACATTGACTTTCATTCAGTTTGTGGCTGGCATAAGCAACAGGATGTTCTTTACCTAAATCACCAATCTGACTGATGCAACAACCTACAGCGAATGCAGATGCATCAACGTACATTTTGAAGGTTTTCGTTATATCTGGAATGAACAGGACTGGGGCGGTACACAGTTTCTCTTTTAATAATTCAAAACTTTTCTTGGCAGTGTCATCCCATGGAATGACAGTGGGGACAGACTTCTTTGTCAAATCGGTCAGGGGCTTGGTTATGTCTGCATAACGATCAATATCGGAAATAGTTGCGCATACCCAAAAACCTTTACAATTCTCTCTTTGTAGTCGGTAATGGCAAATTATTGATAGGCATAATCTGATTCTTATCTGGTTGATTTTTACCGGACCCAACTATATGACCAAGATATTTGACCCCAGGCATACCGAATATGAACTTGTTCATGTTTATTTTCAAGCCAGCAAAAGCAATAGTATTTAACACTTTGCTCAAATAGATCAGATGATCTCCCCAGCTATCTGAGAAGACAGCTATATAATCAATATAGCCACAGCTGTAACCTTGGTGGGGTTCTAACATCATCTTATTTCCTGGATCAACATGTATAGTATCAGGATCAGAAACAAGTTAATCTCTGTCACTGCCAGCAACCACTTTTAAGTCAGATTCAACTTCAGAACCAACGTCATGAGAACCCTCTTGCAATGCAAATTCTCTGTTACCACACTCCTTAGGAATAGAACTACATTTTTTGTGCAACACTTTTGGCTGTACTGGAAGTCTGACAAATCACATTGTTACTTTCTAGTAATGTGTTGTATGCATCAGCAGATAAAAGCATATCATGTACCATGTCCAATTTCTCAGTGACTGCACACAGTAAGAGGGTTGGGGCTTGAGTTGATGCAAAATCACCATACAAAGAAAGAGGTATATTCCCAATTTGTGTGCACACATTATGACCAAAGGGAGTTTTTAATGTTAGCTGTCGCCCCACAGCTATCTGTTCAGGTTTAACAAGGTGTTTTGGAATAACTGAAATATCTGCACCAGTACCAATCAGCGCTTTGACTACATGGCCATTACACAGTACATTTTCAACCCTTGTTTGCACTGAAGGAGCACAATGCTTTGTTTTGATGGGACAACTTGATTTTGCAGTGACGGGGGCAAACGGTGAAATCGATACCCTGCCACACATTCCATCATCTGCTCCTGGTCTAAAGCTCTCAGCGAGGGGATTTAAAAATTCTTCGGAAGCAATATGACCAACAGGAACTTTGTAATGGTCAACAAGTTTGCCAGAATCAATGTCCCACTGTCGCAAGGAACATTTTGTCCACTTGTGTCCCGGTTTATGGCAATAATGGCAAGTGAAAGGAGCATTTCCTGCAAGAAAACGTTGCGGCCTTTCAGTTGTATAACTGGCAGGCTTTGAATCATGTTTAGGTTTTGCAAAACCAGAGTCAACGTGAGATGGATGGTTCATTTCGAAGGTGTCGGCCAATGAACCCAGCTTTGAAACATCAAACCAATCATCACCCTCTCGGTCACAAACATATTCTCTAACTTTAAAAGGCATAGCGGCCTTGAACTGATCTGCCACAATCAATTCAGACAACTGCCCTTTAGTGTCAGTTTCACCAATGTCTCTACTGCGTAAATAGTAAGAGAACAATAGCTTCAGTCGGAACCCATATTGCGTAAAGCTTTCACCAGTTGTTCGTTTTGCATTTTGAAATTGATTGAGTCTGAATTCTTTGAGAAACCATTCTTTAAGTTTTGCATAATTTGCTGTTTCTTGGACAGGGAACCTACTGACAACAGTTTTTGCCTTGTCTGTCAGATACGGCCTGATTAAGGTGGACCATAATTTAACTGGCACATCAAAACCTTTACACACCGACTCAAAAGAGTCCAAAAACATTGGCAACTCAACAGGGTCAGAAGACATGGGAGCGATGGCATTTCTCATGACGCTACTATATTTTTTAACCAACTCGCATGGTTTCAACTCACTTATATGTTTGAGTCTACTTTCTAAAGCAAGCCTTGCTTCCCTATCTTCGTCTAACCATAACCTCATTAGCTCAAGCTTGTTCATTTCAAGCATTCTAGCTTCTCGCTCAGCATCGAGTTGCATGCGTAACATTTCTAATTTAGTCTGGACATCAAGTTCATAACTTTCAGACTTCAAATACTCTGGATTTAAAGTTCCCTCTGATTTTAATATCACTGTCATTTGAACCAGACTTTCTCTGTCGAGTTTATCACCCTCGTCAGATGATACACCCGCCTCGACTAACCATTTTCTAAGTATATCACTTCTGTATATACAAATTTTTTGAACCAGCATCCATATTTACGCACACGCATATAACAATCCACCATGTAACAGTAAAATGATTTCAAACAAATATGGGCTTTTGAGTGAATATAAAATTGACAAATAACTACTATAGCTATGCTCGTAGTCAAAACTACAATACACAGTAAAGTGGCCAACGCTCGTCTGACCACATGCACAAAAGTAATAGTACTATGACATTAATATCATTTTATCACAACTTTATGTAAACCTGTAATACTCGTTGTGCCTCGTTCCCCCCCCCCCCCTTCAACGAGTCAGGAAAATCTTCTTAACACGTAAATCTCCTGTCCATCCTGCCGACTACTATGTGACGATCACCCGATCATGTGAGCTTGGTCATGACATCGATTCAGCTCATAAAATCATAATTATGGCTTATAGATATTCATTATCCAGTTTTCGAGCAGTGCGATTTGATATTGTGGCAGCTAATTACTGCTATGTACTGATAAAAATTTACACGTGGAATCATTCATCATAATACAGTGTAACAATGACCATACAAATTATGTGATTAATTAGTAATCTAAATGATGGAAGCAATGGCCGATGGCTAAACAAAATATGATAAAATAAGTTATAAGGTGTGCTGCTTATATGCAAACTATCAGAGTACAAATTGTCCTCTATGTTTTATATTTAATGCAATGCTGACACAATTGTTAACCGCAGGCAAGAAAAGCACTGTCCTGTTTTTTGTTGCAGCAGAAAGGATCATTAGATTTACGGCGCTGTAAAGCAGGACATTGGCAAGATTGAACTAGCACCTTGGCAATATCAAACGCTGCATAGCATTGTCGCGCTACTGGCCCTTAAGGCCATTTCATACCCATGCGCTCTAATTAGGCGACTGTCACGTGTCCGCGATGCATCATAAAGTGAATCAGAACGCATGGCGAACGCCTCTGGGACACCTTTAAACTTCTGATCTGAGGGCGGCATAATTATTGGATGCGTCCACAGTGCTCATGCGAGGCGTCCGTCGTGAGTCAACTGTGAATCCTCCGTGCGTCTGTAATGCTTCTTGCGGCGTTTGCCATGAGTCAAAAGCGTCCTCCATGGGTTCATTGCGTCCACCGTGAGTTCGCCGTTTGTCTGCAGTCTAGGCCATAATTCCACATGCGAACTGTAGAATAAGCTTCTTTGCACTTCCTATTATTTTGCGTATCAGTTCACAAATCGTTGTAGTTCATTCAACATAAGTTTGCTTTTGTCTTGAGGTGACAAATCATAATTATTATTCGGACAAAAAATAATGAATCATGACTAATATGCCAGGTTGTTGGCAGCTCTGGGCTATTCGATTGTGGGCATGGTTTGTCTAACTCAATGCCCGGTTACACTTCCAGCATTACCAAGGCATTATTTTAATACCATCTCTTCTTTCAGTTGATCTTGGCACGAGTAATCACGCATATTCATTGTGCGCCATCATTATCCAACTATAATTCAATTATTTCCGCTCAAGTGCACTAACCCACGATGAATATAACTCCAGGCGCTTTCCATAGGGCGCCACAGGCCACATGCAAATGTGAACACGGGACAGCTGTTGCTAGCACAGTTGGCAAGCCCAGTGGCATGGTTGATGTCGAAGCTCACAAGCATACACTTCAATTACCTGTTATTTCCTAATCCATTTGACCCTCTACGCTGAAGGTAAGCTCTGTTTATAGTAGCTTAGAGTACATGTCGTTTGCTGTCCGATTGTCGGTTAGTTACTCTGCATCAAATCGAACTGAATGCTCAAATGGAATAACACGAGTTGATGGTAGCTTTGTCGTTCTTGTTTTTAGGTCTACCACCCTGTGTTAACATCCGGTGCTATTTAGAGTTTTTCCACGTTCTGACTCAACCCAACCCAGGTATGGCTTTAATACAGCGGCGTATGATTCGTCTTAATGTGTCACTAAGTATCTTCATTAGTAACGTCCTATTGTAGAGTAAACATGGACCCTGCGATTCTGACTAACTAGTGTTTAGCATTAATGTTTTTGCATAAAGAGGCCTTTGCCGTTTTTCATCCAGCAAAGCCCTCAACATATTGAACAGCTGTACCGTGACGTTATGCTGCCTACCCTTTGTGTCCGTATTGCATGTTTCCTGTCTATTAAGTCCGTTTGGCGCGCATACAGGCTACATCCATCTAAATCTTGACAGAACAGGTCGCATCGTCTGTATCCGACGTAAAATATTTTACCATGGCACAAGCTGTCACAGATATTGGCCGTCTCGGACTGTGACAATAAAAACAATTCCTCATAGCAATGCTTAAGATCGCTGCTCGTAAATCGGTGCATGTCCTTCATCTAACGTCCTAGGAGGTGACTTCGTGGTAGCGTCATTCAATATCTCATTGACCAAACACAGAAAAATGGATTTCGCCAGGGCTTGTATTATTCGGACTCATACGCCAAAAAATTTTCCAATGATACTTCCTCTTTAAACATATTTTTAACCTAAGTCGCGCGCATTCGCATTCCCGATCAGATCAAGCAAGTTTCGCATTGTTGAATTTCAAACCATGTGTTTTAAGATGTTATTCTATACATTGTTCGACAGCATCTTAATATAAGTTATTGATTGTGAAGCGAAGCCACCTATTCAAAGGTCAGCTCGGAGTTGGTCGTGAATGACGAAGACTTGATTTTCATAGTGGTCCCTTGTACACATAGCTAACTGCTCGTTTGAGCATACAACCCAGCTAGTCCAATAATTACGCTACGAAAGTGTTACTGTAGAACTAACCCAGAACCACATGTTTGTACAAGCAACAATTGAACTGAGGCACCTTCATGTATATATTGAGTATTTGCATGATAGGCCCAAAATGGAGCAAACGAATGCTTCCTGTGCATGCATTGTAAATGAGCAAAGCAATGTGTATGTGTAACAGGCTCAATATGAGTGGAATAACGAAAGGTCAAATCCTCCAGGGCGTTGTATGTTTCTTCGCTGGTTATTTATTTTTTTACACCTGGCGAGAGCACAGTTTGATCGTTAAATATTCGGGCTATCCACCGACCCCAAAAATAGAAGCAGAAAATATATCAAAATTATTTTCGGACAGGTATGTCAGAAATTGCGTAACACAAAATATTATCGGGAAAATACCAGGAGATATATTGACCGAATATTACAAGCCTCCGGGTGAACCATCGGAAACTCATGAACAAAGGAAGTCAGGATTCCAAGAGGTGTTTGACAAAAAAGCATGGGGACAAGGAGATCAACACAAGCCTCATCAGTTAATTGCATCAGGTTTGTCATTGTTCCTGTGCCGTCAAATCCTACATGGTATGTATGGGAGGTAGTCATGTGAAGTACACTAATGCATGCCACTTTGTTTAATTCCGGTAAGAGCATCAACTTGTAAGCCTTGTTTGAATACTTCCTCTTATGTTGCATTACAGGTCCTGGGTCTACACTTGATTGGAGTCAGGAAGCAATGGCGACTTTGCACACCGTTATCACACTGATCAAGAAGGACCTAGGTTTGACTCGGGTAAAAATGTTAGATATTCCATGTGGAGATATGGCCTGGATGAGTCGGTTTCTGAAATCCCGGGGTGACGTTGACTACACAGGATGGGATATTGTCCCTGATCTGATAACTCATCACAATGAAAAATATGCCAACTATCCATGGAAATTCTATGTCCGTGATATTGTAGCGGACCACTTGAATGAATCGTACCATTTGATTCTGTCCAGATATTTATTGCAGCATTTATTCACTAAAGACGCCATGCTAGCAATGGATAAGTCCTCAAAGAGTGGTAGCAAATTTGTACTGATGACATCTTATCCAAAACATCCCCATAATGACGAACTTAAAATTACAGCCATACGAATGCATCAACTAAATTTAGAGATTCCTCCTATAAACCTGGTCCCTCCGTTATGCATACCTAGGGATGGCCCGCCTGAGAAAGCCTCGGAATACTTCATAGGGTTGTGGAGCCTACCATTGAAGCAAGTTAGAAAATGTGAAAAAGCAGGCGCATTTAAGATAAATGACCAAACACTTCATTCTTGTGTTGACTGGTCTGTTCGGTGAATCTTAAGTTAAACAACATTTCCTGATGATCGTGTCCTTTGTGGGTAACTTCGCGTGGACTGGTATTTGTAAGGGGATTGTGTACTTTATTTGTTTTTGGGTTAGTGTCTTTCGCAAATAAAATGAAAATAATCAGCTGTGATCAGCTGTAGTGTAAGCATCCAACCAAGTGTTTCTTTATTGAAAGAATGGTGCATTATCACTCACCAGAGCATGGAAATTACTCATCTATTAAACCTATTATTATTCTGAGGATCTGTATGGGACAAGATTACAGTTGGCTGGAACCAAAAAGCAAGTTGGTACGTGCTGCAGACAAGTGCGACTTTTCCTGAGGTTTGATAGTGCAATACTATTTGAATAAAGCATCACATTGCACAAGACATGGTTTAACGCGGAGCAGTAGCTTACGCTGAGCAATCTATGGCTGTTTCTATTTCAAAGGCCCTCTGGTTGCTTTTATTGTAAAACATTATCGATAAATACCTGTCACTGCGTGTATGAGTTTCCAGGCCTAAAATGAAACCATCCGTTAAACTATGGCACGTTGGTGTACTGAAGAAACTCGGCATATATATTATAAGCTTCAATCAAAGGGGGTGATTCTAAATTATATCAATATGAAAGAAGTGTGTAATACAGACGCACATCGATCAATATGACAGAAGTGTGTCATACAGACGCACATCGATCAATATGACAGGAGTGTGTCATACAGACGCACATCCATCAATATGACAGAAGTGTGTGGGCATGCGGCAAGCATACCAACAGAGCAGGCACGATACCACCATCATGGACCCCAGCTTCCAACAAGCCCAACCAGTGCAGCCACTTCACTGCAAGGAAGCCTTCTGATGGCTTTCAACACCTCCCTGGCTATCAAAGCAGATGTTCCTCTGAGAGGGAGCTTGAATATATGGACTAAAGGTAAAATATTCATATTGATATTCTGGCCATTACATTGGATGGTATAATTCAATCAAGTTTCTGTTTGTGTCGATATCTTCATCAGCTCAGTCGTCTATCAGCTGCCAATGAGTGTTGTTGTGGCCCGTTCCTCTTACCTGATAACCTGTATTGATGACAACTCGCCAACACCTCCGGCTATTGCGCAACTCTATATGAATGTACACAAAGTAATGCAGTGTTTCCCGTGCAATTACGCTGTCCATATGTGCCTTTCGTGTTTTCCATCATATTGATTACATTAAATATCGATTATACAGATCTGATCTTTGCTAATGAGCAATAATTCACTCGACTGTCTAGCTTTTTGCATAATGTTTGATGAATGACACCAATCCCGTATGAGCTCATTCCAGCTCATTAAACTGATATATTCTAGTCTCAAGTCAGTGTCCGAATTATCCCTTGTCTGGAAATATATACCTACGAATAACATATCCGATTTGCGGATGTAGGGGTATATTTTCGCCTTTGTCTAACTGTGCATATTGGCGCATAGACTTGCTGGAGAATGCACGTAGCATCATATAACAGTCATTACGTTAGGCGTCCAATCATTACGTAGCAATCATATAACAGTCATCACGTTAGGCGTCCAATCACCACGAAGCATATCATACATGAGCTAGAACTATTTCCTGCACGGTTTCGTTGAGAGGGGTCAAAATCCTCATTATTCTCTAACTGCACAAAATCCAGCTGCTCAAGTGGCTGTTGATTTTCGGCGGCAATTTCAGGCGAATGGCATTTTGTGTGAATTGGTGATCAAGAGACACCAACAAAAACGTTTCTATTCTCGGCGAAGAGCTGTGGTAAGTCAATCAGGCCAGGTAAGTATATATTCCGATGGGGAATTCATAGACGGGGCATTGCTTCCTGGGGTTTTATTGATCACAATCTATCGCATGATCAAAACAAATACCCGTCACTGTAAAAAACAGAGCTATTACTAATTGTACAGCTCCATGCAACCAAGACGTGTCTGATTCCCGACTGTAAAGCTCCATGCAACCAAGACGTGTCTGATTCCCAATTATAAAGCTCCATGCAACCATGACGTGTCTGATTCCCAATTGTATAGCTCCATGCAACCATGACTTGCCTGATTCCCAATTCGACCGAAAGTACATTAATTTTTACACTTCATGCTGTAGGTCAATTCATCGGCCAATGTTGCCCAGAGCGCGGAGTAGCTACAACTAACAAATATTCGACACTGTCGGACACATCAACAGAAAACATGCTTTCTGATCAAATAATTAACCAACGCATCACAAATATTATGCATCACATCGGGTCTTTAATTGAATACAGGAATACAACAAAGGCACAGTACAGAACAATTACTTGACTTCTCGTTCAGAGCTATAGTAGGTTGATTACAATATTTGTATTGCAAATGCAATAAGAGAAGGCGCAGTAGAGAGTGTGCTTCTACCGCGCTGAGTAGTCTTCATTTTGTCTTTCATCACACGATGAATGATGTTATGATCATCCACTATTTCTGCAAGACGTAATAAGTAGCTCTGTATGGCACACGCCAAGATTGGCTTCTCAAATATCATGTTATACATAAGGGCTACATTACAGAGTCGGACAAGCAGGATGAAAACTAATAGACTTAGCCAGCTCTACACGACCAGCACCTCTGGTAATGACTGAAATCAAGGACCACATAACTAGAAATATGATATATCACCTAATTTCTTGCCACCAACTGTGCTGTCCCATAATGGCAGATTTGGCACAATGGGAAGTAGATTAATGCAGATAAATGGGCAGTATTTGCAATGCACTCAATAACCCCGGGACCTATGTGAGGAACCAATTCAATACATATCAATTAACTTGTGCTTCCTGATGGTCTAAGTCTTGTTTACCACCCTGCCCCGCCAGATTGATATTGAATTGGTTCCGCACATAGGTCCCGGGGTTATTGAGTGCATTGAAAATACTGCCCATTTATCTGCATTAATCTACTTCCTATTGTGCCAAATCTGCCATTATGGGACAGTACAGTTGGTGGCAAGAAATTAGGTGATGTATCATATTTGTCGTTATATGGTCCTTGATTTCAGTCATTACCAGTGGTGCTGGTCGTATAGAGCCGGCTATTAGTTTTCATCCTGCTGGTCCGACTCTGTAATGTATATAACATGACACTTAAGAAGCCAATCTTGGTGTGTGCCATACAGAGCTACTTATTAAAGTGACAGGTATTTGTTTTTTGATCATGAGATTGACTTACCACAGCTCTTCTCCGAGAATAGAAACATTGTTGTTGGTGTCTCTTGATCACCAATTCAAACAAAATGCCATTCGTCTGAAATTGCCGCCGAAAATCAACAGCCACTTGAGCAGCTGGAGTTTGTGCAGTTAGAGAATAATGAGGATTTTGACCCCTCTAAACGAAACCGTGCCGGAAAAGTTCTAGCTCATTTATGATATGCTTCGTGGTGATTGGACGCCTAACGAGATGACTGTTATATGATTGCTACGTGCATTCTC
>CM067354.1:71387729-71483787 GCA_034190875.2 Urechis unicinctus | reverse complement strand
ATGTACTAACAATATATAAACACGTTAATCTAGCTAGGGGAAAGTTATAATACAAGCGACAGGGGAAATACACTGTTTAACCGGGACTTGAAATTACGAATTTACTTGCTACGAAGTTTTAAATTACTGAAATGCTACCGTAGCTGACTAAACAATCCAAAAAAATACACGAAATATTGTCATGATCTGAATCATACAAACAGCCTCACTAATACATGTGATATAGGGAAGGTTTAACATCATATTACACGGGAATTAAACAATTACGTACCACTTTTTTGGGAGATTTGGGGAGATAGAATTCGATAACACGTTTTTTCGTTTGGGCGGAAGCATAACAACAACAACCAAGGCGCCACCTGGCGAATGGCGCGGAGAAATAAGACTAAGGTCCTTGCAAGGCAAATTAAACGGCGGAAACTGCCGTAACAGCTATTACCAAGTCAACATCCATCAGTTCTGTGTCCATTAATCTCTGCCACAAAAGCTAGAAGTTAACACCAGCTTTCAAACGTCGTCCCTTTGAGAGAGTGTATTATCAGGGCTCGAACCAAGCTATTTGCTAAATATGGTCATTGGGTTATTAGCTGTTAGTAAAGATGGTAAGCAGGAAACATATATTAGACTAGTCTACTTGTATATTGACCATGACGGAACGAGTATTGTCATTTATACTGATATACTGGACTTCATAAGAAAATCACAATATCAGAGACATGTCCTCAATTAGAGGCCAGTAACAGTTCATATATATTCACAGCACATGCAACTCAACTACCAGACTGCTTGGCACTGACTGAGCTAGTAAATAGGCACCAGCTATTGAGGGCGTAGGGAGAGAGTTGGGGCAGCATATAAATGGCCACGAATGGCTGTTAATGAAGGCTTGCGTTAAGTAGCAGCTTATTATAGAATCCTCAAACAGCCCCTCTGTGTCCCCATCTAAACCATGTCGTATTCCCGCTGCTCTCCCCACCCAGACCCTGTCGTAATCCCGCTGCTCTCCCCACCCAGACCCTGTCGTAATCCCGCTGCTCTCCCCAACCAGACCCTGTCGTATTCCCGTCTCCCACCCCAGACCCCGCAATGCTCTCTCTCCCCACCCAGACCCTGTCGTAAATCCCGCCCTGCTCTCTCCCCACCCAGACCCTGTCGTAATCCCGCTGCTCTCCCCACCCAGACCCTGTCGTAATCCCGCTGCTCTCCCCACCCAGACCCTGTCGTAATCCCGCTGCTCTCCCCACCCAGACCCTGTCGTAATCCCGCTGCTCTCCCCACCCAGACCCTGTCGTAATCCCGCTGCTCTCCCCACCCAGACCCTGTAGCAATCCCGCTGCTCTCCCCACCCAGACCCTGTCGTAATCCCGCTGCTCTCCCCACCCAGACCCTGTCGTAATCCCGCTGCTCTCCCCACCCAGACCCTGTCGTAATCCCGCTGCTTTCCCCACCCAGACCCTGTCGTAATCCCGCTGCTCTCCCCACCCAGACCCTGTCGTAATCCGCTGCTCTCCCCACCCAGACCCTGTCGTATCCCGCTGCTCTCCCCACCCAGACCCTGTCGTAATCCCGCTGCTCTCCCCACCCAGACCCTGTAGCAATCCCGCTGCTCTCCCCACCCAGACCCTGTCGTAATCCCGCTGCTCTCCCCACCCAGACCCTGTAGCAATCCCGCTGCTCTCCCCACCCAGACCCTGTCGTAATCCCGCTGCTCTCCCCACCCAGACACACATAAAGTCGGAAGTCGGCCAAGACCCCAACCTTATCCCCGCGCTGACGTCATGATAATCCCTCATGACCCATTATGGCCGACCATCCTCCTCCTCCACGCTAGCAATCCCTAATCCTTGCTGTCACTATTATACTCCCGGCAAACTCCATTGTGACCTCATCCTTATTCCTGATATGGCCCCAACATTATCCGTGTCATTTTCCTCTTTAACCCACGCCACGACCTCAACCGATTTTCAGCTTTCGCCCCATTCTAGTTCCCACTGTGCTGAGCATGGCCGCATCGTAATCTTCTCAGTGAGTCGTCGACAAAATGTCTATTCCTGCCATGACCCCACACTCATCTCCACTGTGACCCCATCTTATCCCCTCAAAGAATGCATCCCTATCTATGCCGGGACCCTGCCCTAACCCCCACCCTAATCCCTCCATGACCCCACCCTAATCCCTCCATGACCCCACCCTAATCACTCCATGACCCCACCCTAATCCCTCCATGACCCACCCTAATTCCTTTATGACCCCACCCTTATCCCTCCATGACACACCCTAATCACTCCATGACTCACACTAATTCCTCCATGACCCCACCCTAATCCCCATGACCCACCCCATCCATGACCCCACCCCACTCCATGACCCCACCCTAATCCCTCCATGACCCCCCCTAATCCCTCCATTACCCCTCCATGACCCCACACACCCTAATCCCTTCATGACCCACACTAATTCCTCCATGACCCACACTAATTCCTCCATGACTATACCCTAATTTCACCTCGACTCCAACTTTATCCGAATTGTGACCACACTCCAGTCTCATTAATTGCTATTTCCTCAGCCCTAATCACAAGTGTGTCCCCACCCTGATCCCTGCAATGACCCCACCCCTACACGTACCGTGACCTTATACGTACTTCCGCTGTCTACCCATCCTTATCCCTACCAAGACTACACCATCATCCCCGCCGAGACACAACTCTCATTCCTGCTGTGACCCTTTACGTAACACCAATGTAAACACTCTCTCATCTCCGCTATGACCTCACCCTGACCCCCGTTTTAAAGGTTGACACAGTTTAGCCTAGGAAGATTACCATGAAAATTGGCCTATATAGGCCGATTTGCGATTAACCAAGAGGTTGGGAAGAAGGACACTGAATTCATGTTTACACCTTAAAGGCTGTGTTGGCCGTGGTATCTCAGAAGATATAGATATTTTGGTATATTGTCCCACAAACCCATTTTTTTTACGAGTTCATTTATTTGGTATCGCCGTTAACTTAGTTGTTCCTGTCGCAGTAAACTTGTGTAGATCTCAGCGATCCCAGGTAATCCATCGAGATCAAAGCTATCCGTGTTAATTTATGGTGATTGCATCTACCATCCTTCACTCTGGTGACCAGTGTTATCACCGGCCACTATTGGCCATCATTTGTAAAAAGCGATATTACATCACACGCAGAGCAGGCCAGTCATGTACCAGCACCTCACCTGTCTTTATTTGACCTGTTCTGTTCATCTGAATCCCAGACATATATTGATTAGAGCGATCATTCGCCACGGTTCCTACGCCACTGCAAGTTAAGAGGTTCTCCTAGCCAGATTTTACACACGCACAAAATATAGAAAAGCGTCCATGCATGCACACACACATGCATATATGCATACAGACAGACAGACAAAAAGACAGACAGACAGACAGACACACACACCTACGATTCACTTTGATTAGTCCAACCATGCATGATACTCAGTTGTGTGTGATACAGTCGGGCGGCCCCTTGGTGCCGAAGAGACCGGTTCTTAATGCTGGTGACAGCATAGCGCTGGGAATAGCTCTTTTGAACCAAGTGGAGCTTGCGCTCCCTCTTGGTTCTCGAAGAGGGCATTTCCTATGTAGAAAATGCGATGATAAGAACTTACCTTCACGATGTCAACTATATTTAACAAGTCCAATTTAATAAGCAATCAGTATTATGTATCGCAATAAAGTCTCAGGAATCGCACCAACTTGTAAATATGCATAATTGCCTAAAATGTGCGAGGCGATTAACTTTTCCGACTAAATTCCAATATGGCGGCGAGATTGCGCAACGTAAGTCAGGTGGAAACGGACTTGTTATGAGGATGAATAAAGGAGAGGAAAAGGCAACTAGGTCGGAAAGTTATAAGGTATAAATCTAGTATAAACTGACTCACCTGTGAAATGTATTATCAAGCAGATGATGGTATGATAAAAACTTTGCAAATTCCACGCGGTCGTTTACGACAACGTCATGCAAAAGACCGTTTGTTGACAACCACCAGAATTCGGAGTGGAATTTCGCCGAAAAGTTAGAAATTAATCAAATATCAAGTGTTCTCCCGGATATTGGTTTAAAAAAACATAGCAATTAAATTCAGTCAATACTCTCACTGTTGGTGGCTTTAAATTCTTCTCAGTACGTATTTTTAACATGATAGATTAGGCATGTTTGTCAATCTACCGATAAACGGAGGGTTTTCCTGTTAGACCAACAAGGGAGTACCCATCGACTGTTGGTCTGTTTGGCTAGCTGGGAAAGCTGCTTACACATACAGCCACGCCTTACAGCCAGGCGCATGAGGCGGGTGATATAGGTATCAATGGTTTATCACGACTTGCCGCCTCGGCCCCGTGTACACGCCCATCAGCGCCAAGGATCTGCAGCAGTCTCATGGTCAGCTGACTGATCTCCATGGTTCTAGGCTGTTGAATGCTGGGATATCCCGCTACACCCTGCCCGTCATAGCACCAGCCCTATGTGTAGGCAGTAAGGGTACTATCCAGCAGAGAGCCGCGACGTCTTCACTGGGGCGCCAGTAATCATGAACAGAGATACCTGCGCCTCGCCACATGTCATCCCACCAACACTGACATCAGTGCCTTATTGTCAGGGTCTACACAGGGATTTGCATTGGCCTGCCGGCCGCTATCTTCTATGTATAAATAAACCCAAGGGGGAAAACAATTTCGCCACCAGCTCACCAAAAAGCTCGCCTCAACCATCTTTAGTCCCGTTTACGAGCCTGGCGCGCCCTATAGCTATTGAGAACACGTTCTTCTACCTAACAAAACAATCCGCCCCGACATTTGCCACCTAAAAGGGTGAAGGAAATTTATGAAGGGGAGGGGGTATTAGGGGAGTTTGGTAAATGGGCTGGGAGTGAGCGGAGATAGGGAGGGAGGGGTGTTGAATTGGAGAGAAGAAGAGGAGAGGGGATTAGGGAGGGAATGAAGGAGAGAAGGTTAGGGAGGGAATGAAGGAGAGGAGGTTAGGGAGGGAATGAAGGAGAGAGGGTTAGGGAGGGAATGAAGAGAGGGGGTTAGGGAGGGAATGAAGGAGAGGGGGTTAGGGAGGGAATGAAGGAGAGGGGATTAGGGGGAATGAGGGAGAGTGGGTTTGGGAGGGTATGAATGATAGGAGGTTAGGGAGGGAATATAGGAGGGAGGAATCTACAGAGTGAGGAGTAGGGGAGTTGAGTAGTGAAGGGAGAGGAGTGGATGGATTAGCTGAGGAGTTTGGGAGGGGAGAGAGGGTGGATCCGAAATAGACACAGGTCAAGAGGGTTAGGGGAGGGATGGGTTAGGAGGGAATGCAAGAGTCCTGAAAACTAACAATAAGTGTAACAAAGCACGTAAAACTCAAGCCCTGTGCGAGTGAGGGGACAACGAATTACCGAGTAAGTGATTGACAATTGACTGAACGATTGACCGAATAAGAATGTATCAAGGAATTAATGAATTAGTGAGTGAGTGAGTGTGTAAGTGTGTTAGTGTTATATTAATTGATTGGCATGTAAACTAGTTAGCAGATGAATGGATGACGGAATGGACGTCACGAACAGGTGTGTGCGCGGGAATGAAAGGGGTGACAATGAGAGTGAAAGAGAGAGAATTCGATTCAGCGTATGAGTATGTCAGTGAGTACATCAGTGAGCGTATAAGTGTAACTGGGTTATCTAGTTATTGAGAGAGTGAATGAGTGAGTAATTATGTGTGTCAGTGCATAAGTTAGTGGATGAATAGGTAAGTATGTTAGTTAGCGGGTCAATAAGTGAGCGTGCGATCGACCATTTAATGGAGTAAGTGAACGAGTTAGTACGTGTAACTGAGTGAGTTAATATGTAAGTGAGTAAGTTATATTTAGACGAGTGATTAATCAAGTGAGTAATTAAGAAGATGAGTGATTGAATGAAGAAGCGTGTGGTGGAGGAAATTATAAAGTGTGCCAGTGAATAAATGTGTGAATGAGGTAGTTACTTAGTGTGAGTGCATGAATGAATGGGACAGAAAAGGGGAGAAGTAGATAAGTGGGTCCCTATGAAAGTGTAGGAAGTGAGCAACTGATTGAATCAGCGAGTGACTAAGTGAGTTAATGCGGGAGTGATTGATTGGGGGAGCGAGCGAGTGATACACTAAGTAAGACGCGGTATATATCGGAGTGCATGAATGAGAGATTGTGAAATGAATAAAGAGGTGAATGAGTACGCGGATAAGTAGATGCGGGAGTAAACGTGTGAGCGAGGGATTGATCGAGAACATGAGTAAGTCAGTGCGTGAATACGTGTGTGAGTGGTTTGATAAAGTGCTTCTGAGATTGTGTGATTGAGTGAGGATGTGAGTGAGTAAGTTGGTGAACAAAGAAGTGGGTGAGAGTATGTTTGCGCGTGAGCGAGTAGGTGAGTGAGTGAATGAGATTTTAAGCGTGTGATTGAGTGAGTGAGTGAGTGATTAAGTCATTAAAAGTATGATTATTCGCTCGATTATTGTGTTAGCGAGTGCGGATGTGAGTGTGTGATTAATTACATGAATGAGAGAGAGTGTGTAAGGCGGCGTGATGGAATGAGCGGTCAAGAAGGAGAGTTTGAGAAAACGAAGAAAAGTTATGTGGGCGTTAGCTTGTAAGTAAATGTGATAATGGATCAATGTGTGAGCGGACTAGTATAGCATTAATGGGTGTATTTGCTGATGGGTGAAGATAAAAACAGCGTACATAAAAGCAGAAGTGAGTGAGTAAGTGAGTGCGTCGCCAAGTGAGCGTGCGAGCCAGTGAGTGAGTGAGTAAATGATTGACTAGGTGGGTGATGAAAGATTTTGTTTATTGGCGAGTGAATGTGTGAGTATGTGAATGGTTGAGTTATTGCGTGTGTGAGCGAATGAGTATGTGAGTGAGTGTGTATGTGAGTTAGTGAGTGACTCTGTGAGTGAGTGAATGAGTGCATGAGTCGGTCAATGGATGAGTGAACAAGCGAGAAAAAGGGGCGATTAACTCTGGTAATGGGAGAGCAAATCAGTTGGTTGTTAAGTGAGAGAGAGAGAGGGAATACGTGAGCGAGTCACAGAGAGAGGGCAAAGTCAAATAGCGCATTGCTTATAGTGTATTCGGTCGAGCGAATGTGTTTGTGGGTTAGGGATGTTCTTAGTCGATCACCAAGCTGGTGGTTATACAAGCGAGAGCTACGGAGATGCATTAACTGTGTTAGGGCTCTAGAGAGTTAGTGGGTGTGAGTATATGAGTCAGTGAAAGCCAATTAATCAATGTGCGAGTCATTGAATACGCCGAAAATGAATAAATGCGCGTGCATGTTTCGGGGTGAATGCGCGATGGAATGAGTGAGCGAGTGAGTGAATGAATGCCTGAGTATGTGAGTGTGTGAGTGAGTGAATGAATGCCTGAGTGTGTGTGTGTGTGTGTGAGTGAGTGAGTGAATGAATGAATGAATGAATGAATGAACATGAATGAGTGAGTAAGTAAGTGAGTGAATGAAGGAGTGCATGAAACAGTGGTCGAGTCAGTTATAGAGCTATGAGTGAGCGAGTAAGTGTGTTGGTTTAGTGAGTTAGCG
Organism: Urechis unicinctus; assembly: GCA_034190875.2. Classification (NCBI taxonomy): domain Eukaryota; kingdom Metazoa; phylum Annelida; class Polychaeta; order Xenopneusta; family Urechidae; genus Urechis; species Urechis unicinctus. Next base: position 71,476,188 of record CM067354.1, on the reverse strand, counting down.
ACTGCGTGCAGTCCTTAGTGAACGTAATGAGCGAGTGATTGAGCGAGTGAATGAGTGTATGAATGAAAGAATGAGTGAGTGTGTGAGTGAGTGAGTAAAAAGTAAGTGCGTGATTGGTGGGATGAGTGAGTGGGTGGGTCAGTAAGATTACGAATGAGTTTATGAGTCAGTTAGTGAGTTAGTGAGTGAGTCATTGTGGGTGTGGGTGAATGACCCAGTGAGGGAATTAGTTATTGATGTGAACGAGTTAGTGAATGAGTGAGTGGGTCGTACGCTGAGTAAGTTAGTGAGTGAGTCAGTGAGGGAGTGAGTGAGTATGTGTTACTAGTAGCGAGCGTGGGTGTGGGTGACTGACCCAGTGAGGGAATTAGTGATTGATGTTGTGAGTTGATAATACATTGAGTTAGTCACTCGGTCGATCAGTTTGTTAGTGAGTTGGTGACCGAGTGAACGTGTGAGAGTAAGCATAAGTAGCGGAGGGGGTTGGGCAAGTCGGTCGGTCGGTCAGTCAGTGAGTGACTAAATACATGCTAATCTAGATACCCACTGCTTGGAAAAAAGATACTATTTAAAGTATTGAGCTAATTTGTCATTCTGGTGACTTTTTTCGGACCTAATATCGATCATTTCTTTGGATTCTTCAAAGCCATCTCCAAATATATACAGAACATAGGCGATAAACAAGCTAGTAGCCTTATGTGCATTTTAATTTTTTAGCTTGTTAAAAAGTCTACAATTTCACCGTTCATATGGTTATATTAATAAATGATTTTTGAAACAATCTATTGGCTTTTAATTGGACTACAACTCTACTCGTGTGAGTTTATATTTGGACATAACGAATGGTGTAAACATGGCAATCAGTCTGCTCGTGTGTTGCATTTCTGTTACAAAAATGTCAATTATTCAACTTGCAAAGAATCTAATAGTAGCATAATAAGATAATCACCCATTAATGTTTAACGATAATTTCTATGCAATCTACTTTCTTAGATTCTCATTGTAGAAGACAACATCTGATTCGATTACCTAGACGGACTCCAACCTGCCTTACTAAGGTGAATCCGGGAGTCATAACGGAAGGATGGAGCGCGCGCCTACTCCAAAGGGTCCATCAGGTTGCGGGCGCCGCAATTTAACACCCCGAGGTGGTGGGGGATGGGCACTTAAGTGGATAGAGGGATCATACAAGTGCCGCGTGACAGGGTATGTTTGTTTGGCCTCCTGGCTTATACGACGTGTTTTGTTGGGCCTCGGACCTGTACTTGTACAACGGGGTATATTTTTCAGCTGCAATCTGTACGACGGGGTATTTTGGGGGCTTCGTGTTGTACGACGGGGTATATTCTTCTCTTCACATCTGCACAACGGGTTTAATAAATATTTAGTTTCAGTATGTGGAGATTTCATCTCGGTATTTCCCACCGATCGTTGACAATGGAAATGCAATGGTCCCTGTTACTCTCCATGGCAGACGTGTTTGACGCTACGCTACATAACGTGCTACGTGGTACGCTAACACAATCCTAGCCTGCCGATGCGTAAGGAGATCGGGTCCCTATCGGATTTCCAATGATTAATCATCCAAGCCGCCTACCCCATCGTATGATGGTTTATACATTTACATAATACCTTGTACGACGGGGTATGCTTTTTGCCATTTTCACCTTGTACGACGGGTGGTCGACCTGGCAGCTGAAGCATGATTGATCATTTTAGCGAGGATCCCTGGATCCCTACACAGCTGTTACAGAGGTCACGCTCTGGACAGGGCGAATTGTAAAGATAATTGTCTCCGCGTCGAGGTTAGACAGTAACGACCAATAATACTCTCATCCTATCAAATGATCATATTCAGACGATAGTTTTCATCTGCTCTATATAGACTTTCATTTCAGAAGTAGAGAGAATTGTTGAAGTTTGAGTTCATTCTCATCCATATCATCAGATTACTCAATGGATGAATTGTCTGTGTAGGTAGATATATTCTATGGAGCCTAAGAGCCTTAGACCCTCTGACAGTGTAGCCATTATGGTGCAAACACGGATCAAGGATTACTGTCAATATTACCCATATAGTCTACTACATTATTTACTGCAACAAAGCCTATCCCCTGAAAAAAGTTTAGGAGGCTAGACTACTCAAGTTTTTATAGATGGATAATCAATATCTATTGGTATTTTCATTTGAAGTAAACATATTTGATAAGTAATGACTAAGGTATTGGCAAGAAATGCACATTATCACATTCATTGGCTTAGCCCTGGTCGGACGGTCATATAAATATATACCTAGCCAGACGTCCTGTAGGGCTATCAGAAAGAGCATCAACAGGATTCATTGAATTATGCTTTCAGTTCAAAGTATATTGTCACAGCATCGCAGCTAAGTGTTGCTTGCCCATATAGCATCAGCTGAACGAAATCTGTTTGTTATAAAAAACGGAACATGGCAAAATTCTACTTACGCTCGAAATTCTAGTAACCGACGGGAATTCTATTAACCGACGGGAATTCTAGTAACCTAGGGTATTCTAGTAATGGACGGGAATTCTTGTCACAGGAGGGAATTATAGTAACCGTCACGAATTCTAAAAACCGATGGGAATTCTAGTAACTGACAGGAATTCTAATAACAGGCCGAATTCTACTAATGCTCGGAGTTCTAGTAGCCGACGGGAATTCTAGTGACAGGCGGGAATTCTAGTAACAGGCGGGAATTCTAGTAACTGACCGGAATTCTAATAACAGGCCGGAATTCTACTAATGCTCGGAGTTCTAGTAACAGGCGGAAATTCTAGTAACATGCGGTTAAAGTCTGCGCGGTCAGGTGGCTCAGTGGTACGTGGTGGTATCTTTGGATGGGCTCCAAAGTTATCAAGATGACGTTTCTTTATCTCGTATATCCAAAGCTCCCTGGCTTCGATTCATCAAATAGGTACAAGCTCCAATGAAACCCTCTGCTGGGAAATATCTGATTGCAGCTCTCGAAGACCTACCCCGTTCCCGATCTCACCCGGGCTGTGCAGCAACAATTCAGCCGACATCGACGAATGTCGTAAAGTCATTGGGTTTGCCAGACAAAAAGAAACGAGTTAATTCTCATTTTGTCGACACTTTGACTGCAGTTGTCAATCAATGGTATAACGCCAGGTGAGGATATCAAAAGCAGATTACACAACTGAGTCAGTTAATTCAAGAGATGACAGCAGAAATGGAAGGCGTCGTGACTGAAGTAGAGGCGTATCAAGTCAGGTACCAGGCATCGAAGCAGCTCTTCATCTCCAGCGAGTATTGACATCTAAGGAGCTGTAGCTTCTCTGGGTCAGGGAATACTACTTTAAGGAGTTCGCTAACCGTTAAGATCGCGATCAATTATTCATCGATTATTTATCGAATTGATCACAGTTACATTCTAATGATAGCATTTTTATAGCAATTTTGATCGCGATCGAATTTTTTTAATTTGATTTCGTTGATACCGAAATTCTCACCAACTTTTGGGTATATCAGGACCACTTTCCAAGTATGAAATTGATTGGCTCGGTTGACGTACAGACTGGTACTAGAACGAGACCGTCAGAGATTGGTCGCTTGCTTATTTAGAATAGAATAAGAACCACGAGGGATTCGCGTTGTCACAGGATATAGCAAACAAGGAGAATTGTAGTCAGACCAATATTATTCAACTGTCGAACAAAGTACATTCAAACTGCGAGCAGTTAATTCATTGTCGACAAGCACTTTGTAACGACCAACGCTAACGACTGCCCAGAATCCCAGAATTCCTGCTATGCAACTTTCAATTCTTAGAATTCCATCGTTTTCTTTAGCATTCAGTCGGGATCTTTAGAATTCCATCGTGATCTTAAGAATTCCAACGCGATCTTTTAGATTCTATCGCACACTTTACTATTTCATCGGGATCTTTAGCAATCCATCGTAATCTAGAATTGCATCGTGATCTTTAATTGCATTCATTTGAATTCCTTCGCTAAGTATGGAATCCATTGTGATCTCTAGCATTCTATCTTGATCTTTAGAACTAATATCCCGACCTCCAGCAATTCATATCTGTAGAATTCCATAGCTATCTTTAGAATTCCATTGCCATCTGTAGAATTCCATTGACAGTTCCATCACGCTGATTCAATCTCCATCACAATATGGACAAAGGGTTCAATCCGATGAGTGTTACTTTGATCTCCGCTCCACACCTCATCTGATTATTTGTGGAGCAACCTTGACCTTCACGAGTTCATCTTGCTGACATTCCGATATATATACCTCAAGTGTTCTCTTCTAGTAGCTGCTCAATGCTGAGCAGTTTCTCCATGACGACATAGGGTCGCCTGATGTCAGAGATCACCACTTCACGCGGATAATCCAATCGATTTTTCAAACCCAGGGATCAATCTGGATTCTTTGCTTTACAAAAGAATGGTATATCATGAATGACAAGTTTTATAAAAGTTGTTCCTCAGCTATTGACTAAAAAGAATTCCTAGATAGAAAATAATGACAAAATCTGTGGTGAAATGACATCATAATGTCAATAAATGCTTTTTATTCGAAGGCCACAAGTGTGATACGACAGGCAAGTTCAACAAACTGGTTTTTATCAGAGAAATCTCTAAACACCCCACCCCATCAGCACAGACTGAATGGGGTTTATCATGAGATAGTATGTAATAAAATCACAATAACACACAGCAGGCTGTAACAACATTACAATAACACACAGCCTGTGTAACATTACAATAACAGGCTACAGCCTGTGATAACATTACAATAACAGACAAAAAAAAATTCTTTTTTCATAATAACATTACTTGATAACATTTTGATAACAGACAGCTGCATGTGATAACATTATGATAGCAGACAACAAGCTGTGATAACATTATGATAGCAGACAACACAACTTGATTGAAGACACCAGACACAGACCATCACAGGAATATAACTTGCTGCTTCAATCTCATCACATGGGCAGAATAACATATGCCATCCCCCTTCCACAAGTCCTGTGTAGTTATATACATTTAATCATAACCAACAATGTCAAGGTTAACAATATGTACAGCAACATGTGATTACAGCGCCATGGATCATTCCTACAACAGATGGCCGAGGACAAAATACACATTGGATTGTCAGGAGACATACTGCTGCAACAGAGTCAGCTCTGTCGTCTTCAGGCAACCACACGTGACATGCGCTGTGATGGCGTGACCTGTGACCTTATAGAGCGCTGGCAGGTAGAGACAACGTGCAGACGGCGCCGGGACGACACCACCTCGACTTCGCCCACTGGACACTAATGGGCGACCATCCCCGTCCCTGGTTGGCCAGCACCTCTGTGACGTCAGCCGTGTGGACGTGGTGTGTTGCGTTGCAACCTCCCAGCAATATCAGCTGTGAGTCACGCTGTGTCAGTACAGCCCACCCTGCTGTCTGACAGCGGACACTGGTGTGGTGTAGATAGAGCCGCGGTAATCTATAAACACGAGCTGGCCATTGACGTGGACGATGCCGCGTGGAAAACCACTGTACCCAGATGGAAGCTTGATACAGGCTGCTTGGGCTCTCGTCTTCACCCCGTACAATTGTAGTAGACACTTGCCGCTGTCATCAAGCAGCCCCAGTACGGCCACGTCACCGCCGTCACACACACAGCAGCAGGCCCTGTCACATGATGCTCCCCGCAGACGACCTGCATCAGTCACACGGTGTGTAGTGATGTCCATCACCTCCACATCACCTACCAGTGAATCATCAGAACCAGGTTTCCATCCCGCCATGACCAGCAGACTGCTGTCACGGACACACATACAGGACGTCTCACGAGCGTGACGTAGCTGACCACAGGTCTGCCAGCTCTCCTGTATCACATCATACATCATAATGCTTCCCCCGTCTTGACCGGCCCCGGCGATGTATATACTCTCCCCCAGACCACAGCAGGCGACGTCGTGATGAAGCTGACCAGTGGTGGTGTTAGGGGAGTACACCTTGCGTGGAGGCGACGTCCAGGACGCAGGGTAGATAGACAGCCTGGATGAACCCTTCCACACAGTCGCCGTACACGACTGACGTGGTACAGCTACTGATGATGAGGAAGCTGGTATGGATGAGGAAGCTGGTGATGATGAGGAAACTGGTATGGATGAGGAAGCTGGTGATGATGAAAGAGCTACTGATGGTGGGGGAGCTACTGATGATGAGGAAGCTAATGATGATGAAGAACCTGGTATGGATGAGGAAGCTGGTGATGATGAGGAAACTGGTATGGATGAGGAAGCTGGTGATGATGAAAGAGCTACTGATGATGAGGGAGCTGGTGATGATGAGGGAGCTACTGATGATGAGCGAGCTGGTGATGATAAGGGAGCTGCAGTTGACGAGGAAGCTGCTGTTGCCGTGGATACAGAGGAATCTGCAGTGATAAGGGAGGTTGGCGGCATGGTAGATGCGGGTTTAACTGATGTTGCTGCAGCTGCTGTTAAGATGGCGCGGGAAGCAGAATGGGCGCTAACTACAGTATCTCGATTAGCTATAGATTTCAAATTAAATTTGTTCATGCTATTAAGATCTAAACAGGCAATTAGTGAGGGAAGATGACGCAGTCTGGTTTGGGTGTCAGCGCTTACCCAATTAATAGCAGCTAATAATCTGTCATCAGGGCACTCTACAGCAAGCGAAGCATGACTTACGTATAGCTTAACAGATGAGAGATCCAACGATTGGAAACTACGATCGTCTACAAGCTCCTTAAAATTATGCAAGGCTAAAGCTTCAAATTTGTGGATAAGCATTTGGTCGTTAATGTGGTTAGCAGAGGCCCATCCTCTCAGGCAGTTACTGACACTTGGTACACAGTTAGTCAGCACTACTCGCTGGCAGTCGTCCGCCAGCTGTTTGATGCCCAGCTTCTTGGCCGCGTCTCCCAGCGCCGAGGCAAATTCTTGGGGCACTTCAACCCGCCCTAAATAGACAAATTCTAACAGGAAATGCATCATTTCATCATTGATGGTCAAACCCAGGCTGGACAAGGAGAGGTTGTCAGTTAGGATTGGTAGAAGGAAGCTGCATAATGCCACAATGACCACGCGATGCACCTTATATTCCTGGCTCCGGGTGATCAACGTGAAGTCAGTGAACTGCTGCTTCTTATAAAGCTCCCATTGAACTTGTCGAGTGCCAATGGCGCTGGGTATCTCAGAGGTAAATGTGGAGTCACCTTTGGACACGAATGGATCACTGGAAGCCATCCTTATTGTTGTCAATGACCTGAAATTAAGAAGTCACAGTTGATGTAAAATTGCAAGGACTAGTTGAAATACATCGATCACTATAACTCAAATAGGAAAATAGTGAATTATTCTTGCCCGCACAGCCAAATATAATAGGTTTTCAAATTACTAATCAGTTATAATGTGTGCGTGAGTGCTTGATGTGAAATATATTAGACCGTTGTTCAAAAGGAAATTTAATTGCAAATTAATGATACATCCTGCTGTGGCACAAGCATACACGCGAAATAAACACTTTGTCAAAGACTTCGCGTCGATATGATATTTCACCCAATTTCAATTTGTGAGCTTCATTCCCGAGCCAACAGCGCAGACCATAAGTGACTAGATCGTGGGAAAAGCGATACTGCGAGGCAGATATTTCAGAATGATGCTCCAATCGACCGCTATGTAAGCTACCCTTCTAGTTGTCATTATTCTTACAAACCTCGAACATCACTTTAGAGAAGGTATAACATCGACATGGACTGGGACCTTGTTTTGCGAGGAGGCGAAGCTGGTCGTAACTCCATTCACCATTGTTAAACTATTATGACGCTGATTAAACCCCATGCGTCATAAAAAGCGTTTTGATCGTAGATGAGTGGCCAGCGTGCCGCGTCGCTGTTTGTCTTTAAATGAGCTGTTTATACTGGCTTGGCTAATTCCTTGTATCCGTCCAATGGACGGGTGGACGGGTCTCTGGCTAAGACTCTGGTCGTAGCGTATTGTTGGCCATCAGGGTCATAAATCCAAGCAGTTTACCCGTTAAATTGTAAGTGTTATGCATGAAATGAAGTGTACAGAAATGCCTATGATCTAGTTTATGTGTAAACTGACTTGTTTACACATACAATGACATTCTCAGTAGAAACTTCATCGTTATAGTTTTGCCATATTTGTCTTGGGCCAATTGTCTCTGCTAATTAGAAGTTGGCATAAATCCTGTCGAAGCTAATAAGAAGGTCGAGAAAATGAGTAGAAGCAGAGCGCCAAAATCAAATAGACTCAAATATCGACTTTCAGAGCCTCAGAGATTTGTAAAACCGTTTTAATCGGGAGGGCAGACGCCATGTGCACTGCGATCAATTCTGATTAAGCAGTCGAAAACTTTAGGAATGAAAAACAATATTTACGAGTTTCGGATCGCAATCCATCCGTGCTCGCCAATCGAAAAACCGTTGTTGACAACGCGTCACAAAAACAATGTGCTTGAAGCGTTATTGCTTGCTTGATCTCTTCTTCCTGTTCTAACCGACATTGTTTATTATTAACCAATACCAGTCATGGTCACGTGACACCAGCGAGTCGACCATGAGGCGATATATATAGAATACTGACACAAACGGCGCTCATTCGGAAAAGCTTAGATTACTCGAGTGTACCGTCTACAAGTCTTTTTACGCGTAAACTAGGTTATAAGCATTTCTTTACTTTTTATTTAACGCGGGAACTAGAAACTTAACGCGTGAACTAGATAACAAGCTATTCTATACATTTTATTTGCGCGTAAGCTAGTCATTTGACGCGTAATCTGCTTGGACCTCAGGAGCGCGCTACAGTGACTATTTCCACAGTTAATGGTCCCTTGTAACATTCTATCAATGCCTATTGAGATTCGTTTTTTTTACAACGATCAATTGAAAAACAAGGCCCACCTCACATTGTTGCATCGTTGCACCGCGATATAACATCACCAAGACTTTTTATGTAACATGGTATGGTTGTTTTTATTGATATAAGTAACAAAATCTTATGTAAAAGTTTATTGCATTAAAATTATTTATACTCCAATCAGTACATGTTATGTACCTTTACAATTTCTTTACAGCTTAATGAAAACAGGTTTTCAAAAATATTAAATGGTACAAACCCGAGGGGGGCACTTAAGTGTATAGAGGTAGTATACATGTGCCGCGCGACGGGGTATGTTTTTCGGCCTCTTGACTTGTACGACGGGTTTTGTTGGGCCTCGTACTTATACGACGGGGTATGTTTTTCAGCTGCAATCTGTACGACAGGTTTTTGGGGGGCTTCGTTTTGTTCGACGGGGTATGTTTTTCTCTTCCCATCTGTACAACGAGTTTAATATATATTTTGTTTCAGTATGTCGAGATTTTCTCCCGGGATTTCCCACCGATCGTTGACAATGTAAATGCAATGAATGGTCCCTGTGTAACGCGCTGAGAATCACACGCTCAACCGTGCAAGCGCGCAAATTTGTTACTGTATGTAATCAGAAATCACCTGATCAGATTTTGAGATTTTTCTGACACTTATCCTGCCTACGACGTACGACGGGTTATACATTTGCATAAAACCTTGTACGACGGGGTACGATTTTTTTGCCATTTTCAACTTGTACGATGGGTTATACATTCGCATAATAACTTGTACGACGGGGAATGCTTTTGGCCATTTTCACCTTGTACGACGGGTACGGGTTTTCGAGGTCCCGCGGCACACCCTAATCCGGCCAAGTGCCCCCCCCCCCCGGGGGTACAAACCCACCCCTTGTAAATGCAAGACATTCGTGGCTTCATTCCATAGCAGTTGAATTTATCAGCTGAGGTCATATTGGCCCTTTATATAAATTTTGTGTCTGTTGCGCCATCAGACTCGCAGATTGACATATTGGCTGTACAACAGTCCGCCAAAACACAACGTGTTGGTTCCGACGCTCTGTCATCGTAACGCAGTGCGTACCGCTCCAACGTCACAACGCGCATATGTAGTGTTAGATCAATAGTGCGTCAAAAACGTGTCACAAAACTCCTGCAACAAGCTTACATCACTGTCAAGACGCTAGCTAGTTATCGAGACAATGCATACTACTACACGTAACACGTGCCTCTGTTTTCGATTCATCGGGTGCTGGTAGAATATAGCAACTGCAGTTAAACCGTACATGACTGAGTGAGTCTTAATTACTAGCAATGAAAGAACTTCACACACACGAAAATGGATCAGTGCTGTACGGTTACTGATTATTCTGTCATACAAGCTCGGCTGAACATCGAAAAACGCTGAAACCTCAGTCTTCAAGGCTTCAGTGTTTGCTCGAGATAACACTCGCGATTGGCAAAGTAATTAACTTGTCCGGTCGGACAAGTACTTGGGACTTTTCACTTGTCCCACAAGCAGAACCACCTGTCATGGGTAAGCGGACAGCCGTTAGTGTCTACCCCTGTAAACATATATAAAAAACATTTACAGGCCAGTTTTATTAGCTGAGCTATATATAATCATATATATATATATATATATATATACATGGATGCATATATATATGTTTATACACACAAAAATATATATACATATATATGATTATAAATATATATAAACATATATATATATATGCATATAAATATTTATGTATATGTATATGTTATTGTGTATATATATTTATAAATGCCTATGTACATAAATATATGTACATATACATATCTAATTATATATATTTATACACACACATACATATATATATATATACATATAGATATACAAATATATATATAAATATTGATATATAGATATATATAAATACATATATTAAGAGACCTGTTTTCTTAGCTGAGCTGTCGCGATGGTGAAACGGGTTGACTACGCATAACACTATATATATATATATATATATATATATATATATATATATATATATATATATATATATATATATATATATATATATATATATATATACATATATATATATATATAATATATATATATTAACATATATAAAGATAATCATCTCTCATATATATATATGAATGCATATATGTGTATATTTATACACACACACAAATATATATACATTTTTATGAATACAAATATATTTATAAATGCATATAAATATATATATGCACATAAATATACATTTTCTACGTTGGCGAGGCCATCCTCGAGAACCAAGAGGGAGTGCAAGCTCCACTTGGTTCAAAAGAGCTAGTCACGAGGTAGACCTACAGCTGGCCTCTATGTCTGCAGTAGAGGCTTACCCCATGACTAGAACTACAGTAGGCCTCTATAACTGCAGTAGAGGCTTACCCCATGGCTAGACCTACAGTAGGCCTCTATGTCTGCAGTAGAGGCCTACCTCATGGCTAGAACTACAGTAGGCCTCTATGTCTGCAGTAGAGGCTTACCTCATGGCTAGAACTACAGTAGGCCTGTATATCTGCAGTAGAGGCCTACCTCATGGCTAGAACTACAGTAGGACTCTATAACTGCAGTAGAGGCTTACCCCATGGCTAGACCTACAGTAGGCCTCTATGTCTGCAGTAGAGGCCTACCTCATGGCTAGAACTACAGTAGGACTCTATGACTGCAGTAGAGGCTTACCCCATGGCTAGACCTACAGTAGGCCTCTATGTCTGCAGTAGAGGCCTACCCCATGGCTAGACCTACAGTAGGCCTCTATGTCTGCAGTAGAGGCCTACCTCATGGCTAGACCTACAATAGGCCTCTATGTCTGCAGTAGAGGCCTAGCTCATGGCTAGACTTACAGTAGGGCTCTATGTCTGCAGTAGAGGCCTACCTCATGGCTAGACCTACAGTAGGGCTCTATGTCTGCAGTAGAGGCCTACCTCATTCCAAGCCAAATGTGGTGGACTGGTCAATCATGAAATATTTCTTTGACCTACTCTGTATCCATTTGAAATAGCCTTACGTATGTCATTTTGTTCGATTCAACTGTTGATTACCCTGATCGCTGAAATTGTAGGAAAGCTGTAATACATAGCACTTGTAAATATCCGTGGAAAACAAATTTGAGGCGGAATATCGTCCACAAATGTGTCTGCTCATAACTATGTTATCCAAAACAAAAATGGCGATAAAAGGAGCAGCTAACATGTTTGCCATATGTTTTTGATTAATTTGAGCATATATTGAAGATTAATGAAAATCTGGATTTTTCAGTGAGCACTGTAAGATGTTTAAGAATAACCAGTGTTTCATCTTTGTATTTGTTAAACTATGAAAGGCAGTGACTGAGTGAGTTTTTTTGGGGGTTGTCAACCACATTTTGACTAGGCCGAACGCCAGTAACGCTATCACGAAGTGTCATGCGAGTGCCTATAGCTGAAGGACCACGTCAGGACGCTTCACAACGAAAGTACGCCGCAGTCCCTTCTTTTCACAAAACACTAGCCTAGTCTTATCGCGATTGTAACAATCGGTAGGGCTGTCAGTGATTTTTTTTCAAATTCATTGTATCTCGTTTAAATTATACATGAAGATAGATATACTAATGAGGATTCTAAAAAGGTATGTTTCATTTTTTTAAGTCAAATAGAAAAAAAGTCATTGAGGTTTCAAATTTCATGGTATTGCTTGGTTTTGTGCCAGAATTCTATGGTAAGGCATAACAGACACTTTTCATGTCTTATATTTTGAATATCATAGTGAAATTATACCACAAGAAATGTATAATCTATAGGATTCTAATAAGCTTAAGGGCTCGAGCGCTGGCTGGTGGGATTTGAGGTAACTGAAAGTTGCCTCCCTCCCCTCCTCTTTCCACTTTTCTATTATTGTCTTGTTATACATACCAACTCCCAAACAAAAATACACTTATAAACTATTGTCCAATAGTTATCAGCAATAGCAAGTCTTGACGAAAACAGGCAGATAAAATGTCCTACCTGCTACCAAGACCAATAAAATTCTCCTGGTCCAGACTAGGGCAGTACAACTTATTTGTCACACCCTTCATAAGATTGTTGAAATATATATATATATATACAACGTCAGGAAACAATGAGAGATATATGGTACGATTAAACCAGTGATGGTTTCAAGTCAGAGGTCACTCGCGTCTTCAAGCAAAAAATTTGTCAGAGAAAGATTCAAATGTGAATTGTTTAACCGCAATGCTTATGAATATTTGTGTGCCATTACGCAGCTTATATAAGGCTGGGGCAAATTCATGATAAACTCAGGATGTACTCAATGAACGAATTCTACGCGCAAGCACAAGAGGCATATTGCCTTTGAAGTTACTGGCCTGTAACGGCTCCACACGCAAAAGAACGCGGTGGGAAAAAGCACAAGGGATGAGAAATATGCCACCGTTTTATAATTCCAGTCCTCAGCAATTTTAAGCATCCACCACAGACAATAAACCTTAACCATGCTACACTCACAACTATTTCACCCGAACCCAGCGACAAAGTACAAAAGCCTTCTCCATCCTCAGTGATAATGTTCATCAATATTAACCACAATCGACCGCCGCCAGTTGAAGAGGAAGTACACATTTGCCGCCCCTTGGGCGACAGCAACACAGAGATAAACATTGTACGTCATAAATATTAACATGAGGAAGTAACTGATGACGATCTGAAGGGTGCAAAGTAACGTCTGAATGAAGCTTATTTCTATATTAAGCTTCTGTCCCTTCAAAACAACACAGCGTCATGAATTCACGGACAACATGAGGCCTTAATAACTTCTGTTTTCGAATAATTTACAAAAACGTCCACCATTGAAGAATATTATCGCTGCCGGCTTGGAAATACATCTGCACATGAAATAAACAGAAAGAGAGCAAGATCAATGTTAATGTGAGCAGGAAATATGGCTATCACTATCAGAACTTATTCTTAGAAAGGCAATATGGATCCTTACATAATCATGATGATGATAAGCCAGAATAACACCTGCATACATCAGTGTACTATATGATAGTGATATTATTGAGATTTACTACCATACCAGTCATGTGAGGTAACCTATTCTTGTCGGCAATATGAGGTTACTTACGATTGTCATCATTAGGAGATTCATAACACTTTGTTGTCATGTAGACTTAAATAAGCTTGTCATCCATGAAAAGTTAATGAAGCTTAGCAGTCATGTGAGCTTAATTACTGGCCATAGGAGATTAATTTCCCTTGTCGGCCATGAAAGATCCTCTATCAATAAATGCCCTCTTGTGGGTCCGGGGGTAGTATAGGTCCACTGTATCCTCCTGCATGTTGTGAGAGGCGACTAATAGGGGGCAACCTGTTGGCCGTGGGTTGCGACTCGTGTCGGTGGACAATGAGATCCAGGTGGTTGAGTAGAGTGGTCCTTTTGAGGGACATGTCTGCAACACATTACTCGGGCTCGGATTTCGCTTAGACGAGAGGCTGGAATGGCCTGGTCCAGTCAATCGGCTGGTGTTGAATTGCCCTAGGATGCTATTTGCATTTTAATCTTATTCATAGCATCCACTTGTAAGTTCTTCTTCTTTTCCATTTATCCTAGAAGACGACTGCATAAACAGATCTCTGCTCGATACATTTCCCAGCGGAATTATAATGGCAGCAGTATCATAATAACTGGGACATCATAATGGCAGGACATCATAATGGGCGCGGCATCATAATGGTGCTACTTGGTCATGGTTCATAACGATGGTCATGATAATTGATATAATGACCATTGCTAGTGCTCCAACCAAAGTGTTGTTAGTGAAGATAAAAACTCTTAGCTCCATCGTCGTAACTGTGTGTTTAAAGGTTTTCTTTTAAAGAAATACTATTTCAATTGTGACAACATACATGCAATTTACAAGTTGGATTAGTTTGTAGCGGAAATAAAATGGATGATTTGTGGTTATCGCTCCTGTCACCAACTAGGTGTTACATCGACAGGTGATGAATCATGATGGCTGTGATGATTTATGTGACATTATCCTTTACTGCGCCACAGGCAGTGTGTTGTTTTGTTCGGCAGCAGTCGATTTATGTGACATTATCCTTTACTGCGCCACAGGCAGTGTGTTGTTTTGTTCGACAGCAGTCGATTTATGTGACATTAACCATTACCGCGCCACAGGCCGTGTGTGTTTTGTTCGACAGCAGTCGATTCATGTGACATTAACTTGTACTGCGCCACAGGCAGTGTGGCGTTTATAACAGCAGAGTTTTTTTTTGAGTTTAGAGTAACTGCGACGGTGGCTGAGTGTTATTCCCGAACATCAGTACTTATCTCAAAAATGGCACAGTTGATATTAATCAAGGTGATGTGGTAGACACTATTATACAAGAGATGGATGAAATTTTGGTGAAACCCAATGAAACCCAAAAGAGACAATACTCAAGCAAGCGGCATCATCCGCTCTACTATACCTCATGGACAGTTGTCCAACTTACAACCTACGGGGCTACAGCCACCTCACCAAGTGGGGTGTGGGGGGGGGGTGGGGGGGGGGGTGGGGGGTGGGGGGTGGGGGTGGGGGCAGCATACGGCAAGTATACCAACAGAGCAGGCATGATACCACAAGCATGGGCACCAGCTTCCAACAAGCTCGACCAGTGCAGCCACTACACTACAAGGATGGCTTTCAACTCCTCTCTGGCTATCAAAGCAGATGTTTCTCTGAGGGGGTGCTTGAATATATGGTCTAAAGGCAAAATATTCATATTGATATTCTGATCATTACATTGGACGATCTAATTCAATCAAGTTTCTGTTTGTGTCGATATCTTCATCAGCTCAGTCGTCTATCAGCTACCAATGAGTGTTGTTGTAGCCCGTTCCTCTTACCTGATAACCTGTATTGATGACAACTCGCCAACACCTCCGGCTATTGCGCAACTCTATATGAATGTACACGAAGTAATGCAGTGTTTCCCGTGTAATTACGCTGTCCATTTGTGCCTTTCGTGTTTTCCATCATATTGATAACATTAAATATCGATTATACAGAGCTGATCTGTGCTTATGAGCAATAATTTACTCGACTGTGTAGCTTTTTACATAATGAATGATGAATAACACCAATCCCGTATGAGCTCATTTCAGCTCATAAATCTGATATATACTGGTCTCAAGTCAGTGTCCAAATTATCCGTTGTCTGGAAATATATACCAACGAATAACATATCCGTCTTGCTGATCTAGGGGTATATTTTCGCCTTTGTCTAACTGTGCATATTGGCGCGTAGACTTGCTGGAGAATGCACGTAGCAATCATATAACAGTCATAACGTTAGGCGTCCAATCACCACGTAGAAATCATATAACAGTAATCACGTTAGGCGTCCAATCACCACGTAGCAATCATATAACAGTCATCACGTTAGGCGTCCAATCACCACGTAGCAATCATATAACAGTCATCACGTTAGGCGTCCAATCACCACGTAGCAATCATATAACAGTAATCACGTTAGGCGTCCAATCACCACGTAGCAATCATATAACAGTCATCACGTTAGGCGTCCAATCACCACGTAGCAATCATATAACAGTCATCACGTTAGGCGTCCAATCACCACGTAGCAATCATATAACAGTCAACACGTTAGGCGTCCAATCACCACGTAGCAATCATATAACAGTCATCACGTTAGGAGTCCAATCACCACGTAGCATATCATACACGAGCTAGAACTATTTCCTGTCCGGTTTAGTTGCGAGGGTTCAGAATCCTCATTATTCTCTAACTGCACAAAATCCAGATGCTGAAGTGACTGTTCATTTTCGGTGGCAATTTCAGACGAATGACACTTTGTGTTAATTCACGATCAAGAGACACTAGCAAAAACGGTCCTATTATCGGAAATGAGCTGTGGTAAGTCAATCAGGCTAAGTTTGTATATATTTCGATCGGGTATCATAGACGGAGCATAACTTTTTGGGATTTTATAGATCACAATCTCATGATCAAAGCAAATACCTGTCACATATTTGCTTGGATTGTATAGCTCCATGCAACCATGACGTGTCTGATTACCAATTGTATAGCTCCATGCAACCATGACGTGCCTGATTCCCAATTGTATATATAGCTCCATGCAACCATGACGTGCCTGATTCCCAATTGTATATATAGCTCCATGCAACCATGACGTGCCTGATTCCCAATTGTATAGCTCCATGCAACCATGACGTGCCTGATTCACAATTCGACCGAAAGTACATTAATTTTTACACTTCATACTGTAGGTCAATTAATCGGCCAATGTTGCTTAGAGCGTGGGGTCTTTAATTGAATACAGGAATACAATAAAGGCACAGTGCAGAAAGGGTGATGCTTCATGAAATAATCAACCTCCTCCACTTCTACATAACAATTACATGGCTTCTCAGAGCTATTGTAGGTTGATTACAAGATTAGTATTGCAAATCCAACTAGAGAGGGCGCGATAGAACGTGTGCTTCTACCGAGCTGAGCTTCATTTTGTCTATCATCACAGTGATTGATCGAATGATCTTCCATTATTCCTGCAAGCGAACTTTGTAGACGTAATAAGCAGCTCTGTATGGCACACACCAAGACTGGCTTCTCAAGTGTCATGTTATGCATTTTGGCTACATTACAGAGTCGGACAAGCAGGATGAAAACTGGTAGACTTAGCCAGCTCTACACGACCAGCACCACTGGTAATGACTTAAAGCAAGGACCATATAACGAGAAATATGATACATCACCTTATTTCTTGCTAACAACTGTGCTGTCCTATAATGGCAGATTTGACACAATGGGAAGTAGATTAATGCAGATAAATGGGCAGTATTTTCAATGCACTCAATAACCCCGGGATCTTTTTGAGGAACCAATTCAATACATATCAATTAACTTGTGCTTCCCGGTGGTCTAAGTCTTGTTTATCACCCCCCCCCCCTCTACCCCCGACAGATATATGGGTCAATTAATGACACAATCAGAAATATTCAGGTTACCCCCTCCCCACCCCCAATAAACGGAACAAGTACACCAACCCACCTTAAACAGGTTATCCTCCATTGATCGCCTCCAACGACATGGAAGAGGATATAGTGGTCCTATTCGACCCCCGGACGATGACGTCATCAATCGATAACACCTGCCGTGTGGATTGCTACTTCTGAGAATTGTGTTGTGCAACATATCATATTTTCTGACACAGATTAAAGCCTCAATGGCTGTGGAACAATAATAATTATTTTGCCATATTTTCTTCAGACTCTCAGTAATGCGCCTGCTTGCCAATGCATCCATGCATATTCTGGAACTGAACCAATGTAAAGTGACAATAAAAATCATATTGTTTACAGGAGACACTCGTCAAAGCATACTGGACCCTTTCATTATTTATGTAGCAATAATGAGTGGCGGGAAATAGTATTCCCGGAAATGTAAACGTTTATTTGCTTGTGCCAATTTTATATCAACCTTATTTCTACGGTTATATCAAGTTGAATGATATTCCAGATACTCCGTCAACAATATGTCAAAAGGAAGTTCTCTGTACATACATACACGGCGCAGGTAGCCGGTTACATTTTCCCAAAAACTCGGCCCATCCCGACCCTATGCGAATGCATTGATCACCCGGCTATGACGAGACTTCCTAAACAATACAACGCTCCATGCAATGAATAAACCCTGCATCGCGATTGAGGTAAGTTGTTTCCATCGCTACACCAATCCGGCTGTAGTGGTGGTTGGTTTCCTACCGCACGTAAGAAGGGTTAGACAAAGTAGATTCCTTCACTTAGTTGAAACGTGCAGCTTTACAGTATAATCAAGGTGCATCCTGAATAGGTTACATTCCAAACATAATGGACAGGAGATCAATACTGGCATCAGTTGTATGCACATCCTTACTTGTTCACGGGGAAGCTAGAACCAGTAAGTAGAACCTACAACACATTCAAGTCGAGCACTGGAAGTGTTCAGAGCATGAGGATAGCACAGAGCTGTTATAGGTCGAAACGCATTACTGTAACTCTGTGAATATATTATGGTTTAGAGGGAGGACTATTTTTCATCCACACGATTGAACTATTCCACTGTGATAATGTCTACGCTTTCCCTGTGGCAACTATATGTAAAAAGCAATTATTGGTGTACCTGCGGAAAACGCAGATATTTGGGTTTAATGGCTTTCTCTCCCTTGTCATGACCGGAAACAGTACTCGAAGCATCAGTATTATGGAACTGGAAAGGCTGTATGATGTTTACGTAGACCACGTGATAGGTCAACAATCCCGATGTAGCATGCCATGTGGTTGTTGTCATAAAATCACATTCCGCGAAATGTACGCGTCAAAGCATGTGCACCCATGTTTTGATTTTAAGGTCTTCGTTTTTTGTTCGCATCAATAATCTGATGGGCATCCTGAATATTCATCAGGTATGGTTCAGAAATGAACTGTTATTAGCAAAGAATGCTGTCTGTTATATGTTAATGTACATCAGTCAATCGTATTTTCAATTAAAGTACCAGTAGTGGGTAATAGCATATATAGTTTATGAACCTCAAACTGTTTGAAATAACATTACAATGCTGCCGGTCAGATGTCGGCACATTTGAAATAATGTGAAAACAATATGACAAGGCAGGTCAATTATAATTCCGTAGTTTATGAGCTCTTGCTATGTTTATTTATCTGTTTGTTTCATATCAACAAATCATAGACATAAGTTAGCATAAATTATCAAATATACAACCCCTAGTTTATTCGAATCATATCGCGAAAGCATTTCCTACTTATGAAAGAATATATGATGGACCGATTCATTTCAAACAAACAGAAGACCAATGATCAGATATCGGTGTAATGATGCAAATTATGATACACTTGAAAAGTAAGCCACAACATGTAAAATACGATCAATTATGAACAGATGGGTAAAACTGTCGTTTTGGCACAAAGAATATGCACAAACATTATCCGCAATAAAGTTATCGCGTGCCCAAAGCTGCAAGTTGAATGCAATTTTGATGCATTTAAAACGGTGAACAGTTAAAGCGCAATCGTTTTTATTTGTTAGAAATAACGGTTAATAGAGTTAACGCCTTGTACACCAGAAAACGGGAACAGCCGGACTAGAAAGTATATTTCAATGTATAATAAGACTAATTAGAATTGATGACGTCTTATTGAACGGCAGGCCTACCCTTAATTGGGACGGCCGAACGGACTGTAGCGTTGTAGGAGCCCCACCCGGGGGGAATGAAACGGCTCCAGAAGCCAAGATAAAAACGGGTGGTGGCCGGACGGGTCAGAAATCCGTTGGCCTTGCACGAAGCTGGCCAATGGCGCTCATCGATGAGCTACTCTCGCTTGGAAACGACTTAGGCAAAGAAGGAAAATGCTCCGGTAGACACCTCAAAGAAGCATGGCTGAAAAAGTACCCTAGGTGGACGGGTACAAGAGAACCCCATAGCTTAATATCGCAGTACCGCCGCAGTAACAAAAAATACCCCGACGGGGTACCAGCCGAAATGCTGGGAAAAGGAAGCGAGGTATTGCACAGATGGTGTGGGACCGGAGTGGTAGAGGAGGAAGGAGAAAAGGAAGAGGAAGGGACTCGGATCGCCAGTGAAGCTCTCGAAAGTGAGAATAGAGAGACTGAACCTACGGGGGAGGTCGAACGAAGAGGACAAAGAGAAGGTGAGAGCCAAGCTGACGAAGTCCCGGAGCAAACCATAGAGGCTGGTAGTACGGAAGAACCAGCCAGTACAAGTATCGAGGTCGGTAGTACAGAAGAACCGACAGGTACAAGTACAAGTACTGCAACCGGAAGTACGATAGAACCGGTCAGTACAAGAAGAGTTGTAGGTAGCATAGAGGAACCAACCACATCACTGACCATGGACTGTGACTCATGTCCCTTGAAGGAATTGTTTCACTCTGCAGTTCAACGTAACCTACAGGAAATGAAGAGACGACCCGTCGGCAAGAAGGGCGAAATCGTTGACGAAACCCGACTAGCAAAAGCAAATGAGCTATTCAGTGAATACTGGAACAAATCAGCTCAGACCCCAGAGGAGCTCAGTGCGGCCACCTACACGGCGGCTCAATTTGCACTAGGCCAGCTAGAGGGAAACGGCAAACGAAGGTCGGATACCCGACCCCGCCCAGCTGACAAAGGTTACGGCACGGTGATCGCGGATACCCGAAAGAAGATCGGGTGGGTAGACCAAGAACTACGGAGGCGTAGAAACGAGCAGACCGGAACGCCAAAACAAAGATGGATCTTAGGCCAGCTGGCGAAACTGGCAGGAGGGAAGTCGAACGCCAGACTTATGCGACTGCGAGAGGAACTGCTATCTAAGCTGAAGGCTAGAGCGTTCGAAAAGAAACAGTCCGACCTCCGAGAAGAACGTAAGACCATCAACCGTAGGTTCACACTCGAAGGGCCGAAGGTCCTCGACGACCCACCAGTGATTCCAGAGGGAACACCCCAAGTCGCTCAAATCGAAGAGTTTTGGGGAAATATTGTCGGAAACACGGGAGAGGCAGAAGCAATGACCATAGAAGTGAAAGAGTGGCTCGAAGATCAGAAAGGCAAAGCCGGTTCTCGGTGGCGTCCGGAAGTCTCAGAGCTACTAACGGATAAAATATGGGAAAGAATGGTCAAGGAAGCCAAACCGTGGAAAGCGCCAGGTCCCGACGGGGTTCGAAACTTCTGGTGGAAGCGGATCCCAGGGGCAAACAAGGCCCTCAGAGTCATCGTCACAGGTTTCCTGTCGGGTGACTTACCAATACCAGAGTGGCTCTGCGAAGGAAGGAGCACACTGATCTATAAGAAGGGTGACCCGAGCGAACCGGCCAACTACCGGCCAATAGCATGCCTGAACACCATATACAAATTCCTGACGAGCGCCATGGCGAGGTACCTTACCACCTTCCTTATTCAGGAGGAGGTGCTTCCAATAAATCAGCGCGCGTTAAGGAAGCGACAAAGGGGAACATACGATTGTTTGCTAGTTGATCAGATGATGGTCAGCGACGCAAAGATGGGAAGGAAAAACCTTCAAGTCATGTGGTACGACTTCAAGAAGGCATACGATATGGTCCCGCATGTGTGGTTACTGAAGGCGTGTGAAGGGTTAGGATTGTCGGCATGGTTTACTCGAACACTCACGGAGATTATAGGGAAGTGGAAAACTCGGTATGTAGTGAGGGAGGGGAAAAAGATGGAAGAAACGGCTGAGGTGAAGTACAAAAGGGGGCTATTCCAAGGCGACGCCTTTGCCCCAGTAGCCTTCTGCCTAACCATCGCACCCCTGAGTGAGGCTCTGAACAAACTGCAAGGATATAAATGCAGAGGGTCTAACGGAGGTCCGGTCAATCATGCGTTCTACATGGACGACCTGAAGATCTGGACCGACCCGAGCCAAGCTCCGGCGTTTCAGTCGACAGTAGTCCGCGTATCAAAGGCCATCGGAATGCGCTTAGGAATGGAAAAATGCGCTACCGCCAGGCTGACCCGTGGGAAAGTCGACAGTGGGAAGGACCAAGTTAAAGGACTAGAAGGGCTGCGAGTATTGAAGAAGGGGGACTCCTATACCTACATGGGGGTTCCACAACTGCTTGAGATAGCGGAAGAAGAAGTGACGGGCAGACTAGCCACAGAGTTTAAGGCTGATGTCGAGCGGATATTCAAGTCAAAACTGAACGTCCGCAACAAAGCGTTGGCCTACAACTGGAGGGCAGTCGGCAAACTAGCATACACCCTGGCAACAGGGGCATGGAACCTCAAGCAGTTAGATGAACTAGAAATCGCAGCGAGAAAGATAATGTCCGATAACTGGGCCTGGTTCTTCGGTACAAGCAGGGACCACTACTACTTGAAGGGAGACCTGGGCGGATGGGGGTTCAAGAGCCTCAGGGTTGAATACCAAGTGGCTTTAGCTTCCCTGTCTAGATACGTTCTAGGGAGCCTAGACCCATTGATACTAGAAGTGCGAGACGTACTCGAGAGCATGTGTAAGAGACTACCTGACAGAGCAACTCTGCTGCAAAGAGCGAAGAAGGTATGGAAGGCTCAGGGTCCAGTTCCAGTACTGGAAGAGATTCCAACAACCAAAAAGCTCAGGGCAGAACAAAAGACAGAATGGCTGGAGTTCCGAGCGAACAAACAGCATGGTGAGTTCAGGAAAACATGTGTCTCGGACGAAACGTACAGATGGTTGAAGGAGGGGAGAGTTGACGCTAGGTCAGCAGCCTACATATTGGCGGCACAGGACCACGTGACTCGAACAAGAGTACACTGCAAGAAGATAGGGGTGTACCAAGGCTCAACAACGTGCAGGGTGTGCAAAGAGGGACAAGAAACCCTTGACCACATCTTGGCAAAATGCCCTTCCCATAACTTCTCGACCTACAAAGAGAAGCATGACTCAGTATGTAGACAGGTCCAGTACCAGCTAGCAACAGAGACAGGGCTAGTAGGAGCCCCCGCCAAAGGGAGTTGGACAGAAGTACCAGATGTAGTAGAAAATGAAGAGTACAAACTAGTCTGGGACATATGTCTGAAAACCACAAAGCGGATCGAGCACCGAAGACCCGATTTATTGCTCTGGGACAAGAAAGAGCGCCGGATCTACATTGTCGAAATCGCTGTGGCACTCGACCACCTGGTGCATGACCGAACTGCAGAGAAGCGAGCACGATACTTCGAGCTAGCAGCAGATATGGCCAGGACATCTGGCTATACCACACAAGTTGTGCCCATAGTGGTCGGGAACCTAGGCAACGTAGACAGCTTAGAGAAGGAGCTGGAAGGATTTCCTCTGGTAAGAGACAAGAAACGGTTGGTCGGAAACATCCAGCGCACAGCGGTTCTCGCTAGCGCAGGGATAATTCGACAACATCTGGCAAGTAAATAAGAGAGAGTGGCCAAAGATAGCGCCAAGCGGGCGGACGACACGGACGTATGCCCGGGTATTGCCTTGTATACCCGGGACCCTCGGGGCATTAGATGAAGACTGTTGCCTCAAGGTGACCTATGACATGCAATATGCATCCCCTGTAATATTTCAATGTATTGAAAGTTAATATTGTTGGCCCGAAACTGACATTACATGGAGCTGCACGCGTCGACGGTCTTTATGCAGGAAGCTAGCCAGTTGTCGTAAAATGGCCGATTGTGACGATCACCCGACAAGAGTCCAACTAACACTGTTTATTGTTTATTGTTGTTTAATCTAATTAGAGTGGATGTTTAGCTTTGTAATATTGAAGGGGGGGATTATCCAATGCTATGGAAGTAAGGATTTTATCTGAGTAGATGTTGTTGCCAAAGATAATGGGTTTATAGTTTATAATGGGTTTTAGTATTTTGAGGGTAGAGGTGGTGTTGTTCCACTCATCTTGCCAAGTTTGTAGTATAAATTTATTTATCAAAGAGTAATGAGTGTTTAAATCTATTGAAATATCTTGAGTACAAATATTTGAATGAGATCTTTTGGCCTGTGCATCTGCAATTTCGTTTCCTGTTATTCCGCAATGAGCTGGTATCCAAATTATAGAAGTATGGGAATTTTGAAAGGCAAAGAGAGCGGAGAGGTATTGTATTTCTCGTATAAATGGGTTGATAGTTTTTCCTTGAAGGGCAGTAACAACTAAAAGGGAGTCAGAGAGAATGATAGAATTGTGAATTTTGGATTGGAGAGATATGTGTAAGGCATTAATGATTGCTATTGCTTCTGCTATAAAGATGGAAAGATATGATTGTATGCGTGAAGATTTTTTGAATTTAAGAGACGGTATTGCGATTACAAATGATGTACGTTTTTTGAGCCATCGGTGTATATATGTGTAGAGTAAGAGGGTAATTCATAAATAAGTTGTAGTGCAAGGGATTTATTGTACAATGGATAGTCTTTAATAACTTTATTCGCTAAGTCTGTGTTGAGAAGTGGATTTACCAGGTGCCAGGGGGGGGGGAATGGGTATGGTCTTAATGGGGATACGTGTGGGTGAGATTGGGTGTATGGGAGTGTTGATCTACTAGTATTTTTGTTGATTGTGTTGTGTTTCATAAAAAATGTTTTGAGTTGGGAGGTTGAACGTTTTAGCTCTGGTTTGGTTTTTAAGAGTGGCTTTTAAAAGTTGAAGGGGTATAGGGGGGAAGCCGGTGGATACCTGAAGAGAGTTGATACGTGCAGAGCGATGTGTTATAGTCATGGCTCAGAGTGTGGCTGACTGTGCAGTTTCTAGTTTGTGAATGTTTGTTTTAGATGCAGTGATTATGGCTGGGACACCATAGAGAATGTGTTGAAGTGAGTGCGATGAGTGTATTTTGTAAGATATATGTTTGTTTGCACCCCAGGAAGTGCCACTAATAAATCTGATGAGGTTAGTGATTTTGTGGCACTTAGTTACCGTGTGTGAGATGTGTTCTCTCCAGGTAAGTCCTTTATCTAAAATAACTCCAAGGAACTTAGTAGAGGTTTGGTTTGGGATGGGTTGATTTTTGATAAAGAAAGTAGGGATTTTGTGTTTTATATTGGTTCCAAAATGAAAGACTTTAGATTTTGATGGAGAAAAGGTAACCCCCATTTAGAAGCCCAATTTTGAATTTTTGTTTAAATGATTTTGAAGGAGTTTTTTTGTTAATTTAGTTTAAAGTTTACCAGTAGACCAGGCTATGTCGTCTGCATAACTGCACGATGCAGAAGGAGTTGGAATATCATTTATGAAAATATTAAAAAGGGTTGGAGAAAGTACACTGCCCTGAGGTACTCCATTATCAGTGGAACGGGAATTTGAAAGGGCATTGTTTGCTTTAACTTGTAATGATCTTTTGTTGATAAAATTGTGTATCCATTTTAAAGCTAATCCTGTAATACCAAGTTTTTGTGCCTCTATTTCTATAGCGGGTCTATTTACCATATCAAATGCTTTAGTTATGTCTAAAAAGATTGCATGAGTTTTGTTTTTAGTTAAAAATCCTTTAATGACTGCATCAGTAATTTGAAGAATATTGTCAGTAGTACTATGATGAGGTCGAAAAGCTGTTAGATTTGGCTTATAGAGATTATTATGTTGTAAGTGCCATGTGATTCTGTTGTTTAGAATAGTTTCAAATATTTTGGAGGCAACTGAGGTTAAGCTAATGGGGCGATATGAGGTTGGGGTGTGTGGGTTCTGATTAGATTTAAGTATTGGGACCATGATAGAGGAATTCCAGGAAGGAGGGGTTATTGATGATTGCCAGAGTTGGTTAAAGATTTGTAGGAGCACCTCGAGGCAGTCTGGTGGAAGGTGATTGAAAAAGGAGTATATAAGTAGATCTTTGCCTGGGGCTGTGTTTTTGGATTTGTTGACAGCTTTAGTGAGTTCTGTTTAGGAAAAGGGTTCGTTGATTGGTGAATTTGGATTAGTTTCAATCGGTTCTAAATTTATGGGGTTGAAATCCGTGGGACAATTGTTATTTGAACTGATTTCTGCAAAATAAGAGACTAAAGTGTCTGATATTTGTTGATTATTTTCTGTACAAAGGTTATTGTTTGGGTTTTGGATTGGTGGAATATTAGTGTTAGGGTAATTTCCTCTGAGGATATTGACAGTTTTCCACAGTTCTTTTAAATTTGGTTTGTTAAGGGAGGAGCATTTATTTTGCCAAAAGGATAGCTTTGCTTGTTTGAGTGTGTATTTGACTTTTGCTGTAAGTCTTTTTAGTTGAATTTTGTTTTCTAAAGTTTTATTATGATAGTATTTGTTCCTGGCTTTGTTTCTTTCTTTAATTATGAGCGTACAGTTAAGATTCCACCAAGGATGGGATTTTAGTTGTTTCTGGTGATTATTATTTAGAGGAATGGCTTGTTTAGCTATTTGAATTAGATTATTATAGAAGTTGTCGTAAGAGGTAAGGGGGTTTGAAAAATGCTGTTTTGATATTCTACTTATGCGGGGTGTGGAAGGAGTTAGGTAAATTTGGTTTATTATTTGTGATTGAAATGATAGAATGATCACTTCCCATTGTATTGTGGGTATTTTTAAATGAAAATTTGTGTGATATATCTTGGGATGTAAGTATAAGATCTAGTATGTTTTTACCATTATTATAGAAGTGTGTGGGGGAGCTATCATTATGGAGGGTAATGTCATTATCTTGTATTATTTTAAAAAGAGCATTTCTTTTAGTGTTTGAACTAGGGTGGTGCTAAAAGGGATGATAGGCATTGAAATCCCCAGCTATTATGTTTCTGGGAAGGTTAACTATTGGCTGATAATGTTTTGGGTCTATAGTGTTGGATTTGTCATACACATTTGAGATGTGATAGATTTGATTGTCTTTATTTGGCAATCGCATGGCTTATAAGGACAATCAAACCACGTGACATTAAAAACCAATATTACACAATAACATTTGAAATACAACATGAGATTGGTCATGACACCTCCCCACTAAAAAGGGAGTGGACAATTTCTTCAAATCATTCACACAATAGTTCAATATTATCTGAGAATAATCAATAACAATCAACTTACAAATATTACAAAGAATTAGTAAGAATCAAGCATTGTCAATTTCATCATACAAATAGTAAACAATGTGAACTACTAGAATATTTCAAGAGAAGCATCACATCATAACGTATGAGAAATAAGACCTATTCTTGACAAATGGTTTTTAATAAAAAATCACAAAGAATAATTCATTGAATTCTACTCAGCAAATCTGCACTAACATTTTGTGCACCTTTAATATAACTCAAACGACATCTATATCGCTGCAAAAGCAACGCCCATCTTGTCAGTTTTGCACTTTTGCTTCCATTTTCAAACGTATATAATAGTGGGTTATGATCAGATGTAATGTTTATTTCAGCACCAAAAAGGATGCTATCGAAGCGTTGTAGAGCCCAGACAGCAGCATACGCTTCCTTCTCTACAGTGGCCCATTTACATTGACTTTCATTCAGTTTGTGGCTGGCATAAGCAACAGGATGTTCTTTACCTAAATCATCAGGCTGACTGATGCAACAACCTACAGCGAATGCAGATGCATCAACGTACATTTTGAAGGTTTTCGTTATATCTGGAATGAACAGGACTGGGGCGGTACACAGTTTCTCTTTTAATAATTCAAAACTTTTCTTGGCAGTGTCATTCTATGGAATGACAGTGGGGACAGACTTCTTTGTCAAATCGGTCAGGGGCTTGGTTATGTCTGCATAACGATCAATATAGGTACGGAAATAGTTGCGCATACCCAAAAACCTTTACAATTCTCTCTTTGTAGTCGGTAATGGCAAATTATTGATAGGCATAATCTGATTCTTATCTGGTTGATTTTTACCGGACCCAAATATATGACCAAGATATTTGACCCCAGGCATACCGAATATGAACTTGTTCATGTTTATTCTCAAGCCAGCAAAAGCAATAGTATTTAACACTTTGCTCAAATGGATCAGATGATCTCCCCAGCTATCTGAGAAGACAGCTATATAATCAGTATAGCCACAGCTGTAACCTTGGTGGGGTTCTAACATCATCTTATTTCCTGGATCAACATTTATAGTATCAGGATCAGGATCAGAAACAGGTAAATCTCTGTCACTGCCAGCAACCACTTTTAAGTCAGATTCAACTTCAGAACCAACACCATGAGAACCCTCTTGCAATGCAAATTCTCTGTTACCACACTCCTTAGGAATAGAACTACATTTTTTGTGCAACACTTTTGGCTGTACTGGAAGTCTGACAAATCACATTGTTACTTTCTAGTAATGTGTTGTATGCATCAGCAGATAAAAGCATATCATATACCATGTCCAATTTCTCAGTGACTGCACACAGTAAGAGGGTTGGGGCTTGAGTTGATGCAAAATCACCATACAAAGAAAGAGGTATATTTCCAATTTGTGTGCACACATTATGACCAAAGGGAGTTTTTAATGTTAGCTGTCGCCCCACAGCTATCTGTTCAGGTTTAACAAGGTGTTTTGGAATAACTGAAATATCTGCACCAGTACCAATCAGCGCTTTGACTACATGGCCATTACACAGTACATTTTCAACCCTTGTTTGCACTAAAGGAGCACAATGCTTTGTTTTGATGGGACAACTTGATTTTGCAGTGACGGGGGCAAACGGTGAAATCGATACCCTGCCACACAGCCCATCACCTGCTCCTGGTCTAAAGCTCTCAGCGAGGGGATTTAAAAATTCTTCGGAAGCAATATGACCAACAGGAACTTTGTAATGGTCAACAAGTTTGCCAGAATCAATATCCCACTGTCGCAAGGAACATTTTTTCCACTTGTGTCCCGGTTTATGGCAATAATGGCAAGTGAAAGGAGCATTTCCTGCAAGAAAACGTTGCGGCCTTTCAGTTGTATAACTGGCAGGCTTTGAATCATGTTTGGGTTTTGCAAAACCAGAGTCAACGTGAGATGGATGGTTCATTTCGAAGGTGTCGGCCAATGAACCCAGCTTTGAAACATCAAACCAATCATCACCCTCTCGGTCACAAACATATTCTCTGACTTTAAAAGGCATAGCGGCCTTGAACTGATCTGCCACAATCAATTCAGACAACTGCCCTTTACTGTCAGTTTCACCAATGTCTCTACTGCGTAAATAGTAAGAGAACAATAGCTTCAGTCGGAACCCATATTGCGTAAAGCTTTCACCAGTTGTTCGTTTTGCATTTTGAAATTGTTTGAGATAGGCTTTAGGAGTGGGTCTGAATTCTTTGAGAAGCCATTCTTTAAGTTTTGCATAATTTGTTGTTTCTTGGACAGGGAACCTACTGACAACAGTTTTTGCCTTGTCTGTCAGATACGGCTTGATTAAGGTGGACCATAATTTAACTGGCACATCAAAACCTTTACACACCGACTCAAAAGAGTCCAAAAACATTGGCAACTCAACAGGGTCAGAAGACATGGGAGCGATGGCATTTCTCATGACGCTACTATATTTTTTAACCAACTCGCATGGTTCCAACTCACTTATATGTTTGAGTCTACTTTCTAAAGCAAGCCTTGCTTCCCTATCTTCGTCTAACCATAACCTCATTAGCTCAAGCTTGTTCATTTCAAGCATTCTAGCTTCTCGCTCAGCATCGAGTTGCATGCGTAACATTTCTAATTTAGTCTGGACATCAAGTTCATAACTTTCAGACTTCAAATACTCTGGATTTAAAGTTCCCTCTGATTTTAATATCACTGTCATTTGAACCAGACTTTCTCTGTCGAGTTTATCACCCTCGTCAGATGATACACCCGCCTCGACTAACCATTTTCTATATCACTTCTGGTATACAAAATTTTTGAACCAGCATCCATATTTACGCACACGCATATAACAATCCACCATGTAACAGTAAAATGATTTCAAACAAATATGGGCTTTTGAGTGAATATAAAATTGACAAATAACTACTATAGCTATGCTCGTAGTCAACTACAATACACAGTAAAGTGGCCAACGCTCGTCTGACCACGTGCACAAAAGTAATAGTACTATGACAATAATATCAATTTATCACAACTTTATGTAAACCTGTAATACTCGTTGTGCCTCGTTCCCACCCCCCTCCCGTCAACGAGTCAGGAAAATCTTCATAAATCTCCTGTCCATCCTGCCGACTACTATGTGACGATCACACGATCATGTGAGCTTGGTCATGACATCGATTCAGCTCATAAAATCATAATTATGGCTTATAGATATTCATTATCCAGTTTTCGAGCAGTGCAATTTGATATTGTGGCAGCTAATTACTGCTATGTACTGATAAAAATTTACACGTGGAATCATTCATCATAATACAGTGTAACAATGACCATACAAATTATGTGATTAATTAGTAATCTAAATGATGGAAGCAATGGCCGATGGCTAAACAAAATATGATAAAATAAGTTATAAGGTGTGCTGCTTATATGCAAACTATCAGAGTACAAATTGTCCTCTATGTTTTATATTTAATGCAATGCGGACACAATTGTTAACAACAGGCAAGAAAATTACTGTCCTGTTTTTTTGTTGCAGCAGATAGGATCATTAGATTTACGGCGCTATAAAGCAGGACATTGGCAAGATTGAACTAGCACCTTGGCAATATCAAACGCTGCATAGCATTGTCGCGCTACTGGCCCTTAAGGCCATTTCATACCCATGCGCTCTAATTAGGCGACTGTCACGTGTCCGCGATGCATCATAAAGTGAATCAGAACGCATGACGAACGCCTCTGGGACACCTTTAACTTCTGATCTGAGGGCGGCATAATTATTGGATGCGTCCACAGTGCTCATGCGAGGCGTCCGTCGTGAGTCAACTGTGAATCCTCAGTGCGTCTGTAATGCTTCTTGCGGCGTTTGCCATGAGTCAAAAGCGTCCTCCATGGGTTCATTGCGTCCACCGTGAGTTCGCCGTTTGTCTGCAGTCTAGGC
Organism: Urechis unicinctus; assembly: GCA_034190875.2. NCBI lineage: Eukaryota > Metazoa > Annelida > Polychaeta > Xenopneusta > Urechidae > Urechis > Urechis unicinctus. The sequence continues at coordinate 71,444,761 of CM067354.1, read as the reverse complement.
CATAATTCCACATGCGAACTGTAGAATAAGCTTCTTCGCACTTCCTATTATTTTGCGTATCAGTTCACACAAACGGCTTATGTATTAGTTCAAATCGTTGTAGTTCATTCAAATTGCACAAGTTTGCTTTTGTCTTGTGGTGACAAATCATAATTATTATTCGGACAAAAAATAATGAAACATGACTAATATGCCAGGTTGTTGGCAGCTCTGGGCTATTCGATTGTGGGCATGGTTGTCTAACTCATTGCCCGGTTACACTTCCAGCATTACCAAGGCATTATTTTAATACCATCTCTTCTTTCAGTTGATCTTGGCACGAGTAATCACACATATTTATTGTGCGCCATCATTATCCAACTATAATGCAATTATTTCCGCTCAAGTGCACTAACCAACAATGAATATAACTCCAGGCGCTCTCCATACGGCGCCACAGGCCACATGCAAATGTGAACACGGGACAGCTGTTGCTAGCACAGTTGGCAAGCCCAGTGGCGTGGTTGATGTCGAAGCTCACAAGCATACACTTCAATTACCTGTTATTTCCTAATCCATTTGACCCCCTATGCTGAAGGTAAGCTCTGTTTATTGTAGCTTAGAGTACATGTCGTTTGCTGTCCGATTGTCGGTTAGGTACTCTGCATCAAATCGAACTGAATGCTCAAATGGAATAACACGATGGTAGCTTTGTCGTTCTTGTTTTTAGGTCTACCACCCTGTGTTAACATCCGGTGCTATTTAGAGTTTTCCACGTAATGCTCAGTTCTGACTCAACCCAACCCAGGTATGGCTTTAATACAGCGGCGTATGATTCGTCTTAATGGGTCACTAAGTATCCTTATTAGTAACGTCCTATTGTAGAGTAAACATGAACCCTGCGATTCCGACTAACTAGTGTTTAGTGTTAATGTTTTTGCATGAAGAGGCCTTTGCCGTTTTTCATCCAGCAAAGCCCTCACACAACATATTGAGCAGCTGTACCGTGACGTTATGCTGCCTACCCTGTGTGTCCGTATTGCATGTTTCCTGTCTATTAAGTCCGTTTGGCGCGCATACAGGCTACAGCCATCTAAATCTTGACAGAACAGGTCGCATCGTCTGTAACCGACGTAAAATATTTTACCATGGCACAAGCTGTCACAGATATTGGCCGTCTCGGACTGTGACAATAAAAATAATTCCTCATAGCAATGCTTAAGATCGCTGCTCGTAAATCGGTGCATGTCCTTCATCTAACGTCCTAGGAGGTGACTTGGTGGTAGCCTCATTCAATATCTCATTGACCAAACACTGAAAATTGGATTTCGCCAGGGCTTGTATTATTCGGACTCATACGCCCAAAAAAATTTCTAATGATACTTCCTCTTTAAACATATTTTTAACCTAAGTCGCACGCATTCGCATTCCCGATCAGATCAAGCAAGTTTCGCATTGTTGAATTTCAAACCATGTTTTTTAAGATGTTATTCTATACATTGTTCGACAGCATCTTAATATAAGTTATTGATTGTGAAGCAAAGCCACCTCTTCAAAGGTCAGCTTGGAGTTGGTCGTTAATGACGAAGACTTAATCATAGTGGTCCCTTGTACACAAAGCTAACTGCTCGTTTGAGCATACAACCCAGCTAGTCAAATAATTACGCTACGAAAGTGTTACTGTAGAACTAACCCAGAATCACATGTTTGTACAAGCAACAATTGAACTGAGGCACCTTCATGTATATATTGAGTATTTGCATGATAGGCCCAAAATGGAGCAAACGAATGCTTCCTGTGCATGCATTGTAAATGAGCAAAGCAATGTGTATGTGTAACAGCCTCAATATGAGTGGAATAACGAAAGGTCAAATCCTCCAGGGCGTCGTATGTTTCTTCGCTGGTTATTTATTTTTTTACACCTGGCGAGAGCACAGTTTGATCGTTAAATATTCCGGCGATCAACCGACCCCAAAAATAGAAGCAGAAAATATATCAAAATTATTTTCGGACAGGTATGTCAGAAATTGCGTAACACAAAATATTATCGGGAAAATACCAGGAGATATATTGACCGAATATTACAAGCCTCCGGGTGAACCGTCGGAAACTCATGAACAAAGGAAGTCAGGATTCCAAGAGGTGTTTGACAAAAAATCATGGGGACAAGGAGATCACCACAAGCCTCATCAGTTAATTGCATCAGGTTTGTCATTGTTCCTGTGCCGTCAAATCCTACATGGTATGTATGGGAGGTAGTCATGTGAAGTACACTAAATCATGCCACTTTGTTTGATTCCAGTAAGAGCATCAACTTGTTAGCCTTGTTTGAATACCTCCTCTTATGTTTCATTACAGGTCCTGGGTCTACACTTGATTGGAGTCAGGAAGCAATGGCGACTTTGCACACCGTTATCACACTGATCAAGAAGGACCTAGGTTTGACTCGGGTAAAAATGTTAGATATTCCATGTGGAGATATGGCCTGGATGAGTCGGTTTCTGAAATCCCGGGGTGACGTTGACTACACAGGATGGGATATTGTCCCTGATCTGATAACTCATCATAATGAAAAATATGCCAACTATCCATGGAAATTCTATGTCCGTGATATTGTAGCGGACCACTTGAATGAATCGTACCATTTGATTCTGTCCAGATATTTATTGCAACATTTATTCACTAAAGACGCCATGCTAGCAATGGATAAGTTCTCAAAGAGTGGTAGCAAATTTGTACTGATGACCTCTTATCCAAAACATCCCCATAATGACGAACTTAAAATTACAGCCATACGAATGCATCAACTAAATTTAGAGATTCCTCCTATAAACCTGGTCCCTCCGTTATGCATACACAGGGATGGCCCGCCTGAGAAAGCCTCGGAATACTTCATAGGGTTGTGGAGCCTACCATTGAAGCAAGTTAGAAAATGTGAAAAAGCAGGCGCATTTAAGATAAATGACCAAACAATACAGATCCTCAGAATAATAATAGGTTTAATAGATGAGTAATTTCCATGCTCTGGTGAGTGATAATGCACCATTCTTTCAATAAAGAAACACTTGGTTGGATGCTTACACTACAGCTGATCACAGCTGATTATTTTCATTTTATTTGCGAAAGACACTAACCAAAATTCAATAAAGTACACAATCCCCTTACAAATACCAGTCCGCGCGAAGTTACCCACAAAGGACACGATCATCAGGAAATGTTGTTTAACTTAAGATTCACCGAACAGACCAGTCAACACAAGAATGAAGTGTTTGGTCATTTATCTTAAATGCGCCTGCTTTTTCACATTTTCTAACTTGCTTCAATGGTAGGCTCCACAACCCTATGAAGTATTCCGAGGCTTTCTCAGGCGGGCCATCCCTGTGTATGCATAAAGGAGGGACCAGGTTTATAGGAGGAATCTGTAAATTTAGTTGATGCATTCGTATGGCTGTAATTTTAAGTTCGTCATTATGGGGATGTTTTGGATAAGAGGTCATCAGTACAAATTTGCTACCACTCTTTGAGAACTTATCCATTGCTAGCATGGCGTCTTTAGTGAATAAATGCTGCAATAAATATCTGGACAGAATCAAATGGTACGATTCATTCAAGTGGTCCGCTACAATATCACGGACATAGAATTTCCATGGGTAGTTGGCATATTTTTCATTATGATGAGTTATCAGATCAGGGACAATATCCCATCCTGTGTAGTCAACGTCACCCCGGGATTTCAGAAACCGACTCATCCAGGCCATATCTCCACATGGAATATCTAACATTTTTACCCGAGTCAAACCTAGGTCCTTCTTGATCAGTGTGATAACGGTGTGCAAAGTCGCCATTGCTTCCTGACTCCAATCAAGTGCAGACCCAGGACCTGTAATGCAACATAAGAGGAGGTATTCAAACAAGGCTAACAAGTTGATGCTCTAACAAGTTGATGCTCTTACTGGAATCAAACAAAGTGGCATGCATTCGTGTACTTCCCATACATACTATGTAGGATTTGACGGCACAGGAACAATGACAAACCTGATGCAATTAACTGATGAGGCTTGTGGTGATCTCCTTGTCCCCATGCTTTTTTGTCAAACACCTCTTGGAATCCTGACTTCCTTTGTTCATGAGTTTCCGACGGTTCACCCGGAGGCTTGTAATATTCGGTCAATATATTTGTGTTACGCAATTTCTGACATACCTGTCCGAAAATAATTTTGATATATTTTCTGCTTCTATTTTTGGGGTCGGTTGATCGCCGGAATATTTAACGATCAAACTGTGCTCTCGCCAGGTGTAAAAATATAAATAACCAGCGAAGAAACATACGACGCCCTGGAGGATTTGACCTTTCGTTATTCCACTCATATTGAGCCTGTTACACATACTCATTGCTTTGCTCATTTACAATGCATGCACAGGAAGCATTCGTTTGCTCCATTTTGGGCCTATCATGCAAATACTCAATATATACATGAAGGTGCCTCAGTTCAATTGTTGCTTGTACAAACATGTGGTTCTGGGTTAGTTCTACAGTAACACTTTCGTAGCGTAATTATTTGACTAGCTGGGTTGTATGCTCAAACGAGCAGTTAGCTTTGTGTACAAGGGACCACTATGATAATTAAGTCTTCGTCATTCATGACCAACTCCGAGCTGACCTTTGAACAGGTGGCTTCGCTTCACAATCAATAACTTATATTAAGATGCTGTCGAACAATGTATAGAATAACATCTTAAAACACATGGTTTGAAATTCAACAATGCGAAACTTGCTTGATCTGATCGGGAATGCGAATGCGCGCGACTTAGGTTAAAAATATGTTTAAAGAGGAAGTATCATGGGAACAAGTTTTTGGCGTATGAGTCCGAATAATACAAGCCCTGGCGAAATCCAATTTTCAGTGTTTGGTCAATGAGATATTGAATGAGGCTACCACCAAGTCACCTCCTAGGACGTTAGATGAAGGACATGCACCGATTTACGAGCAGCGATCTTAAGCATTGCTATGAGGAATTGTTTTTATTGTCACAGTCCGAGACGGCCAATATCTGTGACAGCTTGTGCCATGGTAAAATATTTTACGTCGGATACAGACGATGCGAGCTGTTCTGTCAAAATTTAGATGGCTGTAGCCTGTATGCGCGCCAAACGGACTTAATAGACAGGAAACATGCAATACGGACACACAGGGTAGGCAGCATAACGTCACGGTACAGCTGTTCAATATGTTGTGTGAGGGCTTTGCTGGATGAAAAACGGCAAAGGCCTCTTCATGCAAAAACATTAATGCTAAACACTAGTTAGTCGGAATCGCAGGGTTCATGTTTACTCTACAATAGGACGTTACTAATGAAGATACTTAGTGACACATTAAGACGAATCATACGCCGCTGTATTAAAGCCATACCTGGGTTGGGTTGAGTCAGAACTGAGCATTACGTGGAAAACTCTAAATAGCACCGGATGTTAACACAGGGTGGTAGACCTAAAAACAAGAACGACAAAGCTACCATCAATCGTGTTATTCCATTTGAGCATTCAGTTCGATTTGATGCAGAGTAACTAACCGACAATCGGACAGCAAACGACATGTACTCTAAGCTACTATAAACAGAGCTTACCTTCAGCATAGGGGGTCAAATGGATTAGGAAATAACAGGTAATTGAAGTGTATGCTTGTGAGCTTCGACATCAACCACGCCACTGGGATTGCCAACTGTGCTAGCAACAGCTGTCCCGTGTTCACATTTGCATGTGGCCTGTGGCGCCGTATGGAGAGCGCCTGGAGTTATATTCATTGTTGGTTAGTGCACTTGAGCGGAAATAATTGCATTATAGTTGGATAATGATGGCGCACAATAAATATGTGTGATTACTCGTGCCAAGATCAACTGAAAGAAGAGATGGTATTAAAATAATGCCTTGGTAATGCTGGAAGTGTAACCGGGCAATGAGTTAGACAAACCATGCCCACAATCGAATAGCCCAGAGCTGCCAACAACCTGGCATATTAGTCATGATTCATTATTTTTTGTCCGAATAATAATTATGATTTGTCACCACAAGACAAAAGCAAACTTGTGCAATTTGAATGAACTACAACGATTTGAACTAATACATAAGCCGTTTGTGTGAACTGATACGCAAAATAATAGGAAGTGCGAAGAAGCTTATTCTACAGTTCGCATGTGGAATTATGGCCTAGACTGCAGACAAACGGCGAACTCACGGTGGACGCAATGAACCCATGGAGGACGCTTTTGACTCATGGCAAACGCCGCAAGAAGCATTACAGACGCACTGAGGATTCACAGTTGACTCACGACGGACGCCTCGCATGAGCACTGTGGACGCATCCAATAATTATGCCGCCCTCAGATCAGAAGTTAAAGGTGTCCCAGAGGCGTTCGTCATGCGTTCTGATTCACTTTATGATGCATCGCGGACACGTGACAGTCGCCTAATTAGAGCGCATGGGTATGAAATGGCCTTAAGGGCCAGTAGCGCGACAATGCTATGCAGCGTTTGATATTGCCAAGGTGCTAGTTCAATCTTGCCAATGTCCTGCTTTATAGCGCCGTAAATCTAATGATCCTATCTGCTGCAACAAAAAACAGGACAGTAATTTTCTTGCCTGTTGTTAACAATTGTGTCCGCATTGCATTAAATATAAAACATAGAGGACAATTTGTACTCTGATAGTTTGCATATAAGCAGCACACCTTATAACTTATTTTATCATATTTTGTTTAGCCATCGGCCATTGCTTCCATCATTTAGATTACTAATTAATCACATAATTTGTATGGTCATTGTTACACTGTATTATGATGAATGATTCCACGTGTAAATTTTTATCAGTACATAGCAGTAATTAGCTGCCACAATATCAAATCGCACTGCTCGAAAACTGGATAATGAATATCTATAAGCCATAATTATGATTTTATGAGCTGAATCGATGTCATGACCAAGCTCACATGATCGTGTGATCGTCACATAGTAGTCGGCAGGATGGACAGGAGATTTATGAAGATTTTCCTGACTCGTTGACGGGAGGGGGGTGGGAACGAGGCACAACGAGTATTACAGGTTTACATAAAGTTGTGATAAATTGATATTATTGTCATAGTACTATTACTTTTGTGCACGTGGTCAGACGAGCGTTGGCCACTTTACTGTGTATTGTAGTTGACTACGAGCATAGCTATAGTAGTTATTTGTCAATTTTATATTCACTCAAAAGCCCATATTTGTTTGAAATCATTTTACTGTTACATGGTGGATTGTTATATGCGTGTGCGTAAATATGGATGCTGGTTCAAAAATTTTGTATACCAGAAGTGATATAGAAAATGGTTAGTCGAGGCGGGTGTATCATCTGACGAGGGTGATAAACTCGACAGAGAAAGTCTGGTTCAAATGACAGTGATATTAAAATCAGAGGGAACTTTAAATCCAGAGTATTTGAAGTCTGAAAGTTATGAACTTGATGTCCAGACTAAATTAGAAATGTTACGCATGCAACTCGATGCTGAGCGAGAAGCTAGAATGCTTGAAATGAACAAGCTTGAGCTAATGAGGTTATGGTTAGACGAAGATAGGGAAGCAAGGCTTGCTTTAGAAAGTAGACTCAAACATATAAGTGAGTTGGAACCATGCGAGTTGGTTAAAAAATATAGTAGCGTCATGAGAAATGCCATCGCTCCCATGTCTTCTGACCCTGTTGAGTTGCCAATGTTTTTGGACTCTTTTGAGTCGGTGTGTAAAGGTTTTGATGTGCCAGTTAAATTATGGTCCACCTTAATCAAGCCGTATCTGACAGACAAGGCAAAAACTGTTGTCAGTAGGTTCCCTGTCCAAGAAACAACAAATTATGCAAAACTTAAAGAATGGCTTCTCAAAGAATTCAGACCCACTCCTAAAGCCTATCTCAAACAATTTCAAAATGCAAAACGAACAACTGGTGAAAGCTTTACGCAATATGGGTTCCGACTGAAGCTATTGTTCTCTTACTATTTACGCAGTAGAGACATTGGTGAAACTGACAGTAAAGGGCAGTTGTCTGAATTGATTGTGGCAGATCAGTGTTCAAGGCCGCTATGCCTTTTAAAGTCAGAGAATATGTTTGTGACCGAGAGGGTGATGATTGGTTTGATGTTTCAAAGCTGGGTTCATTGGCCGACACCTTCGAAATGAACCATCCATCTCACGTTGACTCTGGTTTTGCAAAACCCAAACATGATTCAAAGCCTGCCAGTTATACAACTGAAAGGCCGCAACGTTTTCTTGCAGGAAATGCTCCTTTCACTTGCCATTATTGCCATAAACCGGGACACAAGTGGAAAAAATGTTCCTTGCGACAGTGGGATATTGATTCTGGCAAACTTGTTGACCATTACAAAGTTCCTGTTGGTCATATTGCTTCCGAAGAATTTTTAAATCCCCTCGCTGAGAGCTTTAGACCAGGAGCAGGTGATGGGCTGTGTGGCAGGGTATCGATTTCACCGTTTGCCCCCGTCACTGCAAAATCAAGTTGTCCCATCAAAACAAAGCATTGTGCTCCTTTAGTGCAAACAAGGGTTGAAAATGTACTGTGTAATGGCCATGTAGTCAAAGCGCTGATTGGTACTGGTGCAGATATTTCAGTTATTCCAAAACACCTTGTTAAACCTGAACAGATAGCTGTGGGGCGACAGCTAACATTAAAAACTCCCTTTGGTCATAATGTGTGCACACAAATTGGAAATATACCTCTTTCTTTGTATGGTGATTTTGCATCAACTCAAGCCCCAACCCTCTTACTGTGTGCAGTCACTGAGAAATTGGACATGGTATATGATATGCTTTTATCTGCTGATGCATACAACACATTACTAGAAAGTAACAATGTGATTTGTCAGACTTCCAGTACAGCCAAAAGTGTTGCACAAAAAATGTAGTTCTATTCCTAAGGAGTGTGGTAACAGAGAATTTGCATTGCAAGAGGGTTCTCATGGCGTTGGTTCTGAAGTTGAATCTGACTTAAAAGTGGTTGCTGGCAGTGACAGAGATTTACCTGTTTCTGATCCTGATACTATAAATGTTGATCCAGGAAATAAGATGATGTTAGAACCCCACCAAGGTTACAGCTGTGGCTATACTGATTATATAGCTGTCTTCTCAGATAGCTGGGGAGATCATCTGATCCATTTGAGCAAAGTGTTAAATACTATTGCTTTTGCTGGCTTGAAAATAAACATGAACAAGTTCATATTCGGTATGCCTGGGGTCAAATATCTTGGTCATATATTTGGGTCCGGTAAAAATCAACCAGATAAGAATCAGATTATGCCTATCAATAATTTGCCATTACCGACTACAAAGAGAGAATTGTAAAGGTTTTTGGGTATGCGCAACTATTTCCGTACCTATATTGATCGTTATGCAGACATAACCAAGCCCCTGACCGATTTGACAAAGAAGTCTGTCCCCACTGTCATTCCATAGAATGACACTGCCAAGAAAAGTTTTGAATTATTAAAAGAGAAACTGTGTACCGCCCCAGTCCTGTTCATTCCAGATATAACGAAAACCTTCAAAATGTACGTTGATGATGCATCTGCATTCGCTGTAGGTTGTTGCATCAGTCAGCCTGATGATTTAGGTAAAGAACATCCTGTTGCTTATGCCAGCCACAAACTGAATGAAAGTCAATGTAAATGGGCCACTGTAGAGAAGGAAGCGTATGCTGCTGTCTGGGCTCTAAAACGCTTCGATAGCATCCTTTTTGGTGCTGAAATAAACATTACATCTGATCATAACCCACTATTATATGTGTTTGAAAATGGAAGCAAAAGTGCAAATCTGACAAGATGGCCGTTGCTTTTGCAGCGATATAGATGTCGTTTGAGTTATATTAAAGGTGCACAAAATGTTAGTGCAGTAGAATTCAATGAATTATTCTTTGTGATTTTTTATTAAAAACCATTTGTCAAGAATAGGTCTTATTTCTCATACGTTATGATGTGATGCTTCTCTTGAAATATTCTAGTAGTTCACATTGTTTACTATTTGTATGATGAAATTGACAATGCTTGATTCTTACTAATTCTTTGTAATATTTGTAAGTTGATTGTATTTATTGATTATTCTCAGATAATATTGAACTATTGTGTGAATGATTTGAAGAAATTGTCCACTCCCTTTTTAGTGGGGAGGTGTCATGACCAATCTCATGTTGTATTTCAAATGTTATTGTGTAATATTGGTTTTTAATGTCACGTGGTTTGATTGTCCTTATAAGCCATGCGATTGCCAAATAAAGACAATCAAATCTATCACATCTCAAATGTGTATGACAAATCCAACACTATAGACCCAAAACATTATCAGCCAATAGTTAACCTTCCCAGAAACATAATAGCTGGGGATTTCAATGCCTATCATCCCTTTTAGCACCACCCTAGTTCAAACACTAAAAGAAATGCTCTTTTTAAAATAATACAAGATAATGACATTACCCTCCATAATGATAGCTCCCCCACACACTTCTATAATAATGGTAAAAACATACTAGATCTTATACTTACATCCCAAGATATATCACACAAATTTTCATTTAAAAATACCCACAATACAATGGGAAGTGATCATTCTATCATTTCAATCACAAATAATAAACCAAATTTACCTAACTCCTTCCACACCCCGCATAAGTAGAATATCAAAACAGCATTTTTCAAACCCCCTTACCTCTTACGACAACTTCTATAATAATCTAATTCAAATAGCTAAACAAGCCATTCCTCTAAATAATAATCACCAGAAACAACTAAAATCCCATCCTTGGTGGAATCTTAACTGTACGCTCATAATTAAAGAAAGAAACAAAGCCAGGAACAAATACTATCATAATAAAACTTTAGAAAACAAAATTCAACTAAAAAGACTTACAGCAAAAGTCAAATACACACTCAAACAAGCAAAGCTATCCTTTTGGCAAAATAAATGCTCCTCCCTTAACAAACCAAATTTAAAAGAACTGTGGAAAACTGTCAATATCCTCAGAGGAAATTACCCTAACAACAATATTCCACCAATCCAAAACCCAAACAATAACCTTTGTACAGAAAATAATCAACAAATATCAGACACTTTAGTCTCTTATTTTGCAGAAATCAGTTCAAATAACAATTGTCCCACGGATTTCAACCCCATAAATTTAGAACCGATTGAAACTAATCCAAATTCACCAATCAGCGAACCCTTTTCCTAAACAGAACTCACTAAAGCTGTCAACAAATCCAAAAACACAGCCCCAGGCAAAGATCTACTTATATACTCCTTTTTCAATCACCTTCCACCAGACTGCCTCGAGGCGCTCCTACAAATCTTTAACCAACTCTGGCAATCATCAATAACCCCTCCTTCCTGGAATTCCTCTATCATTGTCCCAATACTTAAATCTAATCAGAACCCACACACCCCAACCTCATATCGCCCCATTAGCTTAACCTCAGTTGCCTCCAAAATATTTGAAACTATTCTAAACAACAGAATCACATGGCACTTACAACATAATAATCTCTATAAGCCAAATCTAACAGCTTTTCGACCTCATCATAGTACTACTGACAATATTCTTCAAATTACTGATGCAGTCATTAAAGGATTTTTAACTAAAAACAAAACTCATGCAATCTTTTTAGACATAACTAAAGCATTTGATATGGTAAATAGACCCGCTATAGAAATAGAGGCACAAAAACTTGGTATTACAGGATTAGCTTTAAAATGGATACACAATTTTATCAACAAAAGATCATTACAAGTTAAAGCAAACAATGCCCTTTCAAATTCCCGTTCCACTGATAATGGAGTACCTCAGGGCAGTGTACTTTCTCCAACCCTTTTTAATATTTTCATAAATGATATTCCAACTCCTTCTGCATCGTGCAGTTATGCAGACGACATAGCCTGGTCTACTGGTAAACTTTAAACTAAATTAACAAAACTCCTTCAAAATCATTTAAACAAAATTCAAAATTGGGCTTCTAAATGGGGGTTACCTTTTCTCCATCAAAATCTAAAGTCTTTCATTTTGGAACCAATATAAAACACAAAATCCCTACTTTCTTTATCAAAAATCAACCCATCCCAAACCAAACCTCTACTAAGTTCCTTGGAGTTATTTTAGATAAAGGACTTACCTGGAGAGAACACATCTCACACACGGTAACTAAGTGCCACAAAATCACTAACCTCATCAGATTTATTAGTGGCACTTCCTGGGGTGCAAACAAACATATATCTTACAAAATACACTCATCGCACTCACTTCAACACATTCTCTATGGTGTCCCAGCCATAATCACTGCATCTAAAACAAACATTCACAAACTAGAAACTGCACAGTCAGCCACACTCTGAGCCATGACTATAACACATCGCTCTGCACGTATCAACTCTCTTCAGGTATCCACCGGCTTCCCCCCTATACCCCTTCAACTTTTAAAAGCCACTCTTAAAAACCAAACCAGAGCTAAAACGTTCAACCTCCCAACTCAAAACATTTTTTATGAAACACAACACAATCAACAAAAATACTAGTAGATCAACACTCCCATACACCCAATCTCACCCACACGTATCCCCATTAAGACCATACCCATTCCCCCCCCCTGGCACCTGGTAAATCCACTTCTCAACACAGACTTAGCGAATAAAGTTATTAAAGACTATCCATTGTACAATAAATCCCTTGCACTACAACTTATTTATGAATTACCCTCTAACTCTACACATATATACACCGATGGCTCAAAAAACAATATAAGTACATCATTTGTAATCGCAAATTCAAAAAATCTTCACGCATACAATCATATCTTTCCATCTTTATAGCAGAAGCAATAGCAATCATTAATGCCTTACACATATCTCTCCAATCCAAAATTCACAATTCTATCATTCTCTCTGACTCCCTTTTAGTTGTTACTGCCCTTCAAGGAAAAACTATCAACCCATTTATACGAGAAATACAATACCTCTCCGCTCTCTTTGCCTTTCAAAATTCCCATACTTCTATAATTTGGATACCAGCTCATTGCGGAATAACAGGAAACGAAATTGCAGATGCACAGGCCAAAAGATCTCATTCAAATATTTGTACTCAAGATATTTCAATAGATTTAAACACTCATTACTCTTTGATAAATAAATTTATACTACAAACTTGGCAAGATGAGTGGAACAACACCACCTCTACCCTCAAAATACTAAAACCCATTATAAACTATAAACCCATTATCTTTGGCAACAACATCTACTCAGATAAAATCCTTACTTCCATAGCATTGGATAATCCCCCCCTTCAATATTACAAAGCTAAACATCCACTCTAATTAGATTAAACAACAATAAACAATAAACAGTGTTAGTTGGACTCTTGTCGGGTGATCGTCACAATCGGCCATTTTACGACAACTGGCTAGCTTCCTGCATAAAGACCGTCGACGCGTGCAGCTCCATGTAATGTCAGTTTCGGGCCAACAATATTAACTTTCAATACATTGAAATATACTTTCTAGTCCGGCTGTTCCCGTTTTCTGGTGTACAAGGCGTTAACTCTATTAACCGTTATTTCTAACAAATAAAAACGATTGCGCTTTAACTGTTCACCGTTTTAAATGCATCAAAATTGCATTCAACTTGCAGCTTTGGGCACGCGATAACTTTATTGCGGATAATGTTTGTGCATATTCTTTGTGCCAAAACGACAGTTTTACCCATCTGTTCATAATTGATCGTATTTTACATGTTGTGGCTTACTTTTCAAGTGTATCATAATTTGCATCATTACACCGATATCTGATCATTGGTCTTCTGTTTGTTTGAAATGAATCGGTCCATCATATATTCTTTCATAAGTAGGAAATGCTTTCGCGATATGATTCGAATAAACTAGGGGTTGTATATTTGATAATTTATGCTCGCTTATAAGTCTATGATTTGTTGATATGAAACAAACAGATAAATAAACATAGCAAGAGCTCATAAACTACGGAATTATAATTGACCTGCCTTGTCATATTGTTTTCACATTATTTCAAATTAGCCGACATCTGACCGGCAGCATTGTCATGTTATTTCAAACAGTTTGAGGTTCATAAACTATATATGCTATTACCCACTAATGTTACTTGAATTGAAAATACGATTGACTGATGTACATTAACATATATTAGACAGCATTCTTTGCTAATAACAGTTCATTTCTGAACCATACCTGATGAATATTCAGGATGCCCATCAGATTATTGATGCGAACAAAAAACGAAGACCTTAAAATCAAAACATGGGTGCACATGCTTTGACGCGTACATTTCGCGGAATGTGATTTTATGACAACAACCACATGGCATGCTACATCGGGATTGTTGACCTATCACGTGGTCTACGTAAACATCATACAGCCTTTCCAGTTCCATAATACTGATGCTTCGAGTACTGTTTCCGGTCATGACAAGGGAGAGAAAGCCATTAAACCCAAATATCTGCGTTTTCCGCAGGTACACCAATAATTGCTTTTTACATATAGTTGCCACAGGGAAAGCGTAGACATTATCACAGTGGAATAGTTCAATCGTGTGGATGCAAAATAGTCCTCCCTCTAAACCACAATATATTCAGAGTTACAGTTAAGCGTTTCGACCTATAACATCTCTGTGCTATCCAAATGCTCTGAACACTGCAAGTGCTTGACTTGACTTTGTTGTAGGTTCTACTTACTGGTTCTAGTTTCCCCGTAAACAAGTGAGGATGTACATACAACTGATGCCAATATTGATCTCCTGTCCATTATGTTTGGAATGTAACCTTTTTAGGATGCACCCTGATTATATTGTAAAGCTGGACGTTTCAACTAAGTGAAGGAATCTACGTTGTCGAAACCTTCTTACGAGCAGTAGGAAATTCAACCACCACTACAGCCGGATTAGTGTAGCGATGGAAACAACTTACCTCAATCGCGAAGCAGGGTTTATTCATTGCATGGAGCGTTGTACTGCTTAGAAAGTCTCGTCATATCCGAATTATCAATGCATTCGCATAGGGTCAGGATAGGCAGAGTTTTTGGAGAAAATGAAAACCGGTTACCTGCGCCGTGTATGTATGTACAGAGAACTTCCGTTTGACATGCTGTTGACGGAGTATCTGGAATATCATTCAACTGAATATAACCGTAGAAAAAGGTGGATATAAAATTGGACACAAGCAAATAAACGTTTACATTTCCGGGAATACTATTTCCCGCCACTCATTATTGCTACATAAATAATAATGACAGGATCCAATATGCTTTGACGAGTGTCGCCTGTATACAATATGATTTTTATTGTTTCTTTACATTGGTTCAGTTCCAGAATATGCATGGATGCACTGACCAGCATGCACATTACTGAGAGTCTGAAGAATACATGGCAAAATAATTATCATTATTGTTCCACTGCCATTGAGGCTTGAATCTGTGTCAGCAAACCGATATGTTGCACAACACAATATTCAGAAGCAGCAATCAACACGGCAGGTGTTATCGATTGATGACGTCATCCCCTTCTCTCGGGCCACTCACGGTGTTTGTGTTCACGTTAAGCAACATGCTCAGTTGTGCACCATAAACATGGAGTCTCGGATCGCGCCATCCTACGTTGCCTAGAGACATAAGTCAACCGGATATTTTGTAGGCGATGCATTTCATTTTTTAAACAGAGCATAATCTTTGTAGGGGCATCATTATCGTATTATAATCGGCTCTTATAATCATCTTTCCTCCTGTGGGCCCGGGGGTCGAATAGGACCACTCTATCCCCTTCCATGTCGTTGGAGGCGACCAATGGAGAATAACCTGTTTACGGTGGGTTGGTGTACTTGTTCCGTTTATTGGTGTGCGGGGAGGGGGTGACCTGATTATTTCTGATTGTGTCATTTATTGACCCATATATCTGGCGGGGTAGGATGATAAACAACACTCAGACCAACAGGAAGCACAAGTTAATTGATATGTATTGAATTGGTTCTTCACATAGGTCCCGGGGTTACTGAGTGCATTGAAAATACTGCCCATTTATCTGCATTAATCTACTTCCCATTGTGCCAAATCTGCCATTATGTTAGTGGCAAGAAATTAGGTGATGTATCATATTTCTCGTTATGTGGTCCCAGATTTCAGTCATTACTAGTGGTGCTGGTCGTGTAGAGCTGGCTAAGTCAATTTGGTTTCATCCTGCTGGTCCGACTCTGTAATGTAGCCATAATGCATAACATAACACTTGAGAAGTCAGTCTTGGTGTGTGCCATACCGAGCTACTTATTAGTTCTACAAAGTTCGCTTGCAGGAATAGTGGTAGATCATTAGATCAATCATTGTGATGATAGACAAAATGACGCTTAGCGCGGTAGAAGCACACGTTCTACTGCGCCCTCTCTAATTGGATTTGCAATACAAATATTGTAATCAACCTACAATAGCTCTGAATGAGAAGCCAAGTAATTGTGTAGGAAAATAGGAGGTTGATTATTTCATGAGGCATTACCCTTTCTGTACTGTGCCTTAGTTGTATTCAATTAAACACCCGATCAGATGCATAAAATTTGTGATGTGTTGGTTAATTATTTGATCAGGAAGCTTGTTTTCTGATGATGTGTCCGACAGTGTCGAATATTTGATAGTTGTTGCTACCCCACGCTCTCAGCAACATTGGCCATTATTCAACCTACAGCATGAAGTGTAAATATTATTGTACTTTCGGTCGAATTGGAAATCAGGCACGTCATGGTTGTATGAAGGTATACAATTGGGAATCAGGCACGTCATGGTTGCATGGAGCTTTATAATTGGAAATCAGGCACGCCATGGTTGCATGAAGCTATACAATTGGGAATCAGACACGTCATGTTTGCATGGAGCTATACAATTTGGATTCAGGCACGAATGGTTGCATGGAGCTGTACAACTGGGAATCGGGCACGTCATGGTTGCATGGAGCTATACAATTGGGAATCAGACACGTCATGGTTGCATGGAGGTATACAATTGGGAATCAGATACGTTATGGTTGTATGGAGCTATACAATTCCAACAAACTTTTTCCGAGCACTTATGTGATGCTACGTGACAGTGACAGGTATTTCTTTTGATCATGAGAAAGATTGTGATCAATAAAACCCCAGGAACCAATGCTCCGTCTATGAAATCCCCATCGGAATATATA
Source organism: Urechis unicinctus (assembly GCA_034190875.2). NCBI lineage: Eukaryota > Metazoa > Annelida > Polychaeta > Xenopneusta > Urechidae > Urechis > Urechis unicinctus. The sequence goes on along the minus strand of CM067354.1, from coordinate 71,427,526 downwards.
CTCACCTAGCCTGATTGACTTACCACAGCTCTTCTCCGAGAATAGAAACGTTTTTGCTTGTGTCTCTTGATCAGTAGTAAAGGCAATGGTGCATCAAGAACATACCTCCAAATACAGACCCAACCCACCAACGATATGGAATCCCCCACTTCAGAGCATAATTAACCCACTTTGACTATTCTTTTCGGGACCTAAGGTCTCAAAAGCTGACAAGAGCTGGTCAAGTATTAAAGCTGCCACCTTATCAGTAGGCTATGAGTCGCAGGGTTAGGGGCAGCCATGAGTCGCAACGAAATCGCAGGGGAACCACCATTACCTATAATACCAACCTCCAGGGTCTTTATCCATAGAGGTCCTTAAGCGTAAACATTCCAGGAGCTTGACCACCCATCTAAGTTCCATTTTTCACGCGGTCAATGTCATGTATAAACTGGGCAACCTTAGCGTCGTTCTTCTTGATAAAGTTGGGATCGGGACGAGCAGTTATCAATCTCATCGTAAAGAGCTTCCAATAGTAGAAAGCCCCCGTCGGCCTCTCGGTGGTCCCACTCGGTCTCCACAACCAAGGACTGTGATGCTCCTGTTCCAAGCCCAGGTAATTATTAAACCTCCTGTTAGCGCCATAGTCGCCGTCTTCAAGCCCCTCCAACCCCGCCCACCCCCAAGCCACCATCTCCTTATACTTCTTTCGATTCTTGTGATACACCTGGTTATACGCCTCAGCCCTCCCCAGGTCCTCAAAGGAGCACAACCTGAAAACGGAATCAACTAACCCCACGATGGTCGCCACCGGACTATGGTGCTGCCCCAACAGAACCTGAGGCTTATACATATTCGGAATTATCTTCCCGGCCAGATAACATACAGCCCAATCTTAAGTGGAGGTGGGGTTGCAGGGGAAATCCCGGGGCCTCTGTGGTCCTGCTGAAACTGGAAAGCAGTTGTCATACCAGGAGGCTTTTGCACTTTATCACACAACGTCTATGCATTGAGGGCGGGTCATTCACATCTTGCTCTCGTCTTTTTCATTGATTGACGCGCCTTTACAGATCTGGCCTTAATTTGACCCTTCATTTGGCTATATTTTGTGAGCTCAGCTAAAACGAGCTTAAACTCATGATCCGAGATATAACCATCTTCAAGTGCTGTCGATACAATGTCAGCGATGGTATTCAATTTGCTCTGCGCCAGAATGCGGATCTGATCATGTTTTTTTCACCTTAATGGTCAGCCGCCGACTGATGAATTTTCCAGCAATTACAAGTAGCCCACAAGCGGCCCTAGTAGCACCCAACACTGTAGCAATTTGAATGGCAACTACTGTAGACATTACACCTACACCACTCGCGCAAAGACACATACCAACAGTAACTAAAGCAGTGTCTACCTCGTCCACTGAGTTTACTGCACGCCTATATTTTTTATACATACCACCGTTTTCTTTCTCAAGGTATTGCTTCTTAAGACTGATCTCATTCAGCCGTTCGGAGTGCCCCAGATTCTCATCAGGCGGCTCCGGATTTAACGGCGCAGTATGAATCGTTGGTTGTTGTTTCATAATACCCTTATAGGCACATAAGTCTATAAGTCAAGTTCAATTAGGAGTGATACTATAGTACAAGTCGCCCCTCTCTTTGGGGTGGGTGTATAAAAGTTAATAACGTTGCCTTGTTCCAGCTGTAAAGGCTGAGCTAAAGATATTATAATAGCCGGTTCGTTAGTAGGTTACTTATTCCTACCGATTGAGTTGCCCCATTTATAACAGGAAACACTGCTATAGTATCAGTACCAGTACCAGCGCCCTACCAGACGACAACCCCATACGAATGATCCTACCATTGGATAACATGGTATATCCACAGCTTGAGTCTCGAGAGGTTTGACCCCTGGCCCCAGAACCAAACGACCACACATATCTTCTGCGAATAGCGCCACTTGCTTCTGCCCAAATAGTAATGAGGGGTTTCGTTTTTTCAGCTACGTGTTGTCTCAGGTCTCTGTTCTGCTGTCTCTGTCTGCCATCAACATACTTTTTGTTAGCAGCATCGTTAGGCGATATTTGGGCCTCCCAGCTCAACGATTTTATTATCTCCCATTTCAAGGTCTCCGGTCATAGTACTACCACCTTTATCCATTTTTTGTGAGTCTATATAGGTCTTTTTGGTATATTTGGATAGGTCGGCGCCCAGATCCGCTTCCTTTTGAGTTCCATAAATACTCGCTTTTATTGACATCTTGTAAATTCGAGAACAACACCAATAGGTAAGTCGTGGTTGTTCAGTAGACGTCCCTTACTATCTCTTATCTGAACCTTTAACTCATTCACAGCTCCGAAAGTAACACGTTTTGACACAGGATGTTTGTGGTCATAATATCTCCGAAAGAGCTGCCCCCACAGCCCACAACTTCAAGAAGCGTAGTGGGCGCACCATCAAGTATGTTGCGCGTGGTACTGACTTGATCGAGGTGGACATAAAGTGGTTTAAAGATGCTAAAGTTCATGGGCCGGTCACCTTTGTGAAGACCTGAAGGAATCCATCCTCCACCCAGACCGGTATCAAGAACCAATATTTTTAACACACCGTCGTCACATTGTAAAGCCCAATAATCAGGAATTGAGAGGGCAATAGTCCCATCTGCAGCATTATCCTCCAAAGTAAGACCTAGATCTGAAAATACATCCTGGACAAGTTTGAAGTTCCAGAGGCCAGGGTGCAAAACGACACCTACTTCTTCTCCTGTAGAAATTTGCCCCTTTGTAATGTGCATAGCTGATTCAATGTTATACCAGACTACAGTATACGTGATTGACCTAAGACCTACGCATAGATCACCTCCACTATTGTCAATAGCATTTTGCAGGGAGACAGCCTCGCCGCTTTGAACATTTGACCGAGTGTGATACATAGCATTTTGAATAAAGAAGCCTTTACATTCAATAAGAATAAAACATACAAACCCGGTCCGGTATACCCACCCCATATTGCCGCCGAGGATCTGACACATCTCCTCATTCAGGTGAAATCAGATAATATCGCAGATGCTTTTGGGGTGGAGTTCTCCAACCTGTTTGATAAATACTTAGTACCAGACATAAGCGACGACAGCCTTGTAGATGGCTAGAGAACCAACCATATGCAATACTGGCAGAACCATGTAAACTTTGTTGTATGGTGTGCAACAAGCGGCTGCTGGGTTTCTGCCCTGGACCACTTCAAATCTGACTCCCCAGCACTAAGTAACCTCTACAGGTTCCACGTATACTACACACATCTGGAGACGAAATGAGTATAGCACTGTCGAATGACGCCACATGGCCGGCTACCAACAACACCTTCGACAAGAGAATCTACCACCAGCTCTGCCGCGAGTTTGGTGTTGACAAAAACAGCGACTGGAGGATACAGAGCGGCAACCATGGCCTAGGGGGGATCTACTTCACCGACCCTGAAACTCACGAGGTACGGATCGTCACTCATTACGGAAACTACAACCTCTACGAATCCATCAGGCAAACATTTGAGAAATCAACCAACGGGTTTGTTTTCCAGGGCGGCAAGCTGCACATTGATTTCATCAAGCAAAACCAAGAGGGGGCAAACATCACTTGGAGCACTTCATCCTGGAAAAAATCGGAGGGGTTCACATCCTCAGGTATCTCACGGATCAACGACAGCATTTGGACCTATGTCTGGGGTCCATTCTTGGTGCACAGGTACAGACCCGCTCAGAGATACTAGGTGTTGGCACGTCCTTTGATGCTCAGAAACAATTTCAGGCTAACGTTGAGGATGCCATCAACTCCCCAGTGGACATTCCTTCATCTATCCGCTCAGGTATCAGAACGTCCTCCAGAAAGCTTCTTCAAAGGTTGATTATGTGTTTGGAACGGGCCTGTACATGGCTCCGTCGGATATGAGCCTCACAATTGGACACGTGCTTGCAATTAGATATACTGTGGAACACGTGCAAGTGAGGAACAGCAAATCATGAAGGGCATCCTACTGCTGATGTGAAGACCCCCAGGGTGCCTCATTCGCCAGGAAGACAGAGTCGTTCTACAAACCAAAGATTACAAAAAGTTGAGGTGACACGCTAGAGAATTGCCGGGCATCCCCAACCAACTCTATGCCCAGGGCATGCGTGGCTACCAGCAGTGGGATGAGGTGAAGAAGGCCTTTGCAGGTCAACGAGTAAACGAGACCCCCCGTAGCAATAGCAGCAAAAGACTTGGCATTGTCGGACGTCTCCCTAGGAGAGTACCTAACCGTAAGTATGCTCTGTGGCTCAACTTAAGGACGGCTGCTACGATGACGACCAGATGCATTGTAGTGGCAGGGCCGTGGAGAATGCGTCTAAGGGTATAACCATTCAGCTCAGAAAAAAAAAAAATCACAGGCAGCCGGCGCATTGAACATGAGGATGTATTGTTATGGATGCCTAGCATCACATTAAAGATGGGAGGTTCGCTGGCGCAGTTTACTAAGATTCCCCTAGTACGACGGGATTAGACAAAGGACAACTCGGGGGGAGAAGAGTTTAACATTTCCAGATGGTCCCTGTTCGGCAATTATTTTGTGGGCAGACAGGATGTGGGAAAAAATCGCATGCATCCTCGACCTACTTGAAGGGCCCTTCTTCGGCGCCTTTAAGCATATTGTAATCCGTCGGCCCTATCCCCATACGTTTCAACTGGCCTTTATCAGACGCATGCGTCATGTGTGTGGGATCATTCAGAGGTTCAACTCTGGTTGACCCAGGGAAGCGGCTCCATGACCACTTGAGGGCTTTCTACCAACGCGCCCTACGAGAGAATGATGTGATTCCAACGAGTGAGGAACGTACCACAGTACGCCATCTACTAGCAAAGACCAAGCACGCAAATCTGCTGCTGAAGACTGATCAACCCACTGGATATATGCTGTCAATTGAGGGTGGGGCTGCTTCAGGAACCATTTTAGGTTTCTTTCTCTGGGTAGCAGTGCGATATATTAGACTTCGAAGGTGTGTACGTATATTCATGGATCCTGATACCATTATTGATCAACTCCTTGAACAGGACGCCGCTAGCCCGCCGGCCACAAAATCTAAGCAAGCGGAACCCCTTGCACCCCCTCTAAGAGAGATAGGCTTGCTGCTGTCATAGCTGGGGGTCAGGCCCGTCAGTAACTCGGCGATCAGCACCTGTCGACTGCAAAGATTGAATCAATGTCCATTGAAGATATTACAAAGCTCTATGCAAAATATGAGACTCGGCTGGGCGCTAGCATGACACGGACTCTGGGACAGTCAGTTCTCCAACTGTTTTTTAGCGTTGCTTGTATGTTTCTGCCAATGACCCAGAACATCAGCCAAATCTGATTACGGACCTCAAGACTGACCCATTTGTCAGGCACGCGCTAAGAACTGCCACATATGAACTTTGTCATCGCTATGGTATGATGTTGGCTCCGCTTACCGCAGCCCTGACAACCGCTAAGTACTGCCAATTTGGAGTTAGCACCCCAGGGATCCGGGACCGGCCGTCCGACACCCCTCTTGCAGAGGACCTGCCTGGGTGCTGTCAATTGGAGGAACAAAATAAGTAGGTAATAATGAGAACGCAAATCAAGAGATAACGGCAGTGACTAGTGATCAGCCTGCGCCTCAACCTCAACCTGGCTAAAGGAGAAACCTACAAAAGATGCTTAAAAGGTTGAGGCAGGCCGAAAGGGCGCTGCGGCTCGAAAAGCTAATCAAAATAGACTTCTGAGAGAGCTGCGGGAGGCTAAGTCTGCGCTACAGTCTGAAAATCGGGTTCGCACAGGGGAGATGGGTTTGACTCAGTCTTGGCCAACGTGGTCGACATCCCCTTTGATTGTCGGTAGAAAGGGGGTGTTTGGACTAGCATTGTATTGCTACAGACAGAGAGTTGTAGCCTCACCCCATAAACAGGATGTACCCAGGGGAGAGCCAGCGAAGTCAGCACCTACGGACGCTCATTTAAAGGATCCGTTTTACATGGAATAAGATGACAACACCAATTACTGATGGAAAAATGCACGTCAATGCGCTGTTCCACGGTGCAGTTGTTTCCGGTATATCAATAGGTTATGCCATGCTTGCTAAGATGCTTCTGGATGGCGGGACTTCACGTCTTGATTTCACCCCACGCGACCTGGCTATGGCTGTTGCCGATGTATTACTAGCCATGGCCACAAAGAACATGCTAATTTAACAAGGGATTATACCAGTTGATATACTGAAGTAATAGCCACAATCGCATTACTTGTTGGAGGTGCTCTTGTTAATGCCCTTGCATTCTCTGGGAGCAACTTTTTATTCTCTAAGTTACGAGGCGATCAACTGGACGCGGAACGTAAACGCCATGATATGGCAATCGAGCGGCTTCAATCTGCTCAGGCAGCATGGGCCAAGAGGCAAACTGAGCGTTTAGACTTCATCAATGAGCAACTGCGCCCCAGGGACATGCCGAGCATACTTTTCGGGATGTGAACGAGGCTAGGCTTACCTTGACGGGTAAAACCTTTGACAAGCTGGATGCCGAGCCGCGGCTTTCAGACTTCTACGAGCCCTCAGAAGGTCAAAAAGGGCGTGAGGTGGCGTTCATTATACTGGGCATGGCTGTGACTGGGTTGGTTGCATACAGGCTTGCTAGTAGAAGCAAGCTATATGGCAAATCTACCTGCCAGTGCCAAAACATATTCCCAGACCAAAGTTTGATGTCCCTGTCCCTAATGAGGTTCACCAAGCCGATCTCTTATCTCTTCCTCATGACGTTGTAAAGCGCCAGACTTACAAGTATGCTCTAACTGTGGTGGATGTGGCCTCGCACTACAAGGCAGCCGAGCCCTTGACTACAAAGGCTAAAGAGGTCGCATGTGCACTCTAAAGAATTTACAAGCCAGGACCGCTGGGGTGGCCTAAACTACTTCAGGTAGACCCCAGACGGGAGTTTATGGGAGCAGTGAATCAGCTGCTTGTAAAGCGTGGAGTATCAGTCAGGCGCGGTCGAGTGAATATCCATTGAGACCAGGGTATAGTAGAACGCTTTAACCGGACCCTTGCTGAGCGGCTCTTTGGACACCGTAGAGTTAAGGGATACTGGAAACGATTGACTGAGTAGGTTTCTTGACTGCAGGCTGTAGTCACTGCGATAAATAATGAGGTGACCCGCTTGACTGGGAAAAAACCTAAAGATGCCATTAAGGCAAAACGAGTTGCACAAAAGCCATCTTCAGTCGTACCAGGGCGCCCGCTGGGGGTCACAGAGCAAAAGCTTCCCTCTGATGCTGGCGTTCGCTACCTCTACCAGCCTGGTGACGTCGAGCAAGACCACTGGCGGTGGGCCACTGACCATATATGATCACTCGATGTTTACCGGATTGGAAGCTCTGTCACTAAATCTGGTGAGCCTGTAATATAATATTTGTTGGATGGACCTCTCCGTGGCTTTGTAAAGGAGGAGTTGCTTGTGGTGGCGTCCAATACCCAGCTGACACCAGACAGCATTATCAATTAGATAAAAGAAAGATCGGTAGTAATGGAAGCAACTGGAAAGTGTCCCTGGATATTACTCGGGAAGAGAGACCCTTGTGACAGGCCCTGTAAGTTTGACTTTTGTGCAATGCAAAGGTTTAAGATTAAACAGGAGATTCTAAATCGGCTTTGTGGTGAGTGTCAGAAGGGCATAAAAAATAACCTAAGGATGGTTTGTGGATTCGAAAGTGTTAACCACAAGCGCCTTCGTGAGAAGAGGACGGGGGCCTGCGCGGGGGAATGAGGTAGGGCCCAACCCCTCTCGGAAGGAGAAGGCCAACCCTACCATGCCCATACTGGCTGAGGGGGTCACCCCTGAGGAGAACTAGTTTATCGATCTAGTGTGCCCAAAGGCTAGATAGTCTACACCATCCGGAGCTATCCAGCACTCTGTATCAAAGTGGGAGAGGGACCACTTGTTGACGTGCAGCCCATATATCTTGTGGCTGTCACTCCGAAGCATGTTCATCTCATGGCGAATCCACTTCTGGTCGAACAGCGACTCAAGGTATTGGGCGCGGTGCAGGTGTTTCTTGACCACTACCTTTTTTACGCCTTTTGCTTTCTTGATTTCCTTCTGGGTCGACATCAGGATGGAGTACATCTTTGGGCGCAGGCCTACTTACTCCTTGATGGGGACACCGCTGCACTCGTCCTTCATCTTTCCTAGTACCTTCTTGTTTGCGTTACTGTGGATGGGGTGGTCATATGAGCTTACATTAGTGAGCATAGTAGCAAGTCAAACTTTTGGGTTGTTACTAACGGTGCATTAAACCCAAAAATTAACAAAACGTAGCAATAGCTGAGTGCGTATATCTGGTCTGCCTACAAGCAGCGGTAAAAAACGAGACCTAGTTCTTCTATTAAGCTTAAGAACTCTCCTTACACACTTTCGCCAAGCAACACTTATTTTTTCAAGTGACTTTAAATCCAGTTTCCATAAAGGACTACATATAAGCATGTACATAAGGTATCAAATAGCCCAGTGTGGTCGTCGGTGCGGTGAAAGCCGAATCTGGACATCAAAATGTTAGTACGATAATTATCTTACGGCTTTTTTGATATTCGCATCGTTTTATATTCGTAACCAATATAACTGCCTAGATGAACAACCTTAGAGTACTTTTGTAAAATGGCTCCATTCCGCCGTAATTCGAGATTGGTATAACACTGTGGAATATTGTAGCACAGCAGCATACTTTGTCACTATTGAACATTACATTGTATTCTTGTGCGTATTCTTCGCATATTGAAATCATAAGCTCGGCAGCAGTGACTGAGGGAGCAAGGAGTGTTAAGTCGTCAGCATATCCAAATGCTCCCATAAACTGATGACTGACATGACAACCAACATTACTACGTTCAAGACGATTAAGCAGCTCATCGATATAAATACAGAAAAGAATCGGTGATAACACACCGCCCTGCTTTATGCCATTACTGCATTGGAATGCCTCAGACACATTAGAGCCCCATTTAACTAACAACGATTGGTTGAAATACATATAAAGGAGCAACTTTACAATAGTAGGACACAAACCTCTACCTATCAATAATTGAAACAATTTAACATAATTAACCCTATCAAATGCCTTCGATGCGTCTAGCATCACAACATAACAAGGCGATTTTTGATTGACATAGAAATCTATAACTTCTTGAACTACATAGGTACACTGAGAAGTGGAATGGTCTGGTTTAAAACCAAACTGGAGTTGACTGGTGCTTAAAACATTTGAATACTTTGACAAAATAACGTTATCTAAAACCTTGCCTTCAACACTACTCAGCGCTATCAGTAACGGAACAAACACCGACCTTGTCATTTCAACTGGAGTGAATGAATGAACAATCATTGAATTGAACAACAAAGATAAATGTGTGAACAATTCACGAGTGCCATTTATAATATGGTCCGAATTTACATTTTCATTAATGTCAGCCTTATGAGCTTTAATTTTCTCCACGGCTGCCGTGACATCACTGACTGAAATATAATGATCAGATTCGCATTTGCCTGAATTACATCTTTGCTCAACTTGGTCATTCAGAACCACTCTTAATCGCTCATAATCATCAACATTATATGACACACTATTAAACAATTCTTTGTGTTTGGTAGAGAACAATTCACGAAAACCAGTCTCACCTTTCACATTATCTACAACTGCTGGCACAACACGTGACTTACCACTTCTCTTCTTAACCTCACACCAGAAATTGCGACTTCTATCGGTTGTTAAAGCTTCCGCCATGCGTTCTACCGATAACTTGTCCTGATTCCTGACAACACATCTCGAAATTCTTTTATTTGTGCTTTTGGTCTTTATCATTATCTCCTTCACCCAGCCCACAATTGGCCTTTCGCTGTCGACCCATAAATGATGCCAAAGTATTGACAGCTCCTTATAAGGATTGACTAGGGTTTTCCAGCCTGTCTTTGACTTCCGTCTTACAGAAGGAGTTACCTTTTGTGCCGCTAATAGACATGCATTAAGGATTGCTTCGTAATAATAAATAATTGCGTCGGTATGGTCAGAACAGTGCGAGTCATTACATTGCAGTGCTTCGTATGGCAACTCTATATCAGCAAGTAAATCATTGAGTTGACCTATGAACGCCTCAATGTTAGATGCATTTGCACATTTCCAAGAAGGCAAAGTATGCAGTACTTTGCCCTGCATGGGCACATATTCAACAGAAATATCAAGCTCTAAAATTACTGGACTGTGGTTATGACCTTCATGTAAGCAATGATAATCGGTAATGCAGTGGAACATATTATCCAAAACAATAAAGTGGTCAATACAAGACGTAACAAACGAAAATGAATTTTCATAAGTATAATTCACAGTTGAACATGAGCTCAATAATCCAAATTTCATACTTTCGACCTCACAAAATGTCTTAAACAGCTTAGTGTGTCTTGAGTTATCTCTTCTTAGGTCAGTATTAAAATCACCACCAATGACAACATATTCAACATCATTCTTAAGCGCAATTAACGTCCTTATCTCGTTCAACACATCTCTACAATTCTACATTAATTGTACAGTTTGAGTCGCACAGGCATGTATACAGAGATAGAAGTATTTTAGCGTGATTAGGTACAGTTATCAAGCAAGCACTAAGTCTATTACAATCAGACGTCACTGGCTCTATTGCGCAACTAAGCGACTTTTTAAAAGCGATGGCACAACCACCATATGGTCGCCCGATTAGTAATTGACCCTCATTGACCCCTGATACGCCAATCACAGTTACATCATCCAATTGATTTTCTAATAAGCAAAGGTTTTCTTGTAAACACCAGTGTTCTTGGAGTGACAATATATTACAATTTCGCAGTAATGAATTGATATAAGCTATACGATCGCTAGCATGTCCTTTACAATTTAAAGACGCCAGCGTTAATTTGTTAGTGGTAGCCATTTATGTATGAATAAAAAAATAACAAAATGTGGTCAAGAACATCAAAGCAAACCTTTGTCTACATTGCTCACTTGCTTAAACTTGAAAAATCTCCGGACACAAACACCTTCGGGCCAATAATCTGCTGATGGTAGAGTATCTAGATGAGATGCTTTAATTTCAGCCTTGAAACTGGCGAATTTACTCAGTACTAATGATGTGATACAGGAGAGCTGGCAGACCTGTGGTCAGCTACGTCACGCTAGTGATGACTCCTGTATGTGTGTCAGTGACAGCAGTCTGCTGGTCATGGCGTGGTGTAAACCTGGTTCTTATCTTAAACTGGTAGGTGAGGTGGAGGTAGGTGAGGTGGAGGTAGGTGAGGTGGAGGTGATGGACATCACTACACACCGTGTGAGTAAAGCAGGTCGTCTGCGGGGAGTATCATGTTACTCCGCATGCTGCTGTGTGTGTGACTGCAGTGACGTGGCCGTACTGGGACCGCGCGATGACAGCGGCACGTGGCTACTACAGCTGCACGGGGTGAAGACGAGAGCCTGTATCAAGCTTACATCAGAAATCCATGGTTATCCATACGGCATCGTCCACGTCAACGGTCAGCTCGTGTTTATGGATTTCCTCGGCTCTATCTACACCAGTGTCTGCTGTCAGACAGCAGGTAGCGACTCGCATACAGAACATCACAAGGGGGGCACTTAAGTGTATAGAGGTAGTATATATGTGCCGTGCGACGGGGTATGTTTTTTCGGCCACTTGACTTGTACGACGGGTTTTTGGGCCTCATACTTGTACGACGGGATATGTTTTTCAGCTTCAATCTGTACGACGGGTTATACATTCGCATCATACCTTGTACGACGGGATATGCTTTTGGCCATTTTGACCTTGTACGACGGGGACGGGTTTTCGAGGTCCCGGGGCACACTCCTATCCAGAATAAGGCCAAGTGACCCCTCCCGCCTCCCCCCCCCCCCCCCCCCGGGGGCTGCACCTCCCTTCACTCGGACGCTGTACTGACACAGCGTGACACACAGCTGATACTGCTGGGAGGTGTCATCGCAACACACCACGTCCACACGGCTGACGTCTCGGAGGTGCTGGCAAACTAGGGATGGGGATGGTCGCCCATTAGCGTCCAGTGAGCCAGGTGTTGTTATCCCGGCGCCGTGTGCACGTTGTCTCTACCTGCCGGCGCTCTATAAGGTCACAGGTCACACCATCACAGCGCATGTCACGTCTGGCTGCCTGACGACGACAGAGCTAACTCTGTTGTAGCAGTACGTCTCCTGTCAATCCAATGTGTATTTTGTCCTAAGCCATCTGTTGTAGGAATTATCCATGGCACTGTGATCACATGTTGCTGTACATATTGTTAACCTTGACATTGGATGACCCAATTTCTGCACTCATTGTTGGTAATGGTGATATATATAAGGTTGACCTGTACACGATGTTATTATAACTACACTACTACATCTGTATATGTGGGATGTGGGGTGGCATATTATACTCTGCCCAATGCGACGAGATTGAAGCAGCCAATTTTATTCCTGTGATGGTCTGTGTCTGGTGTCTTCAATCTTGTTGGTGTTGTCTGCTATCATAATGTTATCATAGGCTGTTGTCTGCTATCATAATGTTATCACAGGCTGTTGTCTGCTATTGTAATGTTATCACAGGCTGTTGTCTGTTACTGTAATGTTATCACCGGCTGTTGTCTGTTACTGTAATGTTATCATATCATGAAATGAGGCGATACGCGACGTAGCTTTTTGCTACCTTATTCAATGAAGTACTCGAATAAGAATGCAAACGAACGCAAAGACGCCTGGATGAATATATCAGAGACCCCCCACATGCGGTTTAAACATTCTCGCGGCCACAGTATCATTCCTTCATTGACCGACAAGGCCCTTGGACTCGTTCATGAAGACATAACGTTCATCAATGTTTTAGTTTTCCGACGCGATGCATAAACATGTGTGAATCATAACGTCGGCGTGATCGTTGGTGATAACAGAACGCCCCTCGCACCAAACACATTCCTATTCCCTCCGGGGTATCGCTTGCAAGTGACTTAACATTCTCCCTCGATATTGAAAGTTGAATTGCAGGAATTCTTGGATTCTGGGTAGTCGTGAGCGTCACAAATTGCTGGCCGACAAGCTCGTGTTGTTGGTTGCATGTTCGTTTAACAATGAACTGTTGCTAGAATTCCTGCATGTTATTAGTATTCCCGTCGGTTACTAGAATTCTAATTGGTTACTAGAATTCCCGTCGGTAACTAGAATTCCCGTCGGTTACTAGAATTCCCGTCGGTAACTAGAATTCCCGTCGGTTACTAGAATTCTAATTGGTTACTAGAATTCCCGTCGGTAACTAGAATTCCCGTCGGTTACTAGAATTCCCGTCGGTAACTAGAATTCCCGTCGGTTACTAGAATTCTAATTGGTTACTAGAATTCCCGTCGGTAACTAGAATTCCCGTCGGTTACTAGAATTCCCGTCGGTTACTAGAATTCCCGTCGGTTACTAGAATTCTCGCCTGTTACTAGAATTCCCGTCGGTTACTAAAATTCACGCCTGTTACAAAAATTCCTATTGGTTTTTAGAATTTCCGTCTGTTACTAGAATTCCTGCCTGTTAATAGAATTCCAGCATGTTACTAGAATTACCGCCGGTTACTTGAATTTCCAGCTTTTTCTAGAATTCTCGCCTGTTGCTAGAATTTCCGTTTGTTACATGAATTCCCGCCTGTTACTAGAATTCCCGTCTGTTGCTAAAATTCCCGCCTGTTGGATGAATTCCCACATGCAATTAGAATTCCTACCTGTTACTAGAATTACCATCTGTTAAATGAATTCACACATGTTGCTAGAATTACCGTCACTTTCTGGAATTTCCGCCTTCCCCAGGAAGGATCAAACATCTTACAGGGTTTCTTGTGGCTGGACAATAGCTGCCACCTTTGAATGCCTTGAGCATTGACAACCTATCCCAATAAATTCTGGTAGACCGAAGGCGCATTTGGAGGGCTTCAACTGATGTCATCTGTTAAATACCTCCTCAAGGTGTTCAGAATTCTACGGGAATATACAACGATGTCATCAAGGTATACCATTGCACAGTTAGCGATTAAACCTCCCAGCTCGTAGTCCGCTGGAACACGGCGGGCACAATCTAAACGGGTAAACTCATTTAGTCCGTGACGGCAAGGGAATGCTGTTTCCGCGATCTCCTCTTCAGCAACAGCAGTTTGATGTTTAGCCCGCCTTTAGTTCAAGCGAACAAAAAATTACAGAATTTCATACTTGGTCCAACATGACCAGGATAAGAGGTAGGGGATATCGGTCTCTATTTAATTCGCGTTAATCCACGCAAAATCGGGTAGTGCCATCTTTCTTTGGTACCAGGGTAATGGCTGACGCCCAGGGGGACAAGCTCGGTCTTATCTTTCCGTCACGTGATATCAACGCAGTCGCTGACGATTTGTCTCTTGGGTAATGCAGTTCGACAGGCAGCTTGCTTAAGAGGGGGGTCTTCTCGTGTTTATAAGCAATGGAATTAAATTACAGTAGCAATAATCCTTAGACTGGTCAGAGAGTATGTCTTGATTTCGATAAATCAAACTTGAAATAGAATCATCAACTACTTGAGGCAGCATCGTCCCTATTCCATCATATCCACCCTTCCGCGTATGTCTTCGCAACAGCCAGTGAGTGCCATGCAGTATTAAAATCTCCCGCTCATAATTGATAACCCGCAATCCTTCTCGGAATGAGTGATCCCAATGTATGCACTAGTATGGCATTTGGTAGAAAGAGATTTGATTAAATGGAAACCGTTTCATCGATTTCAGATGGACATAGATGCAGTGTCTGGTCAGAGCTCCCGTTTTTATGAAGCGTTGGGTTGGGGGGGGGGGGGGGGGGGGGGCGGTTGTGGGGGGGGGGGGGGGGGGGGGGTGTGGTGTACAGATACAGATCGTTATACGACCCAACCCTTTCTACAGCACGTCACATCTACATCCAAGTCAGACATGTTCCTTAGCATGAAGTAACGTCATTGCAGCACCGGACATTGTGTCAGAAGCAAATGATGGTCCTCAATGTCTACCTATGACCAAAGTGAATCATTTTACCATTCAACCATCCGCGGGACAATCAGGAAGCAGTGTGTTATGAAGTATATGTAGCTGCTGCTTCACATTTATTTGTCAAGAATACTACCAAGCTGATAATTCATAAAACTAATTATTGTCATAAAATGAAACCAAAGTTAAATATTGCGTAAACAGGATTAATCCCAGAGCCAGTTGCATGGTCTTCGCTCACTTAGGCGACCACAGTTGGAACTGTTGTCGCAATATCGGGATGGTCATCTAAGCGAGGTCAATTTGACAAGAACAGGACTTGGAAAAACGGGAGTTCGCAACAGTACGAAGGTCGCTGCGCGAAGTTTTTCTGTACCTGTTTTTTTTCACCAAAACAAGACGTGTTTAGCTGAAGTTGATCTTAGCTGCACAATGTGTGCATTTGTCCATTCTGTAAAGACATATTTTGCACATTTAAAGACGTAATACATGATTCATTAGCCACCTGAGATTGGGGGACGATCATCAGTTAAACGGATGCCATATCATTGAATAGGTCTAAGATTTGTTTACATTCTTTTGCAGATACGTGCATATTAACCGACCGATGCTGTCAGCTGATAAACAATTTTACCTTAGTTGATCAAAATCACAGCTGACATTCATTTTTTTGTAAAAGCTACCCCTCTGTCAAACATGTCCATTTATATCTCAGTCAGACATGTGTCGAAGATTCAGTCGAAAAATTGCAACACGAGATAATGTGTCAGAAGCCGCCAGCGGTAGTTGTCAGTATGTATATAAGTATTAAAACAGTTTTGGTTTTGTTTACATGAAGTTAGTCTCCCATAACTCCCGGCTTGTCGATGTTATATTTCAACATCAAACATTAATCCAACATTAATACTTAATGCATCATACTATCATTTCCTATGGCTTCAGTTATTAACACTTTGAACGTGTCACCCAATGGCCAGTGCCAGCTACCGAATGACAATAGGCCGTCTCCCGGTGACCCGGAAGTAGTTCTCCCCGTACCCCGTCTTGTTGCTACCCGTAACAAGCTTTTCCTTAGCGACGCTGTATGAACTGTTTGTAGCGTACCGTGAATGATGTTTTGAATCGGTTTTTGCCTTATAATTTACGATCACATCGAACCAGAATGCCCACGAAACATCGCTGCTGGGATAGGTGCAACTCAGACAGCCGATATAGAGATCGTGCAAGAATGAATGGCGTGTCTTTCATTCCTTTTCCAAAGCTACACTCCAATCCAAAGAAATGCAGAAAGTAGGCCAGGGCACGTGGACGGGTAGCCGTGCAAGTCGTCTTGTTGATATATTTATATATATTACCGTCGTGCGCGTCTAGTGAACGGGAAAATTTTTGGCCAGAGAAGGTTAATGAGGGCACTTATATCCGTACAAAGCATTTCATCGGGGGAAACGGTCCAACAATTGAGCATCATAACCCAATACCTGTTACTACCCAATCAGAAACTGAACTTCAGCGAAAAAACAAAGGCCAACACATAAACAAACATCCTGTGTTGATCCCCCCATGCCAAAGCAGCAAAAACCTGGTGTGTGTAGCAAGAACCAAGTAACCATATTAAAACATAAACAGGTTCTCAAGACTCAAATATGTTTGTGTTAACTGCAGTTAAGAAAAAAATAGTTTATATTTTTATGTTGAAGACCAGTTTATATTTTGCCCCAGAATATAACAAGACAGTTCCTTGCCAACTGTACAAAACACTGATTAATTTTACAATAAAGAATAATAAACACACTTCCATTGCATTTAACCGAGTACCATTTATTTATAAATATTATGGCTATTATGAACGAGAACATGAAAAGAAATAATATCAATTAAAACAAACTATACATCAAACATTAATGCAGAGAAAAATAAGAACACTATTGCTGTGCCAACTTGATTATTCCTGGAAAGAGACAATTTCTGCAAACTTTTCTTCATCAAAAGGTACACTGATAATGTGAAAGCCTTTTATTGTGTACAACACAAAGTCACAATTCTGTACACCATAAATTCCCATATGTCCCTGCACTTGAGTGTAATAAGCACTGTTGTGCTTGAGGTGAGGAAGCTGTGCATCTCTCAATTAACCGTAGTGTATAAAGAACTGGCATATTTCTCTTTCTTTGAACCCAATCAAGAGCTGGTGTGGTAACGGGTAAATTGTCTCCCATTATTTTAAAAATGAGCACAAACGGGTCAGTATCTGGTTTGTTCATGATGATTGGAACACCGAGGCTGTGATTCGTCCCAGCCTAACCTTGACATTGGATGACCCAATTTCTGCACTCATTGTTGGTAACGTTGATATATATATAAGGTTGACTTGTACACGATGTTATTATAACTACACTACTACATCTGTATATGTGGGATGTGGGGTGGCATATTATACTCTGCCCTCTGACGAGATTGAAGCAGCCAATTTTATTCCTGTGATGGTCTGTGTCTGGTGTCTTCAATCTTGTTGGTGTTGTCTGCTATCATAATGTTATCATAGGCTGTTGTCTGCTATCATAATGTTATCACAGGCTGTTGTCTGCTATTGTAATGTTATCACAGGCTGTTGTCTGTTACTGTAATGTTATCACCGGCTGTTGTCTGTTACTGTAATGTTATCATATCATGAAATGAGGCGATACGCGACGTAGCTTTTTGCTACCTTATTCAATGAATTACTCGAATAAGAATGCAAACGAACGCAAAGACGCCTGGATGAATACATCAGAGACCCCCCACATGCGGTTTAAACATTCTCGCGGCCACAGTATCATTCCTTCATTGACCGACAAGGCCCTTGGACTCGTTCATGAAGACATAACGTTCATCAATGTTTTAGTTTTCCGTCGAGAGAAGGGGATGGTGTCATCAATCGATAACACCTGCCGTGTTGATTGCTGCTTCTGAATATTGTGTTGTGCAGCACATCAGTTTGCTGACACAGATTCAAGCCTCAATGGCTGTGGAACAATAATGGTAATTATTTTGCCATGTATTCTTCAGACTCTCAGTAATGTGCATGCTGGTCAGTGCATCCACGCATATTCTGGAACTGAACTAATGTAAAGAAACAATAAAACTCATATTGTTTACAGGAGACACTCGGATCCTGTCATTATTTATGTAGCAATAATGAGTGGCGGAAAATAGTATTCCCGGAAATGTAAGCGTCTATTTGCTTGTGTCAATTTTATATCCACCTTATTTCTACGGTTATATTTAGATGAATGATATTCCAGATACTTCGTCAACAGCATGTCAAACGGAAGTTCTCTGTACATACATACACGGCGCAGGTAACGGTTTTCATTTTCCTAAAAACTCCTATCCCGACCCTATGCGAATGCATTAATCACTCGGCTATGACGAGACTTCCTAAGCAATACAACGCTCCATGCAATGAATAAACCCTGCTTCGCGATTGAGGTAAGTTGTTTCTATCGCTACACTTATCCGGCTGTAGAGGTGGTTGAATTTTCTACCGCACGTTAGAAGGGTTCGACAACATAGATTCCTTCACTTAGTTGAAACGTGCAGCTTTACAGTATAATCAGGGTGCATCCTACAAAGGTTACATTCAAAACATAATGGACAGGAGATCAATACTGGCATCAGTTGACACAGGCCTCCTTTGACAAGGGCATCAAGTAGACACATACCTCCTTTGACAAGGGGCATCAAGTAGACACAGGCCTCCTTTGACAAGGGCATCGAGTAGACACAGGCCTCCTTTGACAAGGGCATCGAGTAGACACAGGCCTCTTTTGACAAAGGCATCAAGTAGACACAGGCCTCCTTTGACAAGGGCATCGAGTAGGCACAGGTCTCCTTTGACAAGGGCATCGAATCAAGTAGGCACAGGCCTCCTTTGACAAGGGTATCAAGTAGACACAGGCCTCCTTTGACAAGGGTATCAAGTAGGCACAGGCCTCCTTTGACAAGGGCATCGAGTAGGCACAGGCCTCCTTTGACAAGGGTATCAAGTAGGCACAGGCCTCCTTTAACAAGGGTATCAAGAAGGCACAGGCCTCTTTGACAAGGGCATCGAGTAGACACAGGCCTCCTTTGACAAGGGTATCAAGTAGGCACAGGCCTTCTTTGACAAGGGCATCGAGTAGGCACAGGCCTCCTTTGACAAGGGCATCAAGTAGGCACAGGCCTCCTTTGACAAGGGTATCAAGTAGGCACAGGCCTCCTTTGACAAGGGCATCGAGTAGACACAGGCCTCCTTTGACAAGGGTATCGAGTAGGCACAGGCCTCCTTTGACAAGGGCATCGAGTAGGCACATACCTCCTTTGACAAGGGCATCAAGTAGACACAGGCCTCCTTTGACAAGGGCATCAAGTAGACACAGGCCTCCTTTGACAAGGGCATCGAGTAGACACAGGCCTCCTTTGACAAGGGCATCAAGTAGACACAGGCCTCCTTTGACAAGGGCATCAAGTAGACACAGGCCTCCTTTGACAAGGGCATCAAGTAGACACAGGCCTCCTTTGACAAGGGTATCGAGTAGACACAGGCCTCCTTTGACAAAGGCATCGAGTAGACACAGGCCTCCTTTGACAAAGGCATCGAGTAGACACATACCTCCTTTGACAAGGGTATCGAGTA
The DNA here is from genome assembly GCA_034190875.2 of Urechis unicinctus. Lineage (NCBI taxonomy): Eukaryota > Metazoa > Annelida > Polychaeta > Xenopneusta > Urechidae > Urechis > Urechis unicinctus. Next base: position 71,407,809 of record CM067354.1, on the reverse strand, counting down.
GACACAGGCCTCCTTTGACAAGGGTATCGAGTAGACACATACCTCCTTTGACAAGGGCATCAAGTAGACACAGGCCTCCTTTGACAAGGGCATCGAGTAGGCACAGGCTTCCTTTGACAAGGGTATCAAGTAGGCACAGGCCTCCTTTAACAAGGGTATCAAGAAGGCACAGGCCTCCTTTGACAAGGGTATCGAGTAGACACAGGCCTCCTTTGACAAGGGTATCAAGTAGGCACAGGCCTTCTTTGACAAGGGCATCGAGTAGGCACAGGCGTCCTTTGACAAGGGTATCAAGTAGGCACAGGCCTCCTTTGACAAGGGTATCAAGTAGGCACAGGCCTCCTTTGACAAGGGCATCGAGTAGACACAGGCCTCCTTTGACAAGGGTATCGAGTAGACACAGGCCTCCTTTGACAAGGGTATCGAGTAGGCACAGGCCTCCTTTGACAAGGGCATCGAGTAGGCACATACCTCCTTTGACAAGGGCATCAAGTAAACACAGGCCTCCTTTGACAAGGGCATCAAGTAGACACAGGCCTCCTTTGACAAGGGCATCGAGTAGACACAGGCCTCCTTTGACAAGGGCATCAAGTAGACACAGGCCTCCTTTGACAAGGGCATCGAGTAGGCACAGGTCTCCTTTGACAAGGGCATCGAATCAAGTAGGCACAGGCCTCCTTTGACAAGGGTATCAAGTAGACACAGGCCTCCTTTGACAAGGGTATCAAGTAGGCACAGGCCTCCTTTGACAAGGGCATCGAGTAGGCACAGGCCTCCTTTGACAAGGGTATCAAGTAGGCACAGGCCTCCTTTAACAAGGGTATCAAGAAGGCACAGGCCTCCTTTGACAAGGGCATCGAGTAGACACAGGCCTCCTTTGACAAGGGTATCAAGAAGGCACAGGCCTTCTTTGACAAGGGCATCGAGGAGGCACAGGCCTCCTTTGACAAGGGTATCAAGTAGGCACAGGCCTCCTTTGACAAGGGTATCAAGTAGGCACAGGCCTCCTTTGACAAGGGCATCGAGTAGACACAGGCCTCCTTTGACAAGGGTATCGAGTAGGCACAGGCCTCCTTTGACAAGGGCATCGAGTAGGCACATACCTCCTTTGACAAGGGCATCAAGTAGACACAGGCCTCCTTTGACAAGGGCATAGTACACACAGGCCTCCTTTGACAAGGGCATCGAGTAGACACAGGCCTCCTTTGACAAGGGCATCAAGTAGACACAGGCCTCCCAAGGGGCATCGAGTAGACACAGGCCTCCTTTGACAAGGGCATCAAGTAGTAGACACAGGCCTCCTTTGACAAGGGCATCAAGTAGACACAGGCCTCCTTTGACAAGGGTATCGAGTAGACACAGGCCTCCTTTGACAAAGGCATCGAGTAGACACAGGCCTCCTTTGACAAAGGCATCGAGTAGACACATACCTCCTTTGACAAGGGTATCGAGTAGACACAGGCCTCCTTTGACAAGGGTATCGAGTAGACACATACCTCCTTTGACAAGGGCATCAAGTAGACACAGGCCTCCTTTGACAAGGGCATCGAGTCGGCACAGGCTTCCTTTGACAAGGGTATCAAGTAGGCTCAGGCCTCCTTTAACAAGGGTATCAAGAAGGCACAGGCCTCCTTTGACAAGGGTATCGAGTAGACACAGGCCTCCTTTGACAAGGGTATCAAGTAGGCACAGGCCTTCTTTGACAAGGGCATCGAGTAGGCACAGGCCTCCTTTGACAAGGGTATCAAGTAGGCCCAGGCCTCCTTTGACAAGGGTATCAAGTAGGCACAGGCCTCCTTTGACAAGGGCATCGAGTAGACACAGGCCTCCTTTGACAAGGGTATCGAGTAGACACAGGCCTTTTTTGACAAGGGTATCGAGTAGGCACAGGCCTCCTTTGACAAGGGCATCGAGAAGGCACATACCTCCTTTGACAAGGGCATCAAGTAGACACAGGCCTCCTTTGACAAGGGCATCAAGTAGACACAGGCCTCCTTTGACAAGGGCATCGAGTAGACACAGGCCTCCTTTGACAAGGGCATCAAGTAGACACAGGCCTCCTTTGACAAGGGCATCAAGTAGACACAGGCCTCCTTTGACAAGGGCATCAAGTAGACACAGGCCTCCTTTGACAAGGGCATCGAGTAGCCACAGGCCTCCTTTGACAAGGGTATCGAGTAGACACAGGCCTCCTTTGACAAGGGTATCAAGTAGACACAGGCCTCCTTTGACAAGGGCATCGAGTAGGCACATACCTCCTTTGACAAGGGCATCAAGTAGACACAGGCCTCCTTTGACAAGGGCATCAAGTAGACACAGGCCTCCTTTGACAAGGGTATCGAGTAGACACAGGCCTCCTTTGACAAAAGGCATCGAGTAGACACAGGCCTCCTTTGACAAAGGCATCGAGTAGACACATACCTCCTTTGACAAGGGTATCGAGTAGACACAGGCCTCCTTTGACAAGGGTATCGAGTTGACACATACCTCCTTTGACAAGGGCATCAAGTAGACACAGGCCTCCTTTGACAAGGGCATCGAGTAGACACAGGCCTCCTTTGACAAGGGCATCGAGTAGACACAGGCCTCCTTTGACAAGGGCAACGAGTAGGCACAGGCCTCCTTTGATAAGGGCATCGAGTAGCCACAGGCCTCCTTTGACAAAGGCATCGAGTAGCCACAGGCCTCCTTTGACAAGGGCATCGAGTAGGCACAGGCCTCACCCGAGTAGATGTGATATGTGTTTGAGGCAAACCCAAGTTGATGTAATCTGTCTGTTGTGTAAAACCCGATCGGATGTTACCTATCTGTGGCATTAACCCAAGTGGATATAATCTGTCTATCAGGTAAGCCCGATTGGATGTGGTGTAAACCCGATGGGACGTGATTAATCTGTGAATGCAATTCTACTCCGCGATTAGAGGCCAGGATCACTTCACCCGTAGGCGAAGTTTTCACAATTCCTCTTTCAATCAGGTTAGATTTTTGGTTAGATAATTGTTTCTTCGCCATGGACGAAAATTGTCATTCAGTGATATATCTGTTCGGTCAAGCAAGTGAATTATGAAGAAAAATGAAAACTTATAGGGTTAATTTATAGGTCTGGGGATACGGATCATATGAGGTTAATTCAGGCTAATTTCAGAACAAGGAACAGGGTTTTGTAAGGTAGCATTCGTTGTATCGACGGGTGGGTCGAATTATCTGATATTTCTAGTTTGATTATTATAAGCCTCTCCACTAAAAGCTGTTGGATTAAATTCTCCCCATAGACTTGAATAAACTTCATTTGTGTATTATAGCTCTTTTATGTGATTTTCCTGGTGATTTTCTTAACTTGTAGTCCCATATTTCACAAGGGACTACCACCCACCCCGCCACCTGAAGATTGATAATTCAACTCAAACATTGTGAAAGCTTTATCTACATGATGAGATAGGGCCCAGCAGTTGTCAATGTATTAGTCTAAGGGGAATGTTATGAGCTTGATGTGACCATGGAAAGAAATGTGTCGATGGTGTTAAACGGAAGTTATTCCCGGCAATCATGGACCAGAGCTCAAAGGACCACCCTCAAATGAACCACAGCACAATTAACCATGTTTCTGTCTACCATGCTTCCATAGACCATGTTTCTATTGACCATGGTTCTATGGACCATGTTTCTATGGTCATCAGAAAACCACAAATATCATCATCAGTGCTCAGAAGCTTTGACCTTGTCGCTAAATGGAACGACCTTTGACTTCCATTACAACAGCTGTTAGGCTGTGGGTGTAGAGCCCTGTGGTGCTTTGGGGATGGGATGCTATCCAAGCATCACAGCCATCAAGATCTATCACCTGTCGATGTTATAAATGGTGTGCTTTTATGGCTCCAGGTGGAATAATGATCATCATGTATTGTATATAGGTATTTATTGATGAAGGATCTCATATAACCGACAAGGGAAATTTATCTCCAGGTGTAATTAACTTCACATGGGTGCCAAGCGTAATTAACCTCATTTGAATACTAAGCGTAATTAACCTCTCATGACAGCTAAGCGTGATTTACTTTTCATAGATTACAAGCGTATTTATCTCTACATGACAACAAAGTGTAATGAACTTCCTAATGATGGCAAGCGTAATTTACCGTATAATGCCGACAAGAATAATTTACCTCAAATGACTGGTAAGGTAGCAAATCTCAATAATATCACTATCCTATAGCACACCGATGCCTGCATGCGTTATTTTGGCTAATCGATACCATGCGTAATTAACTTTACACGCCCGACAAGAATAATTTACCTCTCATGACTGGCAACGTAGCATCACATTATACCATCACTATCGTATAGCACTCTTATGCATGCATTATGTTTGAGTAAGATTCCATATGCTCACATCAACATTGATATTGTGTTTATTTCCATGGTGAGCTTTTTTTTTTTTTTGTAAATCATCCGAAAATAGAAGATATTCAGGTCACATGTTGTCCGTGTATTTGTGACGCTGTGATGTCTTGAAGGGTCAGAAGCTTAATATAGAAACAAGCTTCATTTAGACGCTACGTCACATGCTTCAGATCGTCATCAGTTACTTCCTCATGTTAATCTCCATGACGTACATTGTTTATCTCTGTGTTGCTGTCGCCCGTGGGGCGGGGGCTGTGTACTTCCTCTTCAACTGGCGGCGGTCGATTGTGGTTAATATCGATGAACATTACCATTGAGGGTGGAGAAGGCGTTGCCATATGAGTTGGGCGTGGTCCTCATATTTGTGGGCGGGGCTTTGGTACTTTGTTGCTGGGTTTGGGTGAAATAGTTGCAGTGTGTGAGTTTAGCATGGTTAAGATTTATTATCTGTGATGGATGCCTTAAATTGCCGAGGACCGGAATTTTAAAATGATGGCATACTTCTCATTCCCTGGGCTGTTTCCCACTGCGTGTTGTTGTGTGTGGAGCCGATATGGTTTTGGTTACAATTAAGCACAACGAACATAAATTTGTAATCAATATATTAATGAAATTTTCTCTGCTTACAGAATTAAATTAATTTATTTCTGGATCCAATTATCATATTTTGTATTTCTGTTGGGGAATGAATGCCTCTACTTTAAACTTCCAATATCGAAACAAAAGTACAGTTACTAAGTGTAAAAGGCTCTTGTATTTATTTTGATTAAAAGTTCTGCTCAAATTTGGGGAAATGGTGTTTAAGGCCTCGTAGCAGTGAGAACAGTATTTACTGTCATGGTGGAAATTCTCTGGTGGTCCCCTGGCTAAGATTTTGTCACTTTCCTGAATTTATGGGGGAAAAATAAATTAATTTGGGCTCTAATTTGTCTTATTACTGGGAAGCAATGCAAAAGTCTTGTTGAATTGATAATAAGACAATCCTGTATATGGTAAGCCATTAATGTCATTATATTATTGATATTGTGTATCAAAGGATAATCCGATGTTGTTAGCATAGGCATTGTAAACCGATGTCAAATAGGGTTTGCGGCTTTGGTTTCACGCTTTATAGCAATATTCATATGTGTTCTAGCTTGAGGCATTCCTCGTAAGCATTCAATGTCAAATTGGAGAACATTGTAGTCGTATACTGTGAGTGCGGGAAGAAAACAATAATGTTCCACGTGGGTTTACTTAAGGGTCTGAATGGTGCGATGTACAAGGCGCCACCTCCCGGACCTTACATCAGTCAGTGTTATGAAGCGCAACATTTCGGTCACATGCCGTGTACTTCCTGAGAAAACGAAAGTAAACGTTAATCTGACGACCATGAAACAACCAGAAAGTTAGCAGGCAGGACAAATCGTACAAATTACTACATTGCAAATCATCTTATCCTCCGTAAAAAGTGTAAGTGTAACTAACTGTATCCAGTGGTAATGTTAAAATTGGATGTAATTCTCTCTCTCTCTTTTAATTATGTCGACGCAACTGAGATCAAAATTGAGATAATAGTGAAAGAACGCACCAGATATTAGCCTATTATACAAGAAGGTCGCATTGATCTGACGTCTGCCTACTCGTATGTCAATGAACAATCAACTACATCAAACTGAAGTGCACCAACCGCACAAGAACCTACCTTTTACGGCACACAGTATAAAGGTAACTCAGAAGAAGATGTTCTCACTGTGAATAATAATATGCGGCGACTGCCAGTTGGACAAGGAAGGCATTTAGGCAAGGACGATTCAGCCAATCAGAGCAGAAGCAGTGCACAAATGTACCGCATGGTACATCATATGTTAATCTCACCATCTATGAGCAAGCTGCGCCTGAACAAATTAGCAACTCTACATAATGGGGCTGTGTTGATGAAGGTAAGTAGCACCTATTGAATGGTGTAATTTGATTTTGTTAACGAATAAACTGCTGAGTTGAACTAGTAACAAACATGCTTCCACCTCCTTTGAAATTGATTCCTCACCTAACCTTATGACAAGTATCGTCCTTCTTGTGCGTTCATCCAACACCAGTCTGGTGTCATGCACTGGTGACGTCACACGAAGTGAGTTTAATCTGAATATATACGCATTGTCGATATCAAGACTTGTGCAACCATCTTCTTGTAGACGAAACATAATCTTTGTATTGATTTGATCAACAAAAATGGACAATAATATTGGCACAAAACTCCAATAGTAACAATTATCCGCTTTTGTTACAATGATCCCGCGTATGAAGTGTTACAATGATCCAGCGTATGAAGTGTTACAATGATCCAGAGTATGAAGTGTTACAATGATCCAGCGTATGAAGTGTTACAATGATCCAGCGTATGAAGTGTTACAATGATCCAGCGTATGAAGTGTTACAATGATCCCGTGTATGAAGTGTTACAATGATCCAGCGTATGAAGTGTTACAATGATCCAGAGTATGAAGTGCTACAGTGTTTTTGCTACTGGTGGAATAGCAAATGCTATGAGTTTATGTCGTCCCTTGGTTCACAAACGAGCATGCATCCATACCATGAATATAGCATGTCAGTATGGACGCATTATTGTGCACTAATTGAGGCGTAAAAACAACAAATGGTAAGCTCTATAAGCGGTCCAAGCTGATTGGCCTATAATATATTCGATAAGGAAGCGGATCATTTGTACCGTTCAAACACCATGGTTTGCTGCAGTTGCTTTGACTCCGGCGACTGTTACACAGTGTTTAATCTATGCTGACTCCAGTTACACAACAGTTTTGGTCCGATGGACAACACGTCAAACTGATTGGTCGATTGTTTGAATGGTGACAAATGCTAATTGTCAAGATGGCAAGAGGCCTTCATTAATGTTGATATGTTGGTACTTTTGTGCTATTTGGCTCGTAGTATCATATAAAAAATTATATTCACAGGCTTTGGTGCGTTGGCGTTAATTCGTACTGTTACCACAAGCAAATTTGCATGCACCCATATAAAAATCGTGCCAGCATACTTGATTGGTATTGTTTGCTTATCCAGAATTCGCATGTTATGAAGAATGGATTGCGAGCCGTGCATGCTGCATATGTTTGGGTTATAGGGTTACACCTTCACCAGATAAACACAGTCGTTCCGTTTATGTAATTGTACGTTAATTAAAAAGAGCGCCTGGCCATAGATGAGTCAATGGTGTAACTCAACACAATGAACACAGCCGTTTGTGGCATTATCAGTTTTTCATCACAAATTAAAAACGCCCTGAGGAAAACCCTTGTATTAATTTGTGCATGAGGATGATTGAGGTGTTCGTTCCTAATCAGGCGTTTATCTGGCAATATTGTACTCGTGCAGCTTTATCTATCTCGTAACTGGCCATAAGAGAGCATAGGTACTTGTGTCCATCAGCAGGTACTTGTTGTATTGTAGTTGTCTGTGGTAGAGATGGAGAGGGGGGGGGTGGGGGGCAGAGAGCCTCCTGGTCTAATCCACAACCCCATAGTCCTGTTACCCTCCTACCAGTCCCCTCTGTGGATAACGATATACTGGTCCTGCCGCCGGCGTCGTTGTTTCATATTGTCATATGTCTACCTCGCTTGGACGCGTATCCAACCAGAGCTTGTTTATCGTCTTGTGATACCCAAGGTAAGGGCTCATAAATTATTCTTGTTTAATGTTCATTGATAGCAATAATGAAATCATTGGCTAACATCTCACTATCTACTTGACACTTGTCTCAGTAACATGAGTTAATGCTTGGCTGGATTATTGTTCCATCCCAAGTCGACCTTTTACTTAGGTATTGAAACGATTCTTGGCATGAAATTTCATTAAACGTCAAATTGGAGCCCAATGCCAAGCAGTTCTGGTCACCTTTCAAGATGTTAGGCTGGTCAGGGCCCCAATCAGTGAAGCCAGCATCCAGTTTCGAGATGACCGGGTTGGCCCATTACAAGTACCCTTTGTGCAGCTCGTTGTTTCCTGATAAAAGGACATTCTACCATGCATATCATACAGATTACCAGACCACATCAGTTGCTGTTAATGGTTACTACACCATGCAGACAGGCTCCCCGTTAGTATAACATTTACAACAGGCGACAAATCTTGTGCATTGTACAGTACAAATATACAATCAAACCATGTGCAAATATGAAAGCAAGCATAAGTGTCCGTCTTTCTTGTTATTGACATGAAACTGGTTATTAAAGAGCAAATGTGCATACGGTTTTGAGGTCCACCTGCCAACAGTATACTTCTTGGTTCAGATGATGCTTCAGGTTGAGACTTACTTTTTGAACAAGCAGTTGAAGCCAGGGTCGTACCGACTCTGTGTATCGGCACAAGTCATGGATGCCAGTTGGAAACTGTGACCACGTGACCGGACCAATGGCGTAAGATGATTTATGTGTGTCTAGCACAGACATGTGACCACTTGGCCTCAGTACTGTTTATCAAAAAACACTAATTATCCATAAGTTAACATTGAAAATATTGACATAACCAAATAAAAGGAGCCATTTTATCACGCAGATGTTTAACAAAGTTTATGGTGAATATTTGCTCAATGTCCGCCTTGGTTTGGCTAATGTTTTCACGATTCATAGCAATTTTCTTCCTACCTGACATGTTGCCAAAAACCCTCGTTCCAAAGTTCACGTTGAACACCAGGCTAGTGTTGTGTACGGGCGACGTCAGAGGGAGTACGCTTATTCTACTTATGTATTCCTTGTTGATACAAAAACTTCGATAGCTGTCACCTACCAGGGAACACGCTAATGCGCATCCCAAGGTTTAATCCTCTATTATCCAGTGCGGTTCATTTTGCTACATTTATTAATTATCGCTCACGAGGTGTAATGGCAAAAAGTACAATAAATTACAAAGCAATCGGTAATTCAGCAACTTCTTTAAAATTTGTCGTAGTACGAAGGAAACCTCTTATATTATTTTAATGTTATTTAAATGTTATCATTAAACTATAGACTAGGATTTCACCATCTATCAAGGATATCGATATAAGACATAAGTGGTTGAAGAGAATCCTGCAACATATTCAACATTCTTTTCTCTTTGATGGATAATTTCAGTACAGCACCATGATTTTGTTGACGGGACTCACCTTCTATTCCTACCTCCTTCTCCGACGTCAATCTATTATTTATTCTACTCCCTCTCTCGCCTCGCCCTCCCATACCTCTGTTTCCTCAGTCATGAATTACCGGGTACTAACTTAACAGATTAGAGAACCCAAATCTATTGCTTTCATCGCGAGGTTCACAATGCAAATCATCATGTTACATCGTACTCATTTTGCGACATAAGTTAATACAACCACACATTTCATGCATGTATTGCAGTTGTATATTACACTGCTAAGTTTACAGTTCAAATACATAGACAGTCATTGTCTGTTTGGTCGATAAAGAATTTAAATAGATATGCAAATAAACAAATGTGGTCGTATTATACTTGAGCGTGCCGCATCATAAGTTAATTATGCCGTATGTAACGTTTATATATTGCTGCTGGTTGTAAAATACACAGCACAGTGTAAAACATCAAGCACATGACAAATGCTGTCATACGGCATACTGACTCAGGTAGGTTCACGCAGGTAGCAATATCAACCAGGTATCCATTAAGCGGCCTGACGCAAGAACAGTTTTATAGTCTCATGTAGCTCCCAGGATTCATCTCTGTCCACAAAGGGTACAAAATGGTAGTTTGTAAAATAAATACACGATTTCTGCCAAACCTCTCTTTCCCCAAAACCTGCGACGTCAGCCCTGTAACACAAATGTGAGTATCATGATACTGCAATGAGTTATCAGCTTAAACAATAACGTTACCAGCAAAGTCCATAGCTACTCACCAGCATACATGTATATCTGACGGTCAAAATCAGCTTCCGCAATATCTCCTATACAGTACAATTGATAACAACGGTTCTTCTACCCCGCTAGAATATGCGCACCAAAGCAGGCCTGTTGTCCAGAAAGTACGATGTTTGATGTACAGCGCTGTGTATGTTAAATACGTCGAGAGAAGCGGTTGACTGGGGCTATCTGATTCTCTGTAATCTCAGCTGTCTTAGGCAAGGACCGTGTATCTATACTTCTAGTGTATTGTAAAATCTCGCTAGGATGTCAAGACCTATTATGAGATCCGTGTAGATGTTGTCAGGAATAGTTATCTGTCTACGAATCAACCGCTCTCGCATGATTACTAACTAATAAAATGTTGAATATTTTCTTGCAATAAGTGATTATAGATGGCTCTAATTGGCACAATAGCGATTACTTAATACCAATTTACCAGAGCAAATGTACAAGACTGTTTCATGTGATGATAACTACCGTACATTGTACTACCCCCAAGATTTGTGGTGCCGCCGGAAATTCACCCACGGCAGCACAAGCTTAAGGGAATACATAACGTCGACTGCCATTGATTGTTAGGTACTAGTTGTCAATATCAAGCGATTGGGTGTGGTGTTAAAAGCGAAACCTTCGTTTGCAAACACGTGTAATATGATGTGGTAGTGGAAAGTGCACATGTTTTAGTACGGTATAGATTGATGATCTAGAGATACTCACTCTGAGATGTTCAGTTAACTAGCAGCTGTTGTTTGTGGACGACCTAGGGATGGTGTGGTCATCTCACGAAGGGCTAATTAAACGCCCAGAATACTCATTAAAGGCTTTGGTCTTGTGGCCATCTGAGGGCACGCACAAGTCCGAAAGCCGGGGCTAAGAACATCGTGCTCATCGATGAAGCTTCTCGGCTCATGCTGCCTGTGGAGACTGAAGCTGATCGATTGCCATATCATGGCGTTTACGTTCCGCGTCCAAGTGGCTGCTTCGTAACTTAGATAATAAGTTGTTCCCAGAAAACGCCAGGACATTGTCAAGGGCACTTACAACAAGTCGCGCAATCGAGGCCATGGTGTAACAGGTAAGTTTTTACTTCAGTATATCACCTGGTATAATCCCTTTTTTAATTAGCATGTCCTTTGTGGCTACGTCGGCAACAGCCATGGCCAAGTGGCGTGGCGTGAAGTCAAGTTTGGGGATTGCCCCACGCAGAGCCATCTTGCCGAGCTTGGGGTAACCTATAGATATACCTGAAGCAACTGCACCAGAGTACAGCGCGTTTACAAACATTTTTTTCCATAAGAAAAGGATTCTGTAATTGTACGACCTGGCTTGGTTGACATTTGTGAACAACAGTGGTAGGGGACAGGCTAAAAGCCCTGTGTGTTTTGGAATAAAACCTGTACCACCATGCTAGCCCAAACAACCCGACGCCGCCGACATGCCAGGGCGCCCATGCTGTGGGATTAGTAGAAACATACAAGCAACACCTGCGTACAACCCGACGCCGCCGACATGCCAGGGCGCCCATGCTGTGGGATTAGTAGAAACATACAAGCAACACCTGCGTACAACCCGACGCCGCCCACATGCCAGGGCGCCCATGCTGTGGGATTAGTAGAAACATACAAGCAACACCTGCGTACAACCCGACGCCGCCGACATCCCAGGGCGCCCACATCCCAGGGCGCCCACATGCCAGGGCGCCCATGCTGTGGGATTAGTAGAAACATACAAGCAACACCTGCGTTAATTCAGAACTGCCTGACCAAGAGAGTGCGGCGCTGGTTGGATGGCAGAACATGTGTGGGCCGCAGCTGTAGCGGTCGGGGAGTGATCCTCCTGATGCTCCGTGACCTATTACGTAGCAAGCCAAAGCCAGACCAAGCCTAACGTGATTCCGCCCACAATAACAGTGTTTTTTTCATCCTCATGGGGGTGGCCGTGGATGCACCGTGTGCTGCGGCAGCCGGACTGTCGGTACCCATATCATCTGGCGGGTCCTGTGTGGCAAAGCTTCCTCCATTAGAAGATCCAGCATCCACGTAGACATCAGTGTTGATGCCGTTCTGCTGTTTCTCATTGGCGATGGTAATCAAGTTGTTGCACCCAGCTACTTTTCGAACGGCGAGGCTCATGCCTGACGGAGCCATGTAAAGGCCCGTTCCAACCACATAATCAAGCATCGACGAAGCATTCTGGATCGAGTTTTGATACCTGCTGATGGCTGAGGGAATTTCAACTGGTGAGTTGATACCATCCTCAATATTAGCCTGAAACTGCTTTTGGGCTTCAAAGGATGTGCCCGTACATGGTAGCGGGTCTGTGCCTGAGCATCAAAAATAGTCCAGATATAGGTTCGAATAATCCGTGAAATACCTAAAACCTAGGTATAGAGACAAAAATCACCTTCCTATGATGAACAGGTAGGGAGTTATGGTCATTTATATGTAATGGCGGCCATCTTGGACGCCATCTTGAATTTCTCAAATTGCTCAAAGGTGACAACATGTCATCAAGCAGTTTCTGAAAATAAAGACCCTTGGCTACCAAAATCAACAGTAAAAAAAACTTAATACAACAATGCAGGGTCAACCATCTCTGCCCCCGGACTAATCGTACGTGTTGGCATCTCCATAATGAATGATTGGTTGTACTTCACCTGTTTCAGGGTCAGTGAGGTATTTTCCGTGGCTGACCATGTAGCGTCATCCGGTAGTGCTACCCTCATTTCGTTCAGATGTCTCCGAATGGTGTAGTACACGTGAAACCTATAAAGATTCCTTATTGGTGGGACTCCAGTGTTAAGTTGGTCCAAAGCGGATACACCACAGTCGGAGGTAGCGCGCCATACAACAAAATTTACCTGTTCTTCCAGTATTGCATGTGGTCGGTCCTCCCGCCAACTACAAGTTTATCATTGCTTATGTTTGGCACCGCGTAGTGTTCAAACAACTTCACCTTCAACGACTCTTTACTGTCCTCCGCTTGCACCTGGATAAGGAGATGTGTCAGCTGCTCAGCTGCTATATAGGGCGGGTACAGCGGGCTCACTTTGTATGTAACATTCCTATTGAATCTACAGGCTTGTGTATCCACACTCTGACAAATGTTCAAAGCGGCAAGGCCTTGGCCCTGCATAATCCTATTGCCAACACTGCAGGCGATCTATGTGTAGACCTAAGGTCAATCATGTGTAGTGTGGGTTGGTACAATCTTGAATAAACTGGGATCATTTCATGGCGGACAGAAACTGCTGGAAAAGGAGGAACTATCCAGGTGATTACACGGGTGGCTGGCCTATCAACTTTAGCATCTTCAGCACACCTTATGTCCACCTCGATCCAGTCAGTTACATGCCCAATATGCTAGTTCGTGCGCCCACTACTCTTCTTCAAGTTGTGGCACATTCGATGATATTTAACCACAAACATCTCTAATCCTGTCTCTAAGCGTGCTACTAGCGGAACTGTGCATGAGTTAAAGGTCCAGTTACGCGATAATAAAGGAAGGTTATTGGACAACTGCAACTTTTCTGTTATCGTTCTGCTTGAATTTACAAGATGTCAAAAAAAAACCAGTATCTATGGACCTAGACAAAAAATGGAGACCTCTCTGAATATGTAAAAAAGCCTATGTTGATGCGCTACATAACCAGCCCTCACTGAAGCCACTCATTACTATTTGAGCAGAAGAATAAGGGACATTGGTTAATGAAATGCAAGAGTGGTCATTTTCTGATAGTGCCAATCGTGTTGACCATGGATATCCTATGTCAACGGCGGGTAGAGTTTTGCGTGTGGCACAATCAAGTAGTGAGTGCCGAGCCCGCCCTTCTAGGTGTAATAATTGTGGTTAATTGCGTTCGGGCGTCCGAATATTTGACACGCTCCTCGAGTTGGCGTTTGGTGACCAAATCAGTTTCAGAACACGCCGGAATGCTTGCAAGGCAACTAAGTCAGTCCTTTCACTCCTAATTGAACTTGAATTGTAGACTTATAGACTCAGCTTAAAACAACAACCAACAGCACCGCTATATCCTGAGCTACCTCACGAGCCAGTGCTACTTTATAAGGCCGAGCCAGGCAGTGATTCAACTCGGTTATTTTGACTTGGGGGAATTACACCGCTTCAAAGACAGCTCGACAATGAAAGGGAAAGACCAGCCACTCTTTACAAAAAGTACCGTTGGGGGTTGACCACACTGGACGTTATCGATGGTGCCCTTGTATCGGACAGCGTAGGCAAGGGCGTGACTGGGGGGATTCTGTTATCCACCATTGTGGCGGTGGCCTCTCGGTGCATGGCGTATGGTGGCCTCTCAGTGGCGTGCGGTGGCCTCTCAGTGGCGTATGGTGGCCTCTCCGTGGCGTGTGGTGGCCTCTCAGTGGCCGGAAAGTGTATTACTCGCAGACTCTTAATCAAAGCCAACGAAATCAGACACCTTGCCGACAGCGAGCTGGATACGATTACAAGTCATATATCTACCGCGATTACCGACACTTGAGAAAACAAAGTGACATGAACAGAAATTAAAACCCCGTATAAGCGGAACTGGTTGGTAAGTTGGTTGAATTAAGTAAGGTGGACCAAAACCACTATTTGCTATACTAATTCCCCTTATGTTATATATTTCCCATCGGAATGAAGCTCGTAAATGGCAAAAAAAATGTATGTGTTTCGTCAGGATTATGTCTTTTGAATTTGGTGATAATCGGGCCTTGGGTACCATCAACCGGAGCCTAGGTCCCATTCAGTGGGTTTGATGTCCCATCCACCGGAGCCTAGGTCCCATTCAGTGGGTTTGATGTCCCATCAATCGGGGCCTAGGTCCCATTCAGTGGGTTTGATGTCCCATCCACCAGAGCCTAGGTCCCATTCAGTGGGTTTGGTGTCCCATCCACCGGAGCCTAGGTCCCATTCAGTGTGTTTGATGTCCCATCAATCGGGGCCTAGGTCCCATTCAGTGGGTTTGATGTCCCATCCACCGGAGCCTAGGTCCCATTCAGTGGGTTTGGTGTCCCATCAACCGGAGCCTAGGTCCCGTACGTATAAGGATGATTATCCCATCAGTAATGTAGTTCACATCCATTCAACCGTGTCTATGAATACATATAATTATGTTTTATAAGTATTATGACTATCAATAAAGTGATAACAGGGGCCCTAACGTGTGACAGGGGCTTAGGTCGCATTTAGCTCCTAGGTCTTATCCACCGGGGTTTACGTCCCTTATCAAGGTAATATCTAGAGCAGCTGTGAATTGCGTATAGTGTAGTGATATTCTCTTATCTTATAAGCTTCCCATCTGAATGAACCTCGTAAACGGCAAAACAAAAATGTCGTTTGAATTTGGTGATATCCGGACCTTAGGTCCCATTCAGTGGGTTTGATGTCCCATCATTCGGGGCCTAGGTCCCATTCAGTGGGTTTGATGTCCCATCAATCGGGGCCTAGGTCCCATTCAGTGGGTTTGATGTCCTATCAATCGGGGCCTAGGTCCCATTCCGTGGGTTTGATGTCCCATCATTCGGGGCCTAGGTCCCATTCAGTGGGTTTGATGTCCCATAAATCGGGGCCTAGGTCCCCTTCCGTGGGTTTGATGTCCCATCAATCGGGGCCTAGGTCCCATTCCGTGGGTTTGATGTCCCATCAATCGGGGCCTAGGTCCCATTCCGTGGGTTTGATGTCCAATCAATCGGGGCCTAGGTCCCATTCAGTGGGTTTGATATCCCATCAATCGGGGCCTAGGTCCCATTCAGTGGGTTTGATGTCCCATCAATCGGGGCCTAGGTCCCATTCAGTGGGTTTGATGTCCCATCAATCGGGGCCTAGGTCCCATTCAGTGGGTTTGATGTCCCATCAATCGGGTCCTAGGTCCCATTCAGTGGGTTTGATGTCCCATCAATCGGGGCCTAGGTCCCATTCAGTGGGTTTGATGTCCCATCAATCGGGGCCTAGGTCCCATTCAGTGGGTTTGATATCCCATCAATCGGGGCCTAGGACCCATTCAGTGGGTTTGATGTCCCATCAATCGGGGCCTAGGTCCCGTTGTTATAAGGATGATTCTCCCATCTGAACCTTGTTTATGAATCAGTTTATTATGTTTCATATACCTGGGAAATTATCTACAGTTATTGTATTTCATGAATTTCAGATCCGGGCTAGCAAAATATTGCCCTATTATTTGTTAAGATATTGATAAAAAATTTGCGACAAGTCAAAAAATATATATACCTTTCTGGCACAAGAAAGGCCTTACCTTTCAGAAGGATCTGATCCCAGGCATCACGCCACCTTGTTTGCCATCCACATTTTTTGCATGGCATTAAATTATTTATAGCAACAGAAAAAAGATGCAACTAGGTACTAGTTAACATAACCAGTAGTATGTTTCATATGTGTCGTTGAACATTATTGTATATTTGATTGACGACTTTTATCGAATTTGATGTTAAACCGCATCGCTCTCTTTTTTTTCATATACATCATTATTCCTACTTCTGAAACATATACATATATATATACATATACATATATATATATATATACATATATATATATATATATATATATATATATATGTATATATATATGTATATATATACTTATATATATATACATATATATATATATATATATATATATATTTATATATAGATATATATATATACATATACATATACATATATATATATATATACATATATATTTTATATATATATATATATATATATATATATATATATATATATTTTATATATATTCATATATTTATAGACACACACACTAATTAGCATGTTATTATGGCAGGGGAGAAATGGTTATTACTCCAGGAGAGCATCACAGACAATGACGGGTCCTACTCCCAATAATACTTCTCTTCATACCATTGCGAACAACGCATATTGACTGCTATGCGATCATTCAGTACGCCGTAGTTGTGATTTACTGACCAGCCAGTAAATAATGCATTGTAACATTCTCTGGTGGAAACGTTGATACTACTAAGTTCCAGATCCGGCGATAAAGGTGAAATTACTTTGAGACGGAACAAAGCCCAAAGCAATCACTGCTCAATGTCACGTTAATAAAGCCTCTTGTTGAAGAAAGCACTCAAACTAGGGTGGGGGGGGGGGGGGGGGGGGGGGGGTGGGGGGTTGGGGCTTAAGTCTACCATGACTGACAGCAACGACTCATACAAGCATGATTCCTTACAAAGAAAACCTCAACAAAGCTGTCGGGTTTCTCGCCTTGTGATTGTATAAAAACGCCGTGGAGGTGGGGCTTGGGTAGGGTATCTCTCCATGAACGCCTAGGAGGTTGGGCTTGGGTAGGGTATCTCTCTATGTACGCCATGGAGGTGGGGCTTGGGTAGGGTATATCTCTATGAATGCCGTGGAGGTGGGGCTTGGGTAGGGTATCTCTCTATGGACGCCGTGGAGGTGGGGCTTGGGTAGGGTATCTCTCTATGTACGCCGCAGAGGTGGGGCTTGGGTAGGGTATCTTTCTATGTACGCCGTGGAGGTGGGGCTTGGGTAGGGTATCTCTCTATGGACGCCGTGGAGGTGGGGCTTGGGTAGGTCATCTCTCTATGTACGCCGCAGAGGTGGGGCTTGGGTAGGGTATCTCTCTATGTACGCCGTGGAGGTGGGGCTTGGGTAGGGTATCTCTCTATGTACGCCGTGGAGGTGGGGCTTGGGTAGGGTATCTCTCTACGTACGCCGTGGAGGTGGGGCTTGGGTAGGGTATCTCCCTATGAATGCCGTGGAGGTGGGGCTTGGGTAGGATATCTCTCTATGGACGCCGTGGAGGTGGGGCTTGGGTAGGGTATCTCTCTCTCTGAGGCGGGCACACACTCTATATAAACGCGTAGATTGTCGTGACGTCTGGGCCGAGCAGTTGGGTAATATAATTCTGAAAACAACAAACACCGAATCAGATGTTAGACGCGTCACGATTCTCCAACTGAGGTCATTGCTGACGTAATGAAGAGATGACGCAAAAACACAGCATTATCTAGGTCAGTGCTGACGTAATGAAGAGATGACGCACAAACACAGCATTATCTAGCTCAGTGCTGACGTAATGAAGAGATGACGCACAAACACAGCATTATCAAAGTCTCATCGATGATCACAAACACTGACCTGATAAAGACCGCATCATTGGTCTAAACTGCAAACGTCAGAACAGCATTAACGATCTAAGTCACATTGAACATCACCACCACATTAACGGTCCAAGCCACATTGAACATCACCACCACATTAACGGTCCAAGCCACATTGAACATCACCACCACATTAACGGTCCAAGCCACATTGAACATCACCACCACATTAACGGTCCATGCCACATTGAACATCACCACCACATTAACGGTCCAAGCCACATTGAACATCACCACCACATTAACGGTCCATGCCACATTGAACATCA
This sequence comes from Urechis unicinctus, assembly GCA_034190875.2. Lineage (NCBI taxonomy): Eukaryota > Metazoa > Annelida > Polychaeta > Xenopneusta > Urechidae > Urechis > Urechis unicinctus. The sequence continues at coordinate 71,389,072 of CM067354.1, read as the reverse complement.
CCACCACATTAACGGTCCAAGCCACATTGAACATCACCACCACATTAACGGTCCAAGCCTGCATTGAACATTAAAATCACATTGTCCCTACTCACAGCGTTACATTTACTATTTATGTATGATGCCGATGGATAACAATGAATTGTTGGTGTGAATTAATCTACGGCTATTGAATAACAGGATGTATTTCATGCTTACTCGTGCAACGATAAAAGACTTCTTATATTATCACTGCTCTCGAATAGTGATTTGCGAATGCCTGTAAAAAAACCCGCTCAGTGGATATAGGAATACAGGGTGGAACTAGAGACGTTGATATAGCGTCCCATTTTCAAATGTTCGGCAAATTCCGGATGTAGTTCGTTCTCCCGTCATCCAACGATATGACGTATTACATACATATAGTTGGAGAATTAGGTTTCTTCGTTGCGATGGGTTATCATGGGTGCAGGTGTGGCACCTGCGCTGGGTTATCATGGTTGCAGGTGTGGCTCATCCGCTGGTGCCATTGTTGACCATAACACCATGCCGCCTAAAGACCATCAGTCGTGTCATTTGCACACGTCAATTGTTATACGTAATGACGTCTAACTGTTGAGGGTGAAAATCCCATCTGCTATATATCCCATCTCAAATACCCAATAAATACCAGAATAGAGACTTTTTGAAAAAGGGCGGAAAATCATTTGGTGGTATTTACTAGAGTGCCTCTCGTCGTTTTATTTCATCTCGATCATTCAGATGACTTTGACAATCACCAAATCCACTCCAGCCTGGCGACACACACACGATGGCCGCCACCAGTACATAATCACCTACTTCAAGCCAAACAATGCCAACCATGGTCTAACTGGTGTACCCCAGATCTTACTGTGGTACAGCAGGTCGTACTATGGTACCCCAGGCCCTTCAATGGTACCCCAGATTATATTATGTTACCCCAGGTCTTACTATGGTACCCCAGGTCCTACGTTGGTACCCTAGGCCCTACTATGGCACCATAGGTCTTACTATAGTACCCCTGACCCCAGGTCTTGCTATGGTACCCCATATCTTACTATGGTACCCAAGGCCCTTCTATAGTTTCTCATGTCTTACAATGGTACCCCATGTCTTACTATAGTACCCTAGGTCTAACTTTGGTACACTAGGTCATACTATGGTACCCCAGGTCCTTCTATGACATCCCATGTCTTAGTACGGTAGCCCAGGCCTTACTTTGGTACCCCATGTTTTACTATGGTACCCCAGAACCTTCTATCGTCCCCCATGTCTTACTGTCTTACTATGGTAACCCAGGTCCTACTATGGTACCATAGGTTATACTATGGTACCCAAGGTCT
>CM067354.1:71375229-71382729 GCA_034190875.2 Urechis unicinctus | reverse complement strand
CGTCATATATACGCGTATATATATATATATATATATATATATATATATATATATATATATATATATATATATATATATATATATATATATTTATATATCTATATATATTTATTTATTATATATATATATATTTATATAGATATATATGTATATGTTTCTAGCCGGTTCCAATGGATTTGTGTATCGACCCATACAATTACATACAAATGCATATTTACATAAATACATATATATGTCTATATATATATATATATATATATATATATATATATATATATATATATATATATATATATATATATATATATATATTTATGCATATGCACATATAAATGTTTAGATCAATATAGATCATTATATATACACGTATGATGTCTGTGTATATTCACCTAATATCTTATATTAACACACATATATTTATATTTACATTTATTTGTGATTGTATATATATATATATATTTCCATATGTATATATATATATATATTTTATATATATATATATATATATATATATATATATATATATATATATCTATATATATATATATATATATATATATCTCTATATATATCTATCTATATATATCTATCTATATATATATATCTATCTATATCTCTCCTCTCTATCTATATATATCTCTCTCTCTCTATATCTATATATATCTCTATATTCATATCTCTCTCTATCTCTCTATATATATCTTGCCGGTCTCCAATCTCTATCTTTCTTGCCGTATCCAATGGCTTTGTGTATCGACCCATACGTTGTTGGTGCGATACCATGGTGTTAAAATCTTAATGACCCGGATAGTCTCACTCAATTGCGATCCCATCTCTGGAATAAACCCACCCGACCCGGTAGCTCAATGTTACCGTGTTTGACCTTCGACCCAGCGGTTGAGGTTAGTAGCCAGGCCTCGGCAACTCTATCTTTTAATGTATGTATGTATTTGCGAAATGCCGCTTGCCCAGTAAGCTCTATAGCGTAGCACTAACAGGCGATGTGGTCGTATTTTAGCGGGAATAACTTTCCGTCATCACGCTATCAGATTAAGGGGGTTATATTTGGGGTCTCCCATGTATTCAAACGTTGCACATAACTGTGTGATAAATAGCGTACTCAGAAAGTCATGCTGGGTAATTATCGACACACACAGCCCGGCTGCCTCTGGTATGCTATAGCATCACAGGCGTCTCATTGAAGGCAAATCGATCGTTATGGGATGGTAATGGATTCTCGATTAGATGGGTGTCGTATATTTCTATGGGTTTACCCAGATCAGTGTTTGATTGCTTGTGTGTTCCTAACCTGAGTAATAATCACCTTTACATTTTCTGTTACGCTTGCAAGCATTTGAGGTTCCGTCACTATTCGCAATGTAGCATACAGTAATTTAACTTCTCATTCCTGCTGTGTGTTTATACAGCCTAAACGGTAAAGCTCCTCTTCAAAGATTTTGAGCATTGATTACCCTTTGTAATGGTAAGCATTATTCTCTTTTGTCGACTTTTATGTCTCGCAAATATCTAGTGAAGAAGCCATCGATATTTCCATAACCAGCCGGAAATTCGTCCCGAAATGCAATCACCTAAAGTAACAATGAGGTTTCCTCCTAATAAACGTATATGCTGCAGCAAATAACATAATTGCGACATTTCCATATATTCTTTCCATGTATGTATGTACATATTTGCTGAATGACGTAAGATCCTTTCTGACATCAATCACAGACGACAAGGTAAATGGGCCACTCCGTTCCTCCGGTTGGTGACTCCTAAACGTATCGAATGTGTATTGTTGATAGTTTATGGTCTCAGCGAGACTGACCCAGTCCGCTATCAACCTACTGAGTCTCGTCGATTGCTTCCATTAACGAATTAGGTGACGTTTATACCACATCCGTTGTCTGCATCTCACGCGAGATCAGGTTGACATAGCAAACAGTCCGATTGACCAAATGTACAATGCAGTAGAACAAATGACACCGCGGCAGGTCTTTTGTGTGGTTAAGAAGCAGTAACCCAAAAACCGGAAGTCTCTTTGTGCTTAATATTCTTACATGTACTGACTGACATTGCAGGATTGGTGGCACCGGATGTTAGTAAATCATTAATGATTTATCATGCATAAGTTGCATTGATAATTCTGATAATTGACATTGCGCAGTCAACCAACATCACGTTTGACATGAACTAATACAAGTAGTAGTTGTCAGGTCTTGTGGGCCAAAGAACACATCGTTTTTGTGTGGATATAAACATATTTCATATTCAAAACGCATTGTCATTTATTCAGCTATCTTAAAAGAGAATAATCATTCGGTATCATAGTTCGTACAATTGATCCGACATCGAATTATTTAACACCCATTTACTACATATGACGTATATTAGCACAAACAGTACACGCATCAACGTACAGAGCATAGATTTAACATTATCCTGGAAATGAGACCCGTCGGAAGTCTATTTCATCGCTATCTATTTCTGTATTTCTGCACTATCCATTGGAACGACACCATGTGAAGGTTATTATTACATCGTTTTCATGTCAGTGGGAAGAATTTCATTTTATTACTGCTTAACGGCATCCTGGTGAGAATATACATGGTGAGACTTTATCATCATTTTACTTGACAAGGGTTGTGTTCTGGTTGCCATATTCCTCCCGAACATGTCATGTCTCAATGATCTTAGTGCTTTTGATTGTGCTGTGTTTCGACAGACACCTCGTGCTATTACTGTGTGTTTGTATGACGTATGTGTTTCAGTATTCATTGGTATATCCACCTCTATCAGTGTCCTTTCATCATACTATCGAAGCCTCAGCCCTGATTAGACTTGCACCTGGATGTGGCATCGTTCATAATTGTTCAAGGAGGTCGTATTGGGTCTCACCAATCCACATAGCTGTTAATTCGAGTTAAGAAGCTTCCTACAAACGACGACATCGACTGAATACATTAGTAAAAAATGACAATTAAGTCTGAGTCGATGTCTACAATTTAGCACCTAACTAAAAACCGGTATTAATTACGATTATAGTACACGTGTATGTAAATATAAATACACCTATTCACTACATGGCGTATACTAGCCCAAACAGTGCACGCATCAACTGACAGAACCTGGATTACACTTTAAGACTGGTAGACAAATTGTGCCACACATGACCTCAAACAAATCACCATGATGCATTTGTGAGTAATATGCAGGTACAAATATCCGTTTCGTATATTTGCGAGCGCATTTAGAGGAAGTTTTATTTGATAGGCTCTTGGAAAGCAAATAATCACCCTTATAAATCACAGCTAGTGGAGTTTGCATTGAAATTCCTCAAAGCAGATCATAATTCTGTAGTTTTCTGTATGCGTGATTGATCACATCTGCATTCGTGATATCATGTGTGGATTGGCTGCTAGAAAGCGTTATTAGAGATGCGTTAGTTCAATAGATAAAATTCAAACAAGCCTTAAACTGGCGCAACGGAGGTATCAAAATGATGATAATGAATAGTATGAACATGTAGCGCTTTGATGTCTTGAAGACCGATGGCAATCCTATGATTGACTAAGCGTAATTACAATGCTTGAAATGGAAAACTACGCTTCATTCAGCAAATAGAAAACGTCAATATATTTCATTAAATAATCCGCAAATATGGCTGAGATTTGTTTTCAAAGTCATGGAAGCAGTGCTTTTGGGAACAGCACGGAAAAGAAACATCACTCAGTTTATGACCAGACCCATACAACAACGTATAGACTATTGTCACATCGGACGAGTTCCAGGGAGAGCTTGATAGTATCTGTCATAGACAGATGTGCACTCTATCTCGTGTGTAATGTAATAATCGACGACAGAAGAGAATTAGGTCAATACATAGCACTAAATGACCCACACCCCAACATCAGGGTAATTGGCTGATCATAATACATATTCGGTTCAAACAAAAACAAAGGCACAATATATTTCTTAAGAATTCCCTGCATTATCTACTAGTTTTATTAGAAAGACTTACACGCCAGTAACCTTATTAGGGTCATATTATTTCCTCGCCGACATTGGATTGATTACCCCGGATGATCATTAATCTTCAAGTTTTTGTAGACATAAATCACATTTGACAATGAGGATAAGCATCTGGTCAATATGACACTGGTTGCCGAGCTAAACGATTTCCAGTGCCGTTTTCTGGTGACGGCGTCTCGGGTGGTGAATGTGTATCGCAAGTAATTATCAAATTCATCATGGCGCCATCACTGTGGTTACATTTTTGATAAATGTCATTCCTTTTGCATTAACCTACAGGAAAATGACCGTTTTTATAATAGGATCAGAACTAAAATATTACGACCCACAGTCGGAATCGCAGGATATCAAAGATGGCGCTGATACGTTTGAAATCCTGAATCCGCTTCATTATGAGTACAACTATCAAATAGTTCGCTCCACGTGCGATATAATGTTGATAGCGCCGATTGAATGTTATATACAATGGTGATGCCATCAATATAATGTATCACACGATGTTGGTGCAGACAAATATCCCCACATCCCACATTTAAGAAAGCACGCAAATGAAGCAATTGCTTACAACCAACTACCGAATGATTATTTATATATATACATATATATATATATATATATATATATATATATATATATATATATATATATATATATATATATATATATATATATATATATATATATATAGATAGATCTCTATATATATAGAGATCTAGATATATAGAGATATATAGAGAGAGAGAAATACTATATATATATACCTATATCTCTATATATATCTCTATCTCGGATATCTCTATCTTATATCTCTCTCCTATCTACCTCTATATGTGTATATATATGTCCCATTTAAATATATATAAATCTACCCTTCTCCTATATATATATCTCTATATATCTCTATATATATATATATGTTGATATTTATATATATATATATAAATATAAACATATATATAAATATATATATATATATGTTGCGATTGCATGAATATATACACACATGTTTGTAAATATGTATATATATAAATATATATATATATATGTATATATGTATATATATATATATGTGTGTGTTTATTGCGATTGCACGAATATATACGAACATGCTTGTAAATATATATATACTTACATATATATATATACATATATATATATATATATATATATGTATATATATATATATATATATATACATATAAATACATATGTATATATAAATATATATATGCATATATCTTCGTCCTTCACATGTGAAGAGGACCATCTCGCAGTCCTGGTTTTATCCTGTGTTGGCATGAGGTTGGTAATCGCTGCATGTCTTGATTTCCTGGCTTCCCTTTTTGCAACTGCAGACACGATGTGGTCAGCTTCATATGCTTCAGCTCCTTTAATGGTTTTGGAACGCCACACTTGTCTGTCCTGAGCTATTGTCTCCCAGCTTGTGTGGTTGATGTTACAATCCTTTAAAGACACCTTTAGGGAGTCTTTGAACCTTTTCTCCTGGCCACCACAAGATCTTTTTCCAGTGGTGAGTTCGCCATATAAGAGCTGTTTTGGTATTCTTTTGTTCGACATTCTGAGGAGTTGGATCCTCTTGAGCATTGCAAAGATGCTTTGCATTTTGGCTCTGGCAAGTACTTCAGTGTCAGGAATCATATCTTGCCATTCTCAGGCAAGTAAGGTGAAGACAGTTAATCTTCCTGGCATGGCGTTGGTAAACAGTCCAGGACCAGGCACCATAAAGGAGAGAGGTAAGAACTGCAGCCGATAGACCTGGAGTTTGGTTTCTAGGGTGAGTCCTTTCCTATTCCATACTGAGTGTCTAAGTCTGCCAAAAGCTTGGCTAGCCTTGGATATCATGGAGAGTACTTCGTCATCTATATGGATTGTGTTACAGAGTGTGCTGCCAAGGTATGTGAATTTAGCAGTGTTTGATAGCATTTGGTTGTTTTCATTTATTTCTGGTGCAGAACATATTTTTCCTAGTGCTGGTTGGTAAAACCTGCATGCCATCATGAAACTCCTTAATTATGGAGACAAATTTGTCTGGGCAACCAAATTTGGACATTATCTTCCAAAGACCTTCTCTGCACACTGTATCGAAGGCCTTTGTGAGGTCGATAAATGTGAAGAACAGATCAACATTTTGTTCCCGACATTTCTCTTGAAGTTTTCTGGCTGCAAATATCATGTCGATTGTCCCACGGTCTTTCCTAAATCCACATTGGCTTTCTGGTAAGAGCCCTAGCTCTAGGTGTTTAATGAGCCCGTTCAGAAGAATTCGAGCAAGTATTTTTCCGGCTATTGATAGCAGAGAAATGCCTCTGTGGTTATCATAGGATTTGTTACTGCCTTTCTTTTTGTATAGATGGACTATGTTTGCATCTTTGAATTCCTTAGGTATTTTAGATTGATTCCACATTTGTTGAATCAATTTTGTGAGCTTTCTATGGAGTTTTGCACCTCCAAATTTGTAGATTTCATCAGGTATAGCATCTGAACCAGGTGCTTTTTCACTTGATAATCGTTTGATTGCTTTATCGACTTCTGCAATAGATGGTTTAATATCTAGGTCAAGGTTCGTTGGGACCTGTGGAGGTTTTTCTAAGGCATCGGAATTTACCTGAGAGGGTTTGTTTAGGACATTTTCGAAGTGTTCAGCCCATCTATTTAAAATTCTATCTTTGTCCGTAATGAGAGTATTTCCATCAGAGGGGAGAAGCGGGGAGCAGCTTGATGATTGAGGCCTAAACAGAGTCCTTAGAGCAGCATAGAAATTCCTCATGTCATGAATGTCTGCATAATGCTGAATTCCAGCCGCTCTGTCTTGGTACCATTTGTTCTCCATCTCTCTTAATCTGCGTTGGGTAGTACTACAATTTTTCTGGTGGGCATTTTTATTTGCTGTTGAAGGATTTTTGTTAAGGTTTCTTAAAGATGTCTTTCTATTTTCTAGTAACAGCTTTATGTCATTGTCATTATCATCAAACCAGTCTTGATGTTGTTTTCGTGGATGTCCTAGGACTTCTTGTGATGTGGCATACACAGTGTCTCGGGAAGATGACCAGTTTTCTTCAATATCCATGAAGATTAGGTGGAGGTCATCCAGTTTAGTCTCCATTTCATCCTGGAGTTTCTTTTGAACTGACGTGTCTTTTAGTTTAGACACATCAAGTTTTTTGGCTGTTTTAGACCCCTGTGGACGTCTCTTTGGTTGTATTTTTAGCTTCATCTTAGATCTTAGAAGTCTGTGATCAGTCCAACACTCTGCACCACACATACTTTTGGTTATCGAGACATCTTGTCTGTCTGATTTTCTGACAATAACAAAGTCAATTAATTGCCAATGCTTGGGTGCATCCAGATTGTTTTGTTTTCTGTACTAAGTCTAAAGACAGTATTTGTTATAAGTAGCTGGTGCTCTGTGCAAAACTGCAGCAATAAGTGACCATTGCTATTTGATTT
>CM067354.1:71295229-71367729 GCA_034190875.2 Urechis unicinctus | reverse complement strand
TTCAATGTTGTAGATTGATGAATAAGGAGAAAAATAAAGATTTCGGAAATAAAAATTAAAAAATAATCAAATATCTTAATTTTTCAAATAAACATATCCAATACACATGATTAAACATAAATTCGGAAATTTGGGTCGAAGTATATATAGTTGTATGGAAGATATTGAGGTTTGCGGGTTATGTCAACGAATGTTTAGTTGTTAAAATTTTATTTCGCTATTTTATTCAATATCCAAAGAAATCACCTGTGAAAAATTAATTTTTGTACGTACTAACATTAGACTATCATATTGGAATGGTCAAACCAAAATATTTTCAATTTTTTTTAAACAAAAAGTGCTTTGACTTTATGTGGACATATTGGTATATCCTTTCGTGGTCCGAAGTCTACGAAAGGTTGGCGGTTTGTCCACTAAAGGTCGCGTTCGTGCTAATATATACATACATATATTATGATATATATATAAATATATATTTATATGCATATATATATATATGTACATTTATATATTTATGTTTATAAATATGTATACATATAAATATATATGCATATCTATATTCATATATATATATCATATATATATATACATATATATATATAAATATAAATATATGTATATATATAAATACATATATATATATATTTTTATACGAATATATACTTGCATATATTTATATATATATAAATGAATATGAATATAATCATGTATGTATTTATATATATAAACATATATATATTTTATATATATATATGTATATATATATAAATACATATATTCATTTATATATTAATATATATATTTATTTATATGTATGTAAATATATATATGCAAATATATATAAATATATAGATAGATATATATATATACATTTAAGTATACCTATATATATAAATATATTTGTCCATATATATATGTAAATTAATTTATATTAATATATATATATATATTTATGTTGATAAATATATTTTTATATTTATATTAACATATATATATGTAGATATTTATGTATAATATATATATACATATATATATATATATATATCATTTCGTTTATGAACATATATATATATAAATATGTATATATATATAAATATATTTTTATATATATAAATATGTTAATATATATTTATACTTATATATTCATATATATATCTCTATTTACATATTTATATATCTTGATATATATATATATATATATATACATATATATACATGCATATATTATTATATATATAAACATATATTTATTTATATATAAGTATATATATATATACATATACATTTATATTTTTATATATATTTATTTATATATGTGTACATTTGTATATGTATATATATGAATATATAAAAATATATATATTTATATATATATATGCTCTATATATATATATTAATATTTAAATATATTTAAATATATATATGCATATATATATATTATATATATATTATATATATATATATATATATATTATATATATATATATATATATATATATATATCTATATATATATATATCTATATATATATATATATATATATATATATATATATATATATATTTATATATATATATATCTTTTGCCGTCGATAAATCTTTATCCTCTTACTGGTACCTTTAAGTGTCTATCGCACGGTTATAGGGACTTTGCTGAAATCAATTCATAATGTGATCAATAAACTCAAACCGGTCCAATAACCGTCGCATCTGATCAATTAAGGCCAAAATTTGATAAAATGTCAGTTCAAATTAGCGTACCCGACAAAACGTTGCGGCAGCCATTATCTAGGTCAACCATGCGTGTGACGTCAGGTAAGGGAGGCCGTTCTCAGAGTTCCCCGTTGTTTACATTTTCGGAGTTCGTCTCCCGTTTTGGAGATTTTGGATCGTTTTTAGTCATCTTGTGACCGCCTGAACGCGATAGTTAATGGTTGTTGCTTTAGAGGCTGCTCGCGTATCAGTCGGGACGGCGTGAGCTTGTTCAGGTTTTACTGGTAAGGACGATTTAAAAAAACAATGGATTGGCCAGGTACTACGATCGCGATACAAATTGCCGGGCCTGGGCAAGTACTTTGTGTGCTCGGTTCATTTCACCGAGGAATGTTTTGAGGAGGCACCGAAACTCAGAGAAGAGCTTGGTTGGATACCACGATGTAAGCGGGTTATGAAAGAAGCTGCTGTGCCAACTCTTTTTGCGAAGGCCTTTGCTGTCAAGCAATCAACTATCAAGAAAGGATGGTGAGGCAAGTGAACCCCTCCTCCCCCAGCCCAAGAAAAGCTGACCTGCCTTTATCAAGATAGAGAAGCACAGGGTGAGACTTTCTTGTTGTATTAGTATTGAATAAATAGTCCATTATCTTGTTAAGTTGATGATATGGTTGCCAGGCAAGTATCATTCTTATGATATAATATGTTGCTTTTTACAGTGCTCCTTGATGGTGGTGTTTGTTTTTAAATTTGGGAGTCATTAAATTTTTTTACATGTGCTGATATGCCAAATATATGTAGGTCACGTTTAACTGGTTCATTGTATCACAGATATCAGAGAACAGGCGACAACATAAGCTGGGGATCCAGTCTTCAAGCTAAGATACCCCAAGTTTAAGCAGGGGCATGTTGTCACTGAAGTAGCAATAAAGGCAACATTTGGTGATTATTTTTACTGATATATAAAATGTAAACAACAACAAATTCAATTACCATGGAGGTATAACTATAAGGTTATAAGCAACAGTATGGTGTGCAAGCTGTGACTTGATTCCCGTTATGTTTCAAAGTATGTCAAGTGCCTGATGGCTGAGTTCTAGCTGGTTTGCTATGAGCCAACCCTGCCCAAGACAGAAGCACCACCTCCAATGTGTGCAGATGCGATGAGACCAGATCCACCACAAGCCATTGACGCACACCAGAGTAGGTTCTGCATGTATCAAGACAAGTCCTAGGTGAGTGGAGGGTAGAGGAATCCTTGATAGTCTGGTGCTGGGAAGTTATTTTGTATTGTTGTAACAGCGGAGGCTGGTAACGGAACTCTTATCTTTTGTCCAAGATGTCCCCAGCACCAGCGAACAAACTGCCTGTATGAAGTATACCTGTTACGTCTGTAAAATAACCATGTGACATTGTTGATTTAACCATGCTCAAATATTTTTTGTCATACCAGTATCAATAAGTATAATTAAATCGTAAATAATGACTGCTAGCCTTCGTACAGATTTATGTGTAAATAATAGAAAACATTGTCACCTTTGTACATCATTATCTGACATGTGCCCGTGCTGTTGTTTGTAGGAGAAATATACCACTTGCAAGGCCCAAGGGTTCAAACAGATTGGGCTGAAACCAGAATGCTGGGTTATGCCACCAATGGGAATGGGGCTGTTCTCTATTGAGGTCATGACTCAAGGAATTTCCACATAGCACACAGATTCTTCCACCTCTGCCATTGGTTGACAGTAGCCACACAAACACCTGTAACATGATGTAATGATGGGAATATTAATGTTTGTAATAAAGGATGACATATTGTATGGCAAATATGTTTTAGCCTCTGCATTCATAGAAACTCTGATGTAACACTGACCATGATGATAATATTATACCATAATCTTCACCTCCTAAAGTCCAGTTATACAATCATTTATGGGCTAACTGACAATCCTATGAGAAAACAGCTGTGGTACTTGCTCTCCTATATATATTCTACCTGAGAATCATTCTACATCAACTTTTAAAAATATTGTAATCAGCCTTTAATAAGGCCTACTTTAAATAAAATAGGATCTCTATTTATTAACAGCAGTCCAAAATTAGTTTGTTTGCAATTCGTGTGGAGGAGCATTTACATTTACATGGTACAATTTGTAAACATGAACCCTTGCAAACACTTGATTTGAAAAAAAACTTTGTGGCATCTCATGTCTGCTGTCTGATATGGAAGAATTATTTGCTGCAAAGCTCTGTTGTATAGTCTACTGTTAGGAATAGAGCTTACATATTTTGTTTGTGAAATTTATGGATTAACTTCTTTACATGCCAACACATATACGATGAACTGGTGCACAAGCAGAATCAGACATAGCTTACCAAGCATTGTTCTGTAGCAGCCCTATGTCCTGGGCAGGATGACCCGCGTGAGACCCAGACGCAGCAGTGACATCGCCAGTGTCTTTTTTCTCTCATCGAATTCGCTCATTTCTGGTTTGAATCGGTAAGGCAAAACATGCTCTGCCGAAGCAACGATAGTTTGCGAATGACCTGTGCCATACCATGTCTCTTCGTCGCTCTCCTGGAGTGATGAAATAACGAAATTTCCAGGAGCCATTTCTCGCTAATCGTAGTGCAGATTGCGCCTCACAACAAAAACATTCCAGGACCTGACGTCACGCGGAGGCGATGAATTATTCATGAGCTTGTCGGCTCGATACGCCGAATTTATCTTTAAAGTCGAATTTCGATCAGAAAGCGCGCACTTTGACAACTGACACATAGACAGAATAGGTACTTCTGGGTTATATTTCCGTTATCTGGCGTAAAAAATGACATGATTTTTCGTGCGATAGGCACTTTAATATTCAATTGTCCCTTTGTAGTAGGATCTTTTCGGCTCGCCTCAATATATCGCGTGAATGAAATTCCGCTGTTGCATTTATTGACGGTCGTAGCTTTAGGGTATGATGCCTTTATTCAGACCAGAGGCAAAAAGCGTTTGGTATTAAAATGATTCGCACAAAGAGACCCCGTTTTCTTATTGTGAAGTTTTTCTTAATTTATAATTTCTGTGGACGAGGCACGTCAAATGCGACCAATGACAAAAAACGATCGGTAATAAAATGATTCTTAATTCATATTTACTGTGGACGAGGCCGAGCAAATTTGGCCTTTTTGGCGTTCTACCATTGAAATCGGTGTCAGAGGCTTTATAATCGAATCACACTTTTTGTCCATTTATTGTCCATGTTTGTATAGTGTAAAATAATGTCGTGTTAATCATATTTGTTGTCAGATCTTTCTTTTCTTTGGAAAAAAGGTTTAAGGCTGCAAATTGTTGAAAAGCATTGTGCAGCAGTATACTGCGCATTGTTCGGCAGGTTGCTGTGCATTGTGCAGCAATATACTGCGCATTGTTCGGCAGGTTGCTGTGCATTGTGCAGCAGTATACTGCGCAAAAAACAATTGTTTTTTTTGCGTGTAGGCAAATAAATCGTGTGTACTTTGTGCCGAGATCTTCTTTTTCTGTTACTTTTATGTCTGTGTTTTATAGTGTAAAATATGTCGCACTTAGATCCATTATTTCGCTGTAAATGCATTGTGTAATTATTGTGCAAATACTGCCAAATTGTATCTTGACGGTTTCTTGTGCATTTGCACCATGATGGCATCCACTTTTTGTTGGATCCATTTTGATCTGTGCAGCAGTTACTGGCAAGCAAGATACTGCGCACAGGTTTCTCTGTATTGTGCAGCAGTATTCGCTTTTTCTTCATTGTAGTAACTCATTGTTCGGCAGGTTTTGATTGTCATACTCGCGGGGGCAATTGTGCAGCTGTAACTGCGCATTGTCGCAGGTTTTGGACTATCAGTGCAGATCTGTATCTAGCATTGTTAGCAGGTTACAATGCGGCAAATAGCCTGCTAATGTGCGGCAAATATTTGTGATCGATTTCAAAACTTCCGCATTCTCCAATTCCGCAATGATTATAAATCAATCAACCACAATGATCGACATTTTGTGTAGCCTGCGGCACCAATATTAAACCGCTTTTTTTTGATGTCATGCAAGCAAACTCCAATTCATTCTGTTCTTGCATGTTCTGATGTAGTTATATTCTTCGCAGTGGCTCCACATTCTATAATCCGCATTGTGTTCTGTGTTTGATTTGGCTCTATTGTGCAACAGCAGTATTGTATTGATCGCAGCATACTGTTGAAATCATTGTGCAGCACTGCGCATTGTTGCTTGCATTGTGCAGCAGTATACTGCGCATTGTTCGGCAGGTTGCTGTTCATTGTGCAGCAGTATACTGCGCATTGTTCGGCAGGTTACTGTGCATTGTACAGCAGTTTTCTGGGCAATGTGCAACATGTTTCTGTGTATTGTGCAGGAGATCCTTCTATTTGTTACTTATTCATTGACTCGGCAAATATCAATCCTGTGTGACGTCACAATGGATCGATATCACTAATAGCCCGCACTCCGCCGGTAGCGATGGCAAGCAACCACTGAGGCTCCAATTACATTTTGTTGATAAATCAAGTTTGATCTCCAATCCGCGCAACACAAGACCTGAAAATATGATCGCATACACTTAGTGGAGTTTTTTCTCGGACGAGATCTGTCGTCTCTATAGCATAGTGAATATTGGTAGTCCCCTGACATCGTTAGCAGCGTTGCTTGATTATGCTCTTTGTCGCGTTTCACAACTTCATGAAACTATGCGATTCCCTACACATGAATATACTATCTGATCGAGTTTACATGCAAGATTGTGCATCTTAAATGGCTAAAAGCGGGTCTCACGTAACTTAATTGGACGATCCATCCCATAAAAATACCACAGTCGCAATCCGTCAGTGTTTCATTTCAAGGTAGCAAGTGGATAATTAATCTTCTTTTCAGCGTAGGGGAATGTTCCCTGTTGAGTAGGGGAATATTCCCTGCTGAGTAGGGGAATGTTCCCTGCTGAGTAGGGGAATATTCTCTGCTGAGTAGGGGAAAGTTCCCTGCTGGGTAGGGGGTATGTTCTCTGCTGAGTAGGGGAATGTTCTATGCTGAGTAGGGGAATGTTCCCTGCTAGTCCAGCTTCAATTGCTACTCATTCACAAATATGAGCAATGCCGTTAGAATTATCAATACCCAATACAAATCATGATTAATTCTATAATGAACAAGTTTCTTCGAGTTTCAAATAGAACATTTTAATTGATGTATCTGGAACCGACTGACCAAATCAACAGTCCATACAGATATCCTGCAAAATGTTCGCCGCGTTTTAGTTTATAAATGAAGGAATGAAAAAGCTGTAACTTTATTCCTATGGGAAATAAGACTGGTATCAGTTGATTTATTAGACCGGGATACTCAATATTCATGACGTTTACATGTTCTCTGTGCCTGCCTCATCTGATAGGATTGCACCAGTTAAACACTCCAAAGGCACTCTGAATCATTCACAATTGGACCAGTCAAATGCCTCCAGGGCACTCTGAATCATTCACAATTGGACCTGTAAAATGCCTCCCATGATCATTGCCTGCTTATGGGTCTTTTTATATTGTTATGGGTCTTCTTACAATGTATTGTATTATTGCCTGCTCTTATTATGGCTCTTCTTACAATGTATTGTATTATTGCCTGCTCTTATTATGGCTCTTCTTACAATGTATTGTATTATTGCCTGCTCTTATTGTGGCTCTTCTTACAATGTATTGTATTATTGCCTGCTCTTATTGTGGCTCTTCTTACAATGTATTGTATTATTGCCTGCTCTTATTGTGGCTCTTCTTACAATGTATTGTATTATTGCCTGCTCTTATTGTGGCTCTTCTTACAATGTATTGTATTATTGCCTGCTCTTATTGTGGCTCTTCTTACAATGTATTGTATTATTGCCTGCTCTTATTGTGGCTCTTCTTACAATGTATTGTATTATTGCCTGCTCTTATTGTGGCTCTTCTTACAATGTATTGTATTATTGCCTGCTCTTATTATGGCTCTTCTTACAATGTATTGTATTATTGCCTGCTCTTATTGTGGCTCTTCTTACAATGTATTGTATTATTGCCTGCTCTTATTGTGGCTCTTCTTACAATGTATTGTATTATTGCCTGCTCTTATTGTGGCTCTTCTTACAATGTATTGTATTATTGCCTGCTCTTATTATGGCTCTTCTTACAATGTATTGTATTATTGCCTGCTCTTATTGTGGCTCTTCTTACAATGTATTGTATTATTGCCTGCTCTTATTGTGGCTCTTCTTACAATGTATTGTATTATTGCCTGCTCTTATTATGGCTCTTCTTACAATGTATTGTATTATTGCCTGCTCTTATTGTGGCTCTTCTTACAATGTATTGTATTATTGCCTGCTCTTATTGTGGCTCTTCTTACAATGTATTGTATTATTGCCTGCTCTTATTATGCTCTTCTAACAATGTATCTTATTCCTGCTCTTATTATGGCTCTTCTAACAATGTATTGTATTATTGCCTGCTCTTATTGTGGCTCTTCTTACAATGTATTGTATTATTATAGTACACACGTCTAATTATACACCTGGAATTACGTTCATTCTTTTCTCCTCGTTCCAGTAGCAGTTAAGGTATTCACTTTCGAAAACTAATAGGACAATTGCTCACCACGCCCATGTCTGGAGTAAGACATTTGTTCACCACGCCCATGCCAAGGCTGGTCGTAACAATAACGCCATTTGTACCATCTAGGGTGTCAACCTTGCCGCATTACTTTTGCTGTAGAGCTACTCATTTGTCTCATCTTGCGCTGTTTTTTTCAGCCGCAAAATCTCCCAGACCTTGTAACACCTGCCAGCACGTGCTATATCAACCATGACCAGCGCAGCTGTAGGGGGTAACTCAGGTCATATAAGTCTAGGTGGTGGTTTCATCATTGCGAGTACTAGATGGTTTTTACGTCCACTTAGATTAGGAGGGTGATGGTGCAGTTTACTAAGGAGGCTGACGGTGTAGGTGGTTTACACGTCCAGTTTACTAAGGAGTCTGACGGTGTAGGTGGTTTATACGTCCAGTTTACTTAGGAGGCTGACGGTGTTGGTGGTTTACACGTCCAGTTTACTTAGGAGGCTGACGGTGTAGGTGGTTTATGCGTCCAGTTTTCGTAGGAGGCTGACGGTGTAGGTGGTTTACACATCCAGTTTACTTATGAGGCTGACGGTGTAGGTGGTTTATGCGTCCAGTTTTCGTAGGAGGCTGACGGTGTAGGTGGTTTATATGTCCAGTTTTCTTTAATCAGCTGCTGGCGTTGGGCAAACCTGAGTGCACTCTGATATGTAGTCATTTCGGATGGCCAGTCAAAGGCTAGTTTGTCAGCACGGTTTACTTCATTGCAGGATCTATAATTTCCCGACGGGCCTAGCTTAGCACACCGGCCGTGGAAAAGCCTTCTTCAAATTTCGACCAGATAGAGGGTCCCAATTGCAGTACTTTCTGGTGAATCATGGTCCTGTGTCCTACGGTTCCGAAGAACAAGTCTGGCTATACGTGTGGGCTAACATCAGAGTTTTACGTCGTTGAGCTTGGCCAGCAGCTATATAAATATCTAAGGGCCGTCTACCAGTTCGTTAAGTGTGAGCTGAAGCTCTACAACCAGCCAAGCTTCTCCATAACTATCTGCGGGCCTTCTATCAGCCCACGTTGTTCAGCGCGACAACACCGACATCTGGCTAACATCTACACGACAATCTACGGGGCCATATACCAGAAGGTTTAGGGCGATCTCTACTGCACATCCTGCCTAAAGACTAACCAAGTAATATAAAAACCTAGGCGGCTTGGGACCCCGACTAGCACTACATAAGTTGTGCGCTTTTTTGCTGGCCTTTTTGGGGCTCAGGGGCTCATAAGACTGCTGCAATACATCTGATGTTATAACAATGGAATACGCGTGCATGCCGAAATATAGTTTAGGCCCTTGGGCTATTTGAAGGGGGTTGTCTTCAAGCGGATTGTCATCAACAGGATTGTCATCAAGCGGATTGTCATCAAGGGGGTTGTCTTCAAGGGGATTGTCATCAAGGGAATTGTCATCAAGAGGATTGTCTTCAAAGAAATTGTCATCAAGAGGATTGTCATCAAGGGGATTGTCATCAAGAGGATTGTCTTCAAAGAAATTGTCATCAAGGGGATTGTCATCAAGGGGATTGTCATCGACAGGATTGTCATCAAGGGGATTGTCATCAAGGGGAATGTCATCAAGAGGATTGGCATCAAGAGGATTGTCATCTAGGGGATTGTCATCAAGGGGATTGTCTTCAAAGGGATTGTCATCAAGGGGATTGTCATCAAGAGGGCATGTCGCCCGGTGATGACTGTAAGAGCAGACTATCTACCTGCCTGCCTCCGACATCATCCCTCCAACATAAAGCAACGTAGCTTTGTCTAATAATGGTTACCAAGCCGACCTACTATTTTTTCCTGATAGCCGTCCATGCGAGAACTGGGGCCGCTGAAAGACCTAGCAATAGCCCATCTTAGTAGTGGATGTTGCCTCTCGTTACAAAGACCTAGCAATAACCCATCTCAGTAGTGGATGTTGCGTCTCGCTACAAAGACCTAGCAATAGCCTATCTCAGTAGTGGTAGTTGCCTCTCACTACCAAGACCTAGCAAAGGCCTATCTCAGTAGTCGATGTGGCCTCTAGCTAACAAGACCTAGTAATAGCCTATCGCAGTAGTGGATGTGGCCTCTCGCTACTAAGAGATAAAGCCTTTGACAACAAAATGGGACAAACAGGATGCAGGCGCTCTTGACACGATGTACAAGCGAGGTCCCCTGCAGTAGCTAAAGCTGCGGTGAGCCAGATACATGGCACGTCTGGTAGGGATGGCTTTCTCTAGGTCCACCGAGACAAGCTATCATCGAACACTGTACCATACTCTTGCAGAGTGTATCTTTGGACACCAGTATGACCTGGAGTTGCCACTTCATGCACCTGACCTATGGGGGAACTAAGAACTTATAAAAGCCTAAACACGCTTAAAAGAGCAGAAACGGAAGCTTAAAAGCCCTCTGCTAGTTCCCGGGCGCAGAGTGAGGTTCAATGGATTGAAGTTCTCCTCAGGTGTTTGTATTTGCTGCCTCTACCAGCCCTAGTAATCTGTAGGGCAGCACAGCGCGACTGACCCTGTCACCAAGCCGGATGAGCCTTTGCTTGCCTGGTAGCCGTGGTTTCCTGTCATTGTGCTCTTCGTCAAGGGTTGTGTCGGTAGGTAAACGCGTTATCACCCCTAAAGCGCTAGGTAAACGCTTTATCACGCCTTATCACCATTAAAGCTGGCCTGGTAGCCGTGGTTTCCTGTCATTGTGCTCTTTGTCAAGGGTTGTGTCGCTAGGTAAACGCCTTATCACCCCTTAAGCTTGCCTGGTAGCCGTGGTTTCCTGTCATTGTGCTCTTTGTCAATGGTTGTGTCGCTAGGTAAACGCCTTATCACCCCTAAAGCTTGCCTGGTAGCCGTTGTTTCCTGTCATTGTGCTCTTTGTCAATGGTTGTGCTCTTTGTCAAAGGCGAGAAGTTGTTGTTACCCAATGGAAAATACACGTCATGCATGAATGCGTGTTTTGTTAACAAGGAGGTAAGTAACATGCCCGTCACCAAAAGATATGTAAGAGAGTTTACTGTGGCTTCTCTTCGCGATACTGCCTGCAGTAGTCCATTGTAAGAAAGGATCAATACGGTGGTCGCAATAAAGTTTGCAGACAGAGCTGTGAAGAGAGCTCCCGTTGTCAAGATACCCCTATTTATGTGATGAAATGGCGGCAGCGTGTTTGCGAGGTGCTGGGTATGGACTGGTTATTGGAAATGTCCCTGGTGCAAGATCTGCTGATGATCCCAATCTGCCATGGCACGAAGAATGTGCGGCAATTACAAGAGCTCGATCACGAGTCTTCCTACATCTCCACGAGGATTGCTGACATCCCGAGTAACAGGCGGATATATCTGATATGAATGGCATCGTAAAGTCTCAGATGTAATGTCGAAGTATATCATATATCAGTATTCGCTTATATTGAAGCAATGGACGCAATGGTATACGTTGCGAATTATGCTCAGATCAGGAATTTGTCTCCAATATAAGATACTATATTGTTTAGTAAGAATCACATGCTGGAAGGGACGACCGCTCGTATGAATGACGCATGTAACTGAAAAAGAGGTCAGCTATATTCAGGGATAGGAATTCCATTGACTAATTTGCTATGTACGTTAAATCTTCGAGTAATTCAGCATGTGTGTATGCTGATCTGCCTATGGCAGACTTACATTACTTACTCACTGTAATGTACAGAATTACATTACTTAATCACTGTAATGTACGCAATGACATTACTTACTGTAACGTAAAGACTTACATAACTTATTGTGACTAACTGACTTACATTACTTACTATAACATGCATTACTTACTGTTACACATAGACTTACATTACTTACTGTTACGTACAGACTTGCATTATTTACTCATTGTAATGCACAGAATTTCATCACTTACTCATTGCAACGTACAGACTTACATCACTTACTCATTGTACTGTACAGACTTACATTACTTGGTATTACGTACAGACTTACATTACTTAATGTTACGTACAGACTTGCATTACTTGCTCATTGTAACGTACAGACTTACATCACTTACTCATTGTAACGTACAGACTTACATTACTTACTCATTGTAACGCACAACCGGTTCTAAAGTGAGTTGTATACTGGACACCAACGAGTAATTTCAATACAGAGTGAGCATCATTGCGCAATATTGATCCTTTTGGAGCAAGTAGAAGTGTGCATTTGATTATCCAGTAGCATGAAACGATAAACCACAAATAAAAGCACTTCTACCCCACCATTCCCGCCATTGAACCCTTCTCTAGGGAAGCACTTCTACCGCACCATTCCCGCCATTGAACCCTTCTCTAGGGAATCACTTCTACCGCCCCATTCCCGCCATTGAACCCTCTCCACTTCTACCGCACCATTCCCGCCATTGAACCCTCTCCACTTCTACCGCACCATTCCCGTCATTGAACCCTCTCTATGGAAACACGTCTACACTTTTATTCAAACATATGTCGCACCGGGTGATATAACGTGCTGTACAGTAAGGATTGGCGATGATATCATAGCAGTCAGGTTAATTTGCGCCAACAAGCTGTTGTAAAACACCCCCTGCTGCAATTCACAGCAACTAAGCCTGATCGGCATGCGATGTTGATTTAGCCAACATGACAGGCTGCAAATTGGACCCGAGACGGCTGTAACACCAAGGATTTACCCGATTTATCTGCTTACATGTAATCGATTACTGGTAAATAGCTACGCCTTCATATTTATGCTCCTGAATTGGAAAAAACGTGTCAAATCTTATCAGCTCTAACTTTGGCAATTATATGGCGTGATTGGGGATTCATATTGTCAACTATCCGTGCAATTCTTTGATTGATTGTTGTACCCTACCCAATGCTCCAATGCTGGTAGCTATTGCTTCATGGAAGAATGCATATTATGCTTTAGAGACGGCTATTAGCGGGCAAGTTTCAAAAAGTCATACAAGCGTCAGATTATTTAGGCGCTGCATTTCATAAAAAGTTTAATCAAACACAATGTATATTGGGTGCGTTAATGTATGTATGTATGCATGTATGTATGTATGTATGTATGTATGTATGTATGTATGTATGTATGTATGTATGTATATATGTATGTTCGTATGTATCACAAGCAGTAAACACGAATGCTCCTCTAGGGACACACACCCCGTTTATTACAAGCAGTATATGCGGATGATTCCTCTAGGGACACACCCACCCGTTAATCACAAGCAGTATACGCGGATGCTTCCTCTAGGAACACACCCACCCGTTAATTACAAGCAGTATACGCGGAGGCTACTGGATGGACACACCCATCCGTTAATCACAAGCAGTATACGCGGATGTTTCCTCTGGGGACACACCACCCGTTAATTACCAACAAGGTTGAATTTTTATAGCTAAAAGACAACAATAATGATGATTAAATATGCGTGAACCTAAAGAAAGCGTGATGTAAACTGTTCTGGCATCAATTACGCGATTTTTGTGCTTCTTCAAATTTAATTCTACAACTTAAATGTCTCATTAATACTCAAGAGAATGAGGGATTATTCTAACAGTGAAAACAATATTCTGCCTCTTGTTCCGTTGTAAAGTGCTTCACGTTAATGCATCTCGTACATTCATACACTTATCAGCTTTCCAAATAACTTTACAAGAGTACACCAAGTCTCACTATGATTCTTTTAACCCATGGTGGAAAAGGATTCTAAAGGCTTTTGATAAATATTTACAGTAACATCGATCTTGTATTAAGTGTAGCCTCGGACAACCATACTTAATAGCCAGCTTTTCAGTTAGGCTTCAATTATTTACAGCTATAGTCGCTTGGTGCATAATGAACTGGACTACCATTTTGAAACAAGCACGCCACTGGACTATTTCATAGATGTATCAACTGGCACGGTTAATGGTTTTGAACTACTTCAACATGGGTGCTTGTACAACGCTTTCTTCCAATACCATTATATATCATCTTTGTCTCCAAGAGCACTAAAATTAGGAATAAATTTGCCGACATAATTGTCGATTCCCAGAAATCTGCAAAATCATCAGTATTCTCTGGTTTGGGTTACTCTTTAATGACTTCAAATGATACACTTTGTAACCCCCTATATAGAATACAAGGCCTTGATGACAGACTTAATCCAAAAGTCAATATTGAACTCAATCTTCTTCCACCTGCTCGTTTGAGACTTTTTTTAACGCCTCATTATACTCTCTACAATTTGTCCCGGTCCTTTATCTCTGATAATCTCGACACGGTAAAGACCTTCCCTTACCTCTCCGCCTGTTCTATTCCAATACCCAGGTGCTAATACCATACCAAACGGCATCCTCTTGAACATGTACCTACCAAATGGAGTTTTTAAAACCAACAACAACTAATCAGTAACCTTAATTTGGTAAAAGGCTTTACTAAAACCCAAAATTAAAAAGACAATCGCTCAGTCGATATTTGCTGCAACCTCATCTACTATTTTATTTGGGGAATGCTCATTTTGAATAACCTTGCTCGATTCACTATTTGGCATTTCAACTATAACAATTAATTTACCCACTCTGTAGGCTTTGTTACAGGTGCAATTACACTATCTTCTACCAATTTGTCTAATTACTTATTCAGTTTATCCTTCATAGCATAAGGCGCCCTCATAGAAAGATACGCAACAAGTACACAAGAAGAACTCATCTTGCTTGCATATTCTACATCGCTTGCACAATCTAGCCCTTTGACCATTTGTTCAAATTCGTCTTGAGCCAAGTATTGGCTTTCGGTCATTTTTAACAATCATGAATTGGACAAGAAAGAACAGAGCACCTTGCAAATAGGCTTTCCGTGCTTATCACAATACTTTTCATTTCATAGCCACTTCCAAGAATTACAGTGTAAAACGATTTGATTCTCAGTAATACCCCCATCACACTAGACGAAGACCATGAAGACCGCACTACGTCCTGGCAATTTCGACGAACGCAGCGAGGACGCGGTCAAATTCTTAAAAAATGCTTTGCTCAAGTTCATACTACGTCCTTACTGCGTCCCTTCCAGGCATTCACTGCGTCTCACACGTTCCAATTACGTTCTTATTGCGCGTATCTTCACGCGCGCATCACGTCCAATTCGTTCTTAATACGCGCGCACCACGTCTTATGCGTTCTTTGTA
This sequence comes from Urechis unicinctus, assembly GCA_034190875.2. Classification (NCBI taxonomy): domain Eukaryota; kingdom Metazoa; phylum Annelida; class Polychaeta; order Xenopneusta; family Urechidae; genus Urechis; species Urechis unicinctus. The sequence continues at coordinate 71,352,215 of CM067354.1, read as the reverse complement.
CGTTCTAACTACGACCAGGAAGATTGCACCACGCGCTTATTAAGTGCTTATCACGTCCTCATTACATTCTTAAGAATTTATTTGCGAATGTGATCGAGACGAAATAATACCGTGTTCTCTATTTGTAACTGGCCTATTTTTAGACAGCTCGTGGCGCTGAGGTAATAGTTCGCCTTGGGCCGAGATTTTTCATTCTTTCTGAAAGTTCCACTTCTGCAATAAACGTGGTAATTGTATTGCGGGCGACCCTGAAATCGTACTTCGGATACTTGTCGCCAGATGCTAAATGCCGTATTGTGATAGCAAGTTTCAAGCCTGGTTCCAGTGCTTTGCTGTAGCTGGTGTCCGTCTTCTGACATCTAGGTTCAGAAGTTCATCGAACATCTCAGGAGGCATTCTCAGAAAATTGAAAAATGACTGTTGATCTTCCATTCTCAATTCTTCCATCAGCCGGTCATAATGGCCAAATAGGAGTCTTCTTTCAGCAGAAAGCCAAGGACGCACCAGCAAGATCTAGGTTGTCTTCTATGCCTTCTTCTTCGTTGCCTTCTCACCCAAAAAAGTGCAGCTTGTGCATCAAGCAGAGCATGTTGTCCTTGTATCTGAACGATTTGCTGAAGAAGTTCCAGATGTGCATTCATATCTAGTGTTGGTATAAAATGAAGTTATAGGGGAGTTGAATCCCGTATTTATACATGATCACTGTTCAGAACCTGGCAGGACGTGGTAAGAACCTGATGCAAACGTGTCTAAGGCGTGTTAAGCACCGAAAGAACGTATAACAACCGAATGAGGTATTCTACAACTTGGCACAAACGTACCATAGTCGGAGTAGAAGCATGGAGATGTTGTGGTGAGAACTCAATTGACGTAGCAAGAACGCAATGACAACCTAGAGACAACGCGATGAGAACGCCATTCAATATATCCCGTCCATACCACGCTTGCACTGCGTCAATCAAGTTCCTACTAGGTTTTAGTTACGCCGTCACTACGTCCATGCCGTCGTTAATACGTTCTCATTAAGTTCTTACCACGTCCTGATTCGACCACGTCCTCACTACGTTTTTTTGAACATATTCAAAGCAAAGTCCGATCACGTCCTTCACGTCCATGAAGACCATACCACGTCTTTACCAGTGTCTACTGCGTTCCTTCTACGTTGACCAATTTCTGACTGCGTCCTGCCAGATTTTTGAGGACAGTAGCAAATGGGATACACGTGGCATATTTTCACATAACACAACGAGCAATCAATCGTCAACGTCAATCGTCATCGACATTAAACTGAACACAGCTGGCATTATTTGAACTAATGCCAAAGAGTAGATTGAGTGTTTGATAGTGGGATTGCATGTCGCAGGTTGTCCGATTCAATGGTGGGAACGCAGATTACAGATCACAGGGTGTCTGATATAACTGTGGGAACGCAGATCATAGGTAGTACAGCATCCGATTCAACTGACGGAACGCAGATCATAGGTAGAACAGCATCCGATTCATGTAGTAGACAGTCCGTTTTAATGTGGGATAGCAAATAACAAATTGCAGGGCGTCCGATTATTTGGTGGGAATACAGATAACAGGCCGCAGGGTGAGAATCGCCGGTGACATGTCCCAAGAAGCCCACAAAGTCACAGGATGTCCTCTTTATGCATTATAAACGTTGAACGAACCCCTAGTAGATAAATAAATTGATCTTTATTGATTAAAACATCTCGATCCTGTGAACTTAAGCCAGTTTCATTGAAGCACAACCCGGGCATTGCCTGGGCTGGTATGCGGCAGGGGATTCGGCAGGTTTGACATTAATGAGGTAATGAAGGTACAGAAAGATATATTTCTCCAGTTGCAAATGCAAATATTTACCCTCGAGACCCAGACGATATTAGTGGCGGCTTCACTGCTCTTCCTCGCACTCTTTTACGGGCAATGCATGGCCAGGTCGCTGCGCCAATCGTAGTTATGATGGGCAGGTTTATTGTTCAGGCCTGCGAGGGCAACGAATAAATGTTGCTAATAACTCGCTTCGCTGCAGCTGTAGAAGAAATGGGAGATTGACTTAGAAACATGCGACAGCAGTTCGAAATGCAACATGCCTTCCCCACGCAGTGTGTGTCTGAAAAACGGAAGTAAATATGCAGCATGCGCGTTGCCTGGGCTGGATGCAGTATGCTGCAAGCTGCAGGGAACACTGGCTTTATACATTGCTTCACCGCATTCAATTATTGAGAGGATCAATCTCACTCAGAGTTTGTCGCCACAATGGACCCAGGGGAACCCCAGTAGGTTCACATTACATGTAAATGGTTCTGTTTGATAATGACTTCTCGTCTATTACCCACCAGGTAGACGCAAGACTTCTTGATGATGTTGTGGTGATATTCCTGGACTGTGAAGCTCCACTGCCGCCAGCATGGCACAGCGTCCGGCTGCTGTGAAGCTCCACTGCCGCCAGCATGTCACAGCGTCCGGCTGCTGTGAACATATTATATATGCTTGTGGTAGTCACACATCATTGGAATGATAATCTATTTGAGGAATTTGACTTTGGTCGAACAGTACGTATAACCAGTGGACGCATTCTGTATAGCTACAGTGAGATCTATGCAAGCCAATAAGATATCTTTTCATTGAAGAAGCCCCTCGCATTGCTCCCGTCCTTGGTAAGCAGCACTTTATTGTCTTGTGAATTGTCGCTTGATATGTAGAAACAGGGTGTGATTCCACTCAATGGCCGTGTTCAATACCACTCCGTGTGGGTGGAATGCTTAAAGTGCAGGTAGCGTCCTCTTTCGACTCCCCAATCGAGGTTTTATAGCGTGTATATCAGCCTGTTCAAGACGTTTATGACAATGTTTTCGTTCATTGATGTCATTTTGGGGTTTTTCTTCAATAATTTCCTCGATTTTTCGAACCGTTTTAGCATATGCGCAAAAAAAACGACGGCCTTTGGTTCCTGAGTTTGCGACGTCATATGTCACTGTCCCGGGTGTTAGTGTTTGTTAGCATGGGAACTGTGATGTGCGTCATATACCGTAACGAATCACATTTCATGTGGCTTGGAGTACTTGTTCGCCTAGAATATATTACATTGTGACATACATCTATTATGAAGTGAAGTGTAAAAGGGGACCGAGCGATAATACAGGCAGTGATGCAACACAACGATACACCTTGAATTCAGGCCCGTTTCATGGTTATTAATGATTGATTCACGATTTCCGTCCTGTAACGGAAAGTATCTGTTCCTCTGGCTTTTATTTGGTTTAATCATCAAACGTTATCGCAAATGAAAACTGCTATGGCATTCAATGGATAGTTTCCTCGTATGTGGATAGGTAGTTTTGATTTTATTTGAATTTTATCTCTGGTTTTGGCAGCCGAGAACCTTTCAGGTAGTTCCTGTTACAATTGAATATACCTCTCCCATGAGTGGTATAGAGGGACTTCTAGCCCAGAAGTTTTATATGTTTTTGGCTACATATGTCATGGGCCTTTAAAGAGTACAAGGCCTTACACTAGTTCGTTGTCTTACCTAGGGTACCAAACCCAATAATACATACTTTATCTTATTAGGTATATATTTGTTACTTACACATAGTACAGTGCATAACTGCCATCATATTTTGCCTTTATTATATGCCAAAGAAGTGAAATGGCCCCATCTTCTCATATATAGATAATTCTGGAAGCATTGACCTGGATTGCAGCAGTGAGTGTTTGTCCCACCAAGAAGATGAAGTAGGAGACAGTGGGGGCATACAGCCACTCAGGTTGGAGCCTCAAATAGAAGAAGACTTTAGCCGACTGGGCTTACAGCACTTGGTAAAGGCACATAGTTCAATCCAATACAGTTGTCCTTAAATCTTATTAATGTTTTAAGTCAATTTAAAGTTGTCCTATTAAATCTTAGTTGTTATTGTTATTGTGCCCTGTACTAGTCAATTTAAACTTTGTTCTGTTATTGTGCCCTGTACTAGTTGTTCATTGTTATTGTGCCCTGTACTAGTTGTTCATTGTTATTATACCCTGTACTATTGTTATTGTGCCCTGTCATTGTTATTATGCCCTGTACTAGTTATTCATTGTTATTGTGCCCTGTACTAGTTATTCATTGTTATTATGCCCTGTACTAGTTATTCATTGTTGTTATGCCCTGTACTAGTTATTCGTTATTGTGCCCTGTACTGTGTTATTATGCCCTGTGCTAGTTATTAGTTATTATCATTGTTTATTATTATGCCCCTGCCCTGTACTAGTTATTCATTGTTATTATATTACAGTTGTTATTGTTATGCCCTGTGTATGCCCTAGTTATTGCCCTGTAAATTGTTAACTAGTTATTCTGTGTTTTATGTGTACTAGTTACATTGTTATTAATGTACTATATCATTGTTATTATGCCCTGTACTGGTTATTCATTGTGATTATGCCCTGTACTGGTTATTCATTGTTATTATGCCCTGTACTAGTTATTCTGTGTTATTATGCCCTGTACATGCAACCTGTACTTGTTATTCTGTGTTTTTGCCCTGTGCATATTATTGTACTAGTTATTCTTGCCCTGTACTATGTTCAAAAAAAGCCTGCATACAATGTGCAACCAGATGTACTTGATTATAACAGCCTCCAATGTAGATGTTTGATACATTGTAGACATTTTGATGAGGTCTTTGATTAGGGCCTTGGAGAGGATGACATCTTCTACTAAATCACTGGCTTTGCTGTCTGTACAAAAAAGTTCTATTATGTACCTACTTACAAAATACCTCCATCAGTCATTATTCATAAATACCATTTTCAATATCCAGGACAACTGCAAGCTACTGTCGGGCAAGCATAAATCTACATATGGCTGTCCACGGGACAAGTCTATATGTCAGAACTGTAGAACAGCCTTATCGAATTGAACCGCCCCATACCGATCCCTACCGTCCATGTCAATTTTTGTCAACGGGCAAGTGCTAAGTCTGGCCACTTACCCAAGCGGACAGGCGGTAGCTAGAGTTCCAGTATAGGAGACAGCTTTTGATAGGCTACGAATATGTAAATGACTTCAATTAATTGTCGAGGGAGGATAATAGCTTAAAATCCCTTTTCCATATATTCAAATCAAAACAGAAACATAACTCATGAATTCGTCTGTCATGTGGAAAATGTAAGGCTGAATATACTTACATATTCTCAAGAAGCTATGGATAAAAAAACCCTGAGGAGTGTCTGTAAATAACGATTAGTTAGTACGACAGCTATCCCGCAAAAAGAAACGGCGTCTGTGGCACCATCTTCAAGTGACATATGACGTCACAACGCCTTCGTTTATCTTCGGCGTGTGGTCGGGAAGTTCCAGAATGTGTTGTTTGTATTTGCTTATTTCTTGTTTACTTTGCATCGGATCAAAAAAAGAACGGCAAGTTATTGATAAGAAAATCGTGTACAATTTATCCCAAATATTCATATTCGAGCCTATATTTGCCCGTTAGGAGATCCAACTCGCTTTTGGTGCAAGGACATGGGGGGGATGAATGCCAATGATTACCCGAATCCATCACTTTCCTGTTGTATTGGTCTATCCGGTTTGGTTGGTTTACCCAGTTTGGTTGGTCTACCACGTTTACCTCTTTGCAGGTCTTCCCCGTTTAGATCTGGGGGTACTTCAGTGTTTTAGAGGTAGGGTCAATTCGTCGACAAACTCACTCCCACTTGGCGTGACTGCGTGTCGTTAAGCAGTTGTTTGGAGAGGTCGACTGGATATCCTGACCTGACGCTATTGATCTTTTTTCTCTGAACGATGGTAAAAGCTTTCTAGGTCAAAGTCGGTAGTATTTGTTGCAGTAAAGGGACATCCTTTGATCCCAAACCACGAAAACGACTACCCAAACCTCAAGCGAGACTACCCAAACCACTAAAGAGACTACCCAAACCACTAACGAGACCACTCAAACCACTGAAGAGACCACTCAAACCACTGAAGAAACTACCCAAACCACTAACAAGACTACCCAAACCACTGAAGAGGCTCATCAGACCACTAAAGAAACCACCCAAACACCTGACAATACTACACCACCCACTGAAGAGACTACCCAAACCACTGAAGAGACTACCCAAACCACTGAAGAGACTAATCAAACCACTAACGAGACTACTCAAACCACTAAAGAGACCACTCAAACCACTGAAGAGGCTCATCAGTCCACTAAAGAAACCACCCAAACAACTGAAAATACTAGACCACCCACTGAAGAGACTGACATCTTCTCATCTGACGTAATGACGTCTTCTCCCCTGACATACTGACGTTTTCTTCCCTGACGTACTCTCCCCTGACGTACTTTCACCTGACGTACTGACGAATTCTCCCTTGACGTACTGACGTCTTCTCCCCTGGCGTACTGACGAATTCTCCCCGGAGGTACGGACGTCTTCTTCTACTCTCATCTGACGTAACGTCTTCTCATCTCATCTGACGACGTCTTCTCCCCTGACGTAGCCTCCCCTTACGCATTGAAGTGTTCTCCCCTGACGTAATGACGTCTTCTCCCCTGACGTACTGACGTTTTCTTCCCTGATGTACTCTCCCCTGACGTACTTTCACCTGACGTACTGACGAATTCTCCCTTGACGTACTGACGTCTTCTCCCCTGGCGTACTGACAAATTCTCCCCGGAGGTACGGACGTCTTCTATCCTGACGTACTCTCATCTGACGTACTAACGTCTTCTCATCTGACGTACTGACGTACTGACTCTTTTTCTGGACTACTGACATCATCTCTCTCGTAGCCTCCCCTTACGCACTGACGTCTTCTCCCCTGACATACTGACGTTTTCTTCCCTCACGTACTCTCCCCCCCTCTCACCTGACATTGAAATGTTCTCCCCTGACGTATTCTCCCCTGACGTATTCTCCCCTGACGTACTCTCACCTGACGTACTGACGTTTTCTTCCCCGACGTACTCTCCCCTGACGTTCTCTCACCGGACGTACTGACGAATTCTCCCCTGGCGTACGGGCGTCTTCTCCCCTGACGTCCTCGCCCCTGATGTACTCTCACCTATCGTACTGACGAATTATCCCCTGAAGTACGAACGTCTTCTCTCCTGATGTACTCTCCCCTGATGTACTCTACCCTGACATACTCCGCACTGACACACACTCCTACCCAGCGTACTCAATCTTGTTGTGTCATCTCCTGATGCTCTATACCCTGACGAACTTTCCCCTGCTATTTACTGGCATAACTCCCTAGCGTCGACTCGCTGATTCACCAGTCGCTTGGTGTACTTGTTTGTTTGCCGGCTTCTCCGTGTAGATATCCACATCAAAGGATCTGTTCGCAAACACCAGGTGATTATGGATGCGCTGCTCAGTGAGTTAATGCCACTACCACCAGATGTCTGATGAACTCATTCACCATGTTTTCATTCTTCTCCCCGAAGCCCTCGCGACCACCCGCCGCCAGTAACAACACCGCGTAGAGTGCTGCACGCCGCAACATAACGAGGCTCGCGCCTACATGCCCTTATATGGCATTCCAACCTGGAGTTTGGTTGGAGATATGCGAGGTGTTCCCCAGCGGAGCACTGACAAGCTGTGACACTCATTCTCCATAGCGGAGTGCTCGATCTGCCGCCACCAGTATACAACATGGCCCGTAAAACCGCTCAAAATACTGTCATTTTACTCAACAGCTCTATAAACACGTCCCGTGTACCGCACATACTACAGCATTAACCGCGCCTTCATCAGCGCGCCGATTCATGCATTTGTCGTCCGTTTAGAAAAACTCTCAAGATGGCCGACATTGAGCGGGACTGGCAGCACGGGATATTCGGCTGCTTTGACAACTGCGGTTTGTGTATTTACACATTCCTCTGTCCGTGTGTCGTATTTGGTAGAGATGCCGAGGTGCTGGGCGAGAGCTGCTTCATCTGTGGACTCGTCTTCTGCCTCCAACCACTCGGATACGCTGCAGCGGTTGCTCTGCGAGTGCGCCTGCGTGAGAAACGTGGGATAACCGGAAGTCTAGCGACGGATATGATGTGGTCTGCTTGTTGTCCGTGGCTCAGTCTAATCCAGGAGTCGCAGGAAATCCGTTCCATGGAGATGGAAGGGGGGCAGAGGATTGTCCGGTCGTGATCCAGCAACTAGGTCATCATCGACAGCTTGATGACGTCATCGGGTCCGTTTCTATCAACCCTCGACGACAGGCTTAGCATAAAATCTGGGGTCGTCAGACCGTGACTCTAATCCCGCTTTGCCGTCATTGTAGATCTGATGTTTTTGGATTTGATATTTCATGGTTAACTTGCCTCTGCTTGGCGTTCTCAAGCCAGAGTTTCTATGCCTCCGCAAAATCTAACATTAAAGCTATATAAAAATAGCGCTATTGTTTCATATGAATAAATCATTGCGACATCTCGCAGTATTCTAGCATTTACTTCTCAGTCGTGATAACATCCGCTGAAATGGTATTACCATTGTCAATATGAGACCGTCAGCTGAAGCGGTATTACCAGTGTCAATAGGTGTTACTGGACTGTCAGATGAGGCGGTATTACCATTGTCAATATGTGTTACTGGACCGTCAGCTGAGGCGGTATTACCATTGTCATTAGGTGTTACTGGACTGTCAGCTGAAGCGGTATTACCAGTGTCAATAGTTGTTACTGGACTGTCAGCTGAGGCGGTATTACCAGTGTCAATAGGTGTTACTGGACTGTCAGCTGAGGCGGTATTACCAGTGTCAATAGGTGTTACTGGACCGTCAGCTGAGGCGGTATTACCAGTGTCAATAGGTGTTACTAGACTGTCAGCTGAAGCGGTATTACCAGTGTCAATAGGTGTTACTGGTCTGTCAGCCGAGGCGGTATTACCAGTGTCAATAGGTGTTACTGGACTGTCAGCTGAGGCGGTATTACCAGTGTCAATATGTGTTACTGGGCTGTCAGCTGAAGCGATATTACCAGTGTCAATAGGTGTTACTGGACTGTCAGCTGAAGCGGCATTACCAGTGTCAATAGGTGTTACTGGACCGTTAGCTGAAGTGGTATTGCCTGTGTAAATGGGTGTTACTGGACTGTCAGCCTAAGTGGTATTACCAGTGTCAATAGGTGTTACTGGACCGTCAGCTGAAGCGGTATTACCAGTGTCATTAGGTGTTACTGGACCGTCAGCCTAAGTGGTATTTCCATTGTCATTGGACTGCCATGTGCTTCGTTCCGGTTACTAATTGTCAATATTTACTCATTTAACAACTTGCCAATAGCTAACACCCACTGATAACCTCGCAATACCTGCCCCTCTCTGGCTACTTCGTGACAAAACGGAATTATCATGGCATAACACCATTTGGTTGTATGACAGAGCAGCCTCCTGAAATGAATAATCTGATTAGAATCGCTACTCAAGCAGAGAAATTAAGATATACGATTCACTTTAGAGCAATAAAAAATGTAAGCACGGGATCGCCAACTCCTTTCTAGAGATGACACCGACTGGCGTTGTCTAGAGATGGAACGGGCTGATGTGTCCATAGAAGACACGGGCTGATGTTGTCTAGAGATGACACGGGCTGATGTTGTTTAAAATGACACGGGCTATTGTTGTCTAGAGATGTCACGTCTAGAGATGACACGGGCTGATGTTGTCTAAAATGACACAGGCTGTTGTTGTCTAGAGATGTCGCGTCTACAGATGACACGGGCTGATGTTGTCTAGAGATATCACGTCTAGAGATGACACGGGCTGATGTTGTCTAGAGATATCACGTCTAGAGATGACACGGGCTGATGTTGTCTAGAGATGTCACGTCAAGAGATGACACGGGCTGATGTTGTGTAGAGATGACACGGGCTGATTTTGTCTAGAGATGACACGGGCTGATGTTGTCTAGAGATGTCACGTCCAGAGATGATACGGGCTGATGTTGTCTAAAGATGTCACGTCTAGAGATATGATGTGGTCTGCTTGTTGTCCGTGGCTCGGTCTAATCCAGGAGTCGCAAGAAATCCGTTCCATGGAGATGGAAGGGGGCAGAGGATTGTCCGGTCGTGATCCAGCAACTAGGTGTGTGACCCGGGGGTCATCATCGACAGCTTGATGACGTCATCGGGTCCGTTACTATCAACCCTCGACGACAGGCTTAGCATAAAATCTGGGGTCGTCAGACCGTGACTCTAATCCCGCTTTGCCGTCATTGTAGATCTGATGTTTTTGGATTTGATATTTCATGGTTAACTTGCCTCTGCTTGGCGTTCTCAAGCCAGAGTTTCTATGCCTCCGCAAAATCTAACATTAAAGCTATATAAAAATAGCGCTATTGTTTCATTTGAATAAATCATTGCGATCTGGATTATTCGACATCTCGCAATATTCTCGCATTTACTTCTCAGTCGTGATAACATCCGCTGAAATGGTATTACCATTGTCAATATGAGACCGTCAGCTGAAGCGGTATTACCAGTGTCAATAGGTGTTACTGGACTGTCAGCTGAGGCGGTATTACCAGTGTCAATAGGTGTTACTGGACTGTCAGCTGAGGCGGTATTACCATTGTCATTAGGTGTTACTGGACCGTCAGCTGAGGCGGTATTACCAGTGTCAATAGGTGTTACTGGACTGTCAGCTGAGGCGGTATTACCAGTGTCAATATGTGTTACTGGACTGTCAGCTGAGGCGGTATTCCTAGTGTCAATAGGTGTTACTGGACTGTCAGCCGAGGCGGTATTACCAGTGTCAATAGGTGTTACTGGACTGTCAGCTGAGGCGGTATTACCAGTGTCAATAGGTGTTCCTGGACTGTCAGCTGAGGCGGTATTACCAGTGTCAAAAGGTGTTACTGGACCGTTAGCCTAAGTGGTATTTCCATTGTCATTGGACTGCCATGTGCTTCGTTCCGGTTACTTATTGTCAATATTTACTCTTTTAACAACTTGCCAATAGCTAACACCCACTGATAACCTCGCAATACCTGGCCCTCACTGGCTACTTCGTGACATAACGGAATTATCATGGCATAACACCTTTTGGTTGTATGACAGAGCCGCCTCCTGAAATGAATAATCTGATTAGAATCGCTACTCATGCAGAGATATTAAGATATACGATTCACTTTAGAGCAATAAAAAATGTAAGCACGGGATCGCCAACTCCTTTCTAGAGATGACACCGACTGGCGTTGTCTAGAGATGGAACGGGCTGATGTGTCCATAGATGACACGGGCTGATGTTGTCTAGAGATGACACGGGCTGATGTTGTCTAAAATGAAATGGGCTGTTGTTGTCTAGAGATGTCACGTCTAGAGATGACACGGGCTGATGTTGTCTAGAGATGTCACGTCTAGTTATGACACGGGCTGATGATGTCTAGAGATGTCACGTCAAGAGATGACACGGGCTGATGTTGTCTAGAGATGACACGGGCTGATTTTGTCTAGAGATGACACGGGCTGATGTTGTCTAGAGATGACACGGGCTGATGTTGTCCAGAGATGTCACGTCCAGAGATGATACGGGCTGATGTTGTCTAAAGATGTCACGTCTAGAGATATGATGTGGTCTGCTTGTTGTCCGTGGCTCGGTCTAATCTAGGAGTCGCAAGAAATCCGTTCCATGGAGATGGAAGGGGGCAGAGGATTGTCCGGTCGTGATCCAGCAACTTGGTGTGTGACCCGGGGGTCATCATCGACAGCTTGATGACGTCATCGGGTCCGTTACTATCAACCCTCGACGACAGGCTTAGCATAAAATCTGGGGTCATCAGACCATGACTCTAATCCCGCTTTGCCGTCATTGTAGATCTGATGTTTTTGGATTTGATATTTCATGGTTAACTTGCCTCTGCTTGGCGTTCTCAAGCCAGAGTTTCTATGCCTCCGCAAAATCTAACATTAAAGCTATATAAAAATAGCGCTATTGTTTCATTTGAATAAATCATTGCGATCTGGATTATTCGACATCTCGCAGTATTCTCGCATTTACTTCTCAGTCGTGATAACATCCGCTGAAATGGTATTACCATTGTCAATATGAGACCGTCAGCTGAAGCGGTATTACTAGTGTCAATAGGTGTTACTGAACTGTCAGCTGAGGCGGTATTACCAGTGTCAATAGGTGTTACTGGACCATCAGCTGAGGCGGTATTACCATTGTCATTAGGTGTTACTGGACTGTCAGCTGAGGCGGTATTACCAGTGTCAATAGGTGTTACTGGACTGTCAGCTGAGGCGGTATTACCAGTGTCAATATGTGTTACTGGACTCTCAGCTGAGGCGGTATTACTAGTGTCAATAGGTGTTACTGGACTGTCAGCCGAGGCGGTATTACCAGTGTCAATAGGTGTTACTGGACTGTCAGCTGAAGCGGTATTACCAGTGTCAATAGGTGTTCCTGGACTGTCAGCTGAGGCGGTATTACCAGTGTCATTAGGTGTTACTGGACCGTCAGCCTAAGCCGTATTGCAATTGTCACTGGACTGCCATGTGCTTCGTTCCGGTTACTTCCGGTTACTTATTTTCAATATTTACTCATTTAACAACTTGCCAATAGCTATCCCACTGATAACCTCGCAATACCTGCCCCTCACTGGCTACTTCGTGACATAACGGAATTATCATGGCATAACACCATTTGGTTGTATGACAGAGCCGCCTCCTGAAATGAATAATCTGATTAGAATCGCTACTCAAGCAGAGAAATTAAGATATACGATTCACTTTAGAGCAATAAAAAATGTAAGCACGGGATCGCCAACTCCTTTCTAGAAATGACACCGACTGGCGTTGTCTAGAGATGGAACGGGCTGATGTGTCCATAGATGACACGGGCTAATGTTGTCTAGAGATGACACGGGCTGATATTGTCTAAAATGAAACGGGCTGTTGTTGTCTAGAGATGTCACGTCTAGAGATGACACGGGCTGATGTTGTCTAGAGATGTCACGTCTAGAGATGACACGGGCTGATGTTGTCTAGAGATATCACGTCTAGAAATGACACGGGCTGATGTTGTGTAGAGATGACACGGGCTGATTTTGTCTAGAGATGACACGGGCTGATGTTGTCTAGAGATGTCACGTCCAGAGATGACACGGGCTGACGTTGTCTAGAGATGTCACGTCTAGAGATGACACGGGCTGATGTTGTTTAGAGATGTCACGTCAAGAGATGACACGGGCTGATGTTTTCTAGAGATGACACGGGCTGATGTTGTTTTAAATGACATGGGCTGATGTTGTCTAGAGATGACACGGGCTGATGTTGTCTAAAATGACACGGGCTGATGTTGTCTAGAGATGACATGGGCTGATGATGTCTAGAGATGACACGGGCTGATGTTGTCTACAGATGACACGTCTATAGATGACACGGGCTGATGTTGTCTAGTGATGGCTAGTGCTGAGATGACACGGGATGATGTTGTCTAGAGATGCCTCGGACTGATGCTGTTACGGAACCGGAAGCCGCAAATATATTCTGCATGTGTAACCTACTGGCGCGAAATATTATTCCACCACGCATATGAGGTTCATTTGCTATGGCGTACTAAAACGTCATCGCATTTCAGATAACGACTGTGGCTTGCTGAAATGTTATATCATTAAGCGCTTTCAGATAACGGCTTTGGCTTGCTGAAATATCCTCACTTCATGCGCTTTCACGCATCATCACATCAAGCTCTTCCAATGCAGTAGCAGCTGGTTTAAAGCTCGTATTGCGTGACGTCACACAAATCATTTTTAGTTTCCGCTATATAGGGATTGTTACCTGAAGCGATGGTGTGCTTGGCCTTCTGCCATTACGGCAATACTGGGTTAGATTTTGGCCACTGAATGGTGCACCCCGCGCTTCCCCTCACGCACCCCGCGCACCCCGCGCTTCCCCTCACGCTCCCCGCGCACCCCGCGCTTCCCCTCGCGCACCCTGTGCAGCCTCCCCGAAGCATCAGTAGTCGCTGCTGCTCCAATCCCACGTGTCATCTTGAAGAACACATCGCACAATAGCCGGTATAAACCATTGGAATCGCCACAATGGTGTCTGATGGACGCATTCAAGTGATCCCAGCGCACCAATGCAAGCAATTCTGCCCTTCCGTAGCCGACGGAACTACAACAAAACCGATTACTTTTCTCTATGAATCTGTGAAATCGGCCCTCGGGAATTCCGATTTCGCTGTCAGATAAAGGCGTTCGTTGCGAATTCAACCATTTAGACAGTCCCGGATGCGGACGAGATCAAGGCCAGCGAGAATTAGCTTAACGCGTCATTGTGGTGCTAATGAAGCGGAGGCCGGGGGCGCTCGAGCGAGAGATAGGAGCCGCTGTGCGGCGCGCGACGCTAGCCAGAGCGTCCTACAGCGCACAACACAACAAAGTCGACCAAGCAAATCTACTTAGGAGGCAAATGGAGCTTGGTGGCGGCGCCGGTTGGAAGTGGAATGGGAACGGAAGTGCGGGGCAGGCGTGTCTCACTGGCGGAGGAGGCTGGTGACGGCTCAGCGGCAAGCGATATGGACATAGCAGGGTATGGAAAAAACATGGAGCGATATGGAGATAGTAGGATAAGAATGGAGATATCTCCATAAATAACAGCGCAGTCCACATAGAACGTCATCTGATGACGTCACCAGGCGAGGTCAGTACGTCACAAGGGATTGCTTATTTGATGACGTTACCTCATCCAATTGGAGACAAGTGGAGTTGAGCGATAATTAGGTGATGCGTGTTATGATTGTGGCGTGATGCGTGTATTGGATCATGCCTGTTTCTGACCATGTTTTCTGCTTCACCCCCACCCCACGTCGCCCTCCACGTCGCTCTCCGTCTCCTCGTCCTCGCTAGCCTACCCCTGACCCTCCCGGCTACGCCGTGTCCTGTCACTCTACCCTGCCATTGCCTCACAGACAAAGCTGTCTACTGCGCTTTTATGCGATTACAAACGATGCCCTTCTTTCTGGAATTTAAGACTATGTGGACAGAAATCGATATATCAGAGAACTTTCTGGAGTCACTTGCAAGCAATGCGTTTGCAGGGATAAAAGTGCGTTGGATTAATCTGAGTCGGAATCACGTTTCCCGGCTGGATACGTACGCGTTCCAGAACGCTGAGGGTGTACATCTACTCGATCTCTCTCACAATAGAGTCACATCCTTACCCAACAACGTTTTCTACCCATTAGCCGAGCTTAAGGTGCTACGTCTCAGATACAATCAGCTGTCTGATCTTGGCGAGGGAGCTTTGAATGGGATATCTCAATTAGAGGAGCTTGACCTGACTGGTAATGAGTTGAGGCGAGTACCACAGCGGGCCATGAGGGCGCTGGTCAACCTCACCACACTCAGTCTACGTGCCAACCAATTAGCGGAGATAGGAGCCTTCTCATTCGCCACTCTCAACCTTGTCGACGTCGATGTGGGCGAGAACACGGCGCCGCTGTGGGTCTCACCCGCCGCCTTCTGTGGTCTGGGCGGACGAGGCATGAGTAAACTCCGTCTGGATCACAATGGTATCAGTCAGCTGGATATGTGTTTGGTGTTCTCGCTGTCTAACATAAGCGTTCTCGATCTGTCCGGCAACCCGCTCTACTGTCACTGCCCGCTTCACCAGGCAGGATATGTGTGGAAAACCATTGATTTCTGCCGCGCTCAATGCGCCGCTCCGGCGCCGTTAGCTGGCAGATACGTGAACTTCTTGGATGCACCGCAGGGTTGTCCGGACGCACTGACACAGGCCAGCTGCCGGGTGCATTGTGAGGCAGCTGTCACGGAGAGTAGTGTAGTCACGTCGTCATCATCACGGGCTGCTTCATCATCGCTCCTTCATGTCATCATTACAGTTATTGCCCAATTCTATTTTTACAGCAGCTCATTTACATATTCATGGGCAACGAATCAATTATCATACCAATAAATATACGACTTTAACATGTTGATCACTGGTTATATTGCCCAGCAGACCAGCGGATCTCTGGTTATACCGCCCAGCAGACCAGCGGATCTCTGGTTATACCGCCCAGCAGATCAGCGGATATCTGGTTATATCGCCCAGCAGACCAGCGGATCGTAATATGGATGCAATAGTGGCGACTTTATCGTAGCGCCATACGCTGTAGGAGTTGGGGTGCATTAGGGGCGACTTTATCGTAGCGCCATACGCTGTAGGAGTCGGGAGGCATTAGTGGCGACTTTATCGTAGCGCCATACGCTGTAGGAGTCGGGAGGCATTAGGGGCGACTTTATCGTAGCGCCATACGCTGTAGGAGTCGGGGTGCATTAGGGGCGACTTTATCGTAGCGCCATACGCTGTAGGAGTGGGTAGGCATTAGTGGCGACTTTATCGTAGCGCCATACGCTGTAGGAGTTGGGAGGCATTAGAGGCGACTTTATCGTAGCGCCATACGCTGTAGGAGGTGGGAGGCATTAGGGGCGACTTTATCGTAGCGCCATACGCTGTAGGAGTGGGGTGGCATTAGGGGCGACTTTATCGTAGCGCCATACGCTGTAGGAGGTGGGAGGCATTAGGGGCGACTTTATCGTAGCGCCATACGCTGTAGGAGTCGGGAGGCATTAGAGGCGACTTTATCGTAGCGCCATACGCTGTAGGAGTGGGTTGGCATTAGGGCGACTTTATCGTAGCGCCATACGCTGTAGGAGTGGGTAGGCATTAGAGGCGACTTTATCGTAGCGCCATACGCTGTAGGAGTGGGTAGGCATTAGAGGCGACTTTATCGTAGCGCCATACGCTGTAGGAGTCGGGAGGCATTAGGGGCGACTTTATCGTAGCGCCATACGCTGTAGGAGTGGGTAGGCATTAGAGGCGACTTTATCGTAGCGCAATAATTGCGGGTTACTTAGATCGCCAACATGCCACTACAGTTATCTAAGTTCTAATGACGTCATCATGATGTAGTAAGGCTTGGGCCATTGATGACGTCATCATGATGTAGTAAGGCTTGGACCATGGATGACGTCATCATGATGTAGTAAGGCTTGGACCATTGATGACGTCATCATGATGTAGTAAGGCTTGGACCATTGATGACGTCATCATGATTTAGTAATGCTTTGACCATTGATGACGTCATCATGATGTTGTAAGGCTTGGACCATTGATGACGTCATTATGATGTAGTAAGCTTGGACCATTGATGACGTCATCATGATGTAGTAATGCTTTGACCATTGATGACGTCATCATGATGTAGTAATGCTTTGACCATTGATGACGTCATCATGATGTAGTAATGACGCTTTGACCATTGATGACGTCATCATGATGTAGTAATGCTTTGACCATTGATGACGTCATCATGATGTTATAAGGCTTGGACCATTGATGACGTCATCATGATGTAGTAATGCTTTGACCATTGATGACGTCATCATGATGTAGTAATGCTTTGACCATTGATGACGTCATCATGATGTAGTAATGCTTTGACCATTGATGACGTCATCATGATGTAGTAATGCTTTGACCATTGATGACGTCATCATGATGTAGTAAGGCTTGGACCATTGATGACGTCACATGATGTAGTAAGGCTTGGACCATTGATGACGTCATCATGATGTAGTAAGGCTTGGACCATTGATGACGTCATCATGTAATGTAGTCATCATGATGTAGGCTTGGACCATTGATGACGTCATGATGATGTCATCTTCATGATATAGTAATGCTTGGACCATTGATGGCTTGGACCGTTGATGATGTCATCATGATGTAGTAAGGCTTGGACCATTGATGACATTGGCAGCAGTAAAATTATTCTGATGACTCTAAGTAAAAGCCAAGTATTTTGACTCCTTTTATTTGCATTCACAGGCAACGTGAGCGCACATCGCGCGGCGTGCGCCGTGCACATCGAGCGCCGTGCTAACCCTGAGGCGTGTGTATAGTAATGCTTGGATCAATTGACTACTGCCAACCCGTGCCGAGACGCACGACGCGTTCATTAGCCGCGGTCATGGCAGGTTCTATGGCTCTGTGACATGATAGAGGTTTGATGGCTGTCGATATTGCCCCACCTCCCACATTGACCAGCCTATCCTTCATCAGTCGTATTCGGGGACGACGGGGGGGGGGAACGACGGCGAGGGTTACGCCTGGCCTCTGGCTCGGTGCCGCTATCAAAACTACTGCGAAACCTCGTGTTGACCATGACGCGCCACTGCGCGATGGGGTCTTCATGAAATGATCCTCGACGTTATCATAGCGCCACTGCGTGCTGGGGTCTTCATGAAATGATCCTCGGCGTTGTCATGACCGCCACTGCGCGATGGGGTCTTCATGAAATGATCCTTGACGTTGCCATGGGCGCAACTGCGCGATGGGGTCTTCATGAAATGATACTCGACGTTGTAATGGACGCCACTGCGCGATGGGGTCTTAATGAAATGATCCTCAACGTCGTAATGGACGCCACTGCGCGATGGGGTCTTCATGAAATGACACTCGACGTTGTCATGAACGCTATTCCGTGCTGGGGTCTTCATCAAATGATCCTCAACGTTGTCATGGGCGCCACTGCGCGATGGGGTCTTCATGAAATGACCCTCGACGTGGTCATGGGCGCCACTGCGCGCTGGGGTCTTCGTGAAATGATACTCGACGTTGTCATGAACGCCACTGCCCGATGGGTTCTTAATGAAATGACCCTCGATGTTGTCATTAACGCCACTGCGCGATGGGGTCTTCATGAAATGATACTCGACGTTGTAATGGACGCCACTGCGCGATGGGGTCTTCATGAAATGATACTCGACGATGTCATGAACGTTATTGCGCGATGGGGTCTTCATGAAATGATACTCGACGTTGTTATGGACGCCACTGAGCGATAGGGTCTTCATGAAATGATTCTCGACGTTATCATGAACGCTACTGCGCGATGGGGTCTTCGTGAAAGGATCCTCGACGTTGTAATGGACGCCTCTGCGCACTGCGGCATTCGAGAAATGATTACCGCGCGCTAGGGTCTTTATGAATTGACCGTCGGCGTTGTCATGGCAGCACGATTGGAGACCAGACGCAAGTTGGACCTCCCATGAGGTCTTGGTCGTCACAGGGGAAGTGAGGCTATGGCTATGCGAAGTCAGTATAGGTAGGACTGCAAGCTGTCAGTGTTTTCTTAACTAGGCATTGTCAGTGTAGCTAGGACTACAAGTTGTCAGTGTATTGTAAACTGGGCATTGTCAGTATAGCTAGGACTGCAAGTTGTCAGTGTATTGTAAACTGGGCATTGTCAGTGTAGCTAGGACTGCAAGTTGTCAGTGTATTGTAAACTGGTCATTGTCAGTGTAGCTAGGACTACAAGTTGTCAGTGTTATGTAAACTGGGCATAGTCAGTGTAGCTAGGACTACAAGTTGTCAGCGTATTGTAAACTGGTCATTGTCAGTGTAGCTAGGACTGCAAGTTGTCAGTGTATTGTAAACTGGGCATTGTCAGTATAGCTAGGACTGCAAGTTGTCAGTGTATTGTAAACTGGTCATTGTCAGTGTAGCTAGGACTACAAGTTGTCAGTGTATTGTAAACTGGGCATAGTCAGTGTAGCTAGGACTACAAGTTGTCAGTGTATTCTAAGCTGGGCATTGTTAGTGTAGCTAGGGCTACAAGTTGTCAGTGTATTGTAAACTGAGCATTGTTGGTGTAGCTAGGACTACAAGGTGTCAATGTATTCTAAGCTGGGTATTGTCAGTGTAGCTAGGACTACAAGTTGTCAGAAGTTCACATTATCAGGCTTGTAAGGACAACACATTGGGAACTACGCACCGTCAGTAATACACATTATCGGCGAGATATGGCCTGCGCATTTATAAACGATGCTGTGAATTTTAAATGCGTAGGATTGTCATAAATAGATGCATATTAACAGATCGGTTTAGTGTAACGTCTCAGCTCGTTGATACCGTTGAGATATGATACTGATCACGTTTGATGCGCCAATGAGGAGTAACTATTTTCAATGTGTGGAAAATAGTTCCGCCACGGAATGAGGTCATCATCTGAAACAATAATGAGGTCTTCATCGGCCACAATAATGAGGTCATCATCTGCCACAGAATGAGGTCATCATCTGCCACAATAATGACGTCATCCTTAGCCACAATAATGAGGTCATCGTCTGATACAATAATGAGCTCATCATGTGCAACACCAGTGAGGTCATCAAATGCAAAATTAAAGAGGTCATCATCTGCCACAATAATGAGGTCATGATCTGCCACAATAATGAGGTCATGATCTGCCACAATAATGACGTCATCATCCGCCACAATAATGAGGTCATCATCTGCCACAATAATGAGGTTATCATTAGCCAGAATAATGAAATCATTATCTGCTACATCAATGAGGTCATAATTAGCCACAACAATGAGGTCATCATCTGCAACAATAATGAGGTCATAATTAGCCACAATAATGAGGTCATCATTTGCCACAATAATGAGGTCATCATCTGCCACAATAATGAGGTCATCATCTGC
This sequence comes from Urechis unicinctus, assembly GCA_034190875.2. NCBI lineage: Eukaryota > Metazoa > Annelida > Polychaeta > Xenopneusta > Urechidae > Urechis > Urechis unicinctus. The sequence continues at coordinate 71,331,720 of CM067354.1, read as the reverse complement.
CACAATAATGAGGTCATCATCTGCTACATTAATGAGGTTATCATTAGCCAGAATAATGAAATCATTATCTGCTACATCTATGAGGTCATAATCAGCCACAATAATGAAGTCAGGATCTGCCACAATAATGACGTCATCATCCGCCACAATAATGAGGTCATCATCTGCCACAATAATGAGGTTATCATTAGCCAGAATAATGAAATCATTATCATCTACATCAATGAGGTCATAATTAGCCATAACAATGAGGTCATCATCTGCCACAATAATGAGGTCATAATTAGCCACAATAATGAGGTCATCATTTGCCACAATAATGAGGTCATCATCTGCCACAATAATGAGGTCATCATCTGCCACAATAATGAGGTCATCATCTGCTACATTAATGAGGTTATCATTAGCCAGAATAATGAAATCATTATCTGCTACATCTATGAGGTCATAATCAGCCACAATAATGAGGTCATCATCTGCAACAATAATCCGGTCATCATCGGCCAAAAATGAGGTCATCAACTGCCGCAATAATAGGTTATTACACCGACTGTATCCATTTGAATTGCAACTTACTGCAATCTATGTCAACTAAATCTGGGCGAAAAGAACAGTGCATGGTAGCAACCAACAGCAACAGCACTGCAAGGTGAGCAAAACTCTATTGTGCCTCAATTGTTACTAAGTCTTCCTTAAATCAAAACGAAGGCAATAAAGATTAGTAAGGCAATATTTGTTTCATCTCCTCGTGACGGGAAATGAGAAGCATTTATTAGTAATCAGATAATTCAAAAACTCCATTATGGATGATAATTGATAACTTTACGCATTTACGATTCATTTATAATGAATTAAATATATCTATAAATTCAGCTTCTTTTATTGCATCTTGTTTCATCGCCTTAACAAACCATCGATGGGAAGGCCTGAAGCTACAGAATGACCAAGGACCTGAGTGGCAGACTTAACACTCCAGAGAATGGAGGCAGTTCCATGTGCTTTGAAATATTACTTTGTAATACCTATTAAGATTAACTGTAGATGCAAGTGGAGCAGGTCCGGAAGCTGTGGAGCTGGTGCAATGGTTGTGAAGCACGTACAGTGTCTGTGAGGCACGTACAGTGGCTGCGGAACTGGTGCAGTAGCTGCAAAGCTGGTGCAGTGGCTGTAGAGCTGGTGAAGTGGCTGTTGAGCTGGTGAAGTGGCTGCAAAGCTTGTGCAGTGGCTGTGTAGCTGGTGAAGAGGTGACCGACCCAGCTTGAGATGCTGTGTCCTGGTCAATTGCACACATAATCTTCAGCCGGTTATGCTTTTGATGATCTTGTCCGTATTTACCACTTAAAACAATATCCAGCCGCGTTTAATCAATTGATACATGTTGTTCGTATTTATCATGGAAGACAATATCAAGCCACTTTTAATCAATTCATGCATGTTGTCCGTTTTTACCACTGAAGACAATATCAAGCCACTTTTAATCAATTCATGCATGTTGTCCGTTTTTACCACTGAAGACAATATCAAGCCACTTTTAATCAATTCATGCATGTTGTCCGACCACTGAAGACAATATCAAGCCACTTTTAATCAATTCATGCATGCATGTTGTCCATATTTAGCACGGAAGACAATATCGAGCCATGTTGAGTCACTTCATGCATGTTGTCCGAATTTGCCACTGAAGACAATATCCTGCCTAGAAAGGCTTCATTATCATTGTATTGTTATATGAGGCATAATGAATTGTCTGAGTCATGAGGATTGAATGAGGTGTGATGAGCAAGTTTTGGACTAACGCCAACGCGCAAATGTTGTTCATTTGATATAAACAGCTATTTAAAACATTTCGGCAACACCAACAATGTCCCACAACATAGGCTGATGAGCCTGAGTAACCCACTTAACCATGCCCTGATTCATCCACCGTCTACTGATGTCTAATCACACGATGCAAAACACACAAGCCAAAAACACCATTTGAATTATTTCTGCTCAATATACACGTAGGGGAAGGCCAGGCACAAGCAATCTGTCAAATTGCATTTATTGAATTTGTCCTGCAAGTTAAATACAGAATACTGGATGAGCAATGTAGAATTGCCTATCTTGTTGGTCCGATAATGTGCATTAAAACACCCCTTAATAATGTACATTTCATTTTAAAATTTGGTGAAGTTGTTTTTGCTCTTAAAGTTAAGGCTATTATCATGTCAGAATTTAATCAATTGTAATGGAATGCACTTCGAGCTTGTTAAGCTTTAAAATGCTACTTATTTTGACCAACAGTTTATTGTCTATCTAGTCCAACTGTAAATATTTGACTAGGAATATATATATATATATATATATATATATATATATATATATATATATATATATATATATATATATATATATATATATATATATATATATATATATATATATATATATATATATATATATATATATATATATATATATATATATATATATCTATATATATATATATATATATATATATATATATATATATATATATATATATATATATATATATATACATATAATGGACATGTAGCAAAAAAAACAACACACATTGGAGGCGATAAATCATATGTGTAATATGATAATCATTTCTTGTCTTCTGTTTGTCTGTAAGCAACATGTTTCGGTTTCGTAAACTTATTTTTTATTTTCATTGTTTTATTGAACTTATATATTTTGTGTACCAAAAAGGGTGTTTTGTCGGGTAGGGACCGTAAAAGGGTTTTGGAACCAAAAAACCAACTATTTTTGGACATTACCTATAAAACAACATTTTTCTTAATAAATCAAAAGATATTCCCGAACAGCAACGCAACTTCGTCTGAAATAGCACGAGTAACTTTAACGAATTTTCCGACCTGGCATGTCGGTTCGTCCAGCTCATTGGAAAACGTCGAAACTAAATATATATGTTTTTATTTCCTTTATCGAATTTCACGTGGTTAGGTTATATCCATGAAGGAAGTAATTCTAACCAATATAATAGAAGTTGGGATAATGATATATCGGATATTAACGAGAAACGTGCTGTTAAAGGCAGAGTACCAAAAAGGTCGTCAGTCCAATATATTAAATTTTTTCAAACACCCTTAACTGGTTCCTTACATAAGCCGAAACATTGCAATGGATAAAAGTGAATGGAGATAATGTACATTGTAACATCACTTTTAAATAAAACATTGAACAATAAAGCACTCAAAAAGGTCTTGAACTCACGTCGTGTGTTAAGATGTGACTGTGTTCAAAAAAGGTCAGTCGATTGTCTGAAAAAGGTTGCATTCGTATAAATATATAAATAAATATATATATATATATATATATATATATATATATATATATATATATATATATATATATATATATATATATATATATATATATATATATATATATATATATATATATTTTATACTTACTGTTTCCAAAGTTCATCGGAATACAGAGGGATCCATATAAGCCATGATGTTGAACCCATGGATGCATGTTTAGGATTCAAGATATACGTGCAAGCGTCCGTGAGTTTATGGGAATTTGTGAAATATACAAATGGGTAATGAGGTTAAACCTAAGGTTAAAGTTCATCTGATCCCCGACGGAGCCAGATAAGTCATGAGGTTGAACCCATGGGTGCATTTTTCATGATTTATTGTTCAAGATATACCCGCAAGATTCCGTGAGTTTTAGGAATTTTCTAATAGATCTAGATGAATTATTATTTTCAACCCAAAGCTGCAATTAGTAGGTTATATCATACAAGCCTTACCTGCTGGCTTCCTTAAGTTCATCCAATTTTCGACGGATCCAGATAAGCCCTGAGGTTGAGCCCATGGGTGCATTTTTCATGATATATTGTTTAAGATATGCCTGCCAGTTTCCGTGAGTTTCAGGAGTTTTCTAATGTATCTTAATTAGTAAAGATGTTCAACTCATAGCTGAAATTAATGGGAAATCAAACCGAAGCTCCACCTGCTTGCTTCCGTAAGTTCATCTCGGGACGATATGTCCCTCGAACAAAAAGCGTACAGAAACAGAAACCGAGCACCAGAAGAATGTAGGGTATTTTGTTGTTGTTGGCAGTAGCATATAATGTTATAATTGACGATTTATGAAAACCAATCAAAACATGAATACGAAATAAATAGAGGAATACCAACTTAAAGCGCACACAAAAATACATGATACAGCTCTTTATTCAACATTCATAAAACATACATCAAAACAAACCAGTGAAGTAAAACAAGAATACGAAATAAATAGAGGAATATGTACTAAAGGCGCTCACATGCATACATGTTACTCAATACAACTCTGGCTCTGTATTCAACATTCGTAAAACATACATGACAAAGAATACATGAATACTAAGTAAATAGAGGGATATTAACTAAAATCATACATGATACTACACAGGAGCATACACTCTACCGCAGGCACGGAGATCAATCAATCAGCCTTGTCCTCTCATGCCGTACTCCAACAAGCCATAACTATCCTGACTCGTGGTGCGTTCATCGATTGGCTAAGGTAGTCATGTGACGGAACGCACTAGCGACTAGGTATACGAAAACCTGTAGAGCTGATGTCAGCAATCACATGCTTTTTGTAGAAATACAAAGAACACTATTTTAACTCCAAGAACTGGGTCACATATGCATCGTCCACACATTGAAATGCTAGTGCCTTACACGATTGGACCTGTTCGTCGATGCCCTTCATCAGACACATCGTCTCGGCTGATCTGTTTCACATAAAAAGCAGTCATCTACCTACTAATCATTCATTTCCATCCACCTTTCCATAAATATCTACAAAGCATATCCATCCATCATGGCAATGAACTCCTGCTGTAGGATCACATGGGGCTAACGTGATGTACACCAATTAATTACTGCTGTAGGATCACCATGGGGCTAACGTGATGTACACCAATTTCTAATCCTTTCACCAAGTTCACATCATTTGCGTTGCCAAGTTCTACTTCATCTAATGTGTCAGACACCTTCCACAATGTATAACCAAAATCATATAAAGTGTTCAACAAATCACTTAGGAAAATGCTGGGGAAGTATCGGGTGTAGAGACTTCTATTATGTATGTGCTCCGCTCCCTCCTTATGATTCGTTGACCTGTAGAATGAGGCCTCTACTCGTCGTCCACTGAATATATATTACTGGGCTGTAATGCCTAAACCAGGCAGGAGTAATACGTCATCACTAAACATCTTTGCAAATTCTACTACAATGATTAGCTTACCATCAGGTTTAACATGATGAGCACCAATCGAACAAAGGCCTGCAAAATCACATTAGACCTAGTAATCTTCATTGCCAAATACACGCTGTTCGTCACTTTCAAATAAGCTGCCTCATTAACAATGTGGTCAAATAACATGGTTAAACCATGAATAGAGTGCTTTCTGTTAGCTCGCTTCACCTCCAGCCTCACACCAGGAACACCGCTCCTACATATCAACTCGCGAACGTTGTTTCTTTTGATCAGACTGTGCCCGACATTTGAGATGTATCCAGATTGGCATGGGATCATAGACCGGGGGGATCCATGCTGTCATCCGCTGGATACTCAGCGACCAGACAACTGGTATCGCTCTGTTGCTCAGCGCACCGCATTAACGAGCCACCCATATATAGACAAGGTGATATTTGTGGAATAAGTTGTATCAAAATGCAGCGAGAATCTAAATACTTGTGACGTGTTTTTCTGACACGCGTGCTTTCATCAAGATCGCAAAGTATTCACCAGATGTTAAATCCTGCATAGAGTGGTCCAGTGCCAATCATTAGTACAACTTTTCCATAGCGGCTGAACGACACGAACGACACGCAACCATCTGTCCTTCGTTCTTTGGAATGCTTTGGTATGCGAATTGACAAAGCCATTAGATGAAGTGGATCAATCAATAGCACCAATATTCCTGTGTGCTGTGGATAAATCAATCCTATTCCTGCGTGCTGTGGATCAATCAATAGCAGCAATATTCCTGCGTGCTGTGGATCAATCAATAGCACCAATATTCCTGCGTGCTGTGGATAAATCAATAGCACCAATATTCCTGCGTGCTGTGGATAGCACCCAATAATCATCATAGCACCAATATTCCTGCGTGCTGTGGATAAATCAATAGCAACAATATTCCTGCTGTGTGCTGCGTGCTGGATAAATCAATAGCACCAATATTCCTGCGTGCTGTGGATAAATCAATAGCACCAATATTCCTGCGCTGTGGATAACCAATATTCCTGCGTGCTGTGGATAAATCAATAGCACCAATATTCCTGCGTGCTGTGGATAAATCAATAGCACCAATATTCCTGCGTGCTGTGGATAAATCAATAGCACCAATATTCCTGCGTGCTGTGGATAAATCAATAGCACCAATATTCCTGCGTGCTGTGGATCAATCAATAGCACCAATATTCCTGCGTGCTGTGGATCGATCAATAGCACCAATATTCCTGCGTGATGTGGATCAATCCATAGCACCAATATTCCTGCGGGCTCTAACAATCACTAGCACAATCATTGTGCATAACTTGTGTTGTCTATCAGTTACGTGCCTCTTCGGATGATGTCTTTCATGAATATTACTTTGTGTTTGTAATGAAGCAAGGAAAACATAACACCACGTAACAGACGCCATTAGATGCTCGCAATAACAGGTGCTATTCTACATGTCATGCAATGATATGACAATAAACAGAGGTATTAATTTTGGCTAAACATCGTCAAAGGTCAATAATGTATATCCAATTACCCATTGAATATGGTCAAAGGTCAATAAAGTAGATCCAATAACCCATTGAAGATGGGTATTTATTTTAATGTTTAAACAAATAGTATGAATCAAATCTTGTGAAGATAACATTGATGGACTTAAATCAATAATTAACTGAAGGCTTGATTTTAGCCTCACTAGAATCTCACTAGAATCAAATCTATCATAATACATTGTAAGGCATTGGTTCAAAGACTCACTATATTTAGGACATATACCTTTGTCAAAATATTTAAAATACATCATGGGGTATAGCTAGTCTGCGTCCCAGACTCCAGGGGTTCCGCTACGCTTCTCGCCCTAGAGTCTACGATAAGATACGGTCTTAAACAGGCGCGTCCGAATATTCATTAGATACGTTCGTTAATCTTCGTGACCAATCAACGCAAAGGTTGTGACCCGGATTGACCTTAATTGCGCGTGTCTGGCTTGTGATACGCACCCTCGGATCTATGTGACGTCATGGACATTGTAGTGGTCTGCGTCCAATGAGAACACATTGAATGTCTTCTGGAATTATGGGGCGTCTCAAAAGTTCAAACTGGCACCACAACAAGCGCTTTAATCGCTTAGCTGCACGATAGTATGTTTACGTAATAGTCAGTTAAAAAGAACCAGTTGTGTGTCTGCTTCTCCTCGCTGACTGTGTGATTAACGGTGCCACTCAGCGTGAAACAACAAATCGGAGTGTTGTAGAATGTGTGCCCGGCTAATAAAAATCATTCGTCCGATTGGACAAGTTCTTCGGAACTTGTAGAACTAACCAATGAGAGACAACGACTCAAATGTACCCGAGTGTGACCGAGAGACACGGTTTGTAATTGGAGCATCCCAAATCTGGGATGCCTGTCCAGTTCAAGACACTAAGCTCGCCTAGACATGAAGGCGAGACTATTGAATATCAGTAACATGTAAACAGTGCCCGCAGCCCTCAGGCTAGGGGACCTTGACTAGGATATAGCAACAAATGAATGTTTTAGCATTGGAGCACTTCGCGATCAATAATAGTTAACTAATAACTGAACGGATATGCGACAAGGCCATAGATAGAAGGTAGGGGTTGTACCATTATGTTACTTCTACAGCATAACCTCAACTATTCAGTTCTTTAAAGCCCTCATTCCAGGATTATATGAACTGAAGGTGGAGAACTGGTGAGATCTTCAATAATCAGACAGAAGAATCATGGTACATTGAGAGTATATTCCGAGTAGATTATTGCAGCTCTCACAAAGGCCAAGAAATTAACATAATCTGTGTCATCCTGCGCTTATGTCTGTCGTGATGTTGCATAACAATGTCCAATTGATACCATACTGCTGAGATATGCAATGTTTTGCGGTATTTAATAACTTTTTTACAATACATCGTTCACATTAGTGGACGCAGCCACGTACGTCACCTCTCATGTCAAATTGTGACATGCTTAGTAGAAGCATTCCGAAAGGCATGATGCAACATATGACGCTGCTGGTCGACTAATGCCATGAAGCAGCATATGACATCGCTGGTTGACTAGTGCCATGGCACAGCATATGACGTCGCTGGTCAACTAGTGCAATTACGCAGCATATGACGTTGCTGGTCGACTATTGCCATGAAACAGCACATGATGTTGCTGGTCGACTAGTGCCATGCAGCATATGACGTTGCTGGTCGACTAGTGCCATGAAACAGCACATGATGTTGCTGGTCGACTAGTGACATAAAACAGCACATGATGTTGCTGGTCGACAAGTGACATGCCAAAGAGTTCCAAATGATCGGAACAATATTTACTAATGAAGCGCCCAATTCGCATGTTATAGGAGTGTACAATTGTAATGATGCGAATAGGCTCTTTCGTTCTTAGGGCTACATTGTACTCTTCAACTGTAGACTGACCATGTTGTTCACCTGGAGAGATATCAAACGCAGCAGTCTGGCTATAGAAACGATATGCTTAGGCGGACGATGTATAAAAAGTGAATACAACAGCATTACTGCTAACTAGCAGACGCATCCGATGTTCAACACATTTATACAAAAAAAATGGCATTGCCATCTACATTACACAATTAGGTGAATGGAAGGCGTGCAGCTGTTTGTCACAATTGTCAGGCAGTGTTGATCTGTACTTACTGGAACCACACGCCAAATATGACACATGCGTGTCACGTGTCGTCAGGGTGTGCAACCGATATTCATCATAATAATTTAAATGAAAATAAGCGCTCTTTGATTTCATTGATGAAACTGAGCACATGACGTGCAACATTCGTAGTCTTTTAATTTTTATACAGCTATCAGCACAGCTTCTTATGCAACATGATTGATACCTTATACCTAAGTCACATGAGACTCAAGGTTTGTCTATGAGCCCCGTACGGCATGATACCATGCGTGTTTCGGCCCGCAGTGCGTGTCATGCAGTCCCGAGCTAGGCCCGTACAGGTTTTTGAAGATTTATGGACCCGTACTAGCCCCGTAGAGCCCGTGTTGAACATGGACTACTTTCAGACACGGGCCTCTTGCATGTTTAAGCCCGTAGAAGGCCTGTAGGCAGCAGTGCGGGACCCACATAGTTTTTACGGGATCTCTATGGGCCCGTTTAGTGCCAGTAATGGTTATGTCCACCCCATGGTTAGATCCCCGTAAAGAACCCGTAGAACGCCCGCAGACCACCCGTAAAACATGCGGGACACAGCCTTGTACAGCCTTTTAGGCATGTGGCCATAACTTCGTACGGGGTATGATTTCTTACGGGCTTCCTTCGGGCCTCAAGGCAATGCGGGGCCCGTAAGCACATGTAGGTCTCATGTGACTTAAGTATAAGATATGTAAAGTGCCACCCTTTTTGTCTTTTATTTGCCAGCCACTTTTGTCTCAATTCTGCTGCAGAGAATGCGCATAATACGTGACCCGTATTGGCCTAAACAATCAAATTGTCCCTCACAAATATGATTCATGTGGCAACCGTACAACCCATTGCCAATAGCAATGCACAGAAAGGACCGTTAGGGGGAACAAAGTGGTGCTGATTATATTCATTCACCTTGATGTAGGGATAAGAACTGCTTAAAATGGCCGTCCATTGATGTTGATGAACTGTTTCTGTATAGGATTGGCTAAATCAACCCCGGCCTCATTATCCTCCCACAATACCGACGCCAAGGTAGCTCATAGACATCTGTATCTGGCGTTATCCAGGCATAGAACAACGTCACCGGATAGTCCCCGGCGTCAGTCAGGCATAGGACAACGTCACCGTATAGTCCCCGGCGTCAGTCAGGCATAGGACAACGTCAACTGGATAGTCCCCGGCGTCAGCCAGGCACAGGGCAACGTCACACGGATAGTCCCCGGTGTTAACCAGGCATAGGACAACGTCACCGGATAGTCCCCGGCGCCAGCCAGGCGTAGGGCAACGTCACCCGGATAGTCCCCGGCGTTAACCAGGCATAGGACAACGTCACCGGATAGTCCCCGGCGTTAACCAGGCATAGGACAACGTCACCCGGATAGTCCCCGGCGTCAGCCAGGCACAGGGCAATGCGACCCGGATAGTCCCCGGCGTCAGTCAGGCACAGGGCAACGCCACCTGGACAGTCACCAGCCTTAACCAGGCATAGGGCACAATGCCACATATCACGCTAAGGCAAATGGAAAAACATGTGTTTTAATGTGATTTGCGTAAACATGCTTGCCAAACAAATTGAAAGTAAGAAGTAGAAAACTTCCATGACGTCGTGTAGCTTATCAAGTAATTATGCATACCTACTGATAACCTGCTGATTGTGAGTTCACGCTATAAACGCCCGGTAAGCATTTAAGACACATTGAGTAATGTCATACTTTGGTACGGACCAACCTTGGTTGTGGTCAATGCAGTGTCAGTTGACAGTTGCCCAGTAAAACACATTTTAAGACTTGCAATGAGCCATCCCTTACACCCTAATATCGGAAATGAACGATGTATATTTCAAAATTGTGGTGAGTGCCACTGGGTTGATCTGTAGCATGATTTGTAAGCCGACCCAAACATGTTTAGCATTCCCGGCATGTCCAGCCAGTCCAGCATGTCCAGCATGTCCAGCATGTCCGGCATGTCCAGCATGTCCAGCATGTCCGGCATGTCCAGCATGTCCAGCATGTCCGGCATGTATGGCATGTCCGGCATGTCCGGCATGTTCAGCATGTCCAGCATGTCCGGCATATCCAGCATGTTCAGCATGTATTATACTGTAGGCCTAGGGGGGTATTATACTAAGGCACTGGTGGGGTATTATACTGAAGGCCCTAGTGGGGTATCATACTGAAGGCCCTAGTGGGGTATTATACTGAAGGCCTTAGTGGGGTATTATACTGAAGGCCCTAGTGGGGTATTATACTGAAGGCCCTAGTGGGGTATTATACTGAAGGCCCTAGTGGGGTATTATACTGAAGGCCCTAGTGGGGTATTATACTGTAGGCCCTAGTGGGGTATCATACTGAAGGCCCTAGTGGGTATTATACTGAAGGCCCTAGCGTGGTATTATACTGAAGGCCCTAGTGGGGTATTATACTGTAGGCCACAGTGGGGTATTATACTGAAGGCCCTAGTGGGGTATTATACTGAAGGCCCTAGTGCGGTATTATACTGAAGGCCCTCGTGGGGTATTATACTGTAGGCCTAGGGGGGGGGTTGGGGTGGGTATTATACTGTAGGCTCTAGTCGGGGTATTATACTCGATATATTACCTGATATTAATGCCAAAATATCGCGATATAAATTTGCGCTTCCCTAATGAATTAACAATCAGTCCTCTGCACGATGTATGCATTCTGCAATCCAGTTAAACTTGGATATAAGCATTAACTTCCTCGTGTCTATCTCCTTCAGTCGACATTGCCATTTCCGAGAAGCCCAACTGGTTATCTGTACAAATGGGCTCTGACTTTATTTCTATTTGACATATGTACGAGGTGTACAGACGGATTGCAAAGTTGGCGAACCGAGCATTCATCCTTGTCTGCCTGAAAGTGAAGAGAGACGGTGACACTTGCACCCGCCATCAATTACACGTAAGATATGGTTAGTAGCAGTGACGGTTACCATCAACAAGTCCATACTATGGAACTAACCACTATAGAATAGCAGCATTTGATAATGACCCGTTTCGTAGATTTTAGTCAGTTGCGACAGCATGGGTAGATTAGAGATTATTTACTATAATAAATAATTGAAAAACTTTTGCGAGCGGCTTACATCTTATTGTAAGTAGGGAAACGCCTGTCGTGAAATACAAGCAGCTTATTGTGACAATGATGCATTTCAGTATTGCTGCTTTCACCACACACTTTTGGAAAACAATACTTATGCAGATAGCGTTGATGTAATGATAGCAATATAGAGGATGCGAAGAGGAGAAGCTGTACAGTGTGTATACCTCTATGGGGCTTTGATTGAGCCTCCATACGAACGACCTTAACAAGTTCACCTTAACAGTACATTGCTATGCAATTTATTTGGAGTTGCCTTTGATCCGTCTCGTTATTTGTTGTAGGAGAGGAGAAGCTGTACATTGTGTGTATCTCTATGGGGCTTTGATTGAGCCTCCAAACGTACGAATTCTCACTAACGGTCGCGTTTTATTGTTCCACATTATATCTGCAACTCTTGCTAAAACGCACATTAAAGCTTCTGGAACTGGATTTTACGACATATTTTATGTTCTTCCCAATGACGGAGTATGAGCTCCGCCACAAGCATATCAAATGGCTGAACATAACACCAGACATTACTGGCATGAGAGTATTCAGGATTATTTCAGCATTCTACACCAGACATAACTGGCACGGAAGTATTCAGGATTATTTCAGCATTCTAGAGAATATTGTAGAGTATAAAATGTATTCATAACCAATTTAATGACATAGGGGTCGTAACAATGGCCCATGGGAGTGTTCATGACATCTCCACAAAAAAAGGTAGTTAAGCGAACGTATAGCGGTGCAATTAAGGACTCCTACCTTAACAAGTTCACTTCAACTTACCAGCTAAAGTGTTGGACCATTTGTGTGGACTAAGATAATAAAACTGACACTGTCTATATAATGATTTTCGGCGGCTTTTGGGACTTTCTAAATGATTTATCGATATGATAAGCAACAGATGGCAAAAGTATGATCCCAACTCATAATCAAAGTAATGCTAGCTGTGATGGGGAAGAATAATACACACTAATTTTGATGGTGAAGAAAATTGCATAATAGTTGTAATGGTGAAGAATAATGCACAATAGAAGGTGTTTAATTAAGGATGGGATTTATGAAGGCATGTGGATCAAGGAGCGAGGTCTTGTCACCTTGACATGGTGCCGTTAATAACCAGCCCTCCGGCGTTAGAGAGACGAACTCGTGGTAAAGACACATACTTCTTTAGTAGATGTGTCCTTGTATTGGCTTCAAATAGAGGCGTCGGCTGATTGTACCTAGTTGTCATCAAATAGATGCGTCAGCTGATTGTACCTGGTTGTCATCATATCGATGCGTCGGCTGATTGTACCTGGTTGTCATCATTTCAAAAGTGATTATTTACATCAGAATTGTTGGGTAGAATGATTATAAAAATTGTAATGGTGCGTCATAATTTACATTTCAGTGGATTTGCGCAGCCATGTGTTGAGTTTTAATGTCAAGACGAGTCAGTTATCCATTTTTCTGATTGGGTCCATGTGATTAGTCTTTTATAATGAACGGATTATATAGCCGGTCAACTTGCATCAAAGTCACATATAGCATACTCACAAGTGAGGTAAACATAAGCTCGGCGCCCAGGGTTTGTCAGGCTGGGATAAGATGTATCATAGCTGGTGGTTTAATATCAAGCATGTAAATAAGCGGGCGTCTGTTTATCAAGCTGGCTGATAGTGAAATATATCTTGCTTATACACAATGGCATAGCACCATGTGCAGTACCGATTCCACTCAATAAACGTCCCCCGAACAGGTATCAGATAGGCCTTGTAAACGCCCTAGAGTGAAATGGTACCTACGTTAATCTAGCTACATATGCCAACTTTCACCCATGCAACATAGCAGCTTTATGAAAGCGAGCATGCATATTGTATTGTCAGTTAGAACACTGATATAGATTAGAGCTCGGTCACTGGACATTCTAGTCATCAGACAAGCGAAGTACTGAACAAAAGGTTTCAGTCTGTAATGGTAAAAGCTCCAACTTCATCTATCAGCATAGATCGCGTATTAACCGAAGTAAGCAAACTCACCTTTTGCTGTTTAACATTATTTTCTAATGGGTCAACACAAATCAACACAAGAGTAAGCCAAAAGCTTGATTGCTTATATGTTATGAAGATTCACTTAAAGGCTGAAATAAGGCCGTTCTGCATTTTGGTAAACGTGGAGAGCCGTTTATGAGGGAGCCGACCAGGAGGCGCTTAAGAGTGACAGCTTTAAATTGGGATGCGCTCTTGATGAAACAACACAATAGTTGGATCATGAAATAGAAAGCCTGTTACATCTAATACAACAATCGATAATGATGTGTTGGTCATTCATTCCAGCCTACATGCGTGTATTCATGCAATATATAGTGGAGCAAGCCTACATGCGTGTATTCATGCAATATATAGTGGAGCAAGCCTACATGCGTGTATTCATGCAATATATAGTGGAGCAAGCCTACATGCGTGTATTCATGCAATATATAGTGGCGCATGTAAGTGCAGCATACGAAATTACATTCCTGCAGTGCATTATAAAGTCAGGCCAAAAAACGATGGATTGTTCAGTACAAATGACAAACTTCCAAATAAAATGAATCCACACATCAGTAGAGCTTTCATGAATCCACACATCAGTAGAGTGTGGAAAGAATGACAACACTATCTCCGCCCGCACAAACAGAGGACATCAGAATTCATGACTTTAGCAGTTAGAAAGGTGGAAGCAATGAATCCACACATCAGTAGAGCGTTGGGAAGCATGTGGTATTGATAAGGGACTCAATGCAGTTGTCAATGGCGCCTAAGCGTGTTTACTGGTTACTGGCTAAAGTCACCGTGAATCCTACGCCGTAGAGTCATGTGGTTCATAACGCATGAACAGATACTCGATGGTCTACATGCGGCCACGAGATGTTCATGTCTTGACGAGTTCCTGCTGGGATTAGTTGGCATTGGGGTATGCTTGTACTACAATAAGAGTTGTGTTGATAGTTGGATCATCAAGTGGATTGTGCCAACTTACTGTAAGTGTTGCGACGACTGCTTCTGTGTGTATATATTGCTATTCTGTCATTTAGATTTTGATGGACTATTTGATTATATTGGAGCATCTATGTAAATAAACGGAGAGCAAACCTTGCAAATATTTATCTTTTGTGCATATGTTGGCAAGTTGGCAAAATGCACTGATTGGTGTGCCGATTGGTGTGCCGATTGGTGTTCCGATTGGAGTGCCGATTGGTGTGCCGATTGATGTGCCGATTGGTGTGCCGATTGGTTTGCCGATGGGTGTGCCGTTTGGTGTGCCGATTGGTGTGCCGATTGGTGTGCCGATTGGGGTGCCGTTTGGTGTGCCGTTTGGTGTGCCGCGTGGTGTGCCGTATTGGTTTGCCGAAAAAACCTTAATCTCTGTCCCTGGTGGAAAAAGGTTGGACGAGGAGATGTTTACAGCTTCATTGTCCGCCCAAGGCATTCGAAGGAACTAAATTGTCTCAACTGACTTATTTCAACAGCACTTTGCTTGATGTTTACCGGAACCTGAATATATTGGCTAGCCTTGATATAACGGCGTAACTAACTACCGTACCCACTCTGACGCACCAAAAGCAGCTGTCAATCTGATCGGGAATCATTATTAATGAGTCGTGGATTTCAGTCTGCCCGTATCTATGTCCACAACCCGTCACATTTCATAAATTGAATTACTCTGTTTGTCATGGTATGAGTTATCTGTGTTGTCATGGGAATTAAAAAAAAATTGCACATATTCGCCAGATAATCAAATATAAGCACTGCACATTGTGTGGAAAATATTGCAGAAAGTCTAAATGCGATAACTCGGTGGGGTGTACATTGGGGGAGGAGTGGGGGGGGGGGGGAGTGAACGGGTAGGAGAGGAGGACATAAACACATTACACCGATAAGGTCAGGTAGAGGAGGGCAACAAAGTGTGACTTACGTAGCTGATAACGGTCTTCAATATCCCGCTGACCACAGATAAGATCAATATCACATGTAGCCATTAAGAGCATCACAGACTGCAAACATACGTGTTCTGTACGTTATAAATGTGTTATTCTTACCCATGAAATTATAGCCTACTTATTCCTAAGCAACCGGAACACCTCACTAAGAAGCGACCAAATGAACAGACATACATCACCAACTGTTGGTCGGCCATAAATCACTGAACTCGCTGATGTATTCAATTCGACAATCACTGACAACAAGCTTAGATAGGATTTACGATTTTCATTTGAATGAGAACGCGTGAAGCGTCATCAAACGCATTTCTCTCACTGCATCCTGATTCCTCGATAAAAAGAACCCAATTTGGGCTCTATTTATGACATGCATACAAAGAGGTATATGTGTGCGCTTTATTTAGGTTAGCACAATAATGGACGAATGAGCGCAGGTGATCGCTGTAAGGCACACAGCGCAGTAGACTCATACTGTAAGCCACTAGAGACATTTCCGATATTTGGTATCTGATTAAAGCTTGCTCACGAGTCCCGTTTCAGCTGAGTTCAAATGCATTTCCTCCGAGCAGGATAGACACATATATACTGCAGTGTATATCTAAGCCAAATTAAATGAAAACACTATTATTACACGTCAACGTTCACGAGTACCGTATTTATTTATCCTGATGATGTCATTTGCATTCAGTTTAGATAATCAACCACATCTTTTCATGGTCGATATTTCTATGATTGCCACGTTAAGCCTCTACACGCGGAATTAATCAGGGACGTTGTGTAATCTACCAGATATTAAAGTGTTAGCTATCACTGCCGGTTTTCATAACACCAGAACGATTGTATGCTTTAAGCATTCAGCAACCCGTCTTATCAGATGTTACATTCCCGTCTTATCAGATGTTACATTCCCGTCTTATCAGATGTTATTTTCCTGTCTTATCAGATGTTACATTCCCGTCTTATCAAATGTTACATTTCCGTCTTATCTTATTATACATTCCCGTCTTATCAGATGATACATTCCCGTCTTATCAGATGTTACATTCCCGTCTTATCAGATGTTACATTCCCGTCTTATCAGATGATACATTCCCGTCTTATCAGATGATACATTCCCGTTTTACCAGATGGTGCATTCCCGTCGCACTTTGCCGAACATACTGTATATATGTTGGCGTAAATCTGAAATAATCTGAACATAAATGGTTGCCGAGCTGCCCGAAATGAAAAGCTCTTAGATTATTTGTCATTAACTCAATTTTGCTGATGTTAATAAAAACAACGGGTATTTCCGGAGGTGGTGGGCATGTATTGATTGTTAAAAGGATGCAAATATAGAACTTAGTATCAAGCTGCTGACGTAAGACATGATAGCTTCATATAGCTTATTGCTTGGGTTTTGCTATATACTACAACTTCAATAATTCCAAGGCTGATGCTCTCACTGTTCACCGCTGTGTATTAGTTTGCTAAGGAACACAAGCTCGAAGCAGCTTTTCATACAAGCACCATGTCGAGTAAGGCACATTTCGAACGATTTCTGGAATCAATTCGTCCATTCGGTCCCAGGTGCTGTGCAATTAGAGCCTAAATGGGATTTATTATTGCTTGTCCATCAAGATAGAGAGTTCTCGTCCCCTGAACATGTTGTCTAGTGAGCCGAGCGAGGCCAGCCTCATGTCGTCTAGTGAGCCTGGCGTTGCTAGCGTGATGTCGTCTAATGAGCGGAGCGTTGCCAGCGTGATGTAGTCTAGTGAGTCAGGCGATGACGGCATGATGTCGTCTAGTGAGCCGGACGTTGATGGTGTGATGTCATTAAGAGAGCCGAGCGATGCCGGCGAGATGTCATCAAGTGAGCCGAGCGTTGCCGATGTGATGTCGTCTATTGAGCAGAGCATTGCCAGCGTGATGTCATCGAGTGAGCCGGGCGTTGCCGGCGTGATGTTGTCTATTGAGCCGAGCATTGCCAGCTTGATGTCATCTAATGTGCCTACTAGTAGTATAAAACCCCACTAGGGCCTGCAGTATAATACCTCACTGGGGCCTCTAGTACAATACCCCGCTAGGGCCTTAGGTAGAATACCACACTAGGGCCTTCAGTAGAATACCCCACTAGGGCATTCAGTAGAATACCCCACTAGGGCATTCAGTAGAATACCCCACTAGGGCCTTCAGTATAATACCCCACTAGGACCTTCAGTATAATACCCCACTAGTGCCTTCAGTATAATACCCCACTAGGGCCTTCAGTATAATACCCCACTAAGGCCTTCAGTATAATACCCCACTAGGGCCTTCAGTATAATACCCCGCTAGGGCCTTCGGGAGAATACCCCACTAGGGCCTTCGGTATAATACCCCACCAGGGCCTTCAGTATAATACCCCACTAGGGCCTTCGGTAGAAAACCCCACTAGGGACGTCAGTATAATATCCAACCAGGGCTTTCAGTATAATACCCCACCAGGGCCTTCAGCATAATACCCCACTAGGGCCTTCAGTATAATACCTCAATAGGGCCTTTAGTATAATACCCCGCTAGGGCCTTCAGTATAATACCCCACTAGGGCCTTCAATATAATACCCCACTAGGGCCTTCAGTATAATACCTCAATAGGGCCTTCAGTATAATACCCCACTAGGGCCTTCAGTATAATACCCCACTAGGGCCTTCAGTATAATACCCCACTAGGGCCTTCAGTATAATACCCCGCTAGGGCCTTCAGCATAATACCCCACCAGCGCTTTCAGTATAATACCCGCTAGGCCTACAGTATAATACCCCACTAGGGCTTTCAGTATAATACCCCACTAGGGCCTTCAGTATAATACCCCACCAGGGCCTTCAGTATAATACCCCACTAGGGCCTACAGTATAATACCCCACTAGGGCCTTCAGTATAATACCCCACTAGGGCCTTCAGTATAATACCTCAATAGGGCCTTTAGTATAATACCCCGCTAAGGCCTTCAGTATAATACCCCACTAGGGCCTTCGTTATAATACCCAGCTAGGGCCTTCAGTTTAATACCCTACTAGGGCCTTCAGAGAATACCCCACTAGGGCCTTCAGTATATTAACGCTAGGGCCTTCTCCTAGGGCCTTCTAGGGCCTTCAGTATAATACACCGCTAGGACCTTCAGTATAAAACCCCCCTTGGCCTACAGTATAATACCCCACTAGGGCCATTAGTATTATACCCCACTTGGGTCTTCAGTAGAATACCCCACTAGGGCCTCTAGTATAATACCCTTGTAAGGCCTTCAGTATAATACCTCACTAGGGCCTTCAGTATTATACCCCACTAGGGCCTTCAGTATAATACCCCACTGGGCCTTCAGTATATAACTTCACCCCCCACTAGGCTTCACTATAGGATTATAATACCCCACTGGAGCCTTCAGTATAATACCCCACTAGGGCCTTCAGTATAATACCTCACTAGGGCCTTCAGTATAATACCCCACTAGGGCCATTAGTATAATGCCCCACTGGGGCCTTCAGTATAATACCCCTCTTGGGCCTTCAGTGTAATACCCCACTAGGGCCTTTAGTATAAAACCCCCGTAGGCCTACAGTATAATACCCCACTAGGGCCTTCAGTATAAAACCCCCCTAGGCCTTCAGTATAATACCCCACTAAGGCCTTCAGTATAATACCCCACTAGGGCCTTCAGCATGATTTCCCTCTGCGGTTTAGGGCTGCATAGATGGTTGATATAACACATGACGGTGGTTAATGAGCAGCCGTTCCTACAGAAGACCTTGTTAGTGCAAGTCAAAGCACTTGTTGTGATGGAAAGATGATTACAATATCGTGCCGGCCTTTTCTTTTTCTGATAACGTCCAACATGACACCTGCCACCAAGCCGTCTTTGGTATTGAGTTTGCATGACCGCATTGGAAGCATCCCGTCATTTTGGCGTCCAGTGCTCTTTTCTACCCTCCATGAAAAAACGAAAGCAAACGCCCCGTTTACCTCGAACTCGTCTTGGCTTTGGTCAGGATCTCAGCCCAAGGTTTGTCTGGATGTATCACTGGGAAAGGGATTTTTACGTCAACGTCAACTGCATGAATGTGGGAACCCAGGTTTGTGTTGTGTAATTTTGTCGCATAGGAATAACTTGTATGCGATGCCTATCGGCCTGCACGTCAGTCTGTACTTTGGTTTGCACTTCAGTTTGCACCTTGACATGCACTTCGGCCAGAACTTGACCGGGTTTGAGGGGAACCCTTCCTCAGGTTGCAGCGATGCGTTTGGGGTGGGGGCGGGGGCAGTTATCAACTATGCCTGGCTTGTTGTAGGTCGTAGTTGTACCTTTCATTAACCAGGCCATAGATGTATACCCTTCATTGCTGTTTGTCAGGTTTTCAATTGAGATTAACACCTAATATTTACTCTCTGGCTGCCACTCTGTGCCGGTAACCACTTACTGTGGGCTACGGGTCTTAATGCTTCAGACCTGACACCCTCTGCTTATGCGTGATTCACAGCAGCCTCGGTTTCACCTGGTATCCTTTGCTGCGGCGTGGTTTTCACCTAGTACCCTCCACTGCTGCTTGGTTTTTCACCTGGTACCCTCCACTGCTGCGTGGTATTTCATCTGGTACCCTCCACTGCTGCGTGGTTGTTCACCTGGTACCTTCCACTGCGGTGTTTTTTTTCAGCTGGTACCCTTCACTGTGGCGTGGTTTTTCAGCTGGTACCATCCACTGCGGCGTGATTTTCACCTGGTATCATCCACCAGGTGTGGTTTTTTACCTGGTACACTCTACTGCTGCGTGGTTTTTCACCTGGTACCCTCCACTGCAGCGTGGTTTTTCACCTGGTACCCTCCAATGCTGCGTGGTTTTTCACCTGGTACCCTCCACTGCTGTGTGGTTGTTCACCTGGTACCCTCCACTGCGGTGTGGTTTTTCACCTGGTACCCTTCACTGCGGCGTGGTTTTTCAGCTGGTACCCTCCACTGAAGCGTGGTTTTCACCTAGCACCCTATGATGCGCCGTGGTTTTTGAACAAACGTCACATAAAAAAAGCTGTGACATTAGCCTGTTCTATATGGCTGATGCACTCAGAAACGAATGCATCGGAGACAATTCCTGTTTTCATATTGGATGAGTTGCCAATCGGCATGGGCTGACGGCAGCGCCATAGAGAAGACATACAGCGACTGATGCGGCTTTTATGTGTCAACATATTCAACAGCAAGATTAATTATTCCATTATCTCCATCTTACCACGCTAACGCACGTCTGCTATGGGGAGCTCAGAAGGTTACTCTCAGGTTGCACACTAAGGACTGTCAGACGATGAGATTAAGTACACTGTGAGGCTTCTTGTGTGCTGCTACATGCATTGTTCATGTCTCCCATTCATGTTTCCTGGAAGAATGACTAATTAGAATTGTTTATCACACGAGTTCATTAGATCAATGGCTAGATAACGGTCTTTATTGACGGCCGTATCGTGTTCCATGTTACGGCTGGGGGTTGTAATGGGAATATTTCATTTACACTAAACCTCCAGTAAATAACAATTATCTGTTATCTATTAAAGGTGCATTCCATCAAAAAATCACTCGATTTTGAATCGAAAAAAGGTTGCTAACTGCAAGAGTACCCTAAATGGATTCCAATGTTGGAATGGCCGTATATATTTCTTGTTGTTCTTAAATAAACTTTCAATTCCTTATTTTTCACTTCCAGCCAAAAATAGACCATATTTGGAAGCTCATGTATTATTAATTCCGGAAGCGCAGAAACGTCATCACTCTGTGCCGATCGCCGCCGGCGGGTGTTTAGTTTGCGCTATTTTAATTGCGACAATGGACGATCAAACCAAGAAACGAAGAAAAGGCGGAGGGAGAAAGAAGCTTAACAGATTCAGCAACCAAGAGAAAGAAGCGTGAGCGAAACCAGCAGTGGACTAACACGAGGGTCTCTTTAGGTACCCAGTTTGCCAGATGGGAAGCATTCAGGAAAGTTATGAGTTTCACCAACGAAAAAGCTGTGAAGTTTTTGATGGACATGTAAGTAATTTCATTGTATTATCAATTATGAATTATCCTTCTGTTGAATCGGCTCCTCTAAGATGACTTGGTAAAAATGTCACGGATTGAATACAGTGTTAGGGCCTATTGGGGTCCTTTGCTCTATTTTGATTTGTTAATTGTAGAATGACCCGTAAACAGGTGGACGTATTTTCATGGGGCTGGTCGGTCAATCAAATTTGAAAATGCTTTTATGAAATATCACTATGGAAATTTCTAGAGTTTTATCTTTTATTTTTGATATCTGTCCGTAAGAAAGTGATTGCTAGTTTAAGCATCCAAAAATGGCACATATTTTGGACTATCACTTGACAAACTTTCCTGATTTTCATATGAGGCAGGTTTGGTTTGCCTTTGTATCTATATTAGATCATTATTGAGTAATGTTGCATATTAAATGGCATGTCAGGGGGCGCCTTAGATAACTTATAAACACATAACTTTATGGTTAAATTGATCGTCGGTTTTACAGACAAAATGTTTTTTTTTTTTTTTTTGCGTTTTGGTCTATTTTTTTACTGATGATAGACATAATTTGATTTCTCATAGCCAGTTACATTAGAGCACAAACCGACACAAAAATGGCTAGCCCAAACAAAATTGGCATGAGGGTTGACTGCCAAATCGATCGTAGTACCATAATATAATGGCAGCCTTCACAATGTTGACTCTGCACATGTTTTCATCAGATGGTGATTTATTTTATTGACTTACTTTAACCTTTCAGGTACGGGCACGAGCAACAGGAGTGACATTTCTACCCCACCACTCCCTCAGCCAGTGATAGTGACACCCCCCAAACTCGCACCCAAATTGCTGTTCTCCACACCGAAGGACTCTGCTGCCCCAAGGTAGATATATGTATATATATATATATATATATATATATATATATATATATATATATATATATATATATATATATATATATATATATATATATATATATATATATATAGAGATATATATATAGATATATATATATATATATATATATCTATATATATATATATATATATATATATATATATATATATATATATATATATATATATCTATATATATATATATATATATATATATATGGTGTTGAACAATCTGGTATTCTTTGCATTCTATAACGAGTAGTGGATCCTAATTTCACTGCATATTAACAGGCTCGATTTGCCCCTGTCGCCTTTATCGGTGCCACCCTGCATTCCTGGCGAGGCTGAAGAGGATAACCCGCCGATGAATCAGGAAGAGGCAGATCAACTGGAGGAGTGAGTAGTGTTTGGTATTTAGCATTCAAGTTAAATGGTCAGTGTTATCCTCCTGTATATGACAATAATTGTGTATGTGTACCAGACTTAATCAAACATTGGACAGTACGCTCCATGAGCTGCATGGTGACTCTGGTTACGATTTGAGTTACTCCATGGAGTTGGACTCGAGTGAAAAGAAGAAGAGTACTCACACTTCTTGCAAGCAACTACTTCCTCAGCCAGCACCAGTTGTATCAGTCTTTACGACATTGATGCTTTGGAGGGCCATACAATGCATGTTGCCCATACCCTCTCCCTGCAGGACCTTGTCTCCCTGAGGTTGCCAGACAAGTGTCACTGAAGGTCCCTTCACACTATGTCAGCAACCTCAAATGGAACTGGGGTCATTTTGAAATGGGTAAGAAATCAATAATTACTGGTCCAATGATACATTCATGCACAGGAACTGGCAAATCATAAACTCCGGTGTGAGTATTTTGGTATTGTGTACGTTTAGGTTTGTAACAGACATGGCCATCTCATCCACCAGTGGTGTTCTCAACCGATGGTCAAAGGGGTGAATGTTGGAGACTTGGCTTTAAGCAGCGCTGTGGTCCTCTCCGGCAATAATTTTGGTAAAGTTGCCCTAATGATGAGGTTTATGGGCCTGTCCTGCCATTCAGCAGCTACTCACACTAGATATGCAGGTATGTATGTGAACCCTGTTGTACAAGGCCGGTGGGATTCGATGCAGCAGGAATGTTTCACCCGCCTCAGAGGACAGCCTCTCATTTTAAGTGGTATGACCATCAACATGTAATAAACATTAGCACCAGCATACCAATGGCTTATCACATTTATGATGACTGGCATGTACAACAGCTTATTTTGGTTGCTTTTAGGTGATGGACGGATGGATAGTCCTGGTCCCAATGCCATGTATTGTACATCCACATTAATGCACCAGGACACATCAGAGATTGTCCACATGGTATGGGTCGACAAGCGGCAGACAGCTAAGAACTCCATGCAGATGGAGGCTTTTGGCCTGGAGGTTGCACTGAACCATCTCCTGGAGCATGGTCTGGATGTAAAGGAGGTGGTCACGGACCAGCATCCCCAAGTCATCAGTAAGATGAGTAAGTTTCATTGGTAGCCTGTCAATGTCTGCAGTAATTGTATGTTCGGTATCTCACCACACATGATTGTTTGTTGGTTTTTCTTCAGAGAAGAGGAACCAAAAAAGACAAGAAGATGGCTTTCTGCCAATAACACATTCTTTTGACATCTGGCATTTGGCTAAGAACTTAGGCAAGAAACTGACAAAGGTAAAACAACCATTTGAATAAAGATGAAAAGTAAAAGACATCCATTCAGAATGAGACAATTTAAATTGTGCTTTACGGTCTTGTGTTTCAGGCTGCATTAGTCAAAAATTGCAACGCCTTGCAGCCATGGATTAAGGATGTGGTCAAACATTTCTACTACTGTGCCCGTAATTGTGAGGGATCAACATCCAACTTCATAGTGAGCCCGCTCATATGCCTTTTTACACAATTCCAATGTGTCTTGCATGATTATGCTATGTCATAAACATATGCCTCTGTGTCTTTAGGCAATGTGACGAGGACTTCTCCACCACACCACGGGTAAACACCAGTGGGTCACCATGGAGGAAGGGATTGGTCAGTGCCATCACTCTGATGAATCCCCGGAAAGAACTGACAATCTTCTCATCACAAGTCAAAAATTGAGATTATGTGTCATGACTAAATGGCAGTAGTAAGTAAACCTGGGTAATTTAATTTATACATGATATTTTGTTCTGTATGCGAAACAAAAAAAAATCGACTAATATAAGAATGCTCATCAAATAATACTCAAACAAATCGACATAAAAATGTTCAATACAAATAATATCACAAGTTTTGTGAGACTAGGCAATTTCAATACTGGGACAAAATATAATCCACACACACAAAAAACGGAAGAACATGATAAAAAAAACCTTAAAGCTAAGAATATTAAGCAAATCTGGTTTGCTTAAACCCAGTGTATTGTCCATACTTGTCAGGGTAGAGATCCCGTATCTTCCAGACACAACAGGAGGGAATAACCCTTTTGTTGCCCTCCCCCAAAAAACCATGTATCCAGAGCACAAATTGCCGATAGGCACCATGTCTCAGCATTTTATGGTGGTCTTCAATAACCACATCCAATTCCCCGATCAAGTCTGCCCGATATCTGTTGTTCACCTCAATGACCATCGGGTCGGGAACAACTCTTTCCATTTGAGGTAACAGAGATGTGCAAAAGTCAGGTTTATTATTGCAACATTGCCGCTCCACAGAGGTAGGCATTTCTCTACACTGAAGACAGATGCACCAGTCTGGAGAAGTGGTGGTGCTCGCAGGGTGAAATCCTTCTGTCGGCAGTGTAGGTTGTCGGGCCATAAATTGGGCTGTAAGTGCAAAGTGTGGCTGCTTGTCCAAAACGTCAACCAGCAACTGCCGTACCCCATCTAAATCGAGTTTCTGCACAAAATCCTGAAAAATTGCAAACAATCAAAAGTCTGCATTTTCTTGGATTGAATATTTCCAATACAAATCACTCTCTGTGACCAAAATTGTATGAAGGTTTTTTGAGCTAATTAAGAGTGCTAACTGCTGAGTTGTTCAATACCTTCAATTACTCTTTCCTCGACAGCTCTAGAGATTCAGCAGTCACTTTACTCTCCTCTAGGGCCTGGACGGTTCATGGTGTGTTGCCAAGGTATCCTTTTCGAACTGGGTTCACTCGCTGTCGGCCTGTCGAGGTCTACAAACCAATGAGAACAAGTGAAAATTTATGGTTCAATAAGCCCATCATGGGACCCCCTATTTACGGAAAAAGCAGGCAAAGCAAGCCCAATAGTACCTTGTTTGAAGAATAAGGGGCTGGTCTGCCTCCCCTACGGGCTGGTCTGCGACCTCCTCCTCTTCCTTGTGTCATGGTGAACAATTTCAAACCATTAAACACATCCTTCACAGTGCTAAAGGATATACAATAAAATATCCTTGATAAAAATCCAATTTCATTAATATCAGAACCAACCTCAGTTCCACACAGGTTGTCCGATTCATTACTACGACCCCTACCCCGGCCTCTTCTTGTGCGCAATCCCCTTCTTGGCGTTTGGTTTTCCTTAAAAGTTGAAATTGAGTTGGTTCAATCTAAGCAATTAATGCACATGACATGATTATTCGATCAATAATGTTATAACTATTACAGTGTTTGAGCCAAAAGCCCAAAAACTAATAATTGACACTGCCAAAACAGTTTGTAAATTATACAGATTAAGTCATCTCAGAAATCTGTGACTCCAATTTCTCCAAATTTATACCAGCTATCTTAGGCTTCTACGACATCAGCATGGTTGGGGTTAAATTCAAATACGACGGGGTATGCTTTTGGCCATTTTGACCTTGTACGACGGGTACGGGTTTTCGAGGTCCTGCGGCTAACCCCTATCCAGAATATGGCCAAGTTTCCCCCCCCCCCCGGGGATACGTACCACTACTAGCGGGGATGTTTCAGTTCATTATAACGTAGACGTCCTGAGGGCGACCCCAGCCACATGATTTATAAAACAATTTAAGAGTGGGTTCAGGAATATTCTATTGGGTTGCCGTGAAAAAACATTGGTAATTGCTTATGAAAAATTCAAACATCTAAAAAGGGTCATTGGCTTTGTATTCCAAAGCATGGTAGACTTAGTCTAAGACTAGGCAACAATATCGTTTTTATTACACTATTTATTGTTAAATTTACGGTGATCCATTGTTACGATAGTGTTCACTATATTCAGACGTTTTTTAATACAACATACGAAAACTCGTAAACTCCAATCAAAGAAGACTCGTCAACTCCAATCAAAGAAGACTCATCGAGAAATATTGGAATTGAAAGACTCACCATTTCGTCTGCTCGCGTTCCCGCCTCCTTTCGAACCTGCGCTGTGCGTGACGTCACGATTATGTGTTGTAAACATATGACCCTTCAATACGCATGCGTCATTTTTCCATCGACATGTGCTCATGTTTGTATGCCTTAGCATGCGACGAAGCAGCGTCGATTGATTTCTATCGGTGCGTGACGACATTGTCCCGTATTGTTCTAACGCCGAATAGCACAATAGAACTCTGTACTTGTAACCAAATAAGCTATAAATTAGATTGGACATCATTTTTAATGAATCTTGAAAAGTAATCGGTGTGAGTTGGTGTCATGTTTTCTGAATTTAATAACCCGTAACGTTTAATCGATTGGATTTCTCTGTTTGTCATTTTATCGGTGCAGACAGCAGAATATGTTGAAACTGGTAAACTGCGCATAATTATTCCCCCTGGTCATCGGCACCAGTTTAATTTCAAGTCGTGTTTTCTGCGATCAGCGCTCATCATTGCACATACATTCGCTAAATGATCATATGTCAGCAATAAACTTTGCCAAGCAAAGATCATAGTATGTCTCGACGCAATAACTCGGTGGAGCGCAGAGCGTTTTTCTGCTATTGCACGTCATGGATTGGGAATAGTGCTGTAGACGGGGAAGGCCCCAATATATACCTCTGAGGGTGGGGAGGAGCACACATACGACACAGGTAAAATGAGACGGGCAGGGGGCGGTGACAGCAAAACCTATCAACTATCCTAATATCCCTATCCGTCATGCTACATTATGAATGGGCATACATCATCAATTGACGGCCGGCAATGAATAGCAGGAACTCCCAGAGGTCTTCAAAGCAATAAGCAGTGACAACAGGATTGGATAGGATTGACGATCTCCATTTGAACGAGGACAGGAATCTTAGCCAAAGACATTCATCTTGCCGTATCCTGTTCTCTCTACAAAAAGCTGCGGATTCTGGCTGCAAACGTAACAAGCTCTCAAGATTACAATCAATCATGAAATAGTGTTTTATTGATAAACGAGGCAATAGACAGAAAATGACCTATTGTCCATTGCACACACATTTGCTGTCAGAGAATATTGGCGTTGAGCAGTTACATAATGTGCAACCGACATGTAAAGTGTCAACTGCCCAAGACAAATGATTATTGAATATATTGATTGAGTTCAATATTATTTCCTAAGTAAAAGCAAGTCAGAAGTTATTTGGTGAAGCGGCCTTGAGGTTCCTCTCACCACACTGAGAGCAGTTTGTATTTAGCAGGCCCGGCTCAGCAGTCGTCAATCATTCTGTCCAACAACCTGTGATATAACGCACAGTGGGAACCCTGAGAGCGATTTCCGGCTGACGTGAATAATGTTTTGTATGCAGTGTGCTCTGTGGTTATAGATGCGTGCGATGGTTGGAGCGTTCTGGTACTAGACGAATATGTGTCTTGATACACGACGTTATGTGACTGTCCTGTTATTCCATATCGTGTGAAGGTTGATACTGTATGATCGTCCAGTTGTTATCTATCTTGTAAACGTGATGTTATATTGCGCACTTGTTGCCGTACTTTTATTCTGAATTGTGTTAATCATAATACTGCAGACAGTCTTGGTTCCCTCTATTGTGTTAATCATAATATTGCAGACAGTCTTGGTTCCCTGTATTGTGTTGATCATAATACTGCAGACAGTCTTGGTTCCCTCTATTGTGTTGATCATAATAATGCAGACAGTCTTGGTTCCATCTATTGTGTTGATCATAATAATGCAGACAGTCTTGGTTCCCTCTATTGTGTTGATCATAATACTGCAGACAGTCTTGGTTCCCTCTGCTGTGTTAATCATAATCTGTCTGCTGCTAACAGATAGCACAAAGAGCATACTACAATATGCTAATGATGTCTGCTGTTAACAGATAGCACAAAGAGCATTCTACAATATGCTAATGGTGTCTGCAGCTAACAGATAGCCCAAAGAGCACTCTACAATATGCTAATGATGACTGTTGCTAACGGATAGCACAATGAGCATTATACATAATGCTATGAAGTCTGCTGCTTACAGATAGCCCAAAAAGCTCTCTACAATATGCAAATGATGTCTGCTGCTAGCAGATAGCACAAAGAGCTCTCTACAATATGCTATTAATGATACTACTTTGTTTGAAAGCAACATTGATCCGCAAATAAAATCGCAACACATTATCCCAATCTTTGCTGGCTTCTTTGCTGGCTTCGTTGATCCACCAATAAAATGGCATCACATTACCGCAATCTTAATTTGCTCCATTGATCCACCTATATAATTACAGCACATTACCGTAGTCTTTGCTTGATTCATTGTTAAATCAATAGAATTGCAGCACATTATCGTTCGCTTGATACAGTGATTGTGATTGGGAGAAACCACAGACAAACACATTCATCTGCCATAAAAATGGCGACCGTCGTCAAGTTATTATCCGATAGTCACCCTCACCCCACACAGCCTTCACAGATTGGCTGCAGTCCTAGTGTGCACATTGAATCATCTGTGGCAGTCTCAACAACTTCAGCACATATGTGTGAATGGCCCAGGGTAACTTGACTAATTACCCTGGTGGCAGTCTTGGTATGTCTGCCACAGAGACATGAGCTGCAGGAGAAATATGAGGGAACGCTCACCATGCCCCTGCTACCCTTAACAATAACCTTGTTTCTTGTATGTGTGATTCATGTGGCTACATGGCCACATTTAACCATTCCAACGTGACCAGATGGGGATGTCACGCTATGTTGATTGTATTCAAATGAATCGATAGAGACTCCTATAATGGGTGTGTATGGATGCTTACGAGTTGTTACTGTATTTGGTGAGCGAAATGAAATCACGCCGAAGCAGAATGCGCAACCCGGCCTCATTATCCTTGATCTCGTACACAGCATCCAAACACTCCTGAAGTGAGGACTCCGGGTAGACAGAGATATCCGTCGTTGACGAGGCGTAGGACAACAACGCCACGTGAGCTGACTGGCGGAGCGTCAACCCAAATAACTTAGAGGTACCCAACAAAATTGCTGCGCCTCAATCGATATCTTCAAAGAAGACTGCGTCAAATAAATACTCGTTGGTGCAGTTTCGGATAGAGTTAAATGGCAGGATTCTGGTTTCTATTGGGAGATATATTTCGCATAAGAAATGTCTCTCTACTGTTGGATGTGAGAGATACGCTGTAATGCAACTGACTAAGACGGCATTGCGAAACTTAATTGACCTCCAAGAAAATCCCGGCCCTGGGTATATATACAATGACTCTTCATTTCGACCTGTCATAACAGCCGCGCCATAAGTAAGGTTTTGTACGTTTCTGAGATGGTACGCATAACTTCTCATAAGCACCGAAAATGGATTGTGCTACACCTCGTCCTGCGGCATCTTATATTCCAATAATGGTGACAAAATGGCTGTTGGGCTGCATGGTTGTCCGAGTGGCGTGGGTTTCACAGCCCGGTCTGTGAAACGGTTGTTGAAAGTTACATGAAACCTCAATCGAAACTTTTTTCAGGGGTCATAGATGTCAAATGCTTATGTTTGCTTGGGATGTCCCATATGTTGGGTACGTCAGGTGACCAAGAAAGACGATCGATTGGTCTGGTGAGGGTAGGAAAGTGCTGACAGTTAGTTGTGCGAGGAAGACGATCGATTGGTCTGGTGAGGGTAAGAAAGTGCTGACAGATGTGTGAGAAAGAGGATTGATTGGTCTGGAGCGGAGGTTGGGAGAGAGCTGACAGTTAGCTGTGTGAGGAAGACGATTGATTGGTCTAGAGCGGAGGTTTGGAGAGAGCTGACAGTTAGCTGTGTGAGGAAGACGATCGATTGGTCTAGAGCAGAAGTTGGGAGAGAGCTGACAGTTAGCTGTGTGAGGAAGACGATCGATTGGTCTAGAGCAGAGGTTGGGAGAGAACTGACAGTTAGCTGTGTGAGGAAGACGATTGATTGGTCTAGAGCGGAGGTTTGGAGAGAGCTGACAGTTAGCTGTGTGAGGAAGACGATTGATTGGTCTAGAGCGGAGGTTTGGAGAGAGCTGACAGTTAGCCGTGTGAGGAAGACGATCGATTGGTCTAGCGCAGAGGTTGGGAGAGAGCTGAAAATTAGCTGTGTGGGAAAGACGATTGATTGGTCTGTTTTGGGGAGTGGGGAAAAGAGTGATGAAACTCTGCTAGGTGAATCGATGTCGATTACGACCAGACTTTGAGACTGTGAGGGTCGTTAGTTCTCTGTGCCAGTATGGCATGCCGCTGCGAGACCACGAAAGACGTAGCAAAAGCCAGCTTAGGCTGGTGTAGGCCCGTACACTGTTGCCTCCTTAGCTTTTCTTCTGTTTGCTCTCTCTCTCTCCTGTTAGAGATGCTGGTCGCAACTTGTATCTCATATGAGTCGCCTCAATCACCAGGAACCGCAACCATACAATTAACCGTACAGTAAAATGCTGTTGCTGTTCTCTCGATCAATTCGAGACATTAGCCAGTGCTATATGGCTGAAGACAGACCACGGTGTCAAGAAGGAGCGAGGCAAAAACACGCCAACTCATTAACCTGCTGAAGCAAGCGACTTGTTTATTGACTTACCAAGACTGGCGAATAAAAAACAGTCTATAGTATATTACTGGGATGTGTGCGAAAACAAAGCACGTCTCATAGCAAGTAATTAAACTGTAATGACAACTCGGAGCGAAATGAAGCACGTTGTGGATGAGAAGCAGGCTCAAACAAGACGATTTGGAACCCTGTCTGCCCATTGTTGTCAGCAGAGGTACTGCAGATGTGAGGCAGATTCGAGCAGGAAGAGATGGAACACAGCCTGTCCCAAGTCGACGGCAGACGCACGGCACGTCCACAACAACCAACACTCATAAATTAGTCCCAAACCATAAAATGGCATTTATGATCGTAGAGGGAGCAATGTCATCACGATGCGATTGTGGAGTGAATGTGAGGCCTGGCTTTGCTGAAAATGTTGGGATTCGGTCTGCATTATGCAATAGGGAGGGTTTGGGAATCGATATAAAGAGGGCAATGGTAACCGACTTGCTCACCTAACGCAATCCGACGTCTCCTCATTCCTTCAGTATTCGGCATTCCATGTCCTCTCACAATCTCCCTTGTTTTAATTATAAGCCTAGCTAGCACAATGTCTAATCATGCTAAGCTGAAAACCAGCTATAACTGACGCCTAACTTGATCATTATCAAACCACTGCAATAAACATATATAAATAATGAACGGTATTGATGATCTCATATATATGTATTGTCCATCTCACATACATAATTCAAAACACGCAGATCAATGACGCACACCACATTCACAGGTTCATACACACACATACAAACACAGTTATATATATATATATATATATATATATATATATATATATATATATATATATATATATATATATATACATATATAATTATATAAATACATATATATAGATATATATATATATTCATATACATATATATAAGTATAAAAATATATATATATATACATATATATATATGTATATATATATATATATATATATATATATATTATTTATATATAATTAATTATATATATATATAATCAAATATATATATATATATATATATATATATATATATATATATATATATATAATTGTTCTCTGCTATTGTCTCATTCACATAGATAGACTGAAAATTGATGGATAAGCGGGCTCGCTAGATGACTCAGATTTTTGTATCAACAGTAGCTTATTCGGTCGTTGAGTCGGTAGACGGATTGCAGGAAGAAGAAAAGGAAGAAAGATAAGGTTAGAAAATATTGCCCCCTCTGTAATCTAGTGGAATATAAAGTTAAGAGGATTACTATGATCTGGAAATGTATACACACCACACCACATTTGTCTGTGCAGTATCACGGGTTTTTTTTGGAACCGGCAATATGGCGCGTGTAGGAATTCACAGCAAACTCAGATGCTAAAGCCATTTCTGAATAATGAATGTGTGTTGAAATTGCATGATTATGTATCCAGTGTATATCCAGCTACCGTTTATTTTGGCTGTTTAACCCCTAATAGTCTTTCTTGAAAAGTGTAAATCTAGGCGAGCATCATTGACGACAAGAAGCTCATCTCCGACTTGCTGCACATTGATATTCATAAATATAACGTTTTGTTTTTCTCCGAGCAAGATGAGTGATATTGTACGCACTGCTCCTCCCTATGGGCATCAGAAGTACCATTAATTGACATCGTCGTCATTTGAAAGGCATTTATTATGTATCACCAGAGCAGCAAGCAACAGCAAAGAACTGCAAGTTAGTTTTGCTTAAAGCATGGAGACAGCCAATTTGAACGCAGCCAATTTGTTGGCAATGTTAGATGATAATTTATATCTTTATCATATCCAACCCAGTTAAGTAAGCATTGTGCGCTAAAGTTGTATGTAATTTACTGATGTTAACGATAGCCCATTTCCCATTGTTCTATGACATTAGATTAACCACCGACATTTAATTAGCACAAATGCTAGCATTAAGGCTGTTCATATTTACGTTTCATGGTCGTGAAGTGACCGGGCCCACCGTGAGCGTCTGTTAACAAGTGGCAACAATCACGACCTTACCGGGCCGACCGTGAATGTGCTTTATGCTGAAACCGTTTACGGCAGCAGTTAACAACCTAAGTAGCAAGGGATGTGTGTCTTTCTTCTCCAGCCGAGCGGTTGAACCTAGTTAAACGGAAGTTGATACGTAGAAACTACTTTGTACTGGAAACCTGCCGATGCTCATTACACTAACCACGATTGCCTACGAGACCAACTCTTACTTTATTGCAACACTATCTTTTCAATGGCCTTTCAATACTCCATTCAGTGCATGACATTCTTGCTAATTGCTGTGCCTAGGCAGTTGCCTATATTCAACTCTTAAAGCTATTTGCAAGGAATATGCTGCTGGGCATAAAAGACTCAAGGGTCCTCGCGTTTAATATCAAAGCTGTCTCCAAGGCCAAACGTTTAATTCAATGCCATGAATTAGGGCGCGTCTGTAAGCTTAGTGTAGCACCATTGCATTTTGCTATGAGCTTTACCATGCCGATTACACATCATATGCTGTACGTCTCGTGGAGCTTTACCATGCCGATTACACATCATGTGCTGTATGTCTCGTGGAGCTTTACCATGCCGATAACACATAATGTGAATATAAATTTTTACATCCACAACGCGAAGAGTATTCATTCACACATATATTTGTTCGAGAGCGTGTTATCTGTTTGTAGCTTGTTTCGCTGAGCCCTCTTATCAGTGAATTCTTGACTTAGGTCGTCTGGCTTCAAAGACAATATACAGTATTAGTTAGTGAGGAAGTAGCCCCCCTTTGTATATGAACCGCATCGAACTTTTCATGAACGTGCCATATAAATTCTAGTTGAAATATCTCGATCTATGACGTACATTTGCATGCGAGTACAGTTGCATTTTTCGACTATAGAATAAAATAAACGCAGTGTCAACAAATTGCATATTCGGGCATCAAATGTGCCAAATAATATACACATATGCCGACCTGGCCCAAACCAATGATGTTATTCATAGTACGTCACAGCTTTAGGTCAAATATCCAAAACAATTCACACTCAAACATTGTAATGCGATAGGCAATTTAAGTAGCTACCATTATTCTCTATTACCTAGAAGAGACGTTGTAAATCGAACTAGATATTGGGCGGCCTTACGTCATGTGATGCTTGAAACCAGTGCTTATGTCATACGGCAACATCATCGTCATTGCTTGATTCACGCTAATTGTAGTTTGTGTTTGTGGATGAAGGTGACACACAGTTACATAATTGTTACCAGCATGCTACGGAGACAATCGAGCTATTGATCAATCTTTCTAGTATTGCTGAGCGAGGGATTGATAGACTGTCGGTTAGAGGTAGTTTCAACCCTCCTCACCGCCCCTTAACCCTCTGTGGACAAGTCACCCGCGATATGTGCTGTTTAATGCAGCTATAATGTTAATACATTGCTTCGTGTGCTGAGATTATTGGATATCGTACTAATCACAGAGCCGCTCATGGAGGAGATAACTGTGGTGTGTTTCGAGCATTCGTTAGATTAATCACAGAGCCGCTCATGGAGGAGGCAACTTTGGTGTGTTTCGAGCATTCGTTAGATTAATCACAGAGCCGCTCATGGAGGAGGCAACTTTGGTGTGTTTCGAGCATTCGTTAGGTTAATCACTGAACCGCTCATGGAGGAGATAACTTTGGTGTGTTTCCAGCATTCGTTAGATTAATCACAGAGCCGTTCATGGAGGAGGCAACTTTGGTGTGTTTTTAGCATTTGTTAGATTAATAACTGAACCACTCATGGAGGAGGCAACTTTGGTTTCTAACTCCACTAGTATAATACCCCACTAGGGCCTTCCATATAATACCCCACTAGGGCCTTCAGTATAATACCCCACTAGGGCCTTCCGTATAATACCCCACTAGGGCCTTCCGTATAATACCCCACTAGGGGTTTCAGTATAATACCCCACTAGAGCCTTCAGTTTAATACCCCACTAGGGCCTTCAGTATAATACCCCACTAATGCCTTCAGTATAATACCCCACTAGAGCCTTCAGTTTAATACCCCACTACTGGGGCCTTCAGTATATTAAACCCCACTAATGCCTTCAGTGTAATACCCCACTAGGGCTTTCAGTATAATACCCCACAATAGCCTTCCATATAATACCCCACAATTGCCTTCAGTATAATACCCCACTAGGGCCTTCCGTATAATACCCCACTAGGGGCTTCAGTATAATACCCCACTATGGCCTTCCATATAATACCCCACTAGGGCCTTCAGTATAATACCCCACTAGGGCCTTCCGTATAATACGCCACTAGGGCCTTCAGTATAATAAACCCCACTAATGCCTTCAGTGTAATACCCCACTAGGGCTTTCAGTATAATACCCCACTATAGCCTTCCATATAATACCCCACAGGGCCTTCAGTATAATAAACCCCATGGCCTTCAGTATAATACCCCACTAGGGCCTTCCGTATAATACCCCACTAGGGGCTTCAGTATAATACCCCACTAGGGCCTTCAGTATAATAAACCCCACTAGGGCCTTCAGTATAATACCCCACTAGGGCCTTCAGTATAATAAACCCCACTAATGCCTTCAGTGTAATACCCCACTAGGGCTTTCAGTGTAATACCCCC
>CM067354.1:71197729-71290229 GCA_034190875.2 Urechis unicinctus | reverse complement strand
TATTTCTCCTCGCTTGGGTAGAAAATAAAGTGAGTAAGCTATAAATTTGTAACGAAATTAAACAAAAGTTTTTTCGAGCGATCTCGTTATACTTTCAGGTAATAAGATATCTCAATGTGAAATCATTTTGGCTTCAAAATGTCTCTTATGACAACAATTGACGCAAGTCACCCTAATATCGCTCACCGCGTGATCGACGTGTATTTTTGGATTCATAGAGATTAAAGGTTTACCAGGAATAAAGTTTGCTGGTCAAAGTCAGAGATTATCATTTTCTGCATTGGTGGAATAATACTTCTTTTGGTGTGGACCCTTGGCCTTGCATATCGAGTTTAGCGACCAAACTTCGTGTAAACAAGCTACGGGTGGGCAAGATAATTAACCCTTTAGCCCAGCTTGTAATGTTTGTTATCGGAGCTGTTGTGATTCGAATGCAAATATATTTAGCTGCACTTGATTATTTTAAATTCAACATCCATTGTTGTTTCTACATTTTCGAAATCTCACACTCATTTAAGTTTACGACTTACGATAAGCTTAAGCTCATCTCTTATTTCAAATATGAATTCCTGGTTTATCACAGTCCATAAATATCACTAAGCATCATCCCATGACGCGATTAATTGTTGTTTGAGCCTTGAGGCCAAGTTAAACGTAATACTGATCTATATTTGACAATTCCAATAACATGGTTTCTTTTTTATAGCGATTTTTTTTTCAATTAGCAGGTAGATCATCCTACCTCAATAATTACCAACCATTGAATCTTACCATATAAGTTAGCCTGTTATGTTTTACTGATAATTTTTACTTGTGCAGGTAAAAAAAACTGTTCGATGAAGCCAACCCTGTCTGGGCCCCTTCACATAAGCCTGGACATGGCAAACACAAAGTATCTGACTCTGGTGAGAGATACCACAGACAAGAGAGGCACAGAAACAAGAAGAGGCTGTTAGAACAGGAAACAGCAGCACCTTATGTAGTTATGATGGTGGTGTCTGACATAAAGTATGGGTTTAACGGACAAACTGAAATGACTGCAGAGTTTTTTAGCTAGTCGGAGGAAGAGATGAGGGAACTTTCTCTCCGAAAGACTGTCTTGAAAGAAAAACTAAAGTCTAGTATGTATAATGAAGACACTTTCTCTGATGATGACAACGAAGTTACATTGGACTGCCCAATTACAAAATGTTGGTAATTTTTAGCTTCATTTCCTCATTTATACCTCACAAAGTACATTGTCTCCATTTCAGCAAATGAAACAATGAAATTTATGTTCAAGCTACCTGTTCAAGATTTGGCTTATCGGTTTCATATATCAACATTAACTGTCTTGAGTTTTTGCTACGGCAATTTAAGTTCTGTTTGTCAGGTTACAGGCTCTCAGGAGTTGGCCAGAGAAGGACAAAATTGAAAAAAAACTATGCCAATGTGTTTCAGGTACAGTTTTGGGACTGAATTTGTTTGCAAGAAGCTAGCTAGTGCACAAACCTTGTCAATTTAAATACACCATAATAGCTTTAGGTTCCTTAGGATAACCTCACAAAGTGTTATAAGTTTCATTTCGAAGACATAGGGAGGAATGGTAAGTGACAAGTATTTGACACAAGTATTCTTCAGCATATATCTCTCGGTGATCTTGTTTTGACTGATTGAGGCTCTGGTTTAGCAGATTTAAGGCAAGACCCAGTTACCTATGTCTGAGGTCATTTAAACCAGAAAAAAAACTAATGTAAGGCGGGTATTTGGAAATGTGGGACCAAAAAAATAAGCATTTTAATTGGTCCTGTTTAATATCCAAAGATGCTAGAGACAACAGTTGATAAAATTATGTTTGTTGCTGTTTATCTAATCAGTCTGTATCAGTGGTGTATTGTGACTGAGCTGAAAATTTGAAGTGCTGAAATCAACCAGTAAGTTAAAGTAAATATGACTGACAGCTGATTTATTTGTGAATTCTCTTCAGCTATATTCATGGACAACACAAATAAAACTTTAATATCAACTTGATTGCGTGTATCTGCTTCCATACGGATATTTTTGTTTCAAATATATAAACTGGTACATACAATCAGCTTTACACATTGCATGGTTACTAAAACTTGAACACAGTGAATATGTACAACAAAAAATATATAGGATGTTCAGACACAAACACCACCTCTACCAATACACAGATTATTTACATGATGGACAGAACCATGCTCCTCTGGGCTTTCTTTTTACTCCAACACAGGCATAGTGGAACCAAGCCACACTACATTCATCATTGTCACATGCAGTCATTTGTTCACTTGATTGCGATCGACATACACACAAAATCTCGACTTTGTCATCAGTACATTTGGATCTGGTGACTGTTACACACTTATTGAAAGCACCACTTAGTAGTTCTGGCGAAAAAGGAAGCTGTATTAAGCACTGAGCCTCAGAACATATCATTGGGAGAATTGTTTGTTTAAAGAAACCTTCAAATAGAAATATCACAGTGATCTTATCCACATACAAATATTTTGGGTCTAAACTTCATATCAAAAAGGATGATATGGGTTCAGATACTTGCTCATATTGTCAAGCTCATCTGCAGAAACGTCTTTGAGGCAAAATGGTCAATAGCTGTATCCTTCTGAAGCTCACTTACACTATAGCATAGCATTTTTCTTTTTTGACTTGGTTGGTGTAAAGTAAATGTCACACACTGTACGTTAGCTTACTCACAGACTGCGGCATTAGCCAGTACGAGTAACTGTTTTACTGATGCGAACGATGGCGTTGACATGGAATAAACCATCAGCAACATGAGTGCAAGTACCTCTTTGCCCAGCTTTGCAGTCACAGTTTGCTCTCAGGATATTGCCACCCTACTCAACAATAATCAATGGTCTGGCTGGCAGTACATTTAAGCTTTGTGAAATGCGATATCTTAGATTAGTGATTAGGGAACTAAGAAGCATACATATAATGATTATAAAGTTAACCGTAACAGTAATCATTTAGAGATAACAATGGTAGGGTAAAAGACAATAAAATCCTAAATATTGCTCAAACGTTTGAGCAATAATATGGTAATAATATACATGTAAGAATGGCATGCTTATATGCAATCAAAAAAATAGCACAGGAAAATTAAACCCTCCCCCCAAAGGAAAAATCTTCAAAAAATTATGACCCAAAGCACCAAAACTGTTTTGTTGGATTGAACAAGATTAAATGACCAAGTGTGAACAACAGTTGAACAAAACATCTGTTGCAGATCGGTAAATAATTGTTTACCTTTAATAGATATCAGCCAGCCTTCCCCACATGAAACATCAGTTCGTCGTCAAGGTTTGTGTCTCCTCAAAACTTTTCATTTAACAAGTATTGTGCCCGAAATGTGACAATTACTATGACAAAACTTGAAGATAAGGAAATAACTTCTTTTTTACATTTAATAGGTATCAGCCAACCATCCCCACCTGAATCATCAGTGTCTCCTCAAAACTTATTATTTCACAAGTATTATGCCTGAAATGTGAAAGTTACTTCACCAATTTATCTATTGAAGATGTGGAAATAACTTATTTTTTACCTTTAATAGGTCTCAGCCAGCAGTACCCTCCTGAAACATCAATTGATT
Organism: Urechis unicinctus; assembly: GCA_034190875.2. Classification (NCBI taxonomy): domain Eukaryota; kingdom Metazoa; phylum Annelida; class Polychaeta; order Xenopneusta; family Urechidae; genus Urechis; species Urechis unicinctus. The sequence goes on along the minus strand of CM067354.1, from coordinate 71,286,610 downwards.
CTCAAGGTTAGTGTCTCCTCAAAACTTATAATTTCACAATTATTGTGCCTGAAATGTGAAAGTTACTTCAAAAAAACATCTATTGAAGATGTGGAAATAACTGAATTTGTACCTTTAATAGGTCTCAGGCAGCCAACCCCGCATGAAGCATCAGTTTGTACTCAAGATTAGCGTATCCTCAAAACTTATCATTTCACAAGTATTGTACCCGAAATGTGACAATTACTACAACAAAACATCTATTGATGATAAGGAAATACCTTGTTTTTTACCATAATAGGTATCAGCCAGCCATCCCCACCTGAAACATCAGTTCATTCTCGAGGTTAGTTAGTGTATTATTTCACAAGTATTTTGTTTGAAATGTGACAAACTGTTCAACAAAAACCACTATTGAAGAAAAGGAAATGACTTATTTTACCTTCAATAGGTATCAGCCAGCCATCCTCATCTGAAACATCGGTTTGTTCTTAGTCAGTGTCTTCTAAAAACTTATACTTTCACCTGTATTTTGCCGGAAACTCGACAGAAAATTAATTAAAACAACTATTCAACAACAATAAACACCAATACAAGGCCGTCATAACGTTTAGAATGTTGAACACGCACCGCCAGTGATGAACGGGAAAAAAATCCCTCTTCCTCGGGGCAATCAAGTCTAATGCTGGCTGTTTATAACTTTTTGTCATGAAGGAAGTTACTCAATGAAAAAAGGATTTTCTCCCAAGCATCACTTCTTTTCTTCTATATAATCTTTGTTATATTTGTTTACCGATTATAGAAAAAAAATCATGAGACCAGGCAGCCTTCAATCGTTCTGCGCGGACCAAATTATCAATGAATCACCTATTGTCCAAATGGATAGCATTGTGACGTATTAGCTCTGAAATACGAAATCACTTCCCGGCCCTTGAACTGTCCCGTGCAGCGCAGCGCTTACAATTAACCCCTTGCCCGCCGCAGGCGACCTAGATATAAGCCGGGCAAGTGAGTTGCGCAATTAGTAAAGCGCCGACACGTTCGCAGCTCGTCTCAGTGAGAATATACCAGTCAAGACAAGAGCGTTTGCCATTACCATGCAGAATTCCGCAAGAAGAAGGCATGAAAGCCCTAAGGGACCACACCTTGAGGTCATCACTATGCTTTCCAACCCATATCAACACATATTCACACACTGATTTGTCACCATTCGTAATGCCACATCAGTACCCTGTATGCAGCTATGGAGTTAACCCCTGAGGATCTATAGCAATATGGGCCATTCAGCGGAGGTTAATGCTAGTTAATTCTGAAAGTTGGACAGCATCTGAATTTTTTTTATGAAGGTATTTGAGCATTTGGGCTTTCCTTCTCAACCTCCATCCTTTAATAATAGTAGCAATAATTCATGAAAAGAAATAATGTTATTGGGGCACACCTTATTTCAAATACTCTGTCACTGTATAAAATGATGTGAGGACCACATTGAAGACAACAACAAGACATACTCTAAAATGAAGTCAGCAACAATCATTTAGGAAGTCACTAGCTTTTTGACCACTAATATACAAGAATCTGAATCACTCATAGTTTGTGATGTTTAAGGGCTGAACTCTGGATGCAGAATAAGGCCACCCTGGCAGCCAGTGAAAAAAGTATGACTACATAATTTAAAGAACTATGCATTATTCTCCCTTTTCTGTACAGTTGCTAAATTCCTTTCATTGTAATCTGGGGACATTGATTATGTATTGATATTGGTACAATAAAAATACAAACATGGGTCATTTAACTGCAGATGCACAATTCCATCAGGTTTAGGTCTTGATACACAATCATTACTGGCAAAGTAAAGTGTGACTTTCCCTCTTTTCTCACAAACAGAACCACATCCATTAAAAGTGTTGGTGTCAATACCTGACAGACTCCACTTTAATATGTACAACTAACATACCTTGGGAGTGCAACACTATATGCAGCAAAGAAATGAAATAATATCATAGAGCGAAAAACCATTGTTTTAGATGCTACTTCCAAGTCGAATATTAGCTCCAAGCATAAATCCAATGAATCGGGTAAGTTTTCTGTTTCTTACCCCGATTGCAGCAATCTCTAAACAAATCATCAAGCAAACTATATATTAAGAATGATTCACTTTCATACAAACATAAATAACTGACTAAAGCAACCTTTGCTTAGACGCAACAAGTAATCCCATGCCAAGCAACTAAAAAATCCAGAAACAAGTGCATCTAGTGAGTACATTTCAATCATTATTATAAGTTAATTTTGATATCAGAATATATAATCAACAATGTTTGACTGAGTGATTTTACTATGGCTGGTTTTATGCTATAGACAGGACCTACTTCAAGTGGTCATCTGAGGACACTGTAATGGTCAGCCAAGTGTTTGCCTCATACATCAGAGAAACATCAAAGTCTAGATTGCCAAGTTATTACATAATCTTTTATTTGATTCATGTGAAAAGCAATATTCATATAGTTTTCACAATTTTCTCACTGGTTAATGACTAAGTATATACCTAGAAGCCCTGCTGTTTTTGCTATTGTTTTCAATAACAAGCTATGATAAGATTAAATCATAACGTTTATGGTTTGATAATGTATTCAATGACACATCAGGGCTAAACACTAGCCTCAAAAACCAGTCAGGAAGTATTCCCACATTCACTTTACAATATTCATTTGCCTGATAATAATTTAAATAAAAGAAATGATTTACCCAAATGAGCTTATGTCTAATAATTGAGAGAATGGGACATGTTAAACGTTAGGGCTGCTGGCTTGCTTTATCAGAACTAGTTTCAATCAAAAATTTACAAAGAAAAGTATGGAAACTCAGGGGTCAAAAGTCATACAGATCTGATTTGAGCTTTCCTAAGTTATATTGACATGAGAAGGCCCTATATGTGCTTTCAAACACCTAGCATTTTGTATACAAAATTGTGACAACCAAACTTTGAATATCCCATTGGTTTTATATAGCATAGGAGATTCTTAATAAAAACTCATCTGTCAAATGCCATGCAGGGCTGTTGTTTAGTTTGCAAGGATCAATCAACATAGGAGGGGTCCATGTGTAAATGTGGTCTGGTAGCTGAGAAAGTAAAAACAAGCCACCAAAAGTTTACAAACAGATGGAGGGACAGCATGCAAACAACAATGGTCACAATTTTGAAAGGTAAAGGGAACTTTAACAATGAAGTAAACATTGTCACACAGAGGAGGCAAGAAACCAATTTAGTTGCTCAATGCAGGTCTGTAGCAGTTGAGCAATTACCTAAAGACAAAAGGGGAAGTTGAGTCATAGTAGAAATCTTAATAGGTTTGAAACTGGAAGGTTATTGTCCATATAGGGCTGAAGAATGATACAGATATATTGATTGCTTTTATCGCAGAATGATAACAATGTAAAATATTTGGTGCATTACAAATATTACTTTAATCTGTCTGATTGATGAAAGTTAGGTGACTTGGTCTAATTTTATCAAAATAATGCTGGTTCTGGTAAGTAAAACATTGGTATACTGGTACAGAGGTACTGCTCAAAACTGATTAGAGTGAGGTCTCAGCATTATCTATGTTCTTTTGATTTTCTAATGTACCTGCCATGTAGATTGTAAACAGATAACCAAAATTAAGTAAGAGCAGTTCCATGAGAGGGATTATTTAAAAGTAATGCTGACAATTGATGAAGTGCTTAATGTGCTTGTGCTTCGTGCATTTCCCACCATTAATGTTTATGGTACCTGGTCTTCAAGGTTGTCTTTGAGAGGGATACCTGTGTGCCTCATAATGATTTTTAATTAAAGTTATGAATGAGGTTATTTGATTGGAATCAACAGTATTTGGGGGACATGCATAGGGGGGTGCATTGACATAAACTTGATAAAGGCAGAGGTCAATTAACATTTTGAATGAGGTCCTATGACTAAGTCTCATATTTAGGGGATTGCTACCAGCCTCAACCATGGATGGTAAATCGAAAGGTTTTTTTCTAGGATACTTACGATTTGTTTCCACATTCTTATATGATGTTGTCGATTGTTTGTCTATTTATAGTGTCACAATTATTATTGTTGTTGTTAGATTCAAAGCTAATAAGACTACACATGTAAGCAGAACCATCTTGTAAATCACTTATCGTGCCTTCCTGTCATTACTTTTAGTCAAAACCGCATGTGATTGTGTGCGCGCAGTAAAAACTAAAAGCAACGTTAGAAATTGAAAATACTTTCTAAAAATAATGACCCCTATATCAATGAATTAAAAAACAAGCGATAAAACAAAGTTACTGTTTATGCTTAGAACAGAAGTGGGTAATAGCACTCCTTTGTCTTTTTTTACCAGTGCTACGACGAAGTGGATTTGCGCGTTGAAATACGGGCGGTTGAATAGGTTGTGTTCGCAGCCTGTTCGCAGCCTGAGACTTGACCAAGGAATAAAAATTCCGACGAGCTCGGGTCAATATATTTTCAAATGGTGATGAGCCTCTCAAATCCCTAGTGAGCGAACTAAATTTAACGAGAGAGCTGAAATATTACCGTATTCTTCTTCACGCCTATTACTCTCAGAAGCACGTGCACAAATGTAAGCATGTATAACCGGAAATAGAAACGATTACAGTACTTGCATACAGATATTTGAAACAGCAATGTTAGCGGTAGGCAAAGAAACTTCGCCTCTGACAGCGTCCACGCTATATATTACTTTCGATCTCTCATATCCGCCCTCTGGCATCAGCTCATCAAAACACCAGGGGCGAGTGCCTTGACTAAGTGAGCGGTAACAAGTTTCCACTCTGTTCGTACGCTTCAATATGTATGCTACTTCGTATCGGTGAATGGTAGCAGAACTGTTTTGAAAGCTCCCTATACAGTGCCTCCTAGTATTCACAGTTGCATCGAAAAATACACCGAACCAAATAGTTGAGAAGATAGAAGAACATGCCATATAAATTTTAGAAAATAGTCACATTAAATATTTGAACGTATTCTGTAAATTGATTATTTTATGTGTAAATATCATGTTCGTACAAGATTATAAACTATTGTGCGAACCCTCCCCCCCCCACCCCCAAATAAATTTAGTACACATTCATGGGTTATGGATGACAACAGTCTGAATATTTCTGCGTAATGCATGGCGTCTGAGACTAATTTTATTAATCGATACATAGTAAGTTTCTTTTGGGTCTCCTTTCTTCAGTGTCATTAGTCTATCTGCTTTATCCACTATGGTTTTAGTCTATTTTTGTACCCCTAGGCATAGGTAAGATGTGCCCCCTTCGCACACACCTCCTATATAGGCTAATACGTCCGGAGGTAATGTGGTCACTAACGGCTAATCAGTGTTATCAGGAAATGTACATCAGTGGCTTTGCTTCAGAAATAAGAATATGTGACAAGCAATTAGCTAGGCTTAAAGATTCAACAAAGGACAGTGTGACCATTTAACTGCTTCCCTCGAGTTGTAAATAAGTTGGGGCAACAGCGTATTGCTACTGATACATTTACAACTCGGTTTCAGTCTATAGCCAAAATTTGTTTGGCGTGAATCGCCAAAATATGCGTACGTTTGGGTCCCGCAGAATCCGATAAAAACATGCCACGAGGTATCTACCGCTTTATGAACCTCAGTCAAATACGCAGGTTCTCCATTGCCGATGTCAGGCTTCTGAGCGTTGAACTCCTTGATCTCCGTGTCAGACTTCCAAGAGCCGAGTCGAGGGAGCAGCAGTGAAGAAGAATCTCATTATCCAAACTGTTAATAGTCGGAGAAGGTCCTCGTACAGGGCAATCTCTGCGGTTATTTTATTCAAATTGCCTTAAATAATAATAAAATCGAATTTATACGGCCTCGATTTGAAATTCTTTGAACCTTTACAAGTATGTGGGGAACCAAGAAGGGAGCATTGTTGATTGAGAATACTATTAATACTGCTGTCCATTTTGGCTGTGGAACATAACTCAAAGTAGTTGCAATGCGAAATAGATTTGTTTAGTCATAAATGTACAATCGGTTTGACGATGCCGAATTTATTCATAAAAGGTAGATGCGACATTCGGGAAAGTTATGGTGCTAACACTAAATTTTATTCAAGGAGGTTCCTTCTGGATCTCATTGCGCAGTTCCGTGAATTACAGTTCACATGTTTCCGCAGTTATCAAGTAATATTTAGAATTTGGCAAACAAAATATTCGTTAATTGATAATGGTTTGGAGAGAGAAAAAAATATACGATATAACCGACTTCTGCGCCCCCAAATATGTGGTCATAATGTCTGAAGATCATGATGATTCAGTGGTGAATATGCGGGAACGCTGGGCTAGTCCCCAGGGGTTTATCGCATTATTATCACAATGATAATTACAAGAGCTAATCAAGGCGGATTTTAGAAATGACAATAATAGAAGGATATAGTTCTGTCTTGATCGTTATTATGTCTCTTGAATATTGAAAACCAGGTCAATAAATTAACTTCTCCAAACCTTCCAATGATACATTATGATAAATAAAAAAAACTTTCTGCCATGCACATGCGCGGTATAATGTTCTGCACTAACCCATGCTGTGGCCCCAAACACAACTATAACGGTTATAAAGAACCTTGACTGGTTCTTATTGCAAATTAAATAACTCCATGAATCGATACCATCAGCAGAGTATTACTATAATGAAGCGAATTAATACCGAATATCCTCCAAATACCGGGGTTTTTTTTTTATAGAATGCTTCGAGAAGATGATTCATTTTTATCCTTATAGGTTTTTTTCTAGTAAAGCAGTGACACATATTTATTGAATAATTTTGTTCTCCTACAAAGTAAACATCAGCATCACTTCTAAATAACTAGAAAAGAAGGAAATCTAAATGTCCGATCACTTATTTAATGCGTGACCAACAATATACAATCAAGCGTACCGTGGGGTGATGTGTTTTGATATGGCAACACCCTGTTCCGGTCGCGCATGCGTACATAAATGAGAAATGTGAAACAACGGGATTATTTCATTATTCTATATCTCCTCGCAAGTCTTTAAAGAGTGAAACAAACTAGTTGAAAATCAGAAAAGTGATATAAATTAAAGTCCGGTTATCACATATATTAGTCTGCGTGCCATTTGGGTGGTCTGTTTGTGGCTTGGGGACAAGCCGATGAGGATGTCACAGACAGAAGGTTGGAGGTTTGTGGCTGTGATTTTGGCCTGGGACGGGTGTCTTTGTGGCCATCGGTGGGGTGACAGATGTTTCTGGTACGTGGTGGACAGGAGCCAGTCAGGTTGGCACTGGTGGCGCCGCTAGCCATGTTGCCATGGACGGCTGGGCGGATACATTATCTGGGGTGTTGGCCGGTCCCGCAGCCGGTCATGCTAGCATTGTTGGAGGCCTAGTGACGACCTGTTGCAGGAGGTCCTCGAGGATGGTGCGATGATGTTCTACGTGGCTTACCGGTACAAATTTCCTCAAGAATTTCCGGTTGCGTAGGTTTTCTCGCCCTGAGTCATCGATATTTATGAAATACTAGTCGAAATTGCGGACCTCGATGACGGTCCCAGTCTTTTCCCATTTGGATTAGGGGGGTCCCGTCTAGTTTTGGACCTGAACGTGGTCTCCCACGCGTAGTGGAGGCAGTCGGCGACCGTGCTCTGACCAGGTGTCTGCCATGGGGATGTTTACGCAGCCGCCATCCGACTAAGTTCATCCGGTGTCCCACAGGTGACAAATGTACGGCAAAGGTTGTTCACCAATCCCTTAGCCCTTCCAGCGGACTTGGAGATGATGAGCAAGTTTGAGTAGCGAGATAGTGGGCGCCCTTGTGAGTAAAGTTACAGGCGCACTTCGCCTGGAACGGGTACACAGGCCTGATTGGCGGAGTGGTCGGTGCGCTCGGTTTACAGGGCGCCATGCGCTGGCAGTGTTCAAAATCACTCCAGGCCGCTTATAAATCTGCAGTTATGCCCTGCCAGGAAACAGCAAATCGAGTGGAGAACAAGAGTGCCTTTATTCCGAGTCACGGGTGCAACATGAAAGGAAATTGGTTCCAATGTAACAATACATAACATGACGTAAGAACATGTAATAATAATGATAATCACTAAACACAACAAAAACCATAGGCATTCCAAAACCAAACAATGAGTAGTTTAGGAAGGGTAGAAGGTTGGTGTAATTTTATTTTTATTTGAACTAAATGGGGTGAGTGGAGATGTAGACTGCATAACGTTCCACAGGCTGTGCTGGGGGGTGGTAGTGAGAATTTTAAACCTGATTGCAGCTCGTTCGTGTGCGAGATACGAGGAGCTGGAGCATCTAATGCTGACACCAGCGGGCCAGACGGTGCCACTGCGACACGAAATACGACATGACATTAGTTGACACGTGATGGGTTGCGATGTGCTGAAACAAGGGCAGAGACAGAGGCTGACCGTTAGTGATGAGCGAGTACCAATGCAAAAAATGGCCGCGCTGGCGTAGACGGCTGACAGCATCGCTGTAGACGTTGAGGTCGCCTGGAATGTAGTGGTATCTTATCTCAAAGTTGAGAAGGTTTTGTAGCCAGAAGAGGAGGCGTAGATTACTGATAAGGCATAATGACTGGGTTGCGGCATACACTTCTGTTCATCACTGACTTTGTTACCATATTGTCTGTTAGCAGGACGACATTGCTGTCACGGAGAAGGGGGGCCCAGCGGAGAATAGCAAGGATTGCTGCCACCGTCGCTTTCACATTAATGTGCGATTCGTAGAACCGGGGAAGATAGTTTTCCCAATCAATGTACGCCCGATCAATGTTTTCTAAAATAATGCCCGCACCCCGGTTAGACGCATCTGTAGAGATAAGGCGCGAGTGGCGTTCTGCGACAGCGAAGCTTTTGCTGTTGAAGTGCGACACGCATTGGAGCCACCAGCTGATATCCGCTTGGAAATCTGGCCCCAGCTTTGCTTTGTTGTGCGGTTTAACGAGCGCATGGTGTCGAGCACACTTTGAAGGTAAATCCTACCTCTGCGGATGACACACGCTGCCCATGCTAGCTTCCCGGCTAATTTTTGTAGTTGTTTGAGGGACGATCTTGTTCGACCCGAGTCATACAGGAGCGACTTAAAGTCTTCGACTTTTTCCTCGGGTAAATGTAATGTTTGAGTCCGTGCGTTGATGGTGACGCCCAGGAATACTACTTCCTGGGAAGGTACCTCTATTTTGGGGTAAGCTATGGAGAAGCCCAGCCGCCTTAAAGATCATGAACACAATTTTTTTTTAAAGCGAAATTCGAAAGAATAAACTTCAATAATGGTATTCATATCAATAGCGGTTACTTTGGAGCACCCTATTCCTTTTAAAAAAGGATTTTAAAGTGTATGTTTTCTTCTTCCACTCGTTGAACATCCCGCTCGGCAACGTTCGGAATTATTTGGCCCGTGACGTCACGTTCGCTGCTCTGCGCTCGCTGATCACGAATGTCAACAGGCTTCGCCATTGTTGTCGCGGCTCGTTGATGGTTTATGAAAAAGTCTTCACGGTTTGTTACACTCACAGTTTGGATTATGCCTTATTGTTGTGTCGGTTGGGAGAAGAAACGACGAGAGGTCGGGTAAGAGTTTCTTTCGGTTCCCGAAAGACCGAAACATGCACAAGAATTGGAATGTAAAGGTGAAGAGGAAGGATTGGAAGCCGACCAAAACAATTGTCCTTTGCTCCGACCACTTTGAGAGAGACGCCTATGAAACGGACCCAGAGCTGCTCATAAGTCTGGGTTTTTCTAAACAAACTAGGCTTCGCCAAGGTGCCATGCCAACGATTTTCAATTACATGGGTGTGAACCAGGATCGAGTTAGACGTCGAGGTGCCTTTGAGAAAAGACGACGTCAACAGGTAAGATAGCTAGGACCATCCAATTTTCATTCCCAGTCGTGGTTGTGCCTTTGTGTTTGATTGACAGCAAAATTTATTTCTTATATGAATAATCATACGACCCAAATGACATGGCCGTGTTAAGGCTAAGGCATCACTGGTGAAGAAAGGCCCCATGGGCATGGCTCAATAACTGGTGTTTCAATGTGATCTCAAAATGCTTGCATGGCATTGCCTGTTTTTGTTTAGGGATTTGGATACACTACGTACTGTGTTTAATTGGTCCATTTACATGAGTACTATTGATGTCATAGGACAAATTAGACAGTCTGTATATAGAAGTATATTGATATAGGTGATTTTGATCCCTATTTTGGGAAATATCATTGGTGTACAACTGGTTGACACTGAAACACATGATGCCTCTGTTTTTAGGTGCTGCATGAAATGTTAACTGGAGCTGAGATGCTTGATGCCTCCAGTGAAAGTGAAAACGAGATGACAGGTGTGCCTGAGATAGAGGCCAGCTCAACTGAACCGGTAGAGGGCTCCCACAAGTGGTTTGGAGTTCAAACATGTTTGCTTGTAAGTATATTGAGTCACCTGGATGTCTATATTCGACATGGAAAGTGACGAGGATGGTATGGATGAACATGTAAGTGATAGTTTACTTTGAAAATCCCTGTAAACAGTGGAATTGCATTGCATGCTTATAAAAATCAGTGCTCTCTCATAAGCCTAATAAAGCACCTACAACTTTGGTTTTATAGTGGCATTAAGCTAGAGGATGGCCCTGGTCATAAACAGCAAACACCATCTGAAAGACATTGGCAGATTATCTCCGTCTGAGCAGACATCCAGCTTAGAATCTTTCCACAAGGTGGTGATCTTCTTTGTGCCCAAGAGTGTACACTTTCCCTTTGCCACTATGGAAGCAAGGTAATTTAATTGAGCTTTGCTGTGACTGTAGTGTGGTATAAATTGCAAATACCTGATGTAAAACATGAGTTTATGTTGGTGCTTGTAAAGTTATGACATGCTTGTGTATTGTGAGCTCACATAGGCATACCAGACCACCAGGCTATATCTGCTACTGTTGGTGCTTTACTTCCAGATTACTCCTTGCAGTTTTGCATTTTAATGAAAACTCCAATAGAGCTCAGGCAGTCACTCAACAAGGCCAGGCACAATGGGGAGTGTCCTTTCCAAAGTCCAGACAGGGTGATCCAGTGGTGAAGCCTGTTTTGGTTGGTATATATCACAGGATTTGTTGCTCAATATATGTAATGCTGGCATTTATTAAGATAAATTTATTATGAGTCTCCGCCGTACCCATAGGGTAATTATACTGGCACAAAAGACCAAACATTCCATTTAATGATTCAAAAGACAATTTATTACTAATCTTTTATTTACTGGTTATGCTTCAGATTATGTTGACAACCTCATTACTGAAGTGTTTGTGCTTCGAGAGAAATATCCTAGTTACAGACTGGCGAAAGTTCTTTCGGCGGAAAGGAGTGTTCCGCCCTCTATTGCTGCTCAATTTGAAAAGCCAGCAAAGAACATCCTTGTGGGAGCACACCGATGCCGCTTCAATCATGCAAACAAAATCTCCTCAGCTTCTTTCTAGGTATCCTCTGTAAAGGCCCTCTGGGACTGGGAATGTAGATCTTATTTTGTTTACGACACATGATGGCAATACTTTTCTGTTATGTCTACCTAATCTGTGCCACACCCAGTAGATAGGCCAAATATCTGAATAACCTGGAGCAAAAATGAATTGATTATTTCTTAGGGAAATATGAAAATAATGTTTTTTTAACTCTATTTTTTTGTCAACTATGTACTCCAGATATAAATGTATTGCTGGTTTTGCTGTTTGTTGTCATGTAGCACTGAACGTGATTACCAAATCTATTGCACAACATGGACACTTGGGATACACATTGTCCATGTCCAGAAGTGGCTGTGTGTCTTATATTTGCTTCAATAAAGGCATAACTAACTCATTTGTGTTAACTTCATCCCCTATATGTCCATCTATCTGTATGAACTCGAATTTCGATGCAAGCAGGACATAACGGTCCAAGCAGTTTGACTTGAACCCTGGATGTTCGGTCATACATGGCCACTCTTCTATTGTTGCCAGTCTTCAGGTAATTTCGACAACAAACACATTCCCGCAATGGGGTCATCTGATCGCAGTTGTTACAGCTACACCTAAAAGGTTGCCCAAATCAAGCTTTAGCCATTTTGAACTCCAAGTTAGATCATTCACATAACAAAAGCTGACCCGGCAGTCCATGTTTGTCCAAGATTCACTAATTCTTCTGAGCATTCTGACTTCATTTGTGAGCAAAAGAGTAGACTTAGTCTTTTGAATATGCATTGATGAGAGATATATTAACAGGACGTCTAAATTCTGAAAGGGGCCAGTTCACAGGCACCCAAGTCAATTATGTATAATTATCATACATTTCACTATCGCTCGGGGAACGCGCCGGGTGGATTTATTGACTGTGTGGGCCAGATAGACCCCATTACACGGCATTGTTATTTCTACCGGTGCTAATCCATTTAGACAAATAGAGACGAAAAATTTCTACCTACCACACTTCCACTGGCCAGAAAGTCAAAGCGTCTTTGCTGCATTCATTTTCCGAATCGTAATCCGTTTCTGAGCTCCCAACATCATTATCTGACTCGGTTGTTATTCGCAATTGTGTGGGCTAAAATAAATACCCACGGACATCATAAGTCCCCATTTCATTTAATGAGGCTTCATAATCTTCATCTGATGACGACATGTTAATATATACCAGTCAATAGAAAGGAAAGTTACAGGGAAAAAATCGCGGATCGTATAATTTTTCTCAGCTTTCGAAATACCGCCTTCGAATTTGCTTTGGGACGAGCCGCAAACGTGACGTCATGCGTCCTGCCTCCTAGCGACCAACTGATGCAAAATGGACTCAGGGAATTCAATCGGAATTAAACCCGAGCACCACATTCTCAGCGGATTTATGTCCACAGTACTTGAGAGAATGTAAAATTATCTACCGTGGTCAGATTAAAAGATATTTTCCTACATTTTGAAACATACAAATCGGATATGTCAAAAAACGTTAGTTTTGATCTTTAACACTTTGATTGCTATCGCTATCGCTTGGGTAGCTTGTTGGTGACTTGGTGATATGAGAAGGAAATCATCCAGGTATACGATAGCCGTCACTCCGTATCTGGCTAAAATCCGTTTAGTTGCCGTATACAGTCTGTGAAAAACTTCCACTGATAAGCGTGCGCCAAACGGGAGGCGGGTGTCAAACATGTAGGTAGGATGTGCTTCACCTGTGAACTGCCACTTCAGCCCGGTATACCTGTAATGATCAGGGTTGATGGCGACCGAACGATACGCGCCCTTGAGGTCTAACTTGCTCAGGTAGCACCCTGGGTTGGTAATGGCGGTTGCGTCGCTGATCGTCTGATATTTGATTGTAGACGAGATCTGTGCGAAGTGGTTTATATTGTTTCCTTCTGGTTGGCTAAAATCATGTATCAGTCGGACACTGCCGTCTGATTTCGGGATGCACTAACAATATGTGGTTTATTGCTTGTAGTTATGTAATGTCCGTTTTCTATTTCACGGCGTATTTGGGTTTCTACTGCTGCGCGATAGGTTTTCGTGGATGTATAATTCTGCACTTCGACAAAATTAGTAGGGGATGCCTTGTTGATAATGTTAAAACCGTTTTTGATGCCATTAAGTAGATACTTGCGATCAAGATCACTATTAAGTTCATGTGTCCAAGCGTCAAGATTGAGGGATCTGACGCTTGATGGAGGCTGCGGTGTGGCGGGTAGGGGAGCTAATAGTTTTTTGGCGCAGGGTCTTGACCACGATGAGCTGCATTGTGGTCACGCTGTGGGTGTGATGCATTGCACCCCGACACGCTACAAATGTGTTGGTATCGACACTGCGTATTCCAGTGGCACTTGCCTGCATTATACAGTCGGCAGATAGGCTGAGGATGTGACGATTGCGTAATAGCTGCACGGAATGGTCGTGAGGTTGTGTGGATATGCTTCGTGCGCGCTTCTAAGGTGAGTCCAGTTAAGTGGACGTTGTCGGCTCCCCAGGGCACCCGATTCAAAACTTACCACTTTCTGTATTCTCTGTCATAGACGAGGACTAAAGCCCATGTATATTTGGTGGCAAGATCACCTACCTTCTCCATATACCACCTCCATAGTTGCGATGTCCTCCACCCGCATCTCACGGATAGCATGCATGGTCGTGAAACCGCTAGTGATGGTGATGTTTTTGAGTCCAGACATGCAGAAAATCTCCGTTCGATGTCGTTGGATCCGATGAGGACATTGTGGTACAATGCAGTGCAGAACAATTAAGCTTAAAAAATATATATATGCTAAGTAGCAAAATTGCTTCGCAGCAACAAAATTGCTTCTGCTCGCTGTCGTGGCCGAAGTCGAACTAAACTCGAATCAAAAACCAGACTCCCAATCCCACCCCGTTGACCAATACCAAGTCCCCAGCCCTACCAATTAGCGCCTCCCAATATGCAGATAAGACATTAATAATGATAGTAAACTTAGTGACGTTATCAGCGTGTCACGATGGCCATGGGTTGACCACCTGTAGGCGGATTAGCGATACGCAAAAGTAACGTGAGCCTGGTCGTAAACTCCCTCAACAAAGACACAATCGCGGCCCCCCTCGAATCGCCGCTTCCCCACCTTCATCGAACGAGAACGCTCGAGAAAACATGCCTCAGTGCGTGCAGTCATCATGGAGACGCCCAGGTGTGCCGCATGCAGAGCGGTCAGTACGTCTCGCCTGACTGATATGGGGACAATGACCCGGTCTCTGAAGATCTGATGTGGACAGTTCGTTCCGGAACTGGTGGAGAACGCGAAGCGTGTCAGGCATATCATCATGTGAAGCGGGGTATGCCGTGTTCAATGAGTTTTGTGGGGGCAAGGAGGTCGGGACACTTGCAGATGCCTCACGGACACTGTCCCATGTGGCGGCTTGGAGGAAATCAAGCGCAGCGAGTTTTGCTTGAGTCCCCGTTGCATTCCACGGCCTGAATCCTAGCTGAACGCGTACGAGACTTGGTTGACCAGTCGCACCCATGAACGGGCGTCAGTTTTGCTCGGGGGTTCTGGAAAGTCCCTTAAGATATTCGGCGCATGGGCGGACGCTATCCATTGTGATGGTGAACCCACTTTTGGGCTACTGAAGGCGAACTTTTCTTGGTTAAGTGTAATGCCGTATGACCGCAAATGTCCAGCCAATTTACTGCTACTGCTTGTTGTCTGCGATTGAGTCGGCCCATAACTGGGCTACGATCACGTCATAACGCCTATAACATACATGAGTGAGAAATACGAAGCGTAACGGGGATTGTTAATCACCCACTACTTACATATCTTTCGAGAATAAAAAATAAATTGCATCAACCAAAAATACCGAATGTCCCCCAAAGGATGATATTTCTAGCATGTCCCCCAAAGGCCGGTTTTATCAGCCTTTGGGGGACATTTTTAGTATATCAGTTATATATGTTTCTGGGGACAATTTTATTTGCTTTTAAAGGTAAATTCAGCATCGACGTTCGGAAATACATATGTTTCCGACTAGAAAAAAGCAAAATAACCAAAAATGATAAATGTCCCCCAAAGGATGGATTTTTACAGAAATATTGTCGAGGTCACTTCGGGGGACATCCTTTGGGGGACATTTTTGTATATCAGTATTATATATATTTCGGGACTTTGTTTTATTCTTAAAATGAATATTTGAGTAAAACTGTGATGAGGATCAAAGGTTTCAACCCCCAAAAATGTAAAATAACCTACAATAACGAATGTCCCCCGAAGGCCGGTTTTTCTAGCATGTCCCCCGAAGGCTGGATTTGTTAGTATATATATATATATATATATATATATATATGTATGTATATTTACTTGATCTTTCCCCCTGTTTCACAGCCTTCAGATGGATCCAGGTAAACAATGATATTGAATCAATGGATGCATATGTTAGGATATATTGTTCATGATATACGTGCCAGTGTCCTTGAGTTTATTGGAATTTGTGAAATATTCAAAGGGTTAACGAGGTTCAACCTATCGTTGGAATAAGTAGAAAATATGACTGCAGACATACCTGCTTGTTTCCAAAAGTTAAACGGGCTTACGAGGGATCCTGATGAGCTATGAGGGTGAACCCATGGTCGCATATTTTATTATATATTATTTGAGATATACCTGCAGGATTCGGTGAGTTTCGGGAATGTTCTAATAAATCAAGATGAGTTATCATGTTCAACTTGAAATTAGTAGGAAATATCATACAAGCCTTACTTGCTTGCATCCGTTAGTTCATCTGATTGCCGACGGATCCAGATAAGCCATGGGGTTAAACCCATGGGTGCATTATTTTTTTTATTCTATTTTGTTTAAGATATGTATGCAAGTTTCCGTGAGTGTCAGTAATTGTAATATATCTAAATTAGTAATGATGTTCACCTTATAGCTTGAATTGGTGGGAAATCAAACCGAAGCTCTACCTGCTTGCTTGCTGCTCAAGAGTTGGCCGGGCTGTCAGCTATTGCATTCATTGCATTATACGGGACTCAAGCTCCTGTTGTACACAATCGTACAAGTATCGTCTTACATCCTTACACAACCATTTTCAATCAAGATCATTGATGGTCGAAGTTCAATCACAACCTAATGTAACTAGGCGCCTCCTTAGATGTCCACACATTGAAATGCTAGTGCCTTACACGATTGGATCTGTTCGTCTATGCCTTTCATCAGACACATCGTCTCGCCTGATCTGCTTCACATCAAAAGCAGTCCTCTACCTACTAATCATTCAATTCCATTTAACTTTTCATTAATATCTACTAACCATATCCATCCATCATGACAATGAATTCCTGCTGCAGGATCACTATGAGGCTAAGGTGATGCACATCAATTAAATCCTGCTGTAGGATCACCATTGGGCTAACGTGATGTGCACCAGTTAAATCCTGCTCTAGGATCACCATGGGGCTAATGTGATGTACACCAATTAACATATGCTGTAGGATCACCATTGGGCTTACGTAATGTACACCGATT
This sequence comes from Urechis unicinctus, assembly GCA_034190875.2. Classification (NCBI taxonomy): domain Eukaryota; kingdom Metazoa; phylum Annelida; class Polychaeta; order Xenopneusta; family Urechidae; genus Urechis; species Urechis unicinctus. The sequence continues at coordinate 71,269,597 of CM067354.1, read as the reverse complement.
AACTGCTTAGTAGAAGCATTCCGAAAGGCATGAAGCAACATATGATGTTGCTGGTCGACAAGTGCCATGACGTAGTATATGACGTTGCTGGTCGATTAGTGCCATGCGGCAGCATATGATGTTGCTGGTCAACTAGTGCCATGAAACAGCATATAATGTTGCTGGTCGACTAGTGTAATGCAGCAGCATATGATGTTGCTGGTTAACTAATGCCATGAAGCAGCACATGATGTTGCTGGTCGACTAGTGCCATGAAACAGCACATGATGTTGCTGGTCGACTAGTGACATGCCAAAGAGTTCCAAATGATCAGAACAATATTTACTAATGAAGCGCCCAGTTCGCATGTTATAGGAGTGTACAATTGTAATGATGCGAATAGGCTCTTTCTTTCTCAGGGCTACATTGTACTCTTCAACTGTAGACCGACCATGTTGTTCACCTGGAGAGATATCAAACGCAGCAGTCTGGCTATAGAAACAATATGTATATCGACTTGCTAAGGCGGACGATGTATTAAAAGTGAATACAACAGCATTACTGCTAACTAGCAGACGCATCGGATGTTCAACACATTCATACAAAACAATTGGCATTGCCATCTACATTACACAATTAGGTGAATGGAAGGCGTGCAGCTGTTTGTCACAATTGTCAGGCAGTGTTGATCTGTACCTACTAGAATCACACGCCAAATATGACGCATGCGTGTCACGTGTTGTGATATTCATCATAACAATTTAAATGAAAATAAGCGCTCTTTCATTTCATTATGAAACTGAGCACATGACGTGCAACATTCGTAGTCTTTTAATGTCAACAGCTATCAGCACCGCTTCTTTTGCAACAGTATTGATACCTTATACCTAAGTCATATGAGACTCAGGGGATGTCTATGGGCCCCGTACGGCCTTAAACCTTGCGTGTGGGCCCACACGGCGTGTTGTGCAGTCCCGAGCCCGGCCCGTACAGTTTTTTTAAGACTTATGCACCCGTACGGGTCCCGTAGGGCCCGTGTTGAACATGCACTTCTTTCAGACACGGGCTTCTTGCATGTTTAAGTCCGTAGAAGGCCTGTAGGCGGGACCCACGGGATCTCTATGGGCCCGTTTAGTGCACGTATAGGTTATGTCGACCCCGTGGCTAGATCCCCGTAAAAAACCCGTAGAACGCCCGCAGACCACCCGTAAAGCATGCGACCACAACTACGTACGGAGGATGATTTCTTACGGGCTTCCTACGGTCCACAGCCTTGTACAGCCCTTTAGGCATGTGGCCATAACTTCGCACGGGGTATGATTTCTTACGGTCCTCAAGATCTTTCGGGGCCCGTAGGCACATGTAGGTCTCATGTGACTTAAGTATAAGATATGTAAAGTGCCACCCTTTTTGTCTTTATTTGCCTGTCACTTTTGCCTGAATTCTGCTCAGAGAATGCGCATAATACGTGACCCGTTTTGCCCTAAACAATCAAATTGTCTCTCACATATATGATTCATGTGGCAACCGTACAACCCATTGCCAATAAGAATGCACAGAAAGGACCGTTAGGGGGCACAAAGTGGTGCTGATTATATTCATTCACCTCGATGTAGGGATAAGAACTTCTTAAAATGGTCGTCCATTGATGTTGATGAACTGTTTCTATATTGGATTGGCCTCACTATCCTCCCACAATTCCGACATCTGTACCTGGCTTCAGCGAGGCATAGGACAACGTCAACGGATAGTCCCCGGCGTTAACCAGGCATTGGACAACGTCACCCGGATAGTCCCAAGCGTTAACCAGACATAGGACAATGTCACCTGGATGGTCCCCGGCGTTAACCAGGCGTAGGGCAACGTCACCCAGATAATCCCCGGCGTTAACCAGACATAGGGCAATGCGACCCGGATAGTCCATGGCGCTAACCAGGCATAGGACAACGTCACCCGGATAGTCCCTGGCGTTAACCAGGCATAGGGCAACGTCACCCAGATAATCCCTGGCGTTAACCAGGCATAGGACAATGCCACCCACATAGTACCCGGCGTCAACCAGGCATAGGGCAATGCCATCCGGATAGTACCCGGCGTTAACCAGGCATAGGGCAACGTCACTCGGATAGTTCCCTGTCGTTATCCAGGCATAGGGCAACGCCACTCGTATTGACTGGTGGGTTATCCACGTCCATAAGCAACATGGATATTAGCCGCATAATGCTTCGTCGACTGAGCCGAGCATCCATTGTCCATCGTGCATCGTACTGTTATGTAAGTAGACTGGGCCAATTTAATGTTCCTTTATAGACAAAGATGAATGGCAGTCAAATGAGATTCCACTATGATCGTCGATGATACACATTTGAATGAGCCATCCCTACCCCACCTTACATTGGAAATGAACGATGTATTCAAATATAATATCCGCTTATTTCTCTTAAGGTATGATTATGTAGACTAAATCATCTAATGTAAGCTTACAGAAGTATATCTAAGACATTGCCATACAGAGGAGTGTATGTATTCTAGCTATGTCTCACAGTAATAAATATACATTTGTTGAAACTCCATAACTCCATATTCATCCGTCGCCTGGAGGTCAGGAATAAGGTATAATCGTCAGTCTGCTGGAGGTCGGAAATAGGACAGAATCAACGGTCTGCTGTAGATCGGGAATAAGGGCATAATCTTCTTCTGTCTGTGGAGGTCAGTAATAAGGCAGAATTATCGATCTGCTAGAGATCCGGAATAGGGCAGAATCTTCTGTCTGCAGAGGCCAGGAATAGGGCAGATTCATCGGGCTACTGTGGGTCATGAATAGAGAAAATTAATTGGTCTGCTGCTGGTGGTCAGGAATATGACAGAATTGGGCAGAACCATCGGTCAGCTGGAGGTCAGGAAAAGGTCAGAACCAACGGTCTGCTAGAGGTCTGGAATAGGGCGGATGCTTGGTTGTAAATTATTTTATCATACATATACTGTCGTATGAAGTTTGAAGTCTCACGAGGTAGCTTTCTCGCACTTGTACGAGTATCTGGACATAGTGTTGTTTTAAATCTGCTCGATGGGGAGAATCTATATTTGCCGTGAACGTTTTGGGGTACAGTAGTTACTTAGGCAAATGATGTAACTGTACAACTAGTCTGAGATCAGCCCCTTACTAAGCAAGCCTTTGTTAGTTATGAACGCGTTCTTCACGAGCACAATGAAACAAGGTAGTTGTCAATTCATGATTAAGCACTCGACTCGATTTGCTGTTTTGTTACGCACCGTTTTCACAAATTGCATTTCATGTAAATAAAACCTCCTGTTGTCCTGTTAGGTTATACAGATTTCAAACAGTCGCATTTGGAGATACACGGACCTTGTTAAATAAATTACTGATTCTTGGGTCTCTGGCTATTCACACGTGCATATCACTTTCGCATGATGTTTGTTGGCCCATAACAGCACTTTTTACTGTGTAGAAATGTGTTCATTGTTATGGAACAGGCAGTAAGACAACTCAATGTTTCCCAGTAACTGGACAGATGCACGTATAATATGAACCAGGAAGTAAGACGACTCAATGTTTCCCCGTTACTGGACAGAGACACGTTTAATATGAACCAGGCAGTAAGTCAACTCAATGTTTCACCGTTACTGGACAGAGACACGTATAATATGAACCAGGCAGTAAGACAACTCAATGTTTCCCAGTAACTGGACAGAGACACGTTTAATATGAACCAGGCAGTAAGACAACTCAATGTTTCCCCGTTACTGGGCAGAGATACGTATAATATGAACCAGGCAGTAAGATGACTCAATATTTCCCCGTTACTGGACAGATGCACGTATAATATGAACCAGGCAGTAAGATGACTCAATGTTTCCTCGTAACTGTGCAGAGACACGTATTATATTAACCAGACCAGGTAGTAAGATGACTCAATGTTTCCTCGTTACTGTGCAGAGACACGTATAATATTAACCAGACAGTAAGATGACTCAATGTTTCCTCGTTACTGTGCAGAGACACGTAATATGAACCAGGCAGTAAGATGACTCAATGTTTCCTCGTTACTGTGTAGAGACACGTATGATATAGGATCCACTTGGTACAAGCTTCATATATTCAACGGGTTTTAAAACCGTTGTCCGATATCATATTAATGGAGTCTCCTGATGCTATACAATGGTTTATTGTACAAAACAGTACATTGCTATGCAATTGATTTGGAGTTGCCTTTGATCCGTCTCGTTATTTGTTGTAGGAGAGGAGAAGCTGTACATTGTGTGTACCTCTATGGGGCTTTGATTGAGCCTCCAAACGGACGAGCTCGCACTAGCGGCCGCGTTTTATTGTTCCACATTATATCTGCAAGTCATCCCAATTACAGAGTATGAGCTTCGCTGCAAGCATATCTAAAGGCTGAACATAACGCCAGACATAACTGGATTGGTAGTATTCAGGATTATTTCAGCATTATCGAGAATACTGTAGATCATGAAATGTATTCACAACTAATTTAATGACATCGGGGTCGTGACTATGGCCCATGGAAGAGCTCATGACATCTTCACAAAAAAGGTAGTAATGCGAACGTATAGCGGTGCAATTAAGGACTCCCAACTTAACAAGTTCACCTTAACTTACCAGCCAAAGTGTTGGACCATTTGTGTGGACTAGGAAAATAAAACTGACATTGCACCCTATATAATGATTTTCTAAATGTTTTATCGATATGATAAGCAACAGATGGAGAAAGTATGATCCCAAGTCGTAAGCAAAGTAATGCTAGCTGTGATGGTGAAGAATAATGCGCTCTAGTGTTGATTGTGTAGAATAATACACACTAATTTTGAAGGCATAGAAAACTGCATAATAGTTGTGATGTTGTAGAATAATGCACAATAGAAGGTGTTTAATTAAGGATGGGATTTATGAAGGCATGTGGATCAAGGAGCGAGGTCTTGTCACCTTGACATGGTGCCGTTATTAACCACCCCTACGGCGTTAGCGAGACGAACTCGTGGTAAAGACACACATACTTCTTTAGTAGATGTGTCCTTGTATTGGCTTCCAATAGAGGCGGCGTCTGATTGTACATGGTTTTCATCATCTCAAAAGTGATTATTTACATTAGAATGGTTGGGTAGAATGATTTAATCAGTAGAGCGTTGATGAATCCACACATCGGTAGAGCGTTGATGAATCCACTCATAAATATAGTGTTGGAAGGATGAATCCACACACCAGTAGAGCGTGGGAAGTATAAATCCACACATGAGTAGAGAGTTGGAAGGATAAATCCACACATGAGCAGAGAGTTGGAAGGATAAATCCACACATCGGCAGTGTGTTGATGAATCAACACAGCAGAAGAGCATTGGAAGGATAAATCCACACCTCAGAAGAGCGTTGACGAATCTACACATCAGTAGAGCCTGGGAAGGATGTTCATGTCTTGACGAGTTCGGGCTGGGATATGTTAGCTGGCATTCTGGTATGCTTGAACTGCAATAAGAGCTGTGTTGATAGTTGGATCATTAAGTGGATTGTGCCAACTGACTGTAAGTGTTGTGGGGACTGCTTCTGTGTGTATATATTGCTATTCTGTCATTTAGATTTTGGTGCACTATTTATTTATATTAGAGCATCTATGTAAATAAATGGAGAGCAAACCTTGCAAATATATAGCTTTTGTGCATATGTTGGCAAGTTGACAAGAGGCACTGATTGGTGTGCCGTTTGATGTGCCAATCAGCGGCCGATTGGTGTGCCGATAGTAACCTCTTATTATGAAAAATACATTGTGGCTACTGCTGAATATAGTCAATAACAGTATTGTATATTCCGCTACCACCTTCTCGCCACGTTAACTCACATCTGTGAATATGGGCAAATCAGATTATACACAGGAAGGACTCGGATAATATATAAGACCTAGCATATTTTGAAACATCGTAAGTATGGAGCTTTTTTATATGAATTGGAGTACTGCTGTACACATTACATACATCTACTATCAAAGTCAGCCCATAAATAACCCATGATGATGCTAGAGCAATATCTCACATGAGTCTACTATATATATAGTCAGTATATGATGAAACCAAAGTTATACCTCACACGAGTCTACTTTATTTGGTCGTTAGATGGTTTCACATTTTGTTCATTTCTGTGAGACCGGAGGTCAGAAGCATGCCCCACTGTACAGCAAGCTGGAGCGTCGTGTCTCGGCTTTCACAGTACATGTTTGTTCCGGCCAATTTGATTACATCCTTACGGTGAAGCATATGACCAGCAACTGCATGCAGTACCATGATCATGACACCTAATGTCACCAATGAGAGCATTACTCATATAATCACAAACGATTTATGATAAACCACGCCCACGTTAGGCAGGATAACATCCTATAGCTTATTGCTTGGGAATTGCTGTAAACTACAAGCTCAATTATTTCAAGGCTGAAGCTCTCGCTGTTCTCATCTGTGTAGTAGTTTGCTAAGGAACAAAAGCTCCAAGCAGCATTTCACACTAGAACCATGTCGAGTTAGGCACATTTCCAACCCGATTTCCGGAATCAATTCGTCCATTCGGTCCTAGGTTTTGTTAAATTAGAGCCTAAATGAGATTGATTATTGCTTGTCAGTCAGGGTAGAGAGGTCTCGTCCCCTGAACATGTCGTCTACTGATCCGAGCATAGCCGGCGTGATGTTGTCAAGTGGGCCGGACGATGCCGGCGTGAGGTCGCCCAGTGAGCCGGGCGATGCCGGCGTGATGTCGCCTAGTGAGCCGGGCGATGCCAGCGTGATATCGCCTAGTGAGCCGGGCGATGGCGGTGTGGCCTTCAGATGCCCCCCTAGGGCCTTCAGTATAATACCCCACTAGGGCGTACAGTATAATACCCCACAAGGCCCTACAGTAAGATTCCCTGATGAGGCCTTCAGTAAGATTCCCTGATGAGACCTTCAGTGAGATTCCCTGATTAGGCCTTCAGTGAGATTTTGGCGTCACGGTCAACTGCATGAATACGGGGACCCAGGCTTGTGTTGTGGAATATTGTCGCCTAGGAATAACTAATATGCGATGCACATCGGAATGCACTTCAGTCTTCACTTTGGTTTGCACTTCAGTTTGCACTTCAGTTTGCACTTCAGTTTGCACTTCAGTTTGCACTTAGGTTTGCACCTTGGCCTGCACTTCGGCTAGAACTTTGGCCTGCAGAAGTGCCAGCGGCTGAAAATCGTTGGATGCGCATTTGGATGCGGCGCATAGCGGCATGTGCTTCGGCCAGTGCTTCAGCCTGTACAAGTGACGTTATATACATATTGGAGTTTGTCAGCTGCTCAAGGGCGACAGCAAACTGTTTTTGGCCGACTTGGCCGGGTTTGAGGGGCACCCTTCCTCAGGTTGCAGTGATGCGTTTGGAGTGGGGGCGGGGGCAGTAATCAACAATGCCTAGATTGTTGTACGCCACAGTTGTACCTTTCATCAACCAGGCCACAGATGTATACCTGTCATTGCTGTTTGTCAGGTTTTCCAATGTTAGATGACACCCAATAATTACTCTCTGGCCGCCACTCTGTGCCGGAAATCACTTTATGTGTGGGCTAGGGGTCTTAATGCTTCTAACCTGACATCCTCTGCTTCGTTTTCACCCGGTACACCTAGTACCCTCCACTGCGGGGTGGTTTTTCACCTGGCATCCTCCACTGCGGGGTAGTTTTTCACCTGGTACTCTCCACTGCGGGGTGGTTTTCACCTGGTACCCTCCACTGCTGGGTGGTTTTTACCTGGCACCCTATGATGCGGCGTGGTTTTTGAACAAAAGACACATAAAACTAGTTGTGACATTAGTCTGTTCTATATGGCTACTGCACCCAGACACGAATGAATCGAGACAAATCCTGTTTTCACACTGGATGAGTTGCCAATCGGCAAGGGCTGACGGCGGCGCCATAGAGAAGACATACAGCGACTGATGCGGCTTTATGTGTCAACATATTCAACAGCAAGATCAATTATTCCATTATCTCCATCTTACCACGCTAACGCACATCTGCTATGGAGAGCTAAGAAGGTTACTCTCAGGTTGAACACCAAGGACTGTCAGATGATGAGATTAAGTTCACTGTGAGACATCTTGTGTTCTGCTACATGCATTATTCATGTCTCCCATTAATATTTCCTGGAAGAATGACTAACTAGAATTGTTCATCACACGAGTTCATTAGATCAATGTCTAGATAACGGTCCTTTTTGACGGCCGTATCGTGTTCCATATTACGGCTTGGGGTTGCATTGGGAATATTTCATTTACACTCAACCTCCAGTAAATTACAATTATCTGTTATCTATTGACCAGCGGGAGCCAGTGGGATTCGTGTTACATGAGGGTTAAACGTCTACTAGTAAATTTCCCATAGAGATTTAATCACGTTCCTTTGTGGCAATAGGTGGGTCGGATGGATATATCCAACCCACATACCTACTTATCATGCTCCTAAGGTTTGCGTACGAACCAACGGTCTGATTACAAGGGCCCTTGCTTTAGCAAGCGACGAAACAGCGTCGATTGATTTCTATCGGTACGTGTCGACATTGGCCCGTTTTGATCTAACGCCGTATAGCACTATAACATTCTGTTCTTGTTACCAAATGCAATATCCACTTCGAGGCACCAGAAGTCGGTTAGCAAAGCTCAGCTATAAATTTGATTGGACATCATTTTTAATGAATCTTGAAATGTAATCGGTGTGAGTTGGTATTATGTTTGCTGAATTTAATAACTCTAACGTTTAATGAATTGAACTTCGATTGAATCGTCATTGTATCTGTGCGGACGGCAGAATATTTTGAAACTGGTTAACTGCGCAAAATTATTCCCCCTGGTCATCGGCACCAGTTTAATTTCCAGTCGTGCTCTCCGCGACCAGCGCTCATCATTGCACATACATTCGCTAAATGATCATATGTCGGCAATAAACTTTGCCAAGCAAATATCACATTATGTCTCGATGCAATAACTCGGTGGAGTGTAGAGCGTTTTCTGCTATTGCACGTCATGGATTGGGATAGTGTTGTAGACGGGGAAGGCCCCAATATATTCTTCTGATGGGTGGGGAGGAGCACACATACGACACAGGCAAAATGAGACGGGCAGGGGGAGGTGACAGCAAAACCTATCAACTATCCTAATATCCCTATCCGTCATGCTACATTATAAATGGCCGTGCATCATCAATTGACGGCCGGCAATGAATAGCAGGAACTCCCAGAGATCTTCAAAGCAATGACAACAGGATTGGATAGGATTGACGATCTCCATTTGAACGAGGACGGGAATCATAGCCAAAGACGTTCATCTTGCCGCATCCTGGTCTCTGTACAAACATCTGCGGATTCAAGCAGTATACATAACAAGCACTCAAGATTACAATCGATCATAAAACAGTGTTTTGTTGATAGACGAGGCAGTAGACAAAAAATGGCCTATTCTCCATTGCCCACAAATTTGCTGTCAGAGGTAGGGCGTTGAGCAGTTGCACAATGTGCAACCGACATGGAAAGTGTCAAATGCCCACGAGAAATGACTATTCAATATATTGATTGAGTCGTAAGTAAAAGCAAGCCGGAGGTCGTAGGGTAAAGCGGCCTAAATATATATAGTTTATATATATGCATACAAAAATGTATATATATATATATATATATATATATATATATATATATATATATATATATATATATATATATATATATATATATATATATATATATACATATATATATATATATATATGTACATATATATATGCATATATATATATATATACATACATACATATATAGATATATATTTACAATATATATATGTATATATATACATATATATATGTATATAAATGAATATATATATATTTATATATATATATGTCCATACATAAATATATATACATATATATTTACAAATATATATATATATATATATGTATGAGTTTAGATATATATAGTACACATATATGCGTACATATTAATGTATATACATATATATATATATATATATATATATATATATATATATATATATATATATATATATATATATATATATATATATATATATATATATATATGTATATATACAGTTATACTTGCTCTTTCCCACAGTTCCTCGGAATCCAGAAAAACTATGATATTGAATCCATGGATGTAAATTTTTTTAGGATATATTGTTCAAGATATACGTGCCAGTGTGCGTTAGTGTGTGGGAATTTGTGAAATATACAAATGGGTTTAACCTATGGTTGGAATGACTGCAGACATACCTGCTTGTTTTCAAAAGTTAAACGGACTTCCGAGGTATCCAGATAAGCTATGAGGGTGAACCCATGGTCACATATTTTGTGATATATTGTACAAGATATAACTGCAGGATTCGGTGAGTTTCATGAATTGTCTAATAAATCAAGATGAGTTATTATGTCCAACTTAAAGCTGAAATTAGTAGGAAATATCATACAAGCCTTACTTGCTTGCTTCCGTAAGTTCATCTGATCTCCGACGGATCCACATAAACCATGAGGTTTAACCCATCGGTGCATTTTTCATGATATTTTGTTTTAGATATGTATGCAAGTTTCTGTAATATATCAAAATTAGTAATGATGTTCAACTTATAGCTGAAATTGATGGGAAGTAAAACCGAAGCGTTACCTGCTTACTTCCGTAAGTTCATCGGGCTGTCGTCTCCGGACGATATGCTCCTCGAAAAAAAGGAGAAAGATGCAAAAACCGAGCACCAGAAGAATGTGTGGTATATTCCATTTATGACAATAGCACATAATGTAATAATTGATTATTTATAAAAACCAATCAAAAATAAGATTACGAAATAAATACAGGAATACGAACTTCAAGCGCACACAAAAATACATGATACAACTGTTTATCCAACTTTCATTACACATACATCAAAACAAACCAGTGAAATAAAACATGAAAACGAAGTTAATAGAGGAATATGAACTAAAATCGCACACATGCATACATATAACTCAATGCAACATTCATAAAACATACATGACAAGAATACATGAATACAAAGTAAAAAGAAGAATATCAACTAAAAGCGCACCCATGCATACACATAAATATACATGACCAATATACATTACAATAATACAAGAATGCAAAGTAAATAGAGGAATATGAGCTTAAAGTATACATGATACTACACAGGAGCATACACTGTACCGCAGGCATGGAGATCAATCAATCAGCCTTGTCCTCTCATGCCGTACTCCAACAAGCCATGACTATCCTGACTCGTGGTGCGTTCATTCATTGGCTAAGAAAGTCATGTGATGTAACCATCTAGCGACTAGGTATAAGAAACCCTTAGAGCTGATGTCAGCAATCACATGCTTATTGTAGAAATACAGAGAATATTATTAATCAGCTATTGCATTCATTGCATTATACAGGACTCAAGCTCCTATTTTACACAACCTTACAAATATCGTCTTACATCCATACACAACCATTTTTAATAAAGATGGTCGAAGTTTTATCACATCCTAATGTAACTCCAAGAACTGGGTCACATATGTACGTCCACGCATTGAAATGCTAGTGTCATACACGATTGGATCTGTTCGTCGATGACCATCATCAGACACATCGTCTCGGCTGATCTTCTTCACATCAAAAGCAGTCATCTACCTACTAATCATTCAATTCAATCCAATGTTTCATTAATATCAACCAATCATAGCCATCCATCATGACAATTAAATCCTGCTGTAGGATCACCATGGGGCTAACGTGATGTACACCAATTAAATCTTGCTGTAGGATCATCATGGGGCTAACATTATGTACACCAATTTCTAATCCTGCCACCAAGTTCACATCATTTGCGTTGCCAAATTCTACTTCATCCAAGGTGTCAGTCACCTTCCACAATTTATAACCACTATCATATAAAGTGTTCAACAAATCACTTAGGAAAATGCTGGGGAAGTTTCGGGTGTAGAGACTTCTATTATGCATGTGCTCCGCTCCCTCCTTATGATTCGTTGACCTGTAGATTGAGGCCTCTATTCGTCGTCCACTGAATATGTATTACTGGGCTGTAATGCCTAAACCAGGCAGGAGTAATACGTCATCACTAAACATCTTTTCAAATTCTACTACAATGATTAGCTTACCATCAGGTTTACACACTGCCCCTCTAACATGATGAGCACCAATCGAACAAAGGCCTGCAAAATCACATTAGACCTAGTAATCTTCATTGCCAAATATACGTCGTTCGTCACTTTCAAATGAGCTGCCTCATTAACAATGTTGTCAAATAACATGTTAAACCATGAATAGAGTGCTTTCTGTTAGCTCGCTTCACTTCCTGCCTCACACCAGGAACACCGCTCCTACATATCAACTCGCGAACGTTGTTTCTTTTGATCAGACTGTGCCCGACGTTTGAGATGTATCCAGATTGGCATGGGATCATAGACCGGGGGGGGGGGGATCCATGCTGTCATCCGCTGGATACTCAGCGACCATGTGAGGCCACTTATATAAAGACAATGTGATATTTGTGGAATAAGTTGTATTAAAATACAGCGAGAATCTATAAACCCGTGACGTGTTTTTCTTGCACGTGTGCTTTAATCAAGATCTCAAAGTATTCACCAGGTGCTAAAACCTGCATAGAGTGGTCCAGTGCCAATCATTATTAGAACCTTTCCATAGCGCCTGACGGACACGCACACATCAGTCCTTCGTTCTTTGGTATGCGAATTGGAAAAGCGAGTAGATGAAGTGGATCAATCAATAGCACCAATATTCTTGCGTGATGTGGATCAATCAATAGCACCAATATTCCTGCGTGCTGTGGATCAATCAATAGCACCAATATTCCTGCATGCTGTGGATCAATCAATAGCTCCGATATTCCTGCGTGCTGTGGATCAATCAATAGCACCAATATTCCTGCGTGCTCTAACAATCACTAGCACAATCATTCACAACTGGTGCATAACTTGTGTTGTCTATTAGTTACGTGCCTCCTCGGATGATTTCTTTTATGATTATTGCTTTATGTTTGTAATGAAGCTAGGAAAAAATAACACCACGTGACAGGCGCAATTAGATGATCGCATTAACAGGTGCTATTCTACATGTCATGCAATCATATGACAATAAACAGAAGTATTAATTTTGGCTAAACATCGTCAAAGGTCAATAATGTATATCCAATAACCCATTGAATATGGTCAAAGGTCAATAAAGTAGATCCAATAACCCATTAAAGATGATCAAAGGTCAATAAAGTAGATCCAATAACTCATTGATGGGTATTTATTTTAAATTTTAAACAAATAGTATGAATCAAATCTTGTGAAGATAACATATATGGACTTAAACCAATAATTAACTGAAGGCTTGGTTTTAACCTCAAATCAAATCTATCATGATACACTGTAAAACATTGGTTCAGAGACTCACTATATTTAGGACATATTCCCTTCTGCAACATAACCTCAGCTATTCAGTTCTTTAAATCCCTCATTCCAGGATTATATGAGCTGAAGGTGGAGAACTGGCGAGATCTTCAATAATCAGACAGAAGAATAATGGTACATTGAGAGTATATTCCGAGTAGATTATTGTAGCTCACAACAGACCATGAGTTGAACATAATCTGAGTCATCTTGCGCTTATGTCTGTCGTGATGTTGCATAACAATGTCCAATTGATACCATACTCCTGAGGTATGCAATGTTTTGCGATATTTAATAACTATTTTACAATAAATCGTTCACATTAGCGGACGCAGCCACTTGAACATGTTAAATTGTGAAATGCTTAGTAGACGCATTCCGAAAGGCATGTTGCTGGTTGACCAATGTCCTGAAGCAGCATATGATGTTGCTGGTCGACTAGTGCCATGAAGCAGCTCATGATGTTGCTGGTCGACTAGTGTCATACAGCACATGACGTTGCTGGTCGAGTAGTGACATGAAGCAGCATATGATGTTGCTGGTCGACTAGTGCCATGAAACAGCATATAATGTTGCTGGTCTAATAGAGCCATGAAACAGCACATGATATTGCTGGTCGACTAGTATCATGAAACAGCACGTGACGTTGCTAGTCGACTAATGCCATGCAGCATATGACGTTGCTAGTCGACTAATGCCATGCAGCATATCACGTTGCTGGTCGACTAGTGCCATGAAACAGCATATGATGTTGCTGGTCGACTAGGGACATGCCAAAGAGTTCCAAATGATCAGAACAATATTTACTAATGAAGCGCCCAATTCGCATGTTATAGGAGTGTACAATTGTAATGATGCGAATAGGCTCTTTCGTTCTTAGGGCTACATTGCACTCTTCAACTGTTGACCGACCATGTTGTTCGCCTGGAGAGATATCAAACGCAGCAGTCTGGCTATAGAAACGATATGTATATCGACTTGCTAAGGCGGACGATGTATAAAACGGAGAGAACGTGAATACAACAGCATTATTGTACAGAGACACAGAGGACGCCAGTTTTCAACTAGGCCTCTGCAAACTAGCAGAAGCATCGGATGTTCAGCACATTTATACAAAACATTTGGCATTGCCATCTACATTAAACAATTAAGTGGTTGGAAGACGTGCTGCTGTTTGTCACAATTGTCAGGCAGTGTTGGTCTGTACTTACTAGAAACACACACCAAATATGACACATATGTGTCACGTGTGGTCAGGGTATGTAATCAATAATCATCATAATAATTAAAATGAAAATAAGCGCTTTTTGATTTCATTATGAAACTGAGCCCCGTTAAGATGGAAATGTGCAGTAGCCATAAATTGGAAAATTACAAATTATTGAATATTTCATGAAATTTATAACATTTTGTCCCCAATTCCACTGCAGCACATTAAGTTGCATTATGAATACTCGGCACATGACGTGCAACATTCATAGTCTTTTAATGTCTTTAGCTATCAGCACAGCTTATGATGCAACATGATGGCATAATGTGCTGCAGTGGAAATGGGTCAAAATGTTATAAATTTCATGAAATATTCATGCGGGGCCCGTAGGCACATGTTAGTCTCATGTGACTTAAGTATAAGATATGTAAAGTGCCACCCTTTTTGTCTTTTATTTGTCAGCCACTTTTGTCTCAATTTTGCTCCAGAGAATACGCATAGTACGTGACCCGTATTGGCCTAAACAATCAAATTGTCCCTCACAAATATGATTCATGTGGCAACCGTACACCCCATTGCCAAGAAGATTGCACAGAAAGGACCGTTAGGGGCAAAAAGTGGTGCTAGTTATATTCATTCACCTTGATGTAGGGATAAGAACTGCTTACAATGGCCGTCCATTGATGTTGATGAACTGTTTCTAAATTGGACTGGCTAAATCAACCCCGGCTTCATTATCCTCCAACAATACCGACGCCAAGGTGGCTCATAGACATCTGTATCTGGCTTCAGCCAGGCATAGGGCAACGTCACCTGGATAGTCCCCGGCGTAAACCAGGCATAGGACAACGTCACCCGGATAGTCCCCGGCGTTAACCAGGCATAGGGCAACGTCATCTGGATAGTCCCCGTCGTTAACCAGGCATAGGACAACGTCACCCGGACAGTCCCCGGTGTTAACCAGGCATAGGGCAACGTCACCTGGATAGTCCCCGGCGTCAGCCAGGCATATGGCGACGTCATCTGGATAGTCCCCGGCGTTAACCAGGCATAGGGCAACGTCACCAAGATAGTCCCCGGCGTTAACCAAGTATAGGGCAACGTCACCCGGATAGTCCCCGGCCTTCAACAGGGATAAGGCAACGTCACCCGGATTGTCCCCGGCGTTAACCAGGCATAGGGCAACGTAACCCGTATTGCTCCCGGCATTAACCGGGCATAGGGTAATGTCACCCGGATAGTCCCCAGCATTTACCAGGCATATGGCAACGCCACCCAGATAGTCCCACGCGTTAGCCAGGCATAGGGCAACGTCACCCGGATATTCCATGGCACTACCCGGGCATAGGGTAACGCCACCCGTATTTACTGGTGGGTCACCCACGTCTATCAGCAACATGGATATCTACATGTAAGTAGACTGGGCCAATTTAATGTTCCTTTATAGACAAAGATGAATGGCAGTCAAATGAGATTCCACTATGATCGTCGATGATACGTAATAAATGTGAGCAATGTGAAGATGGCGATGACAACATGGAGATACATTTCGCACAATACCATATATCACGCTAAGGCAAATACAAAAGAACATGCGTTAATGTGATTTGCGTAAACATTCAAAACTTCCATGACGTCGTGTAGCTTGTCAAGTAATTATGCATACCAACTGATAACCTGCTGATTGTGAGTTAACGCTTTAAACGCCCGGTAAGCATTTAAGACACATTGAGTTATGTCATACTTGGGTACGGTCCAACCTTGGTTGTGGTCAATGCAGTGTCAGTTGACAGATGCCTAGACAATCGTTGCAAAAGCTTTCGCCCAGTTAAACACAATTTAAGACTTTGAATGAGTGATCCCTTACAACCTGATATCAGAAATGACCGATGTATCCAAATATATTATCCGCTTATTTCTCTTAAGGTATGATTATGTAGACTAAATCATCTAATGTAAGCTTACAGAAGTATATCTAAGACATTGCCATACAGAGGAGCGTATGTATTCTAGCTATGTCTCACAGTAATAAATATACATCTGTTGAAACTCCGTATTCATCCGTCTGCTGGAGGTCGGGAATAGGGCAGAATCATCGGTCTGTGGAGGTCGTTTATAGGGCAGAATCATCTCTCTGCTAGAGATCAGGAATAGGGCAGAATCATTGGTCTGCTCGAGGTCAGGAATTGGGCAGAATAATCGGTCTGCTGGAAATTAGGAATAGGGCAGAATCATCGGTCTGCTAGAGGTCTGGAATAGGGCAGAATTATCGATCTGCTGAGGGTCAGGATTAGGGTGGAATCTTCGCCTGTATTTAGCGCAGGTTTATTAACTATCGACTATTATCCCTAGCATTTTGTACATATCATATTCAACTAGGCCTATCATTCTCGGTCCATTACATAGTTGTTGAAGAACATAAGAGAGCTGCAAAGTGGTTTCTAACTAAGCCGACGGCAATGAAAGATAGTACATCAAACATTGTGGATGATGGAATGAATAAAAACTTTGAACTGCAAGTTAGCATGTTAGCGTAATACAAAGAAAACATAATAAAGCGAACGAAACCTTCAGGTCACGGGTGGTCTGATAACCTCGCTGTATGATCTGTTGGCTCTCACCAGCATGATCATAAAATAAGGTAATACGTTTGTGTGAACTTACGTCATTGTTCTCGAATAATTTATATTGTACCATCAAAATAAATATTTCAGTTTGCTGGGCTTAACATCCCGGAACCAGTGGGCATTGGCTAACTAGTCATTCACATAACTGATCATAATAAACCCCACTAGGGCCTTCAGTATAATACCCCACTAGGGCCTACAGTATAATACCCCACTAGGGCCTTCAGTATAATACCCCCTAGGCCTACAGTATAATACCCCACTAGGGCTTTCAGTATAATACCCTCTAGGCCTACAGAATAATAATACAATTGGGCCTTCAGTATAATACCCTACTAGTGGCCTGCAATAAGATTTCTTGATGAGGCCTTCAGTAAGATTCCCTTATGAAACTGTCGGTATGGTTTCCCGCTAGGTCCTTCAGCAAGATTCCCCTCTGGGGCCTACAGTATAATAACCTACTAGGGCCTTCAGTATAGTTCTCCTCTAAGCCTTCAGTATAGTTCCCCTCTACGCCTTCAGTATAATTCCCTTCTGAGCCTTCTGTAAGATTCCCCGATGAAGCCTTCAGCATGATTTCCCACTGCGGTTTAGGGTTACACAGTTGATAGATACCACACATGAAGGTGGTTAAGGAGCAGCCGTTCCTACAGAAGACATTGTTAGTACCAATCAAAGCACTTGCAGTGCCAGTCAAAGCACTTGCTGTGGCGGAAAGATGATTACAATATCGTACCGGCCTTTTCTTCTTCTGATAAAGTCCAACGTGACACCTGCCACCAAGCTGTCTTTGGTATTGAGTTTGCATGGCCGCATTGGAAGCATCCCGTCATTTTGGCGTCCAGTGCTCTTTTCTACCCCTAAAAAGAAAGCAAACGCCCCGTTTTCCTCGAACTCGTCTTGGCTTTGGTCAGGATCTCAGCCCATGGTTTGTCTGGATGGATCACTGGGAAAGGGATTTGTGCGTCAAGGTCAACTGCATGAATGTGGGAACCAACGTTTGTGTTGTGGAATTTTGTCGCTTAGGAATAACTATTATGCGATGCACATCGGCCTGCACTTCAGTTTGCCCTTCAGTTTGCACATCGGTTTGCACCTTGGCCTGCACTTCGGCCAGAACTTAGGCCTAGAGAAGTGCCAGCGGCTTAAAATCGTTGGATGCGCATTTAGATGCTGCGCATAGCGGCATGTACTTTTTCACCTGGTGTCCACCACTGTGGCGTGTTATTCACCTGGTACCTTCCACTGCGATGTGATTTTCACCTGGTACCCTATGATGCGCCGTGGTTTTTGAACAAAAGACACATAAAACTAGTTGTGACATTAGTCTGTTCTATATGGCTGCTGCACTCAGACACGAATGCATATGAGACAAATCCTGTTTTCACATTGGATGAGCTGCCAATCGGCAAGGGCTGACGGCGGCGCCATAGAGAAGACATACAACGACTGATGCGGCTTTATGTGTCAACATATTCAACAGCAACAAGATCAATTATTCCATTATCTCCATCTTACCACGCTAACGCACATCTGCTATGGGAAGCTAAGAAGGTTACTCTCAGGTTGAACACCAAGGACTGTCAGGTGATGAGATTAAGTACACTGTGAGGCATCTTGTGTTCTGCTACATGCATTATTCATGTCTCTCATTAATATTTCCTGGAAGAATGACTAACTAGAATTGTTCATCACACGAGTTCATTAGATCAATGTCTAGATAACGGTCCTTTTTGACGGCTTGGGGTTGCATTGGGAATATTTCATTTACATTCAACCTCCAGTAAATTACAATTATCTGTTATCTATTGACCATCGGGAGCCAGTTGGATTCGTGTTACATGAGGGTCAAACGTCTCCTAGTAAGTTTCCCATAGAGATTTAATCACGTTCCTTTGTGTCAATAGGTGGGTCGGATGGATATATACCTCTTTATCATGCTCCTAAGGTTTGCGTACAAACCAACGGTCTGATTACAAGGGCCCTTGCTTTAGCAAGCGACGAAACAGCATCGATTGATTTCTATCGGTACGTGTCGACATTGGCCCGTTTTGATCTAACGCCGTATGGCACTATAACATTCTGTACTTAATGCAATATCCACTTCGAGGCACCAGAAGTCGGTTAGCAAAGCTCAGCTATAAATTTGATTGGACATCATTTTTAATGAATCTTGAAATGTAATCGGTGTGAGTTGGTATTATGTTTGCTGAATTTAATAACTCTAACGTTTAATGGATTGAACTTCGATTGAATCGGCATTGTATCTGTGCGGACGGCAGAATATTTTGAAACTGGTTAACTGCGCATAATTATTCCCCTTGGTCATCGGCTCCAGTTTAATTTCAAGTAGTGTTTTCTGCGACCAGCGCTCATCATTGCACATACATTCGCTAAATGATCATATGTCGGCAATAAACTTTGCCAAGCAAATATCACATTATGTCACGATGCAATAACTCGGTGGAGTGTAGAGCGTTTTCTGCTATTGCACGTCATGGATAGGGATAGTGTTGTAGACGGGGAAGGCCCCAATATATACCTCTGAGAGTGGGGAGGAGCACACATACGACACAGGTAAAATGAGACGGGCAGGGGGCGGTGACAGCAAAACCTATCAACTATCCTAATATCCCTCTCCGTCATGCTACATTATGAATGGGCATACATCATCAATTGACGGCCGGCAATGAATAGCAGGAACTCCCAGAGGTCTTCAAAGCAATGACAACAGGATGGATAGGATTGACGATCTCAATTTGAACGAGGACGGGAATCATAGCCAAAGACGTTCATCTTGCCGCATCCTGGCCTCTGTACAAACATCTGCGGATTCAAGCAGTATACATAACTAGCACTCAAGATTACAATCGATCATAAAATAGTGTTTTGTTGATAGACGAGGCAGTAGACAAAAAATGGCTTATTGTCCATTGCCCACAAATTTGCTGTCAGAGATAGGGCGTTAAGCAGTTGCACAATGTGCAACCGACATGGAAAGTGTCAAATGCCCACGAGAAATGACTGTTCAATATATTGATTGAGTCGTAAGTAAAAGCAAGCCGGAGGTCGTAGGGTAAAGCGGCTTAAATATATATAGTTTATATATATGCACATACAAAAATGTATATATATATATATATATATATATATATATATATATATATATATATATATATATATAGGCATATATATATATATATATATATATATATACATATATTTATATATATATATATATACATATATATATATATATATATATATGTACATATATATATGCATACATATATATATACATACATATATAGATATATATATATATGTATATATATATATATACATATATATATATGTATATAAATGAATATATATATATATTATATATATATATATATGTCCATACATAAATATATATACATATATATTTACAAAATATATATATATATATATATGTATGAGTTTAGATATATATAGTACACATATATGCGTACATATTAATATATATATATATGTATATATATATATATATATATAAATATATATATATAGATATTTATGTATATATACAGTTATACTTGCTCTTTCCCACAGTTCCTCGGGATCCAGAAAAACTATGATATTGAATCCATGGATGTAACTTTTTTTAGGATATATTGTTCAAGATATACGTGCCAGTGTGCGTTAGTGTGTGGGAATTTGTGAAATATACAAATGGGTTTAACCTATGGTTGGAATGAGTTAAAAATATGACTGCAAGTTAAACGGACTTCCGAGGGATCCAGATAAGCTATGAGGGTGAACCCATGGTCACATATTTTATGATATATTGTACAAGATATAACTGCAGGATTCGGTGAGTTTCATGAATTGTCTAATAAATCAAGATGAGTTATTATGTCCAACTTAAAGCTGAAATTAGTAGGAAATATCATACAAGCCTTACTTGCTTGCTTCCGTAAGTTCATCTGATCTCCGACGGATCCACATAAACCATGAGGTTTAACCCATCGGTGTATTTTTCATGATATTTTGTTTTAGATATGTATGCAAGTTTCCGCGAGTCTCAGTAATTTTGTAATATATCAAAATTAGTAATGATGTTCAACTTATAGCTGAAATTGATGGGAAGTCAAACCGAAGCGTTACCTGCTTACTTCCGTAAGTTCATCGGGCTGTCGTCTCCGGACGATATGCTCCTCGAAAAAAAGGAGAAAGATGCAAAAACCGAGCACCAGAAGAATGTGTGGTATATTCCATTTATGACAATAGCACATAATGTAATAATTGATCATTTATAAAAACCAATCAAAAACAAGATTACGAAATAAATAGAGGAATACGAACTTCAAGCACACACAAAAATACATGATACAACTGTTTATCCAACGTTCATTACACATACATCAAAACAAACCAGTGAAATAAAACATGAAAACGAAGTAAATAGAGGAATATGAACTAAAATCGCACACATGCATACATATAACTCAATGCAACATTCATAAAACATACATGACAAGAATACATGAATACAAAGTAAAAAGAGGAATATCAACTAAAAGCGCACCCATGCATACACATAAATATACATGACCAATATACATTACAATAATACAAGAATGCAAAGTAAATAGAGGAATATGAGCTTAAAGTATACATGATACTACACAGGAGCATACACTTTACCGCAGGCACGGAGATCAATCAATCATCCTTGTCCTCTCATGCCGTACTCCAACAAGCCATGACTATCCTGACTCGTGGTGCGTTTATTCATTGGCTAAGAAAGTCATGTGATGTAACGATCTAGCGACTAGGTATAAGAAACCCTTAGAGCTGATGTCAGCAATCACATGCTTATTGCAGAAATACAGAGAATATTATTAATCAGCTATTGCATTCATTGCATTATACAGGACTCAAGCTCCTATTTTACACAACCTTACAAATATCGTCTTACATCCATACACAACCATTTTCAATAAAGATGGTCGAAGTTTTATCACATCCTAATGTAACTCCATGAACTGGGTCACATACGATTGGATCTGTTCGTCGATGACCATCATCAGACACATCGTCTCGGCTGATCTTCTTCACATCAAAAGCAGTCATCTACCTACTAATCATTCAATTCAATCCAATGTTTCATTAATATCAACCAATCATAGCCATCCATCATGACAATTAAATCCTGCTGTAGGATCACCATGGGGCTAACGTGATGTACACCAATTAAATCTTGCTGTAGGATCATCATGGGGCTAACATTATGTACACCAATTTCTAATCCTGCCACCAAGTTCACATCATTTGCGTTGCCAAATTCTACTTCATCCAAGGTGTCAGTCACCTTCCACAATTTATAACCACTATCATATAAAGTGTTCAACAAATCACTTAGGAAAATGCTGGGGAAGTATCGGGTGTAGAGACTTCTATTATGTATGTGCTCCGCTCCCTCCTTATGATTCGTTGACCTGTAGAATGAGGCCTCTACTCGTCGTCCACTGAATATATATTACTGGGCTGTAATGTATAAACCAGGCAGGAGTAATACGTCATCACTAAACATCTTTGCAAATTCTACTACAATGATTAGCTTACAATCAGGTTAACACACTGCCCCTCTAACATGATGAGCACCAATCGAACAAAGGCCTGCAAAATCACATTAGACCTAGTAATCTTCATTGCCAAATACACGCTGTTCGTCACTTTCAAATAAGCTGCCTCATTAACAATGTGGTCAAATAACATGGTTAAACCATGAATAGAGTGCTTTCTGTTAGTTCGCTTCACCTCCAGCCTCACATCAGGAACACCGCTCCTACATATCAACTCGCGAACGTTGTTTCTTTTGATCAGACTGTGCCCGACATTTGAGATGTATCCAGATTGGCATGGGATCATAGACCGGGGGGATCCATGCTGATATCCGCTGGATACTCAGCGACCATGTGAGGCCACTTATATAAAGACAAGGTGATATTTGTGAAATAAGTTGTATTAAAATACAGCGAGAATCTATAAACCCGTGACGTGTTTTTCTTGCATTTGTGCTTTAATCAAGATCTCACCAGGTGCTAAAACCTGCATAGAGTGGTCCAGTGACAATCATTATTAGAACCTTTCCATAGCGCCTGACGGACACGCGCACATCAGTCCTTCGTTCTTTGGTATGCGAATTGGCAAAGCGAGTAGATGAAGTGGATCAATCAATAGCACCAATATTCTTACGTGCTGTGGATCAATCAATATCACCAATATTCCTGCGTGCTGTGGATCAATCAATAGCACCAATATTCCTGCATGCTGTGGATCAATCAATAGCTCCGATATAACTGCGTGCTGTGGATCAATCAATAGCACCAATATTCCTGCGTGCTCTAGCAATCACTAGCACAATCATTCACAACTGGTGCATAACTTGTGTTGTCTATTAGTTACGTGCCTCCTCGGATGATTTCTTTTATGATTATTGCTTTATGTTTGTAATGAAGCTAGGAAACAATAACACCACGTGACAGGCGCCATTAGATGATCGTATTAACAGGTGCTATTCTACATGTCATGCAATGATATGACAATAAACAGAGGTATTAATTTTGGCTAAACATCGTCAAAGGTCAATAATGTATATCCAATAACCCATTAAAGATGGTCAAAGGTCAATAAAGTAGATCCAATAACCCATTAAAGATGATCAAAGGTCAATAAAGTAGATCCAATAACTCATTGAGGATGGGTATTTATTTTAAATTTTAAACAAATAGTATGAATCAAATCTTGTGAAGATAACATATATGGACTTAAACCAATAATTAACTGAAGGCTTGGTTTTAACCTCAAATCAAATCTATCATGATACACTGTAAAGCATTGGTTCAAAGACTCACTATATTTAGGACATATTCCCTTCTGCAACATAACCTCAGCTATTCAGTTCTTTAAAGCCCTCATTCCAGGATTATATGAGCTGAAGGTGGAGAACTGGCGAGATCTTCAATAATCAGACAGAAGAATCATGGTACATTGAGAGTAGATTATTGCAGCTCACAACAGACCATGAGTTGAACATAATCTGAGTCATCTTGCGCTTATGTCTGTCGTGATGTTGCATAACCATGTCCAATTGATACCATACTGCTGAGGTATGCAATGTTTTGCGATATTTAATAAATCGTTCACATTAGCGGACGCAGCCACTTGAACATGTTAAATTGTGAAATGCTTAGTAGACGCATTCCGAAAGGCATGTTGCTGGTTGACCAATGTCCTGAAGCAGCATATGATGTTGCTGGTCGACTAGTGCCATGAAGCAGCTCATGATGTTGCTGGTCGACTAGTGCCATACAGCACATGACGTTGCTGGTCGAGTAGTGACATGAAGCAGCATATGATGTTGCTGGTCGACTAGTGCCATGAAACAGCATATGATGTTGCTGGTCTAATAGAGCCATGAAACAGCACATGATGTTGCTGGTCGACTAGTGCCATGAAACAGCACGTGACGTTGCTAGTCGACTAGTGCCATGCAGCACATGACGTTGCTAGTCGACTAATGCCATGCAGCACATGACGTTGCTAGTCGACTAATGCCATGCAGCATATGACGTTGCTGGTCGAGTAGTGACATGAAGCAGCATATGATGTTGCTGGTCGACTAGTGCCATGAAACAGCATATGATGTTGCTGGTCTAATAGAGCCATGAAACAGCACATGATGTTGCTGGTCGACTAGTGCCATGAAACAGCACGTGACGTTGCTAGTCGACTAGTGCCATGCAGCACATGACGTTGCTAGTCGACTAATGCCATGCAGCACATGACGTTGCTAGTCGACTAATGCCATGCAGCATATGACGTTGCTGGTCGACTAGTGCCATGAAACAGCATATGATGTTGCTGGTCGACTAGTGACATAAAACAGCACATGACGTTGCTGGTCGACTAGTGCCATAAAACAGCATATGACGTTGCTGGTCGACTAGTGACATAAAACAGCACATGACGTTGCTAGTCGACTACTGCCATGCAGCATATCACGTTGCTGGTCGACTAGTGCCATGAAACAGCACATGATGTTGCTGGTCGACTAGTGACATGCCAAAGAGTTCCAAATGATCAGAACAGTATTTACTAATGAAGCGCCCAATTCGCATGTTATAGGAGTGTACAATTGTAATGATGCGAATAGGCTCTTTCGTTCTTAGGGCTACATTGTACTCTTCAACTGTTGACCGACCATGTTGTTCACCTGGAGAGATATCAAACGCAGCAGTCTGGCTATAGAAACAATATGTATATCGACTTGCTAAGGCGGACGATGTATAAAACGGAGAGAACGTGAATACAACAGCATTATTGTACAGAGACACAGAGGACGCCAGTTTTTAACTAGGCCTCTGCAAACTAGCAGAAGCATCGGATGTTCAGCACATTTATACAAAACATTTGGCATTGCCATCTACATTAAACAATTAAGTGGTTGGAAGACGTGCTGCTGTTTGTCACAATTGTCAGGCAGTGTTGGTCTGTACTTACTAGAAACACACACCAAATATGACACATATGTGTCACGTGTGGTCAGGGTATGTAATCAATAATCATCATAATAATTAAAATGAAAATAAGCGCTTTTTTATTTCATTATGAAACTGAGCCCCGTTATGATGGAAATGTGCAGTAGCCATAAATTGGAAAATTACAAATTATTGAATACTTCATGAAATTTATAACATTTTGTCCCCAATTCCACTGCAGCACATTAAGTTGCATTATGAATACTCGGCACATAACGTGCAACATTCATAGTCTTTTAATGTCTTTAGCTATCAGCACAGCTTATGATGCAACATGATGGCATAATGTGCTGCAGTGGAAATGGGTCAAAATGTTATAAATTTCATGAAATATTCATGCGGGGCCAGTAGGCACATGTTAGTCTCATGTGACTTAAGTATAAGATATGTAAAGTGCCACCCTTTTTGTCTTTGGTTTGTCAGCCACTTTTGTCTCAATTCTGCTCCAGAGAATGCGCATAGTACGTGACCCGTATTGGCCTAAACAATCAAATTGTCCCTCACAAATATGATTCATGTGGCAGCCGTACACCCCATTGCCAAGAAGATTGCACAGAAAGGACCGTTAGGGGCAAAAAGTGGTGCTGATTATATTCATTCACCTTGATGTAGGGATAAGAACTGCTTAAAATGGCCGTCCATTGATGTTGATGAACTGTTTCTAAATTGGACTGGCTAAATCAACCCCGGCCTCACTATCCTCCAACAATACCGACGCCAAGGTGGCTCATAGACATCTGTATCTGGCTTCAGCCAGGCATAGGGCAACGTCTCCCGGATAGTCCCCGGCGTAAACCAGGCATAGGACAACGTCACCCGGATAGTCCCCGGCGTTAACCAGGCATAGGGCAACGTCATCTGGATAGTCCCCGTCGTTAACCAGGCATAGGACAACGTCACCCGGATAGTCCCCGGTGTTAACCAGGCATAGGGCAACGTCACCTGGATAGTCCCCGGCGTCAGCCAGGCATATGGCAACGTCATCTGGATAGTCCCCGGCGTTAACCAGGCATAGGACAATGTCACCCAGATAGTCCCTGGCGCTAACCAGGCATAGAGCAACGTCATCTGGATAGTCCCCGGCGTTAACCAAGTATAGGGCAACGTCACCCGGATAGTCCCCGGCCTTCAACAGAGATAAGGCAACGTCTCCCGGATTGTCCCCGGCGTTAACCAGGCATAGGGCAACGTCACCCGTATTGCCCCCGGCATTAACCTGGCTTAGGGCAATGTCACCCGGATAGTCCCCAGCGTTTACCAGGCACATGGCAACGCCACCCAGATAGTCCTACGCGTTAGCCAGGCATAGGGCAACGTCACCCGGATATTCCATGGCACTACCCGGGCATAGGGTAACGCCACCCGTATTTACTGGTGGGTCACCCACGTCTATCAGCAACATGGATATCTACAGCATAATGGTTCGCCGACTGAGACGAGCATCCATTGTTCATCGTACATCGTACTGTTATGTAAGTAGACTGGGCCAATTTAATGTTCCTTTATAGACAAAGATGAATGGCAGTCAAATGAGATTCCACTATGATCGTCGATGATACGTATTAAATGTGAGCAATGTGAAGATGGCGATGACAACATGGAGATACATTTCGCACAATACCATATATCACGCTAAGGCAAATACAAAAGCACATGCGTTAATGTGATTTGCGTAAACATTCAAAACTTCCATGACGTCGTGTAGCTTGTCAAGTAATTATGCATACCAACTGATAACCTGCTGATTGTGAGTTAACGCTTTAAACGCCCGGTAAGCATTTAAGACACATTGAGTAATGTCATACTTTGGTACGGTCCAATCTTGGTTGTGGTCAATGCAGTGTCAGTTGACAGATGCCTAGACAATCGTTGCAAAAGCTTTCGCCCAGTTAAACACAATTTAAGACTTTCAATGAGTGATCCCTTACAACCTGATATCAGAAATGACCGATGTATCCAAACATATTATCCGCTTATTTCTCTTAAGGTATGATTATGTAGACTAAATCATCTAATGTAAGCTTACAGAAGTATATCTAAGACATTGCCATACAGAGGAGTGTATGTATTCTAGCTATGTCTCACAGTAATAAATATACATCTGTTGAAACTCCGTATTCATCCGTCTGCTGGAGGTCGGGAATAGGGCAGAATCATCGGTCTGTGGAGGTCGTTTATAGGGCAGAATCATCTCTCTGCTAGAGGTCAGGAATAGGGCAGAATCATTGGTCTGCTCGAGGTCAGGAATTGGGCAGAATAATCGGTCTGCTGGAAATTAGGAATAGGGCAGAATCATCGGTCTGCTAGAGGTCTGGAATAGGGCAGAATTATCGATCTGCTGAGGGTCAGGAATGGGGTGGAATCTTCGCCTGTATTTAGCGCAGGTTTATTAACTATCGACTATTATCCCTAGCATTTTGTACATATCATATTCAACTAGGCCTATCATTCTCGGTCCATTACATAGTTGTTGAAGAACATAAGAGAGCTGCAAAGTGGTTTCTAACTAAGCCGACGGCAATGAAAGATAGTACATCAAACATTGTGGATGATGGAATGAATAAAAACTTTGAACTGCAAGTTAGCATGTTAGCGTAATACAAAGAAAACATAATAAAGCGAACGAAACCTTCAGGTCACGGGTGGTCTGATAACCTCGCTGTATGATCTGTTGGCTCTCACCAGCATGATCATAAAATAAGGTAATACGTTTGTGTGAACTTACATCATTGTTCTCGAATAATTTATATTGTACCATCAAAATAAATATTTCAGTTTGCTGGGCTTAACATCCCGGAACCAGTGGGCATTGGCTAACTAGTCATTCACATAACTGATCATGTTTACTCAGGGATGCATTATAGAATCAATGATGAGAAAAGGACTTATGTTGTGGAAATACTGAATTCAGGTATCATTGCCAACAAATATTCCATGAAGCTGATCTATAGTTATATGAAGGGGTTGATACTCATGGGTGAAGCTTCATCCCTGTTATTGTGAATATCTATAGCGACACGTTTAATGAAACAATCAAGTTTTTGGTTATATCTAGCATATGATTAACACCAACGCTGACATACTGACCAATCATTTCATACACGCCTGGTAGCGGAGTTGAATAGACATTTGGTTGACCAAAACGTCTCCTGGTGTATTTTATCATGCTTGAAAACTTTATCATTCAAGGAAATGCAATCTTTTTCAGGAGGTGTGTAATCCAGTTGTAGATAGTAAGGTGGCATTAAACAACAAATGGTCCGGCCTCAATATATTTGTCAATTGAACTCAATTAATTCGATTAAGCGCATGAAGCGATCCTTATAACTCATGCATGCATTAGTTGAAAAATATAACCGGTCATTTGCATCCCCTGATGTATAACATGTGAGACAAACATTGGAACTGAATTTTATTATGGTTTAATGAGGTTCACCGCTGCATAATTGTATAAAACGTCTTAATCACCAATGCAATGGGCCACATTCCTCTCTCGCCGGAAGTCATTGTGTGTCATGATAATACATAATCGTTCACTTTCCGAGCTATTTTACCTTCCTTATGACGCACGAAGCTATCACTAACAGTATCATTTGGGGGAAGGGAGCATGGCAAACGCTTCTGCGACATTATTGCCATATATTTTATGATATCCTATATTTATTGTCAGTGTAAGGTGCAAATATAGTTAGCATGGTTTCTATTCCAATACAAATGTCATATATATGACACTTACTAACTATTCCACAGCATGTTTTGCAAGCGTGCTGACTCGCACAACTCGCTGCTGTTCAACTCGTGCCACTTCAAACACTTGAACAGCATACTTAATAACCAACCGCTATGCGTCCGAAGAATATGTCGCATATACTAAGCCAAGACACATCGGACCTTATACTACTTCCAAGGACAGTGAAATATTATTATGCTTCTTTACCAGAGGCAGAGGCAGTTTCATTGCATACGAGACAGGGTATGCACTCAATCACACGCTGATGCAACCCTGCTATCACGTCATGAGTCAACCCTGCTATCACGTCATGAGTCAACCCTGCTATCACGTCATGAGTCAACCCTGCTATCACGTCATGAGTCAACTCTGTTATCACGTCATGAGTCGACCCTTCTATCACGTCATGAGTCAACACTGCTATCACGTCATGAGTCAACCCTGCTATCACATCATGAGTCAACCCTGCTATCACGTCATGAGTCAACCCTCTTATCACGTCATGAGTCAACCCTGCTATCACGTCATGAGTCTTCTCAGTTGTGCATTAATTGCTGCCAGTCGGGTTACTTGCGCGAAGAGAATATTCTCCTACAAGGGGCATATGAGTGTCGCTAACAGACTCGGTTTGGGTCGGCTTAAAAACCATGCAACATACAGATCAACCCAGAGTGGCACTCACCACTCATTATTGTCGGTGATTAGTGAAAATAGACAATTCTGAATTATATCAAATGCGCAAAGGTCTAGAGGGAAACCAAATAGTGAGTGCGAACTTTCAAATCCACGTTGTTTTTGTTGTTGCTTTCTGGAAGCGTGTGAATAATAAACTTGTTTGATTAGACGGTACAGGACACACATGAACAGAATAGACACGACATTACCGGAAATGTAAGGTACTTCTTATTGTTTTCAAAACCTATTGCGGACATGCTTCGTCCGTCTTCTTGATGAGATGGAATTACATCCAAGTGAACGAGAATTGCTCTGATGTAAAATATGCTTTGCGCAGTTAAGTCATGAATGTTGTGTTTAGTTGATGTGCGATACACTGTCGTCATTGTCGTAGCAGCTAAATCAACAATCGCAGCACGGCAGGGAGTTTTGATGCACCACATAATACCATATTTTGTTCCAATAACGGAGTCTGATTCTAGGCAGAGCTCGGTAGACGCGTAGCTAGATAAAGAAACTAATTAAATAATGAATGACTGAAATATATTGTTAAAAAGGTGCAGCGGGCATCAATACTGTCAGGTCGGTTGGGTAACTGGTCGGATAGGTACAACGTTGTCTTCATTGATGGCACATTTATCAGCTTTATAGATAATGTGGTAACTTAAGTGGTTTACAGAAACATGCACACCATTACTATTGAGCTAGATATGGTAATATTGGTAGCCTATTTGAATGGAAACGCATGAATTCACTTAAACTGTGCCACCTAACTTTGTGCTAATTTCCACGCCCCCCAACGCCCCCCCCCCACACAAGAGCCATCCACAGAGAGAAATGAATATATATAATGTAGCAATAACAAAGATAAAAGGATGAAAGAAGCGTAGTTCCATGAATGACACCAATTCATATTCTTTAGTAAACAAAACTAAACATTACTTATCAAAGTGACCATGATAAATGAACAAATCATTGTCGAAGAAAAAGATCAGTTGGTGTTAAAATGACTACGATGCATCAGTCCAATATAGATGAGGTACAGAACATGAGCGAAGAAACACAAACGCATATACGATGTTGAATAATACATGCAAACAATGTCGATGAGAATGATATGAGCGTGTTACGCGTGTTCTGTTTGATAGGAATCAAGACACATTGTAGCACCTTAAATGATGTTATTGCGTGATATTTCTTATAACGTCTCAGTTTGGATGCTGGCACATACAGTGAGGCTATAATAACTCAGTTGCCACATGGCGTGCAGCCTCTGTAGCTTTCTGATATCTACAGCACAAGACAACTTCCTGCGATGTGAAATGTTATCGCATTATAATATTGATGTGTAATGGTGCCTCGTTGTTGTCTTTATAGATCCGTTACAGCACCCTTAACCTAAGCAGCAGCGTGAGTTAAACCACATAAGGCCCTGCTACCATCAACAATATCCTTGTTTCTCACATATATGACTCGTGTGGCAACCTGGTCACTTTTAACCAATCACGTGGGACCATTCGCTGATGCAACATGGCGCTGAATGTGTTCATTTAGCTTGATGGAGTGATCCGAACGCTTCAAAAGGATGTCCATGCAAGCTTATCAAATGTTTCTGCACGTGAGTAGTTGGAAATTTATCCCGGTCGCATAATTCTCCAACGCTCTCAACGTGAATGTGGCTAATAAACAGACGTCAGCAGCATTAACAAGGCGCAGAATAGTATCAAAGGCGTGACTGCTGGATAGTCGACGTCATCAAAGCGATTAGCCGCATGATTCGCTGACGGCGATGAGTAAACAGAGTGCACTAGTATCAGTCAGGCCGGTGATGCTGTACTGCGCCTCGTTAATGCTGCTGGATGACATCGACCATCCAGCAGTTAGGCAGACAATCATGGTTTCTGGTCGTTGATGGCCCGGCAATATCGGTTTCTTGTCGCTGATGGCCCGGCAATCTAGGTTTCTGGTCGTTGATGGCCCGGCGATCACAGTTTTTGTTGCTGATGGTCCGAAGATCTCGGTTTCTGGTCGCTGATGGCTCGGAAATATCGGTTTCTGGTCGCTGATGGCCCGGCAATATCGGTTTCTGGTCGTTGATGGCTCGGCAATATCGGTTTCTGGTCGTTGATGGCCCGGCAATTTCGGTTTCTGGTCGTTGATTGCCCGGCAATCTCGGTTTCTGGTGGCTGATGGCCCTGCAATCTAGGTTTCTGGTCGTTGAATGCAAGCCTTGCGGTTGTAAAGTTTTACTGAATTCTTGTTTATTGTCTTGCTGAGGCTGAAACTCTATAACCCTGACCAAATGTGAATCCAAAAACGTTTTTGTATATAGGCTCAAAATTAGCCAACTGTAGCAACCTGCAACGCACGAATTCATACAAGCATCTTATGTGTAAAGCAACCGGCATGAATATCACCCTTGAATATCAAAGCGCTCTAGAAGACATTTAGCTCACAATAACAGCCTGTCATGTCTAACACATACATGAGAAAACATATCACTTATATCGGATGCTTAGTTGTAAATTATTTTATTATACACATACTGTCGTATGAGGTTTGAAGTCTCACGATTTAGCTTCTTAGCAGTCGTACGAGTAGCTGTGTTGTTATATGACATGCTGCCTAAACCGGACTGGACACAGTGTAGTTTTAAATCTGCTCGATGAAGAGAATCTATATTGGCCGTTAACGCTTTGGGGTACAATAGTCACCTACGCAGATGATGTAACTGTACAACTAGTTTGAGATCAGCCCCTTACTCAGCAGCCCTTTGTTAATTATGAACGCTTTCTTTACGCGTACAATGAAACAAGGATGTTGTGAATTCATGATTAAGCACTCGACTCGATTTGCTGTCTTGTTATGCACCGTTTTCACAAATCGCATTTCATGTGAATAAAACCTCCTGTTGTCCTGTGTTCAATTATAAACATTTCAAACATTCGTATTTGGAGATACACGGACCTTGTTAAATTAATTACTGATTCTAGGTCTCTGACTATTCACACGTGTATATTACTTTCGCATGATGTTTCAACCAAAGGTATGAATTGAATCAATAATCTAGTTGTCCCTGCTCTTTTTACTATGTAGAAATGTGTTCACAGTTATGGAACAGGCAGTAAGACAACTCAATGTTTCCCCGTAACTGGACAGAGACACGTATAATATGAACCAGGCAGTAAGACAACTCAATGTTTCCCCGTAACTGGACAGAGACACGTATAATATGAACCAGGCAGTAAAATGACTTAATGTTTCCCCGTAACGGGGCAGAGACACGTATAATATGAACCAGGCAGTAAGACAACTCAATGTTTCCCAGTAAATGGGCAGATACACGTATAATATGAACCAGGCAGCAAGACAACTCAATGTTTTCCCGTAACTGGGCAGAGACACGTATAATATGAACCAGGCAGTAAGACAACTCAATGTTTCCCCGTAACTGGACAGAGACACGTATAATATAAACCAGCCAGTATGACAACTCAATGTTTCCCAGTAATTGGGCAGAGACACGTATAATATGAACCAGGCAGTAAGACGACTCAATGTTTCCCTGTAACGGGACAGAAACACGTTTAATATGAACCAAGCAGTAAGACAACTCAATGTTTCCCTGTAACTGGGCAGAGACACGTATAATATGAACCAGGCAGTAAGACGACTCAATGTTTCCCTGTAACGGGGCAGAAACACGTTTAATATGAACCAGGCAGTAAGACAACTCAATGTTTCCCCGTAACTGGGCCGAGACACGTATAATATGAACAGGGCAGTAAGACGACTCAATGTTTCCACGTTACTGGGCAGAGACACGTATAATATGAACCAGGCAGTAAGACAACTCATTGTTTCCCCGTAACGGGGCAGAGACACGTATAATATGAAACAGGCAGTAAGACAACTCAATGTTTCCCCGTTACTGGGCAGAGACACGTATAATATAAACAAGGCAGTAAGACGACACAATGTTTCCCCGTTACTGGGCAGAGACACGTATAATATGAAACAGGCAGTAAGACGACTCAATGTTTCCCCGTTACTGGGCAGAGACATGTATAATATGAACCAGGCAGTAAGACATTTCAATGTTTCCCCGTAACGGGGCAGAGACACGTATAATATGAATCAGGCAGTAAGACGACTCAATGTTTCCCCGTTACTGGACAGAGACACGTATAATATGAACCAGGCAGTAAGACGACTCAATGTTTCCCCGTTACTGGACAGAGACACGTATAATATGAACCAGGCAGTAAGACGACTCAATGTTTCCTCGTTACTGGAGAAAGGCATGTATAATATGAACCAGGCAGTAAGACGACTCAATGTTTCCTCGTTACTGGACAGAGGCGCGTATAATATGAATCAGGCAGTAAGACAACTCAATGTTTCCCCGTTACTGGACAGAGGAACGTATAATATGAACCAGGCAGTAAGACGACTCAATGTTTCCCCGTTACTGGGCAGAGACGCGTATAATATGAACCAGACAGTAAGACTACTCAATTTTTCCCCGTTACTTGACAGAGACACCTGTAATACAGGATCCACTTGGTACAAGCTTCATATATTCAACGCATTTTAAAACCGTTGTCCGAAATCATATTGATAGAGCCTCCTGATGCTTTATTGTACGAAACAGTACATTGCTATGCAATTGAATTGGAGTTGCCTATGATCCGTCTCGCTTTTTGTTGCATGTCAATCAGCATTTGCCTAAAACGTTATATATGAAGATTGTAGCAAATATGAACTATATGAAACTTTCAAAGGTTTGCAATTAGAAAGCTGCATGCTCACGGATACAGAAAAACCCTCGGATGTATATAAATCCGTCAGCTGTTTTCCAATAAGCTAAAGCAGGATTGTACTGGAAATCCCTTGAATTAATACAGACGTTTCTGAGAAGGATGTGAAACCGACACATTATAGGAGCTAAGAAGTGGGAACAGATGAATACTTGTATTTAAGTGAAATCATACACTCTCACTTGAATATGCGTTGCATTGGAAGTTACCATTTTCCAATATGCTATTTAAAAAATATTCTCGCTTTTCTATTTAATATATTTTTCTTGATATATTTATTACCTGATATTAATGGAAAAATATCGCGATATACATTTGTGCTTCGCTAATGAATTGACCATCAGTCCTCTGCAAGATGTATGCATTCTGCAATCCAGTTAAACTTGGACATGCGCGCTAACTTATTCGTGTCTATCTCCGTCAGTCGACATTGCCATTTCCGACAAGCCTAACAGGATATCTGTTCAAATGGGCTCTGGCCTTATTTCTATTTGACATATATACGTGGTGTGTAGACGGATTGCATAGTTGGCGAACTGAGAATTCATTCTTATCTGCCTGAAAGTGAAGAGAGACGGTGACACTTTCACCCGCCATCAATAACACGTAAGGCACCGGTAGTAGCAGTGACGGTTACCATCAACAAGTCCATGCTATGGAACTTACCACTGTAGAATATTAGCATATGATAATGATCGGTTTCGTAAGTTTTAGTCAGTTGTGACAGTATAGGTAGACTAGAGATTATTGACTGTAATAAATAATTGCGAGCGGCTTCCATCTTATAGTATGGCAGGGTGATGGTTATGATGATGTTGCAGCCACATATAACCTCCAGTGGTTTGTAATAAACTATTGCTGTTATTATGTGCCCTAGAAATACTGTGGTTTAACGGTGGTGCTTTTGTTAAAAGAGTTCCACCTATGGAACATTGCGTTATATTAACATGTCCGTAAATGGTTCATAATTTCATTGAATATTTATGGTTTTACTTCTGAAACAAAAAGAAACTTGATTGCAAGTCTGACGTTTGATTCTTAGTTTGCTGGATGAAATCTACTGATCAGCAGGACAGAGAACTGATTGAACTTAAAACATAAAGCATGCTGTTGAGCAGTATACAACACAGATGTGAAGACAGTAGAATACGGTGTTGCTACACGACATCACGGCGTGAGTAGGTAAACACCATTCGTGAAATACAAGCAGTTTATCGTGACAATGATGCATTTCAGTATTGCTGCTTTCACCACACACTTTTGGAAAACAATACTTCTGCAGATAGCTTTAATGTAATGATAGCAATATAGAGGATGCGGCGAGGGGAAGCTGTACATTGTGTGTACCTCTATGGGGCTTTGATTGAGCCTCCAAACTAACGACCTTAACAAGTTCACATTAACATACCAGCAAAAGTGTTGGACCATTTTTGCGGAATATGAAAATAAAACTGACAATGCAATCTATATAATGAATTTCGGCGGCTTTTGAAACTTTCTAAATGTTTTATCGATATGATAAGCAACAGATGAAGAAAGTATGATCCTAGCTCGTAATCAAAGTAATGCTAGCTGTGGTGGTGAAGAATGATACACACTAATTTTGATGGTGAAGAAAACTGCCTAATAGTTGTAATGGTGAAGAATAATGCAGAATAGAAGGTGTTTAATTAAGGATGGGATTTATGAAGGCATGTGGATCAAGGAGCGAGGTCTTGTCACCTTGACATGGGGCCGTTAATAACCGGCCCTCCGGCGTTAGAGAGATGAATTCGTGGTAAAGGCACACATACTTCTTTAGTAGACATGTCCTTGTATTGGCTTCAAATAGATGCGTCTGATTGTATATGGTTTTCTTCATCTCAAAAGTGATTATTTACATTAGAATGGTTGGGTAGAATGATTATAAAATTTGTAATGGTGCGTCAGCTTGCATCAAAGTCACATATAGCATACTCACAAGTGACGTAAACATAAACTCGGCGCCCAGGGTTTGTCAGGCTGGGATAAGATGTATCATAGCTGGTGGTTTAATATCAAGCATGTAAATATTAAAACGGGCGTCTGTTTATCAAGCTGGCTGATAGTGAAATATATCTGGCTTATAAACTATGGCATAGCACCATGTGCAGTACCGATGCCATTCAATAAACGTCCCCCGAACAGGTGACAGATAGACCTTGTCAACGCCCTAGGGTGAAATGGTACCTACGTTAATCTAGCTAGATTGCTTATATGTTATGAAGATTCACTTAAAGGCTGAAATAAGGCCATTCTGCATTTTGGTAAACGAGGAGAACCGTTTATGAGGGAGCCGGCTAGGAAGCGCTTTAGAGTGACAGCTTTAATAGAGATGCGCTCTTGTCGAAACTGTTACACAATAGTTGTATCATGAAATAGAAAGCTTGTTATGTGATATCCCCGCATTATTGACATAATGAATGACTACATTTCACTGCTTGTGATAGCATTCGCCGGGTGGCGCTATAGTCGTTTCCGTTTCTGTAAGTTCGAGAATAAACACGTGTAAAACTTCATGGATCTGTTATGTGATTGCTACATAGTAGAACGTCACATGTTACATCTTATACAACAATCGACGTGTTGGTCATTCATTCCAGCCTACATGCATGTATTCATGCAATATATAGTGGAGCAAGCCTACATGCGTGTATTCATGCAATATATAGTGGAGCAAGCCTACATGCGTGTATTCATGCAATATATAGTGGAGCAAGCCTACATGCGTGTATTCATGCAATATATAGTGGAGCAAGCCTACATGCGTGTATTCATGCAATATATAGTGGAGCAAGCCTCATGCAATATATAGTGGAGCAAGCCTACATGCGTGTATTTCATGCAATATATAGTGGAGCAAGCCTACATGCGTGTATTCATGCAAATATATAGCCTACATGCGGTATTCATGCAATATATAGTGGAGCAAGCCTACATGCGTGTGTATTCATGCATTCATGCAATATAGTGGAGCAAGCCTACATGCGTGTATTCATGGAGCAATATATAGTGGAGCAAGCCTACATGCGTGTATTCATGCAATATATAGTGGAGCAAGCCTACATGCGTGTATGCAATATATAGTGGAGCAAGCCTACATGCGTGTATTCATGCAATATATAGTTGGAGCAATGCGTGTATTCATGCAATATATAGTGGAGCAAGCCTACATGCGTGTATTCATGCAATATATAGTGGAGCAAGCCTACATGCGTGTATTCATGCAATATATAGTGGAGCAAGCCTACATGCGTGTATTCATGCAATATATAGTGGAGCAAAGCTAATGTACTATGCAAGCTCTAACTGCTGCATAAAGGATTACATTCCTGCAGTGCATTATAAAGTCAGGCCAAAAACGATGGATTGTTCAGTACAAATGACAAACTCCCAAATACAATCGATAGGTTAAATGTGACGACAACCGTCAATAACGTTGTGAGCGAACACTGTGTAAAACAATGTGACAGCGCCATTCGCTCATTTCGATTGCATCTCCACAAATTTACATCAAATTTACCCCGCCCCAACAAACCGTTCATGATTTAAGCAGCTAGAAAGATAATATTGTAACCCGAAATATCCCGTATCCTGTAATGCAGCAGCTCGTTGAATCCACACATCAGTAGAGCGTTGATGAATCCACACATCGGTAGAGCGTTGATTAATCCACACATGGGTAGAGCGTTGGAAGGATGAATCCACACATCAGTAGAGCGTTGATGAATCCACACGTCGGTAGAGCTTTGATGAATCCACACATCAGTAGAGTGTGGAAAGAATGAATCTACACATCAGAAGAGCGGTGGAAGAATGAATCCACACATCAGTAGAG
The DNA here is from genome assembly GCA_034190875.2 of Urechis unicinctus. NCBI lineage: Eukaryota > Metazoa > Annelida > Polychaeta > Xenopneusta > Urechidae > Urechis > Urechis unicinctus. The sequence goes on along the minus strand of CM067354.1, from coordinate 71,230,606 downwards.
CGTGGGAAGTATGTGGTATTGATAAGGGACTCAATGCAGTTGTCAATGGCGCCTAAGCGTGTTTACTGGTTACTGGCTAAAGTCATCGTGAATCCTACGCCGTAGAGTCATGTGGTTCATAACGCATGAACAGATGCTCGATGGTCTACATGCGCCCACGAGATGTTCATGTCTTGACGAGTTCGGGCTGGGATATGTTAGCTGGCATTCTTGTATGCTTGAACTACAATAAGAGTTGTGTTGATAGTTGGATCATTAAGTGGATTGTGCCAACTGACTGTAAGTGTTGTGGGAACTGCTATATATTGCTATTATGTCATTTAGATTTTGATGCACTATTTGTTTATATTAGAGCATCTATGTAAATAAATGGAGAGCAAACCTTGCAAATATATAGCTTTTGTGCATATGTTGGCAAGTTGGCAAGATGCACAGATTGGTGTGCCGATTGGTGTGCCGATTGTTGTTCCGATTGGTGTGCCGATTGGTGTGTGGTTGGTGTGCCGATTGGGGTGCCCATTGGTGTGCAGATTTGGGTGCCCATTGGTGTGCCGGTTGGTGTGCCGGTTGGTTTGCCGATTCTTTATGTCTTAGGGGTCATTGACTGAGTTCTCCGATATGCGGGAGGCGCTCCAAACCAACGGCCTGGTTTCATGTTAAGCGATTCTTTCTATACGGCCGTATCTTAACTATTACAGTATTATTTGGGTAATAATATCTATTGTGGTGTCGTACAAACGACACGTAGCGCTCGATAGTAACCACTTGTTATGAAAAAGACCTTGTGGCTACTGCTGAAAATAGTCAATAACAGGATCGTATATTCTACTACCACTTTCTCACCAAGTTAACTCACATCTGTGAAGCTGGGCAAATCAGATAAAACACAGGACTGTTATAATATATTAGAGCTAGCATATTTTGAAACATCGCAAGTATTGAGCTTCTTTATATGTGTTGATGCACTTCTGTACACATAACATACATCTACTATCAAAGTCAGCTCATAAATAACCCATGATGATACTACAGCAATACCTCACATGAGTCTATTATATATATATAGTCAGTAGATGATGACACTAAAGTAATACCTCACACGAGTCTACTTTATTTGGTCGTAAGATGGTTTCACATTTTGTTCATTTCTGTGAGACCGGAGGTCAGAAGCATGCCCCACTGTACAGCAAGCTGGAGTGTCTCGGCTTTCACAGTACATGTTTGTTCCGGCCAATTTGATTACATCCTTACGGTGAAGCAAATTACCAGCAACTGCACGCAGTACCATGATCATGACACCTAATGTCACCAATGATAGCATTACTACTTGATAAACCACGCCCACAAAACCCGAGCAAGATGATTTTCTGGGAGGAGCTTCATGCATGAAACGTCTCGACGTTAATCACCCAAAAAACCTTGATCTCTGTCCCTGGTGGAAAAAGGTTGGACGAGGAGATGTTTCCAGATTGTCTCAACGGACTGATTCCAACAGCACATTGCTTGATATTTAACGGACCTGAATATATTGGCCCGTCTTGATATAACGGCGTAACCAACTACCATGCACACTCTGAAGCACCAAAAGCAGCTGTCAATCTGATCTTGAATCATTATTAATAAGTCGTGGATTCCAATCTGCCGTATCTCTGTCCACAACTCGTCACATTTCATTAATTGAATTTCTCTGTTTGTCACGGTATGAGTTATCGGTGTTGTCATCGGAATTGAAATAAAGTAGTACGGCAGTTTCGTTTCGTTTTCAGTGATCAAGGTTATGTACATGTTCGACAAATAATCAAATATAAGCATTACACATTGTGTGGAAAATATTGCGAAAGTCTAGATGCGATAACTCGATGGGGTGTACATTGGGGTAGGAGTTGAGGGGGGAGTGATGGGGTGGGAGAGGAGGACATAAACACATTACACCGATAAGATCAGGTAGAGGAGGGCATCAAAGTGTGACTTACGTAGCTGATAACGGTCTTCATTGACTCTTTACTACCCTTCCTCTGTAGCAGCCTAGTCATGTCTGGGAGGCAATATCATGGTGACCACACGTAGTCATAAGGAGCATCACAGACTGCCTCTTTTCGCAACTGTAATCGTTGTGGTATTAAATTGTGTAATGGTTAATTTGAGAAATCGTATTGCGAAGTGCGTGTTCTGTACGTTATTAATGTTATTCTTACACATGAAACATTGAATTCATCCGGCCATTGGGAATCTTTCAAATATAGCCTACCTATTCCTAAGCAACCGGAACCCCGTATTTGTGACGGATTTATTGAGTATAGTGGGTACTACGACAGTCACATTGCGTATTTCTACTAATCCAGTTGCTGAACGTGAAACATTGAAATAATTATTGATCAATAATCAACCGTTTTGCTTTCAGTGTAAGACTATGGCATGGGTAACATCGGCCTGCAATCATCAGGAGACTAAGCCAGGCTATTTGTAAGTTTATGACATCAATACATCCCAAGTGCTCGAATCGATATTTATGAACTGTTCCGTTCTTCTGTGTAGTGTCTCCGCTAGCAGCTTACTGTTATGGGACGAATCTGGCCTTGTCATTTAGCGCCGTCACCACATTCAGCCCAGCAGTTCTTATACCGAGATAATTACCATATTAGGCTAACGCTCTCTGATCCTGTATCACATAACTCATATAGAAAACAAACAGACCTTGTTAAGCTCATTGGCAATTCTTGTATATACTGATGTGTGAGGTCTGAGATACAACTTGCCGAAAAACCCTACTCTCCTACTCTCTAGAAAACAAACAGACTTTGTTCGGCTAATTAACAATTCTTGCGTATGCCAAACATACTGTATGTACGTTGCCGTAAATCTGAAGTATTCAGAACATAAATGGTTGCCGAGCGTCCCGAAATGAAAAGCTCCTACATTATTTGTATTAGCTCGATTTTCCTGATGCTAATAAATACAACGGGTATTTCCGGAGATGGTGGGCATGTTTGATTGTTAAAAGGATGCAAATATAGAACTGAGTATCAAGCTGCTGACGTTAGACAGGATAACATCCTATAGCTTATTGCTTGGGTTTAGCTATAAACTACAAGCTCAATAATTTCAAGGCTGATGCTCTCACTGTTCTCCGCTGTGTATTAGTTTGCTAAGGAACAAAAGCTCCAAGCAGCTTTTCACACTAGCACCATGTCGAGTTAGGCACATTTCCAACCCAATTTCTGGAATCAATTCGTCCATTCAGTCCCAGGTGTTGCGCAATTAGAGCCTAAATGGGATTTATTATTGCATGTCCGTCAAAGTAGTGAGTTCTCGTCCCCTGAACATGTCGTCTAGTGAGCTGAGCGTTGCCGGCATTATGTTGCCAAGTGGGCCGGGCGATGTCGGCGTGATGTCGCCTAGTGGGCCGGGCGATGCCAGCATGATGTCGTCTAGTGAGCTGAGCGATGCTGGCGTGATGTCGTCTAATGAGCCAAGCGTTGCCGTGTGATGTCGTCTAGTGAGCCGAGCGTTGCCAGCATGATGTCGTCTAGTGAGCCGAGTGATGCCGGCGTGATGTCGTCTAGTGAGCCGAGCGTTGCCTTTTAGGGCCTTCAGTATAATACCCCGTCAGGGCCTTCAGTTTATAACCCCACCAGGGCCTTCAGTATGATACCCCCCTAGGGCCTTCAGTAAGATTTCCTGATGAGGCCATCAGTAAGATTCCCTCTGCGCTTTAGGGTTACACAGATGGCAGATATAACACATGACGGTGGTTAAGGAGCAGCCGTCCCTACAGAAGTCCTTGTTAGTGCCAGTCAAAGCATTTGCTGTGGCGGAAAGATGATTACAATATCGTGCCGGCCTTTTCTTCTTCTGATAAAGTCCAACATGACATCTGCCAACAAGCCGTCTTTGGTATTGAGTTTGCATGACCGCATTGGAAGCATCCCGTCATTTTGGCGTCCAGTGCTCAAGGTCAACTGCATGAATGTGGGGACCCAGACTTGTGTTGTGGAATATTGTCGCCTAGGAATAACTAGTATGCGATGCACATCGGCCTGCACTTCAGTCTGCACTTTGGTTTGCACTTCAGTTTGCACCTTGGCCTGCACTTCGGCCAGAACTTTGGCCTGGAGAAGTGCCAGCGGCTAAAAATCATTGGATACGCATTTGGATGCGGCGCACAGCGGCATGTGCTTTGGCCAGTGCCTCAGCCTGTACATGTGACGTCATATACATATTGGAGTTTGTCAGCTGCTCAAGGGCGACAACAAACTGTTTTGGGCCGACTTGACCTGGTTTGAGGGGCACCCTTCCTCAGGTTGCAGTGATGCGTTTGGAGTGGGGACGGGGGCAGGAATCAACTATGCCTGGCTTGTTGTAGGTCATAGTTGTACCTTTCATCAACCAGGCCACAGATGTATACCCTTCATTGCTGTTTGTCAGGTTTTCCAATGTCAGATTAACACCCAATATTTACTCTCCGACCGCCACTCTGTGTCGGTAACCACTTTATACTGCTTATGTGTGATTCACGGCGTCGTGATTTTCACCTGGTACCCTCCACTGCGGGTTGATTTTTACCTGGTACCCTTCACTGCGGCGTGTTTTTCACCTGATACCCTCCACTGCGGTGTGGTTTATACCTGGCACCCTATGATGCGGCGTGGTTTTTGAACAAAAGACACATAAAACTAGTTGTGACATTAGTCTGTTCTAAATGGCTTCTGCACCCAGACACGAATGAATCGAGACAAATCCTTTTTTTATATTGGATGAGCTGCCAATCGGCAAGGGCTGACGGCGGCGCAATAGAGAAGACATACAGCGACTGATGCGGCGTTATGTGTCAACATATTCAACAGCAAGATTAATTATTCCATTATCTCCATCTTACCACGCTAACGCACATCTGCTATGGGAAGCTAAGAAGGTTACTCTCAGGTTGAACACCAAGGACTGTCAGATGATGAGATTAAGTACACTGTGAGGCATCTTATGTGCTGCTACATGCATTATTCATGTCTCTCATTCATGTTTCCTGGAAGAATGACTAATTAGAATAGTTCATCACACGAATTCATCAGATGAATGTCTAGAAAACGGTCCTTATTGACGGCCGTACCGGCTTGGGGTCGTAATGGGAATATTTCATTTACACTAAACCTCCAGTAAATTACAATTATCTGTTATTCATTGACCAGCGGGAGCCAGTGGGATTCGTGTAACAAGAGGATTGAAAGTCTCCTAGTAAATTTCCCATAGAGACTTAATCACGTTCCTTTGTGGCAATAGGTGGGTCGGATGGATATAGCCAGCTTACATCCCTCTTAATCATGCTCCTAGGGTTTGCGTACGAACCAACGGTCTGATTACAAGGGCCCCTGCTTTAGCAAGCGACGAAACAGCGTCGATTGATTTCTATCGGTGCGTGACGACATTGGCCCGTATTGATCTAACGCCATATAGCACAACAGAACGCTGTACTACCAATTGCAATATACACTTCAAGGCACCAGAAATCGGTAAGCAAAGCTCGGCTATAAATTTGATTGCACATTATTTGTAATGAATCTTGGAATTTAATGGGTGTGAGTTGGTATTATGTTTGCTGCACCTAATAACCCGTAACGTTTCATCGATTGGATTTCCCTGTTTGTCATTGTATCTATGCGGACAGCAGAATATGTTGAAACTGGTTGACTGCGCAAAATTATTCCCCCTGGTCATCGGCACCAGTTTAATTTCAAGTCGTGCTCTCCGCGACCAGCGCTCATCATTGCACATACATTCGCTAAATGATCATATGTCGGCAATAAACTTTGCAAAGCAAATATCATAGTATGTCTAGATGCAATAACTCGGTGGAGTGCAGAGCGTTTTCAACCCGTAATATAACGCACAGTGGGAACCCTGAGAGCGTGAATAATATTTTGTATGCAGTGTGCCCTGTGGTTATAGATGCGTGTGGAGCATTCTGGTACTGGTCGATTGTCTGTGTCCCGATACACGACGGTATGTGACTGTCCTGTTATTCCATATCGTGTGAAGGTTGATATCGTATGATCGTCCAGTTGTTATCTATCTTGTAAAGCATGGTATTATATAATCCACTTTTGGCCGTCCTTTTATTCTGTATTGTGTTGATCATAATACTGCAGACAGTCTTGGTTCCCTGTATTGTGTTGATCATAATACTGCTGACAGTCTTGGTTTCCTCTATTATGTTAATCATAATACTGCTGACAGTCTTGGTTCCCTCTATTGTGTTAATCATAATACTGCACACAGTCTTGGTTCCCTCTATTGTGTTAATCATATAACTGCTGACAGTCATGGTTCCCTCTATTGTGTTAATCATAATACTGCAGACAGTATTGGTTCCCTCTATTGTGTTAATCATAATACTGCAGACAGTCTTGGTTCCCTCTATTGTGTTAATCATAATACTGCAGACAGTATTGGCTATTGTGTTAATCATAATACTGCAGACAGTCTTGGTTCCCTCTATTGTGTTAATCATAATACTGCAGACAGTCTTGGTTCCCTCTATTGTGTTAATCATAATACTGCAGACAGTCTTGGTTCCCTCTATTGTGTTAATCATAATACTGCAGACAGTCTTGGTTCCCTCTATTGTGTTAATCATAATACTGCAGACAGTCTTGGTTCCCTCTATTGTGTTAATCATAATACTGCAGACAGTCTTGGTTCCCTCTATTGTGTTAATCATAATACTGCAGACAGTATTGGTTCCCTCTATTGTGTTAATCATAATACTGCAGACAGTCTTGGTTCCCTCTATTGTGTTGATCATAATACTCTAGACAGTCTTGGTTCCCTCTATTGTGTTAATCATAATACTGCAGACAGTACTGCAGACAGTCATGGTTCCCTCTATTGTGTTAATCATAATACTGCAGACAGTCTTGGTTCCCTCTATTGTGTTAATCATAATACTGCAGACAGTCTTGGTTCCCTCTATTGTGTTAATCATAATACTGCAGACAGTCTTGGTTCCCTCTATTGTGTTAATCATAATACTGCAGACAGTCTTGTTCCCTTATTGTGTTAATCATAATACTGCAGACAGTCTTGGTTCCCTCTATTGTGTTGATCATAATACTGCAGACAGTCTTGGTTTCGTCTTTTGTGTTGATCATAATACTGCAGACAGTCTTGGTTCCCTCTATTGTGTTAATCATAATACTGCAGACAGTCTTGGTTCCCTCTATTGTGTAATAAATCATAATACTGCAGACAGTATTGGTTCCCTCTACTGTGTAAATCATAATACTGCAGACAGTCTTGGTTCCCTCTATTGTGTTAATCATAATACTGCAGACAGTCTTGGTTCCCTCTATTGTGTAAATCATAATAATGCAGACAGTCTTGGTTCCATCTATTGTGTTGATCATAATACTGCAGACAGTCATGGTTCCCTCTATTGTGTTAATCATAATATATCTGCTGCTAACAGATAGCACAAAGAGCACTCTACAATATACTAATGATGTCTGCAGCTAACTGATAGCACAAAGAGCATTTGACATTATGCTAATGATGTCTGCTGCTAACTGATAGCACAAAGAGCTCTCTACTATATGCTAATGATGTCTGCTGCTAACAGATAGCACAAAGAACTCTCTACTATATGCTAATGATGTCTGCTGCTAACAGATAGCACAAAGAACTCTCTACTATATGCTAATGATGTCTGCTGCTAACAGATAGCACAAAGAGCTCTCTGCAATATGCTAATGATGTCTGCTGCTAACAGATAGCACAAAGAGCTCTCTACAATATGCTAATGATGTCTGCTGCTAACAGATAGCACAAAGAGCTCTCTACAATATGCAAATGATGTCTGCTGCTAACAGATAGCACAAATAACTCTCTACAATATGCTAATGATGTCTGCTGCTAACAGATAGCACAAAGAACTCTCTACAATATACTAATGATGTCTGCTGTTAACAGATAGCACAAAGAACTCTCTACAATATACTAATGATGTCTGCTGTTAACAGATAGCACAAAGAGCTCTCTACAATATGCTAATGATGTCTGCTGCTAACAGATAGCACAAAGAGCTCTCTACAATATGCTATTAACTATACTACTTTGTTTGAAAACAACATTGATCCACAAATGACATCGCAGTACATTATCGCAATCCTTGCTGGCCTCATTAATCCACCCTCACCCTCACCCTCACCCTCACCCTCACCCTCACCCCACACAGCCTTCACAGGTTGGCTGCAGTCCGAGTGTGCACATTGAATCATCTGCGGCAGTCTCAACAACTTCAGCACATATGTGTGAATGGCCCAGGGAAATTTGACTAATTACCCTGGTGGCAGTCTTGGTATGTCTGCCACAGAGACATGAGCTGCTGACGAAGATGAGGGAACGCTCACCAAGCCCCTGCTACCCTTAACAATAACCTTGACTCTCGTATGTGTGATTCATATGGCAACCTGGCCGCATTTATTCAATCAAACGTGACAAGATGGGGATGTAACGTTCTGTTGATTGTATTCAAATGGAGCGATAGGAACTCCTATAATGGGCGTGTATGAATGCTTACGAGTTATTACTGTTTGGTGAGCGAAATCACGTGGAAAAGAATGCGCAACCCGGCCTCATTATCCTTAATCTCACACAAGGCGTCCAAACACTCCTGAAGTGATGACTCCGGGTAGACAGATATATCCGGCGTTGACGAGGCTTAGGACAACTCCATGTGAGATAACCGGCGGAGCATCAACCAAAATAACTTAGAGGTACCCAATAAAATGGCTGCACCTCAATATCAATCTACAAAGAAGACTGCGTCAAATAAATACTCATTGGTGCAGTTTCGGATAGAGTTAAATGGCAAGATTTTGGTTTCTATTGGAAGACATATTTCGCATAAGAATTGTCGCTCTACTGTTGGATGTGAGAAATACACTGTAATGCAACCGACTTGGGCGGCATTGTGAAGCTTTATTGACCGCCAAGAAAATCCCGGCCCTGGGTATATATAGAATGACTCTCATTTCGACCTTTTATGACAGCCGCACCATAAGTAAGGTTTTGTACGTTTCTGATATGGTACGCATAACTTCTCATAAGCACCGGAAATGGTTTGTGCTACACCTCGTCCTGCGGCATCTGATATCCCAATGATGGTAACAAAATGACTGTTGGGCTGCTTGGTTGTCTAAGTGGCGTGGGTTTCACAGCCCGGTCTGTGAAACGGTTGTTGAAAGTTACATGAAACCCCAATCGAAACTTTTTTCAGGGGTCATAGATGTCAAATGCTTATGTTTGCTTGGGATGTCCCATATGTTGGGTACGTCAGGTGACCAAGAAAGACGATCGATTGGTCTGGTGAGGGTAGGAAAGTGCTGACAGTTGTATGAGGAAGATGATTGATTGGTCTGGAGCGGTGGTTTTGAGAGAGCTGACAGTTTAGTTGATTGAGGAAGACGATTGATTGGTCTTGAACTGAGGTTGAGTGAGAGCTGACAGTTAGCTGCGTGGGGAAGACGATTGTTGGTCTTGGGCAGAGGTCAGAAGAGCGCTAACAGTTAGCTGTGTGGGGACGACGATTCACTACTCTGGAGCAGAGGCTAGAAGAGTGCTGACAGTTAGCTGTGTGGGGGAGACGATTGATTGGTCTAGGTTGCAGGTTAGAAGAGTGCTGACAGTTTGTTATTGGGAAAGACGATTGATTGGTCTGGAGCAGAGGTTAGAAGAGTGCTGACAGTTAGCTGTGTGAGGAACACGATTGATTGGTCTGGAGCAGAGGTTAGAAGAGTGCTGACAGTTGGCTTTGTGAGGAAGACGACTGATTGGTCTGGGGCGAAGGTTAGAAGAGTGCTGACAGTTAGCTGTGTGAGGAAGACGATTGATTGGTCTGGAGCGGAGGTTAGAAGAGTGCTGACAGTTAGCTTTGTGAAGAACACGATTGATTGGTCTATAGCAGAGGTTAGAAGAGTGCTGACAGTTAGCTGTGTGAGGAAGACGATTGATTGGTCTGGGGTGCAGGTTAGAAGAGTGCTGATAGTTAGTTTTTGAGGAAGAAGACTGATTGGTCTGGTTGGGGGAGGAGATAGCTGACAGTAAGCAGTGTTGGGATAATGATCGATTGATCTGTTTTGGGAAGAATATATCTGACAGCTAGCTGTGTGGGGAAGACGATTGATTGGTCTGGAGCAGAGGTTAGAAGAGTGCTGACAGTTAGCTGTGTGAGGAAGACGATTGATTGGTCTGGGGTGCAGGTTAGAAGAGTGCTGACAGTTAGTTTTTGAGGAAGAAGACTGATTGGTCTGGTTGGATGAGGAGATAGCTGACAGTAAGCAGTGTTGGGATAATGATCGATTGATCTGTTTTGGGAAGAAGATATCTGACAGCTAGCTGTGTGGGGAAGATGATTGATTGGTCTGGTTGTAGAGGAGATAGCTGACAGTTAGCTGTGTGGGGAATACGATTGATTGTTCTGGTTTGGGGAGTGGGGAAAAGAGTGCCGACAGTTATCTGTGTAATGAAACTCTTCTATGTGAATCGATGTCGATGACGACCAGACTTTGAGACTGTGAGGGTCATTTGTTATCTGTGCCATTATGGCATGCCGCTGCGAGACCAAGAAAGACGTAGCAAAAGCCATCCTAGGCTGGTGTAGGCCCGTACACTGTTGCCTCCTTAGCTTTTCTTCTGTTTGCTCTCTCTCCTGTTAGAGATGCTGGCGCTACTTGTATCTCATATGAGTCGCCTCAATCACCAGGAACTGCAACCTTACAATTAACCGTACAGTAATATGCTAGTGTTGTTCTCTCGATCAATTCGAGACAAAAGCCTGTGATATAAGGCTGAAGACAGACCACGGTGTCAAGAAGGAGCGAGGCAAAAACACGCCAACTCATTAACCTGCTGAAGCAAGCGACTTTTTTATTGACTTACCAAGACTGGCGAATAAAAAACAGTCTATAGTATATTACTGGGACGTGTGCGGAAACAAAGCACGTCTCATAGCAAGTAATTAAACTGTAATGACAACTCGGAGCGAAATGAAGCGCCTTGTGGATGAGAAGCAGGCTCAAACAAGACGATTTGAGACCCTGTCTGACCCTTGTTGTCAGCAGAGGCACTGCAGAGGAGAGGCAGGTTCGAGCAGGAAGATTTGGAACACAGCCTGTCCCATGTCGACGGCAGACGCACGGCACGTCCACAACCACCAATATACACAAATTATTCCAAAAACATTAAATGCCGTTTATGATTGTAGATGGAGCAATGTCGTTACGATGCGACTGTGTAGTGAATGTGAGGCGTGGCTTGGCTGAACATGTTGAGATTCGGTCTGCATCATGCAATAGGGAGTGGTTGGGAAGCAATATAAAGAGAGCAATGGTAACAGAATTGCTCGCCTCATTGATACCGAATACCACAATAACACAATCCGACGTCTCTTCATTCCTTCAGTATTCGGCATTCCCTGTCCGCTCCCTTGTTTTAATTATAAGCCTAGCTAGCACATTTCTAATCATGCCTCAGCTGAAAATCAGCTATAACTGACGCCGACTATTCATGATCAAACCACTGCAATATATATATATATATATATATATATATATATATATATATATATATATATATATATATATATATATATATATATATATATATATATATATATATATATATATATATATATATATATATATATATATATACATTAACCACCTCTCACATACATATTTCAATACACGCAGATCAATAACGCAAACTACGTTCATACACATACATACAAACACAGATATATATATAAATAAAAATGTAAATAAATATATAAATATATATACATGTATATATATACATATATATATGTACATTTATGCATTATGCATATGCATTTCATTAAATGTATAAATAACAATGTTTTATACATATATATATATATATATAGAATAAATATATATACACATATATTCATATATATATATACATATAAAATATATTCACCTATACATATATATATTAAATATATATATACACATATATATATATATACGCATATATATATATGTACATTTATGCAAATGCATTCAAATATATGCATAAATAACTCTGTATGTATAGATATATATATACACTTATATCTATATATATATATATATATATATATATATATATATTCAAATAGATATATATATAACATATTAGATTATGTATACATATATATATATATTTATGTATACCATGTATATATATAATTATAGTATATATGTATATATATATCTCTGTATATATATATATATATATATATATATATATATATATATATATATATATATATATCTATATATATATATATATATATATATATATATATATATATATATATATATATATATATATATATATATATATATATATATATATATATATATATCTCATATCTTTACTCTCTGTTTTTGTCACATTCCCAAAGATAGACTGCAAATTTGAGAATAAGCGGGCTCGCTGGATGACTCTAGTTTTTGTATCAACAGTAGATATCTCGATGGTTGAGTCGGTAGACGGATTACCTCATTTTGTTCAGTTGCCTCACAGGAAGGAAGAAAGATAAGGTTAGAAAATGAAGCCCCCTTTGCAATCTAGTGGAATATAAAGTTAAGAGGATTACTACGATCAGGGAATGTATACACACCACACCATATTTGTCTGTTGAGTATTACGTTATGCGGGAACTGGCAATGTGGCGCGTGTAGGAATTCACAGCATACTCAGATGCTAAAGCTATTTCTGAATTGTGAATATGTGTTGAAATTGCTTGATTATATCTATGTATCCTGTGTTTATCCAGCTACCGTTTATTGTGGCTGTTTAACACTGAAAAGTCTTTATTGAAAAGTGTAAATCTAGACGAGCATCATTGACGACAAGATCCTCATTTCCGACTTGCTGCACATTGATATTCATAAATATAGCGTTTTGTTTTTCTCCGAGCTAGATGAGTAATATTGTACGCACTGCTCCTCCCTATGGGCATTACAAGAACCATTACTTGACATCGTCGTCGTGAAATGCATTTATTATGTATCACCAGAGAAGCAAGCAACAGCAAAGGACCGCAACTTAGTTTTGCTTAACGTGCAAAGCATGGAGACTATTTCCTGAATGCAGCCAATTTGCTGACAATGTTAGATGATAATTTATACCTTTATCATATCCAACCCAGTTAAGTAAGCGTTGTGCGCTTAAGCAGTATGTAACTTACTGATGTTAACGCTAGCCCATTTCGAATTGTTCTATGACATTAGATTAACCACCGACAGTTAATGGCAGTTAATTAGCACAAATGCTAGCATGAAGGCTGTAGACGATGGTGATGAAATATACCAATATCATCATAGCTGCTTTGTTCTGTAACTAAATAGTTCAGGTGCATTTCAGCCTTAGACATCCGTTTGACGTGATCCATATTCCTCTTGTAGGCTGACTGAATACCGTAATATGCTGTCCCGTTGCTGCACGATAGGCTGTTTTTACCTTTAAAAAACTTGGATTTCTACATTGCTGGAATTACACAATGCAGAAACTTCCGGACCACCGTTATGCACCATTCATGACGATACACCAATAGAAAAGTCTGGCAGACTGCTCCGAAGATGACGTGGTCACATTTATATGATACACTGATGTAAACTACTGGCAGACTGCTCTGGAGCTAACTTAGTCACGTTTATATGATACACTAATGTAAACGTCATGCAGACTGCTCACGTAGTCACGTTCATATTTACGTTTCATGGCGGGAAGTGGTCGGGCCCACCGTGAGCGTCTGTTAACAAGTGGCAACAATCACAAACTTACCGGGCTTTACCCTGAAACAGTTTACGGCAGCAGTGAACAACCTAAGTTGCATGGGATGTGTGTCTTTCTTCTCCGCCCGAGCGGTTGTACCTAGTTAAATGTAAGTTAATTAGTAGAAGCAACTTTGTACTGAAAATCTGCTGATGTTCATTACACTAACCACGATCATTGCCTTCGAGACCAAAACTAACTTTATTACAAATTTGTAAACATATTTATCTTTTCAATGGCCTTGAAGGTCAATACTCCATTCAGTGCATGACATTCTCCGTAATGGCTGTGCCTAGGCTGTTGCACGTTATTCAACGCTTAAAGCTATTTGCATGGAATATGCTGCTTGGCATAAAAGACTCAAGGGTCCTCGCGTTTAATATCAAAGCTGTCTCCAAGGCCAAACGTTTAATTCAATGTCATGCATTAGGCGTTAAGCTTCTGTAAGCTTAGTGTAGCACCATTGCATTTTGCTATGAGCTTTACCATGCCGATTACACATATGCCGTATGTCTCGTGGAGCTTTACCATGCCGATTACACATCATATGCTGTACGTCTCGTGGAGCTTTACCATGCCGATTACACATCACGTGCTGTGTGGAGATTTACCATGCCGATAACATCATGTGCTGTATGTCTCGTGGAGCTGTACCATGCCGATTACACATCATATGATACATGTCTCGTGGAGCTTTACCATGCCGATTACACACAATGTGAATATCAATTTTGACATCTATAACGCAAAGAGTATTCATTCACACATATAATTGTTCGTGAGCGTGTTATCTGTTTGTAGCTTGTTTGACTGAGCCCTCCTATCAGTGAATTGATGACTTAGGTCATCTGGCTTCAAAGACAATATACAGTATTAGTTAGTGAGGAAGTAGCCCCCCTTTATATATGAACCGCATCGAACTTTTCATGCGTTTGCATGCGAATACAGTTGCATTTTCCAACAATCGACTGTAGGATGAAATAAATGCATTATCAACAAATTGCATATTCAGGCGTTAAATGTGCCAAATAATATAAACATATGCCAACCGTAACAGATCCTAACGCTAACCCTAACACATCTTGTTCTGGATTAGATTATATTCATTTCTACTAACCCTTAACCATTTTGTCTGTACATTTATACTGTGGAGACCATCGGTATGACCGCTGTTAACATGCAGGTGTGGAGACTATCTGTATGACCGCTGTTAACATGCAGGTGTGGAGACCATCTGTATGATCGCTGTTAACATGCAGGTGTGGAGACCATCGGTATGACCGCTGTTAACAGGAGGGTGAGGAGATCATCTGTATGACCGCTGTTAACATGCAGATGTGGAGACCATCGGTATGACCGCTGTTAACATGCAGGTGTGGAGACCATCGGCATGACCGCTGTTAGCATGCAGGTGTGGAGACCATCGGCATGACCGCTGTTAACATGCAGGTGTGGAGACCATCGGTATGACCGCTGTTAGCGTGAAGGTGTGCAGACCGTCGGGAACGACCTACGTTCTACAGCACATCTTTGCAAAAGAGACGGTCGTCTAAAGAGAGCACGCCGACACTCGGTCTACAGCACCATCCCCGTCACGTCATCATCCCTTCACGTCATCATCCCCTTCACGTTATCATCTCCATCACGTCACCATCCCCGTCACGTCATCATCCCTTCACGTCATTATCCCCTTCACGTCATTATCCCCTTCACGTCATCATCCCCGTCACGTCATCATCTCATTCTGTTCATCATCCCCTTCATGTCATCATCTCTTCACGTCATCATCCCTTCACGTCATCATCTCAATCACGTAATCACCCACTTCATGTCATTATCACTTCACGTCATCATCCCTTCACATCATCATCCCAATCACGTCATCATCCCCTTCACGTCATCACCCCCTTCATGTCATTATCCCCTTCACGTCATCATCACCTTCACGTTTTCATCCCAATCACGTCATCATCCCTTTTCACGTCATCATCTCCTTCACGTCATCATCCCTTTTCACGTCATCATCTCCTTCACGTCATCACCCCCAACACGTCATCATCACCTTCACGTCATCATCCCAATCACGTCTTCATCCCTTTTCACGTCATCATCTCCTTCACGTCATCATCATCACTACGTCATCATCCCCTTCACGTCATCATCTTATTCTGTTCATCATCCCCTCCCTTTCATGATCTCCTTCACGTCATCAAGTTCTTCACCTCATCTTTTCGTCCACGTCATCATCCTTTCACTTATATTCATCATCTTTTTCACTTCATCATCGCCTTAACGTCAATATCCCCTTTATTTTTTCACGCCTTTCACTTCATCATAATACTAGAGCCTTCATTCAACATTGTGTTACAGTGCGTCTCCATGGCCATTAAATCTTCTCAAGTAACAGCAACTTCATTACTGCACGAATAAACACAGAATCAATTGAAAACCGACAACGCAACCACTCTTGTGGGCGTCATGATTTACTGATACATCTTTATCGTCATAATGAGCAGCTTAGTGCTGGTATGACTCTCTTATCATAATGCGAATCGCATGTCATAATGTCAGACCTTGGCAACTTACATGAACTGATTGAGGCAAAGTAAGTGTCGTAGACCAACCATTTCATTAGAACAAGAGCATTACTGGTATCAAATACTGAGAGAATACTGTGATGAGAAAATCTGTATACACTGGGCATTAACAACCGACAGCGTCCGTTATGATTCAGCGTGGTTGGTGTTGTGTAGAGACGATAACACTAAAGTTATTTTAGGGGTGCTGGGTATGTGTTATGACTGCAGGGGTCTGCCACACGAAAATAATGCATGTTTTGCGTGTGTTATATTTGTTCCGAGTGTGGACTTGTTTTTGTGGGCGTTGTAATGTAAATCTTGGCAGGTTCTGGTAGACATAAAACACTCTTCAGACGAAAGTTAGTGATTGTGAAAATTCGCTACCGTTTGCATGTGCTTTCAATAATATTGTTCTATGTTATTTCTTTATCTGTAATCCCAAATGGATCCACCATAGAGGTCCATATGTCGTCGGTTATGAGCAAGATATCACTAAACGTCATGAAAAGCTTCATGATCGAAGACCAAGTCTGCTACCGTACATCTTGGCAGGTTCTGCTACCAAACATCCATACCGTACATCGTACGAGCCTCATAGAAGAGGGTGGCAAATATAGGACTGTGGCTCTGGACTGGTTATCCCCAATGAAATCATACTCATGAGATCTAGGAAGATGGTCAATACCTGCAAGGAGTGATTTATCTTGCATAACATTACCCAGTACTAGCGGAAGCTGGTGGGGTTCAAATACTATCAAATCCATATGGAAGTGTGGGCACGCTAACAAGTCATAACAGAATTGAATGGCAAGCCAGAGTAATTATCGACCCGACTTTCAGGACCACCTCAATTACAACGGGGAATTGCAATGAACAGCGCAAGTAGCGATCCGAGATCCAGGTCGCCCTAAGTGTGTCCAAGGTCATAGTCAGATGCGAAAAGGTGAAACAAGGTATCGCCGCGTCCGCTTCATTATCAAGCTTCACGTTTGACGTTATCTTAAATGTATTGATCTTGTATTCAAACTCAGAGTTCATTTCTGTTTGTTCGGATAACTTTTTTAAAATTTGTATGCCAGTTTCATTTTGCAATTCATAAATGTTAGGGTTCACGTAGCTATAGCTCCTTCGGTCCTGTTGGTTGCAGCGTATCTCCATGTGTTGTATTTTCGTGCATGTACAACTTTAGTCACTTCTTATACTTGAAAATCAACTGAAGAACACAGTTCTTATATGGATACATATGTTAGCATTGCGGTTTGAGGTCAGTATGATAGATAAATCACGTTTAATATTAACTTTTCACTAGCTCAGACAGATTAATTACGACTCTCTAACCAGCGAACACTATATTTGAGAGTTGTTTGTCCTAACAAGTGCTATCTTCGTTCGTAACCTAACTCAAACATACCGGCTACGAGCTTAATAGCGAGCCTTTGTATCTTTTCCAATATATCTACGTCACGTTGACGTCATGCAGCCTAGCAAGCGCCTTGTAAAGTTGGATAAATCTCCCTTAAAGCGACCAGGGACCGTCCGTCTGACCATCCCGGGAACTCCGTTAGCCTTTACTGCTGTTGCGCTGCATTGTTTGCTGGATTTATATGACTGATTAATTATGACACCTGAATCACTCTCATCTGACACATCACCTCTCCTCTGACACATCACCTATCATCTGACACATCACTTCTCCTCTGACACATCACCTCTCCTCTGACACATCACCTCTCATCTGACACATCACCTCTCCTCTGACACATCACCTCTCCTCTGACACATCACCTCTCCTCTGACACTTCACCTCTCCTCTGACACATCACCCCTCATCTGACACATCACCTCTCCTCTGACACATCACCTCTCCTCTGACACATCACCCCTTATCTGACACATCACCTCTCCTCTGACACATCATATCTCCTCTGACACATCACCTCTCCTCTTGCACATCACCTCTCCTCTGACACATCACCTCTCCTCTGACACATCACCTCTCCTCTGACACATCACCTCTCCGACGCATCACCTCTCCTCTTTCACATCACCTCTCCTCTGACACATCATTTAGATTGGAATCACCAAACTTTTCATTTGCCCGTCATTTTCCCAGTCTAACATATATGACGGGATTATGGTCCTTAAGCTGGAGTAAAGTTCGGTGTCAACTGCAATTGATTTATAACATTACGTCAACAGCGCCGACTAGATCAATTATGTAGATTAAGAAAAGAACGGGTCCTAGGACCGCCCCCTCAGCGACACCACTGATAAGCCTCGTCCAATCGGATCCTAGGACCGCCTCCTGAGCGACACCACTGATAAGCCTCGTCCAATCGAATCCTAGGACCGCCCCCTCAGCGACACCACTGATAACCCTGGTCCAATCGGATTCAATGCCTTTTATCACCACTCTCAGCATTCTATTACGAAGCCATTCATTTATCCATGCTAATACATTGCCCTTGAGGCTGCGGGTCATGGGTTTGCTAGCTAACCGATGGTAGGGAACTTTATCAAACTAAATAAAATCACATCAACAGGGTCCCCAGCGTATACCATAACGTCCTCCAGAAACTCCAGAAAATAATGCAGAGATTTGTCCAATACGTTATGTTCAAGTTAGTGTTCTGTGAGTTTGCCTCAAACAAATGTTCCAATTATTTTGCTCACCGCGGATGTAATCGGTAATTGCCATTTGTAGATATTGGTGTAACATGAGCCCATTTCCAGTCATCCGGAACAGTTCATTCATTCATGGACTGGATGAATATGATTAAGAATGGTAGCGATATGTTTGCTGTGAGTTCTTTTAGAACCCGTGGGTCCTGGCTAGGTGCCTTGTTTGAGTTTAACGAAGTTACCAATTCGTCCTAACTATAAGGTGTTGCCTCTAATTATTCCTCACCACCACCGTTGAATAATCTAATTTGTTCCGGGCGTCCTGCTATCTAGTCAAAATATACTGCTGCAAATTAACCATCAAGTAAACCTGCTCTTTCCTTGTCTTTCGAAATTACATTATTGGCACCATGGAATGTGGGACATGGTTGGTTAACATTATTGGCACCATCCAATATGGGACATGGTTGGTTAACATTATTGACACCATCCAAAATGGGACATGGTTGGTTAACATTATTGGCACCATCCAATATGGGACATGGTTGGTTAACATTATTGGCACCATCCAATATGGGACATGGTTGGTTAACATTATTGACACCATCCAATATAGGATATGGTTGGTTAACATTATTGGATATGGGACATGGTTAACATTATTGACACCATCCAATATGGGATATGGTTGGTTAACATTATTGGCACCATCCGAAGTAGGGCGTATGATCGGTTTACATCATTGGCACAATCCAATGTAGGACGATTGGTTGGTTTACATTATTGGCACTATCCATTATAGGACTTATGGTTGGTTTACATTGTTGGCACCATCCAATACAGGACCTAGGACATGGTTGGTTAACATTATTGGCACCATCCAATATGGGACATGGTTGGTTAACATTATTGGCACCATCCGAAGTAGGGCGTATGATCGGTTTACATCATTGGCACAATCCAATGTAGGACGATTGGTTGGTTTACATTATTGGCACTATCCAATATAGGACCTATGGTTGGTTTACATTATTGGCACTATCCAATATAGGACCAATGGCTGGTTAACATTATTGGCACCATCAAATAAAGTACGAATGGTAATTTTACATTATTGGTACCATCCAATATTGGGCTTATGGTTGGTTTACATTATTGGCACCATCAAATAAATTAAGAATGGTTATTTTACATTATTGGCACTATCCAATATAGGACCAATGGCTGGTTAACATTATTGGCACCATCAAATAAAGTACGAATGGTAATTTTACATTATTGGTACCATCCAATATTGGGCCTATGGTTGGTTTACATTATTGGCACCATCAAATAAATTAAGAATGGTTATTTTACATTATTGGCACCATCCAATACAGGACCTATGGTTGGTTTACATTATTGGCACCATCCAATATCGGACCTATGGTTGGTTTACATTATTGGCACCATCCAATATCGGACCTATGGTTGGTTTACATTATTTACACCATCCAATATAGGACGTATAGTTGGTTTACATAATTGGCACCATCCAATACAATATCTATGGTTAGTTTACATTATTTACACCATCCAATCTAGGACATATGGTTGGTTAATATCATTGGTACCATCCAATAGAGGGCGTATGGTTGGTTTGTTTTTCATTATTGACCTCATGCATAGCCGTAATATGGTTGTGGGTTTGTTTTTATATAATTTGTTATATGATCTTACACACGTAACCACCAACACCATCCATCCACCTAACCTCACCACCCCATCCACCTAACCAACTACACCATCCCACCCACTTAACCTCACCACCCCATCCACTTAACCTTACCAGCCCACCCACCTATCCACCCACCTATTCATCCACTTTACCTCATCACCCCATCCACTTTACCTCATCACCCCATCCACCTAACCGCACCATACCACCCACCTAACCTCACCAATCATGACGCAGACCTATCTTCCTTTGTGCGTGTTTCCTTGTATATTTTGTACAGGCCGGCGAATCGGTATTATCCGGAAACCAAGGCATGCTTTTACATAGTTTTTCGGTCAGTGGCAGGGTGGGATACAAGTCTCGGTCAGTGGCAGGTTAGGGATCCAGGTGTCGGTCAGTGGCAGGTTAATGATCCATATCTAGGTCCGTGGCAGGTTAGGAATCCCGGTGTTGGCCAGAGCGAGGTTAGGGATCCAGGTGTCGGTCAGTGGCGGGTTACCTCTCGCCGTTCGCAGGACCAATCATTAGGTAACTGGGCTATGTGTCGATCGTATGTAAATATCCGCTTCAATGTGGATTCGTAGCGGTAACTTTCGACGTCATGTGTAAGCAGAATGTTATACGCTGCTCCCATATCAATGTGTTATTAACAGAGCACCATAGCCGGGAGTAATACACCTAGCATGTCCACGTGCACGGGCTAATGTTTGGTCTCATCTAAGCCACAAGCCTACCTGCCAACCTGATCGGCTCGCACATTCAGCTCCGTGAAGCAATTATGGAAAAATGTCCTAATTCAAACCGGTTCTACAAAGGCAGGAGACCTCCCACGAGAGTTTTATCGATGTAGACTAAAGCAGAAATAGGCATGCAGAGGATAATGAGACAATACATGATATTGGTGAGAACGATAGCCAGTACAGACAATAAACACTGGCCTCCCATGCACCTTCGCCGTCCTAACAGACGACTGCCAGAGTAAAGGCTACTGTCACCAGAGCTTCACATAAAGCCTACTGTAAACCACCAAAGCTTCACATAAAGCCTACTGTAAGCCACCAGAGCCTCACATAAAGCCTACTGTAAACCACCAAAGCTTCACATAGAGCCTACTGTAAACCACCAAAGCTTCACATAGAGCCTACTGTAAACAACCAGAGCCTCACATAAAGCCTACTGTAAACCACCAGGGCTTCACATAAAGCGTACTGTAAACCATCAGAGCTTCACATAAAGCCTACTGTAAACAACCAGAGCCTCACATAAAGCCTACTGTAAACCACCAAAGCTTCACATAAAGCCTACTGTAAACAACCAGAGCCTCACATAAAGCCTACTGTAAACCACCAGGGCTTCACATAAAGCGTACTGTAAACCATCAGAGCTTCACATAAAGCCTACTGTAAACCACCAGAGCTTCACATAAAGCCTACTGTAAACCACCAAAGCTTCACATAAAGCCTACTGTAAACAACCAGAGCCTCACATGAAGCCTAATGTAAACCACCAGAGCTTCACAAAAAGCGTACTGTAAACCATCAGAGCTTCACATAAAGCCTACTGTAAACCACCAGAGCTTCATAAAAAGTCTACTGTAAACCACCAGAGCCTCACATAAAGCCTACCTACTGTAAACCACCAGAGCTTCACATAAAGCCTACTGTAAACCACCAGAGCTTCATATAAAGGTCATGTGTAGGTCCAAGTGTATTGAAGCCATCACAGCATCCACTTTAGCATTCCCTTTCATTTTTGTTAACACCTCTCTCCCACCATCATCTTTTGATCCGTTGAGTACCTGTAGAGATTAGAACGTGACGAAGAGAAAGCGTTAACTAGAGATCAAAGGTACAATCAAATTGCCTCGATCGCTGCCGAAAGCAGGCCGGAAACAACGTGCTGAGCCGGCCGCACGCACCACGGACAATACAACATCCGGTCCGTGACACACAAGCTAACAATAAAAGTAAGTCATTGACCAGCTGTAATAGTTTCCCCTAGATAAAGGTATTATCTGAGCAGAATGGATTGGTGATCTACAAAGCCAAAAACATTCTGCAAGGAAAACACAGTGGCAAACGTTTGAAAGCGGTTTGCTGATAGTCTGCAAATTTGGTCGCCTTCGTCTGGTTTCCGTTTGTTGTCCTTTCTTGGCTATAGGAGCACTCCATCCATGATTATCCATCCCTATAGGCCACTCGAAAACTGCTTTTTGTTCTGATGAAATATATGCTAATGAGAAGCAAGTATGCGTACGCATTTTCTTTTATAAGCACTCAGACAATTGTTAACTTTAACTATTTAATACTGTCTACAACGTGTTATATAGAGTGTATTTATCGCGTACTGCCTCAAGTGCATTTACAAAGCCGAACATTTTGTGGTCAGGGAAGTTTATTCCTAGTGCACATAATGAGTTTAAATATTATACTTATGTGAACAAGTCCTCGACACCAACACTAAAATGCCAAGAAGAACAATTTTAATTTGTCACTCTCGCCTGCACTAAGTTATGCAGGTACATGCTCTCAGCTCCGTTGTACAGAATCCTTTCGTAGCCTTTTGGTTGCTGTACCGATGGGTAAACTTGGTCTTTGTTCAAATCAGAAATTGCCTCCGTATGGGCCTCCAACGAAACCGTCGGGGGAGCTAAATAACACGGCAGGTCGCGCCTTGACTTCGGCGGTACAGTTAAGGGATCACACAGGCAACACGAACTGGCCGGTTTTTCAATATGAATTTTCTATCAACAATGAATTTGCCTCAATCAATTCAAAAACGGATGGTCTATTGTGCTAATGACAACTGAATTGCAGCTCATTGATGGCCATCACTGGACGAGGTGACGAATATCTCAGGAACTTTGGATTTCAGTTGATGCCATGAGATGGGAGCCGTGCCGTGGTCTGGTGCTGCGTAGCGCAAGTGTTGATCTGTCAGGCAGCACCCCTTGTTTACATTTCCCTGAATCGTTCCCTAATCGCGAAGTGCACTACATGGGCACTCCACCATCAGCTTAAATTAAGTTGTCACATGCCCTGTTTAGATGAGACCCTTATCCAGGGGCCACCATTACAGCTGGTCTATAACTTCCTTGTATTGTTAGCTTGTGTGTCACGGACCGGATGCCGTATTGTCTGTGGTGCGTGCGGCCGGCTCGGTACGGTGTTTCCGGCCGGCTTTCGGAAGCGATCCAGGACATGTAGGGAATTAGATTGTACCTTTGATCTCTGGCATGCGTTTTCGTTCGGTCACGTTCCAAGCTCTACAGTTACTCATCGGATCAAAGACTGACGGTCGCATGACAGATGTTAAAATAAATGATGAGAGTACGAGGCAGGTGTTAAAATGAATGATGAGAGTGCGAGGCAGGTGTTAAATATTGGATGAGAGTGCGAGGTAGGTGTTAAATATTGGATGAGAGTGCGAGGCAGGTGTTAAATATTGGATGAGAGTGCGAGGTAGGTGTTAAATATTGGATGAGAGTGCGAGGCAGGTGTTAAATATTGGATGAGAGTGCGAGGCAGGTGTTAAATATTGGACGAGAGTGCGAGGCAGGTGTTAAAATATTGGATGAGAGTGCGAGGCAGGTGTTAAAAGAAATAATGAGAGTGTGGGGCAGGTGTTAAAATATTGGATGAGAGCCTCACCAAGGTTTACTACAATCAAAGCTGACGATTTGTGAAGAAAGTTCTTAAGGTTTGTGGTTTGCTCTGACGTGGCAGCTAGCAATATTGCTAGCTCTGGCGTGACAGCAATCAATGTTGCTAGCTCTCACAAGGAAGCAAACAATGTTGCTAGCTCTCACATGGCACCAATCAATGTTGCTAGCTCTCACGTGGCACCATCAATGTGTACAAGTGAGGTGTATGTTTGTGTTTGCTCTGGCCGACGGTACTAGATTGATGATTGTTACTAATTTTCTTCTGTAAGTCTTTTTTTTTCAATAAAAAAGTAACTTTCGATTGAACTTCTTTAAAGTTGTTGTGCCTTTATATCATAGAGCTCAAATATGTCAATATACTGGTTGATAACCTCCGTCTGCTGTGATGTATTTGCATTGCATTTCAACCGGAACGGTGTATGACGTTCCATGGATATATTGATATAATAAATATGAATGTGCATCCACGTAGAAAGGCCTAAGCTGACCAATTTTCCGTTATCGTTTGGTATGATTACATCATAATAATCAGGATGACAATTATGATAACTATAATGACCGTCATTACTGAGATTGCAAGCAGAGCGCGTGACTGGGATTCTATATAAGAGAGCTTGGCTGGGATTGTATAATAGAGAGCTTGGCTGGGATTGTATAAAATATAACTTGGCTGGGATTGTGTAGTGGAGAGCTTGGCTGGGATTGTGTAGTGGAGAGCTTGGCTGGGATTGTGTAGTGGAGAGCTTGGCTGGAATTGTATGGTGGGAGCTTGGCTGTGATTGTATAGTGGAGAGCTTAGCTGGGATTACATAGTGGAGAGCTTGGCTGGGATTGTATGGTGGAGAGCTTGGCCGGTATTGTATAGTGGAGAGCTTGGCTGGGATTGTATGGTGGGAGCTTGGCTGTGATTGTATAGTGGAGAGCTTGGCTGGATTTGTATAGTGGAGAGCTTAGCTGGGATTGCATAGTGGAGAGCTTAGCTGGGATTGTGTAGTGGAGAGCTTAGCTGGGATTACATAGTGGAGAGCTTGGCTGGGATTGTATGGTGGGAGCTTGGCTGTGATTGTATAGTGGAGAGCTTGGCTGGCTGGGTTTGTATAGTGGAGAGCTTAGCTGGGATTGCATAGTGGAGAGCTTAGCTGGGATTGTGTAGTGGAGAGCTTAGCTGGGATTACATAGTGGAGAGCTTGGCTGGGATTGTATGGTGGGAGCTTGGCTGTGATTGTATAGTGGAAAGCTTGGCTGGGTTTGTATAGTGGAGAGCTTAGCTGGGATTGCATAGTGGAGAGCTTAGCTGGGATTGTGTAGTGGAGAGCTTAGCTGGGATTACATAGTGGAGAGCTTGGCTGGGATTGTATGGTGGGAGCTTGGCTGTGATTGTATAGTGGAGAGCTTAGCTGGGATTGTGTAGTGGAGTGCTTGGCTGGGATTGTATAATGGAGAGCTTGGCTGGAATTGTATAAAGGAGAACTTGGCTGGGATTGTATAAAGGAGAACTTGGCTGGGATTGTATAAAGGAGAACTTGGCTGGGATTGTGTAGTGGAGAGCTTGGCTGGGTATGTATAGTGGAGAGCTTGACTGGTTTTGTATGGTCGAGAGATTGGCTGGCATTGTAAAGTCGAGAGCTTTGTTGGGATTGTATAGTAGAGAGCTTGGCTGGAATTGTATAAAGGAGAGCTTGGCTGAGATTGTATAGTGGAGAGCTTGGCTGGGATTGTATAGTGGAGAGCTTAGCTGGGATTGTGTAGTGGAGAGCTTGGATGGGATTGTATAAAGGAGAGCTTAACTGGGATTGTACAGTGGAGAGCTTGGATGGGATTGTATAAAGGACAGCTTAGCTGGGATTGTATAGTGGAGAGCTTAGCTGGGATTGTATAGTGGAGAGCTTAGCTGGGATTGTATGGTGGAGAGCTTAGCTGGGATTGTATGGTGGAGAGCTTGGCTGGGATTGTATGGTGGAGAGCTTGGCTGGGATTGTATAGTGGAGAGCTTGGCTGGGATTGTATAGTGGAGAGCTTGGCTGGGATTGTATAGTGGAGAGCTTGGCTGGGATTGTATAGTGGAGAGCTTGGCTGGGATTGTATAGTGGAGAGCTTGGCTGGGATTGTATAGTGGAGAGCTTGGCTGGGATTGTATAGTGGAGAGCTTGGCTGGGATTGTATAAGGAGAGCTTAGCTGGGATTGTATGGTGGAGAGCTTGGCTGGTAATGTCAGATAACATTTGAGCTGAGGACCCGTACCATTGACGCAGTTGGTAGCATGAACAACACATACAATCGTGGCAGTAAAATGTTTGAAACCTGGTTTCTTTAATACTTTGTTGCCACAGGCTACAAAAATGAGCTCAACGAACGGCACATAAATATGGGGTAAGGATCATCTCCATATAACTGATACCTTGTACAGTAGCAACAATTAACACCAGCAAAAGAACACTGGTGACCTGCCTTTAAACGTCTTCGACACAGAAAACGTAGCTTAAAAGAATGTCGGACCGTTAACCTCGTCCATGGCCTCTTTTTGCCAATGGACGTCGGCTTAGTTCATCAGATATATTCACCATTCAGTATGTTTGACAGATTGTGATAGCTTGCGGCCATAACCCTTGTTAACAAATGACTGCAGGTGGAGCGGCTGTCAGCTGCAACACTTCAACCATCAACAGCAATAAGGCCGCGCGTTAGGCAAATTATTTCTGCTTTGTGGTAATATCTGAAGAAACAACGAAAATACCGCTGCAGTAAAGGTTATATATTTATATATATATATATATATATATATATATATATATATATATATATATATATATATATATATATATATATATATATATATATATATATATATATATATATATATATATATATATATATATATATATATATATATATATATATATATATATATATATATATATTTCCCCTAACGGATGTGTTTCGTTCATCGCTTATCCATACAGTTATGTTTTATGGTCATTACGCGAATTGACGGATGATAAGTTGAGTGGGTAGGAGTAGACTGCATGAGAAAAGGGAGATAAGCTCTCATCGGTTAAAAGATGTTTTTAAAAAATGTAACTATGCAACGCGAGCATTGAAAGTCTAGAGATTAGTGTTGCTGGACTGTCAAGAGGTGGCGCCAATCTGCTACGGTTAATTGACCAATCAGAAAGGCGCATCCATCATCGTTATCATGAGCCAGGGCAGCAAGAAGTAAATTAAGCACTCATTCTTACTGACAGCTTGATAGAAAATGAGTCCAGCAATTATAAGTTGAACAGATATCAAAAAGAAGGCCAGGCAGCCCCGGCATGCTGCCGCACTGAGTTATTACCAGGCTTAATGCATGTTCAAACTCAGGGGCAGATCAGATCCAAGGCCTTACGAACGATACGAAGTACGTGTAGTGGGGAAATTGCAAAGTGTTAGTTATCGCATGGTCACGTGGGTGATATGGGAAAAGTCTTTCACCATATCACCCACGTGACCATGCGATAACATACTTATCGCGATGGCACCTACACGCGATAATCAAGCACGACGCTGTCTCCTAATAATGATAATTAGCGTGAGCCTATGTTATGTAAAGTATCTGCCTGGGACCTGTAAATATGAGAGGTTGTCCTTTAATCCCCCATTCGGCTTCAGCTGCCTGTCATGATGGTTTTAACTGTAGGAGATCTCGGAGATTTATTTTTTTCGACGCTATGCTTCGATAATTTGTAGTGTGAGACTTGCAGAAATTTCCTAACTCCAGTAATCAGAGCTCCGCCGACTTCGCCGTTGTTTGATGTTAGCAACACTGTAGCGCAGTAGACACAGCTCGGCAGGTGTTACAATTTCGCGCCTCAGCATGATTCCGGGGATATGGGATAATACCGTGACTTCCCGATGAGTGCTACGCAACCAGATTAGCGGCTGGCAAGCAAATGACTCTTGAGAAAATCTTCGTTTTTAGACTTGTAAAGGGTGCGTGATATTAAGAACTTCCGTAGTGTTGCCATGCTAGAGCAGCGGTGCTCTGTGAGGGACCATCTCAGGTGAAGTTGTTTCTCGGTGATATATCGACACGTTGCAGTTATCGCATGGCAAACTGTGCGTTTGAGTTGATAAGGGAAAAAGACCGAGTTTTTTCTCGAGCTCTGATTGCCTGAGAAATGATAGAAATGATAATTAATGATTTTGATAATTTATGACGGTGATACTTGGTGGACGCTACAATCAATGACTGGGATACTTGATGGACGCCACAATCAATGACTGGGATAATTGGTGGATGGTACAAACAATGATTGGGATACTTGGTGGACGCTACAATCAACGACGGCGATACTTGGTGGACGCTACAAACAATGACTGGGATACTTGGTAGACGCTTCTATCAATGATGGTGGTACGTGGTGGACGATTCAAACAATGACTGGGATACTTGGTGGACACTTCTATCAATGACGGCGATACTTGGTGGACGCTTCTATCAATGACGGCGATACTTGGTGGACGCTACAAACAATGACTGGGATACTTCGTGGACGCTTCAATTAATGACGGCGATACTTGGTGGACGCTACAAACAATGACGGCGATACTAGGTGGACGCTACAAACAATGACTGGGATACTTTGCTGACGGTTCAATCAATGACGGCGATACTTGGTGGACGCTACAAACAATGACTGGGATACTTGGTGGACGCTTCTATCAATGACGGCGATACTTGGTGGACGCTTCTATCAATGACGGCGATACTTGGTGGACGCTTCTATCAATGACGGCGATACTTGGTGGACGCTACAAACAATGACTGGGATACTTGGTGGACACTTCTATCAATGACGGCGATACTTGGTGGACGCTACAAACAATGACTGGGATACTTGGTGGACGCTTCTATCAATGACGGCGATACTTGGTGGACGCTTCTATCAATGACGGCGATACTTGGTGGACGCTACAAACAATGACTGGGATACTTGGTGGACGCTTCAATTAATGACGGCGATACTTGGTGGACGCTACAAACAATGACTGGGATACTTAGTGGACGCTTCTCTCAATGATGGTGGTACTTGGTGGACGCTACAAACAATGACTGGGATACTTGGTGGACGCTTCAATTAATGACGACGATACTTGGTGGACGCTACAAACAATGACTGGGATACTTCGTGGACGCTTCTATCAATGACGGCGATACTTGGTGGACGCTACAAACAATGACTGGGATACTTGGTGGACACTTCTATCAATGACGGCGATACTTGGTGGACGCTACAAACAATGACTGGGATACTTGGTGGACACTTCTATCAATGACGGCGATATTTGGTGGACGCTACAAACAATGACTGGGATACTTGGTGGACGCTTCAATTAATGACGGCGATATTTGGTGGACGCTACAAACAATAACGACGAGGCTTCGTTATTGTCCGCCATCGTCTTTGCTTCAGAACAACCTTTTCTTTTCTCTGCTCCGTTGCCGACAGCATTCGGAATCATGTAAATAGACATACGTATCATGTGGTCAATTACGATGTACACACAATTACACACAAGTCCGGACCTCTAACTAAACAGTCCCATATAGTTCCATATGATCACACGATAATGGTGTTTTGTGCTCGGCCGGAACCTCGGGATGCACCAAAATGGCCGTATTGAGTCATGCGGGGCCTATGCGGGAACCCTGTGGAGCCTGTGCGGGAACCCTGTGGAGCCTGTGCGGGAACCTTGTGAAGCCTGTGCGGGAACCATGCGAGGCCTGTGCGGGAACCCTGTGGAGCCTGTGTGGGAACAATGCGAGGCCTGTGCGGGAACCATGCGAGGCCTGTGCGGGAACCATGCGAGGCCTGTGTGGGAACCATGTGAAGCCTGTGCGGGAACCATGTGAGGCCTGTGCGGGAATCCTCTGGAGCCTGTGCGGGAACCCTGTGGAGCCTGTGCGGGAACCATGCGGGGCATGTGCGGGAACCATGCGGGGCCCATGGGAGCCCACAAGAGCTCAAAGGGGACCCAAACGACCCGTAACCAAACCGCGAGGGCTCATTCAGGCTATATACATGCTTAAACCTCTAAGGAGCTCATATCTCAAAATAGTGCATGTTCAACTTTTGGCCACGGGCTCTATGGGATCCATCCCCCCCTGTAGGTCCGGGGGTAGAATAGGCCCACTGTATCCTCCTGCATGTCGTAAGAGGCGACTAATAGGGGGCAACCTCTGGAGTGGTCCTTTTGAGGGCCGTATCTGCAACACACTACTCTGGCCCGGATTTCGCCTAGACGAGAGGCTGGAATGGCCTGGTCTAGTCAACCGGCATGTGGTGACTTGCCCTAGGATACTATTTACATTTTTATCTTTTTCAACATCATCCACTTGTATGTCCCTCTTTTTTCCATTTATCTTAGAAGGCGGCTGCTTAATCAGGTCAAACTTATCTATTAACCTTTCTAGGCGCCATATAAAACATACGTGTTGGTGTGCCGTTAAACCCTATCAACGTTATTGCATGGTTAGGCTGTGTTTGGCAACTGCTGTATGGTCAGGCTGTGTATGACAGCGATTTTATGGTCAGGCTGTGTATGACCACTGCTGTATGGTCAGGCTGTGTGTGGCTAATGCTGCATGATGGGGCTGCCCTTATAGTTACTGCTGCATGGGTAGGCTGTGTTCGGTTCATTGGGAGTGTGGCTAGTGCTGGATGGGCTGTGTATGTGCCCAGCTGCTATACCAGACTCGTTCTCTCTCTCTGTACAAACAGGACTAACCCACTGTCATCATCAGCAAATACTGGAGAAGAAACAGATGTGTAAAGCACAATTTTCGCTTGCTTTACCTTATGTCTTGGTCACATAAGATTTACGGACTTTTTACGGGCTGTGTACATGCTCCGTTCCGGCCAAAACCCTGAGAGCCTGTGCGAGCCATCACAGCATTTCACGCTGCCCGATGCAGGGCTTGTGTGATTTTTTGACGTTTTTCACCCCGTATGGACCCCATAGAGTGGGTGAGTGAGAATACACATTCTGATCACGCGGTATGCAGAAATGTATAGGTCGACGAGGAGGACATTTGCGGAATTAATTCAGGGGTCGGTTAACGGCCAATAGGATCCTGTGCGTCTCACATGAAATGCGCCCTGCATTAAATATACACTCTACAGCAGTGCGTCTATTATATCCGCGTTCGGTGAATTCCTTGGCTCATTGCAAATAAAGTCGTCGTCCATTGAATGTAACAGCTACAAACTGCCCCGCCCACTTAAATACCTGGGCCAATCACATGTAATGCCTGCAAGGATTTCAAGTCGCTGAATGATTCATTAATGCTTGTGTCATGTGACTGTCCACACAACTGGTATCATGAATAATTCTTTTACTCATTAACTGCGAGCAAAACGAAACATTTCCTATCGCATTGTGGGTGATAACTATTTGTGAAGACCATCAAGAAGTACTTTGCCAGTGGAATAACTCAATTACAAGAACTTTTCTGATACTTTGCCGATTCCACTGCTACAGAAAACTAGACCGGATGCCAGGTGAACTCTGGGATCGTATGAATGAGGGTCTATTAAAAACAGCATATCGTACATCGAGCACGAGATGGGCAATATATCCCGTGACGTTTCTGATAGCTTAGCCAATTGGGTTATCCATTTATTATCCGTCAGTTGACACCTGACCACTCGTCGTGTCTATAAGGCTCAGGTTCCACCGTGGAACGGATATGCTTCCAAATGCTTTCTTGAACGCGTAAATGAACAGATCATCAATGAAATAACAGTACACGTTCCTTGATGTATACCACGGACAGTACATTGATCACTACCACGGACAGCACCACGCTTCATGCATGAAGCTCAGTACCACGGACAGCACCACGCATCATGCGTGAAGCTCAGAACCACGGACAGCAGCATGCTTCATGCGTGAAGCTCAGTGCTGGGGACAGTACCGCGCTTCATGCGTGAAGCTCAATACTGCGGACAGTACCACGCTTCTTAAATGAAGCTCAGTGCTGCGGACAGTACCACGCTTAATGCGTGAAGTTCAATACTGCGGACAGTACCAAATGAAGCTCAGTTCTGCGGACTGTACCATGCTTCTTAAATGAAGCTCAGTGCTGCAGACAGTACCACGCTTCATGCGTGAAGCTCAATTCTGCGAGCAGCACCATGCTTCATGTGTGAAGTTCAATACTGCAGACAGTACCACGCTTCTTAAATGAAGCTCAGTGCTGCAGACAGTACCACGCTTCATGCGTAAAGTTCAATTCTGCGAGCAGCACCATGCTTCATGTGTGAAGCTCAATACTGCGGACATCACCACGCTTCTTAAATGAAGCTCAGTGCTGCAGACAGTACCACGCTTCTTAAGTTAAGCTCAGTGCTGCAGACAGTACCACGCTTCTTAAGTTAAGCTCAGTGCTGCAGACAGTACCACGCTTCTTAAATGAA
>CM067354.1:71070229-71190229 GCA_034190875.2 Urechis unicinctus | reverse complement strand
TACATACATACATACATACATACATGCATACATACATACATACATACATACATACATACATACATACATACATACATACATACATACATACATACATACATACATACATACATACATACATACATACATGCATGCATGCATACATACATACATACATACATACATACATACATACATACATACATACATACATACATACATACATACATACATACATACATGCATGCATGCATACATACATACATACATACATACATACATACATACATACATACATACATACATACATGCATACATACATACATACATACATACATACATACATACATACATACATACAGACATACATACACAACATACATACATACATACATACATACACATACATACATACATACATACATACATACATACATACATATACATACATACATACATACATACATACATACATACATACATACATACATACATACATACATACATACATACATACATACATACATACATACTTACATACATACATACATGATATTAGCACAGATCAAAAAGAAATCTCTTGAGATTGGATTTATACACATCAAATGTATTCAAGTAGCGGATGCGGTGGGAAGTGCGTTTCACAAACTTGGAGCAGCATTTCAAAACGCTCTGTCACCGTAAGAAGTCGTGTTTGGGGATTCGGGGCAATTGTAGCAGTAAGGTAAACGGACGGATTATTGAGTGTATCGAGGGATCATAAGGTAAACCAAGGGATCCCAAGGTCACGTGGCTGGTTCCTGTAGCGTCTATTTACAGGCCAGACAGGGTGTAAAGGGGGGGAGGGGGGGATAGATCAGTGACGACTGATGGCTAACATGAGCGTGAATACGATCTGGATGAGTCTATAACTAGAAACCACTCGACAAATCACCTGGAAAATGTAAAGCATCGGTGTTCGGTGCCGAAAAGCAGATTGGTCATTTTGAGGGGCTGTTAAATGCGTAATGCGTATGCGTAATGCGCAAAACGTATGCGGTATGCGTCATCCGTTTGGTATGATTCCTTATATACGTATACGCATGCGTTTTCAGTCTTTCTTGCCGACGATTTTGGAAGGAAAATATGGCGAACCAGCCAAAGTTGCAAATGGAAGAGGAAAATACACTGATCGCCATGTCATATAAACTGCAACAGTGGAAAAAGCACCAACATAAAATGAAGCACCGGTGGTGGGCTCATTACGTAAACGCTTTCAGCAAGGAGCGTATCCTAATTTAGTCAGCGAGTTACACGTGCACGCTGATGGAGAGAAGTTCAGAGAATACTTCAGGCTGACCAGGCAACAGTTTGCATAACGCATGGTGTTGGCGAACCAATTCAATAAACTCTTAACGTGTTTTGACGCTCACGGAACTCTTCGGCATTTTTAGACTTGTGGACCTACTAACCTGCTTTCTTTCCTGAGAGCCCATTCCATGACGTCACAATTTGGATCCGTTTCTGCATTCGCAGTCGTGCCAATCGCTACATGGAGCGATTCGTTTTGTCGGATACGCAGCCCCATGCGTTGTCGTATTCGCAGACGGACATATGAAATCACCGCCGGGCTTTTGCCTGTTATCGATTTTTGTCAGATTCGGATGACGGATGACGCATTACGCATTACGCGTATACGGAATCTCAGCTTTACGCTGATCGATTGAAGATGCAACAAACATTACTGCCCGTTCGACTTAAACATCTACTATAAGATGAGAGAGATGAGCTGTAACGTGACCGACTCTGACGACATTGGATAAGAAACGTTCACACCTTTCTATACAAACATCAGTTACAGCTTGATACTAGATGAGTTGTCGGGATAGTGCATCTGAGGAATCCAGTAGCTGTATCAGGATTGCCCCATGAGTGCATCTGAGTAATCAGCAAACTTCATAACGATTTCTCAAGAAGTGTATCTGAGAAATCCGCTTGCCGTATGCGGATTTCTTCAGAAGTGTAGCAGAGAAATCTGCTAGCTGTATGAGGATCTCCCCACGAATGCATCTGAGGAATTCGCAACGATTATTGGGCATTACAAATTGCTATTTGATTATAGGAATAATAGCCACTTGGAAGAAAATTGGTCTCTTCTTATCAACGAGGGACGATTTATACCTTTCAACTCCCGGACATATGCCGACAGGTCCACAATTTTGTTCGATACAGTAATTACTGGTCAAGAAGCGGTTGAATTTCAAACAGTTACACATTAAGTATATGATGATTCATTCGGGTAAATTAATGAAGTTTAGCTCACTAGGTTGCACCAGACATGCAGAAGCATAGTGGGTGAACACCCATCTTGTCGACGGGGGTAACTACTACAGACAGCTGAGTTAAGTATTAAGTCGGCCTCACTAATTGTTGGCTGTCTTCTGTACATCTGATAATGTGGAAGCCATCCTAACACCTACTCAAGGTGGCTCCCTTCATGTATTCTACCACCTGCCTCGCCACCATCATCCTTTGATGTGTAGGGTACCTGTACCTAACGTGACCAAGAGAAAGCGTCGGCCAGAGATCAAAGGTCCAATCAAATTATTTACTCAAATGGATAGTTGCTGAAAGTCGGCCGGAAACACCGTGATTGGCGGGTTACTTATACCACAGTGTTGAGGAGTTCAGTGATTCGCAATGTAACAACAAGAAGAAGACCGGAAGTGTATTCTCCCCTTGCCAAAGAGGACTAGAGCTACTGTGGGGGATGATTTGCCTTCATATCTTCTATTAGCCGATAGATGCGTTGGCAGCTGACAAACCAAGACAACACTGCAAAGAAACCACTGCGGCTCCACTCCTACATCAAGAGGAAACCACAACGGCTCCACTACCACATCAGGAGGAAACCATAGCGACTCCACTACCACATCAGGAGGAAACCATAGCGACTCCACTCCCAAATCAGGAGGAAACCATAGCGACTCCAATACCGCCTCAGGAGGAAACCACAGCGGCTCCACTCCCACATCAGGAGGAAACCACAGCGGCTCCACTCCCACATCAGGAGGAAACCACAGCGGCTCTACTCCCGCCTCAGGAGGAAACCACAGCGGCTCCACTCCCACATCAGGAGTGAACCACAGCGGCTCTACTCCCGCATCAGGAGGAAACCACAGCACTCCACTCCCACATCAGGAGTAAACCACAGCGGCTCCACTCCCGCATCAGGAGGAAACCACAGCGGCTCCACTCCCGCCTCAGGAAGAAACCACAGCGGCTCTACTCCCGCCTCAGGAGGAAACCACAGCGGCTCCACTCCAGCATCATGAGGAAACCACAGCGGCTCCACTCCCACATCAGGAGGAAACCACAGCGGCTCCACTCCCGCCTCAGGAGAAAACCACAGCGGCTCCACTCCCGCCTCAGGAGGAAACCACAGCGGCTCCACTCCCGCCTCAGGAGGAAACCACAGCGGCTCCACTCCCGCCTCAGGAGGAAACCACAGCGGCTCCACTCCCACATCAGGAGGAAACCACAGCGCTCCACTCCCGCCTCAGGAGGAAACCACAGCGGCTCCACTCCCACATCAGGAGGGAGCCACAGCGCTCCACTCCCACATCAGGAGGGAACCACAGCGGCTCCACTTCCGCCTCAGGAGGAAACCACAGCGCCTCCACTCCCGCCTCAGGAGGAAACCACAGCGGCTCCACTCACGCATCAGGAGGAAACCACAGCGGCTCCACTCCTACATCAGGAGGAAACCACATCAGGATGTTGCCAAAGCACAGCGGCTCAACTCCCACATCAGGATGCTTTCTAACCGCCGTTGTGATTTCACCTACATAAGCCAGTATTTATCACAGTGCTGCCTTTTGTTGACGACGGAATGGGACAAAGATTACCATAATGCATCCATACGAAATACACAAGGTGTTGTCATATCTAAGCTGCTCGGTGATACCTTAGATTTTAAATGAATGACCAATGTTACCTGCAGCGTTTGTGGGCGCTTGATGTGATTATAACCAACAGCTGGTGCCTTCATGCAACACGTCATTTCGTCCAAGTTGTAGGTTTTCACGAAAACCCCCCCGAAAAGTTGTCAGGTGATTATGTGTTCATTAAAGGTGACAAAGCAAAATTAACACTCACACTCAAAGCAAACCAACACTGCAATGTTAATGCAATGGTTGAGCGTGCAACAATAGCTGAGCGTGCAACAATGGCTGCTTCAGTATGCAGCAAAAAGTATACATAACTTGGCCATGCAGCAGCGACACTGCAAGGTTAGGCCATGCAGCAGCGACCCTGCAAGGTTACGCCATGCAGCAGCGACCCTGCAAGGTTACGCCATGCAGCAGCGACCCTGCAAGGTTACGCCATGCAGCAGCGACCCTACAAGGTTAGGCCATGCAGCAGCGACCCTACAAGGTTAGGCCATGCATCAACGATCATAGGAAGCCCCCTCAGTACGATTCCAAGTACCAAATGGTTCACTCACACATAAGACCCCCTACCCCACCAACTGGTTCAGTCACACATAAGACCCCCTTACCATACCGAATGGTTCAGTCACACATAAGACCCCCTACCATACCAACTGGTTCAGTCACACATAAGGCCCACTACCATACCAACTGGTTCCGTCACACATAAGACCCCCTACCGTGAAAACTGGTTCAGGCACACATAAGGCCCCCCTACCATACCAACTGGCTTAGTCACCCATAAGGCCCCCAACCATACCAACTGGCTTAATCACCCATTAGGCCCCCTACCATACCAACTGGCTTAATCACTCATTAGGCCCCCTACCATACCAACTGGCTTAATCACCCATTAGGCCCCCTACCATACTAACTGGATAAACCACCCATTAGGCCCCCTACCATATCAACTTGCTTAATCACCCATTAAGACCCCCTACCATACCAACTGGCTTAATTACCCATTAGGCCCCTACCATACCAACTGGCTTAATCACCAATTAGGCCCCCTACCATATCAACTTGCTTAATCACCCATTAAGACCCCCTACCATACCAACTGGCTTAATTACCCATTAGGCCCCCTACCACACCAACTGGCTTAATCACCCATTAGGCCCCCTACCATACCAACTGGCTTAATTAACCATTAGGCCCCCTACCACACCAACTGGCTTAATCACCCATTAGGCCCCCTACAATACCAACTGGCTTAATCACCTATTAGGCCCCCTACCATACCAACTGGCTTAATCGCCCATAAGGCCCCCTACCATACCAACTGGCTCAGTCAACCATTGGGCCCCCTACCATACCAACTGGCTTAATCACCCATTAGGCCCCTAAACCATATCAAATGAGGTATTGCTTACGCAGCCAGCATTCAACATGGATGAGAAAGTCGGACATGAGTGATACGGAAATCGTGCAGGGATCCTGTTTATGACTCGTCGGTATAGATCCAGATTGCTCATTGCGTAAGTCACACCGTTCAAATGCTGGAGGGATTAAGGATTAAGCCTGACTCGAAGTAAATGCCAATTATATTTACATTTGTCCTATCATATGATGCGCGTGTAAGCAATGGCGTGTGTTGTGAACAGCTCAGACGGTTCTCGGCTGCGGTTATTGCCGTCTAGATTCCAATAACTCTGCCCGTTGTGTGCCATGATGACCCTACCACCTCCAATAAGCACCAAAAACAATACCTTTACCTTGTCTTTCAATGCAGCTCCACAGCATCAAAAAAGCATTACTGTCTATGAGTTGTGGTATAATACAGTACGTTGATAAGAGTTCCTGTATGATTCACTAAGTTGCTCACGTTTCTGGTATAATACACTACATTGTTAAAAGTTCAGATATAATACACTAAGTGAGCATGAATTCTGATATAATACATTAAGTGGCCATGAGTTCGGATACAATACATTAAGTGGCCATGAGTTCGGATATAATACATTAAGTGGCCACGAATTCGGATATAATACATTAAGTGGCCATGAGTTCGGGTCTAATACATTAAGTTGCCATGAGTTAGGGTATAATACATTAAGTGACCATGAGTTCGGGTATAATACATTAAGTTGCCATGAGTTCGGGTATAATACATTAAGTGGCCATGTTGTCGGGTATAATACATTAAGTGGCCATGAGTTCGGGTATAATACATTAAGTTGCCATGAGTTCGGGTATAATACATTAAGTGGCCATGTTGTC
This sequence comes from Urechis unicinctus, assembly GCA_034190875.2. Classification (NCBI taxonomy): domain Eukaryota; kingdom Metazoa; phylum Annelida; class Polychaeta; order Xenopneusta; family Urechidae; genus Urechis; species Urechis unicinctus. The sequence continues at coordinate 71,184,059 of CM067354.1, read as the reverse complement.
GGGTATAATACATTAAGTTGCCATGAGTTCGGGTATAATACATTAAGTGGCCATGAGTTCGGGTATAATACATTAAGTGGCCATGAGTTCGGGTATAATACATTAAGTGACCATGAGTTCGGGTATAATACATTAAGTGGCCATGAGTTCGGGTATAATACATTAAGTGGCCATGAGTTCGGGTATAATACATTAAGTTGCTAAGAGTTCGGATATAATACATTAAGTTGCTAAGAGTTCGGATATAATACATTAAGTGACCATGAATTCGGATATAATACATTAAGTGGCCATGAGTTCGGGTATAATACATTAAGTGGCCATGAGTTCGGGTATAATACATTAAGTGGCCATGAGTTCGGGTATAATACATTAAGTGGCCATGAGTTCGGATATAATACATTAAGTTGCTAAGAGTTCGGATATAATACATTAAGTTGCTAACAGTTGTATGCTCCCTCAGAGGATGCGATGAGGTCTATCGTTATTCTCAGGAGTCGTATTATTCCTCTTCACATGTATTCCAAATATTCATCTTAGTTGTGATGTAATTAATTGGATAAGGAATCAGCAGTATCAGCAGGTCACGAAATCAGCAGTATCAGCAGGTCACGAAATCAGCAGTATCAGTAGGTCACGAAATCAGCAGTATCAGCAGGTCACGAAATCAGCAGTATCAGCAGGTCACGATTCACTTGCAGGTCTGTTAAGTACCCGTATGCTGAATGTCGCAAGTAGATCAGAATTTGTGTCGATATCTTGAACAGTTTATTTATTATGTGAGTAACATTTCAATGACATTAGATTTAAGGGCGTCCTCGTACAAACATTACAGCGGAAATTAATGCTGACGATATATTGGTACCACATTGAGGAAAGGTAAAGGTATATGAGGCATTTGTAAACGTTGTGTTAATATGTTGCGCAGCAGATGTATGGGGCCGATTTCGGAAGCTGCTATTCCAACCTGAATAAGCACACGTATGAATTATGGCTTCCAGCTGCAGCAGCCCGAAGGCTGTTGCTGAAGTCAAACTAATACACATAGCACAGCAGAGGCTATAACAGTACTTGTGAAAACCTTTCATAAAGGGGTTAATTATGACAACGGATCGCATACTCATGTTTATTGATATTCTACTTTGTAAATCACATAAACCCAGTTCTTGCGTCTGATCGGTTGTAAATCCCATATTTATCATGAGCCTTTGCAAGTAAACTTCCCTTGGCATTTATTTATACTCTGCCTACCACAAACGACTTAATACTCTGCCTACGTGTACCACAAACGACTTAATACTCTGCCTACGTGTACCACAAACTACTTTATACTCTGCCTACGTGTACCACAAACGACTTTATACTCTGCCTACGTGTACCACGAACGACTTTATACTCTGCCTACGTGTACCACAAACGACTTTATACTCTGCCTACGTGTACCACAAACGACTTTATACTCTGCCTACGTGTACCACAAACTACTTTATACTCTGCCTACGTGTACCACAAACGACTTAATACTCTGCCTACGTGTACCACAAACGACTTTATACTCTGCCTACGTGTACCACAAACGACTTAATACTCTGCCTACGTGTACCACAAACGACTTAATACTCTGCCTACGTGTACCACAAACGACTTTATACTCTGCCTACGTGTACCACAAACGACTTTATACTCTGCCTACGTGTACCACAAACGACTTTATACTCTGCCTATGTGTACCACAAACGACTTTATACTCTGCCTACGTGTACCACAAACGACTTTATACTCTGCCTACGTGTACCACAAACGACTTTATACTCTGCCTATGTGTACCACAAACGACTTTATACTCTGCCTACGTGTACCACAAACGACTTAAGGATCATATTATGACACAGCAGAGATGTTACTAGTAGATTTAGCTGAAAAGGTAAAAACCAGTTCATTGAATCCCATTTCGTGTGACGTGCACCCCGTGTTTCTGGGGATATACGGGACGCGGATGATAGTAATTCCCTCATACCATCCACTGGCCCATTTATGATGGTCGTTAGCTTGCGTTCAGTTATATGTTAAAAATAGATGGATAGGTGAAAATCCTTTTTTAACTAAGGTAAATATACAACCAGCACATGGGAATCAGCACAGTATGCTGTTATGCAGTTGTCAGGCCAGTTGTTTAAGCAGGGATTGCTAGGGGGCGTGTTTCTTTGGTTTGTCTGATAATATTTACAAGACAAATAATAACTGTTGGGAAAGAAATACGCAAACGTTTTGTGGATATTGTAGTGACTACGAGCGTAACGGTTTGTGGATATTGTAGTGACTACGAGCGTAACGGTGTGTCGGTATTGTAGTGACTACGAGCGTAACGGTGTGTCGGTATTGTAGTGACTACGAGCGTAACGGCGAATGGATGCGTAGGTGAAGGAAGATGGTGATACCACAACAACGATCCGTGAAGCATCTAGTCAAGAAGAAGTGTACATCTTTAACATCAAGCTGTAAACTCCATTACAAAAATTCAGCCACAGGTGTTGTTTGAATCGATGTTCTAACATTCGTGCAACATAATATACTCCTGCAACTCAGCATAAAACCTAGCATACTCCCGCAATGTTTATCACATTTTATTATGCCGAATTACTATGTTATTGTTACCACAATATGCCGAGACCAAATGTTCAGATTGTATGTTTTGCAATAGCTTCGCGGATCAGTTCGGGCACGATCCTGGTAGTGTAGTACTGCTGTCGGATGCAATGAATGACGGGGACTATCTAAGTGAGCGATGTAAATAATTCTAATACAATCTACGTATGAAAGGCTAAAGTAACGATTTTGTTGCGTTTGTGGCACGTCTTGAACGATTGAAATTTCTTTCGTCGAAGCTATGAGAGACAGCGTTTGATCTCAGCGGATGTGGTGTAATGGCATGCGCTGCTCTCGCTGTGGGAACCTGTTGTGAGCTCAGTCTCCTGCTGTCTCACTGCTGTGCCACCACGCGATCATCCCAGTACCTTGATTGAGCTTTATTAAAATAAGCTATGCAAAGCGACGTTATTGAAAAGGATGTTGTGACCTCTTCCAGGGTTTGCTCCAAGTCGGGTATTGACATCAACTAACCCTTACCTCTAACTCGCTTCCGTATTGATCCACAATAAATGATCGTCAATTCCCAGATCAGCCCTATGTTAGTTCTAGAATCTGTAAGTCAATCCCATTTATTTCCCGTAATAAACATGGTTTCATCAAGTGACACTGTCCAGTTGATTGTGAAATGCAATGGGAGGTAGACGCGTGACAGAGGAACAGTGTCGAAGTAGACGCGTGTCAGAGGAACATTGTGAAGGTAGACGCATGACAGAGGAACAGTGTGTAGGTAGACGCGTGACAGAGGAACAGCGTGGAGGTAGACGTGTGACAGAGGAACAGTGTGGAGGTAGACGTGTGACTAGAGGAACAGTGTGGAGGTAGACGTGTGACAGAGGAACAGTGTGGAGGTAGACGCGTGACAGAGGAACAGTGTGGCTGGACTGAGCTGCACAGTGAGGCCATATTTGATTATCGCTATATACGATTTTGTACATCTAGCAATTTAGTAAATCACCATCATGTCTAAGAGTTAGTGAGGAGCGCTACAGCGGGAGGAGCTAGCACGTCTTACTGTCACAGCAATATGGCAGTATTGTAGTATTCTCATGGTAGTACACGACGTCTTCATTTGAAATTATACGGGTCGTATATGTAAGTGTACTTATATCGTCAAGGCAGCTAACAAACGTCACTGGCCACGTCACTGCAAGCAATATTGCAGTATTTCAGTAGTATTCTCAGGGTTTGTACTATATTAATAACCTGAACACAAGCTCATATGTAAGTGTAAATCAAATGCAAGGCAGTTTCACTGGTCAGGCAATCAGACAAGGGACTATATAGTGAATGCTAAATCAAATGCTGATGAATAATGTCACTGCCTCAGGACAAGTCATTAGTAGTGAATCAGAGAGGTTGACTCGGAAAGAATCGACTGCAGACACGTGGTGATAGTGGAGAGACAGTTGACTATAAGAAGAAAGAGGGGAGAAATGCATACATCATATGCAGACACTGATAGAGATATGTAAGCGCATATATAAGACTATTCTGAAGCATATGGTGGATGCATATATATATATATATATATATATATATAGATATATATATATATATATATATAGATATATATATATATATATACATAGATATATATACATACATATACATACATACATATATATACATACATACATACATACATACATACATACATACATACATACATACATACATACATACATACATACATACATACATACATACATACATACATACATACATACATACATACATACATACATACATACATACATACATACATACATACATACATACATACATACATACATACATACATACATACATACATACATTCATACATATATACATACATATATATACATATATATTCATATATTTTAACTAGCACAGGACCCATGGTATTATTTGTCAGATAATGGAATAATAAATTGATGATGATTATTATGCAACATGAAGTGGCAATTCTGGTATTCCCACATTTATACCTAACAACTATTCTGATGGTCATTCCGACGGTTCTAACATACCTGGCAATTGCTTTGTTGGACTAGGGAGCTTGATGAAGTACTTGGAGGCCATGTGAGGTTTCAGCTCGCCTCTACACCCATTTGAATGGTCTGCAGGCGTATTTCATGATTAACTATGCTTTAAAAAATATGCACAGGCTACCAACGACTTATATGTACATTACCACAGGGTGCCTTTACATGAGGTTGAGTTGACTTGTATAAATCATGTCATTCTCTATTTAAGGTATTAATTCATAGATCATGCAGATGCATAGATTTCTCACCAGCATTCCTGCTGCATTTCGTTGACATATCTTCATCTGACCTTAAGTCGCTTGAGATGTGATTGTGTATGGCTAGAAGTTCTTAAAACAGGAGGTTCAGTAGCTAATACACAACAAATGTATGCATCTAGTTTGATTTAATCTGTTTGCTTGTACATACTACACAGGCTAATATCATACAGGTAGCTACAACCTGAGAGTTGGACTACTGTCATGTCAAAGCGTGGATAAGACTCCCCGAGCCCGCTTACAAAGGTCTTCATCTCTAGATCTGTTTGATTTGAGGCTGTCACAACAACGACTTAGTCGGGCAATTCTTTATCTTGCTTTAACACCTGGCTCGCCAGCATCATCCTCTGATCAGCTGAGTACCTGTGGAGCTTGGAACGTGGCAAAGCATTGGCCAGAGATCAAAGGTGCAATCCAATTGCCCATATTTCCTGGATTGCCTCTGAACGAAGGCCAATCTGTTTTGCGAGCTGTATGTACCACGCACAAAATGGTCCAGAGAATCACAGGCGAACAGCAATAATATTTTCCCTTGCTCAAAGTTATTATTTAAACTCGACGTACTTGTCTAAGCAGATGCGAGAGATGATCATCTGTAAAAGCCTTGATGTCTTAGTACCCAGCAAAACCAGGCAATACACACAGCAAGCTACAGTGACCTCACACCTTAATTAGGCAGCAAGCTACAGTGACCTCACACCTTAATTAGGCCGCAAGCTACAGTGACCTCACACCTTAATTAGGCCGCAAGCTACAGTGACCTCACACCTTAATTAGGCAGCAAGCTACAGTGACCTCACACCTTAATTAGGCAGCAAGCTACAGTGACCTCACACCTTAATTAGGCAGCAAGCTACAGTGACCTCACACCTTAATTAGGCAGCAAGTTACAGTGACCTCACACCTTAATTAGGCAGCAAGCTACAGTGACCTCACACCTTAATTAGGCAGCAAGCTACAGTGACCTCACACCTTAATTAGGCAGCAAGTTACAGTGACCTCACACCTTAATTAGCCAGCAAGCTACAGTGACCTCACACCTTAATTAGGCAGCAAGCTACAGTGACCTCACACCTTAATTAGGCAGCAAGCTACAGTGAACCTTAATTAGGCAGCAAGCTACAGTGAACTCACGCCTTAATTAGGCAGCAAGCTACAGTGACCTCACACCTTAATTAGGCAGCAAGCTACAGTGACCTCACACCTTAATTAGGCAACAAGCTACAGTGACCTCACACCTTAATTAGGCAGCAAGTTACAGTGACCTCACACCTTAATTGAAGACAGGATGCTTTCAAACCAGTGTGGATATTTTACCTAAGCATTTAATGAGCAAGCTTTCTGGGGAATGAAATTGGGCGGAGATCATCAGAAGGTATCGAGGTGGCAAATATCAATAGAGTCAACTGAGATGATAAATGAATGACGACAACTATATGTCTGGTCTTGTGATTTATTGTCATTCTATTCCCTGCATTGTGTTGACCTGGGTTTTCCGATGACTCATTTGCAGTCTATTCTTGCAAACAGATACAGCGCATCGTCAATTCTTATTACAATTGACGGAATGAGAACAGTTTTTAAACTTGTTCATAAAATTATGTTACTAGAAATCAAGAGGTTAAACAATCATGTGTACGCAGCTCAACCACTTCGATCCCCGCTCTGATTACGTCTTTTATCCATCGTGCATTAAAGGAATATTTAACAATGTCTACCACGTGTCAATTAGAGTTTTTTAAATCTACTCGATTTCAATTATATCAATGTCAGAACAGGGATGTCTATTGGTGAAATGCACATGCAAACACAGTTGAATGTGTTTCTTGACAGTGTCAGATTCCTCAACTAAATCCATGCATTTGCAACTACAATAGTGAGATCAATCCCGGCAGTTGCCAAACTCCTTCAGGATAATGCAGGACGAAGTCATGGATTGATCTGTTGACAAAGGTTTTTCAGAATGCTATTAGTGTTGTCAGAGTGTCACCGATAAATAGATGTTTACTTAGAATAATAACCATACAGAGGAAGCAATGTATATGGCTTTATACACCTCCACATGTGTTCTACCACCGTGATTGAATGTGACCTAAACTATGTGCCCTACACTATGTGACCAACACTGTGACCTACACCATGTGACCTACACTATGTGACCTACACTATGTGACCTACACCATGTGACCTAAACTATGTGACCTACACTATGTGACCTACACTATGTGACCAACACTATGTGACCTACACCATGTGACCTACACTATGTGACCTACACTATGTGACCTACACCATGTGACCTAAACTATGTGACCTACACTATGTGACCTACACTATGCGACCTACACTATGTGACCTACACTATGTGACCTACACCATGTGACTTACACTATGTGACCTACACTATGCGACCTACACTATGTGATCTACACTATGTGACCTACACTATGTGACCTACACTATGCGACCTACACATAATGCCCAGTGTTTCTCTACAAATGTTTTCTGAAATGTGAAGACGTCAAGTGGATGTCGCTAATTTACTTTGTGTTCACTGAAGTTGACAAAACAATATCCACATCCAGACCAAGCAACACAGCGCTGTATTGTCATGTGATAACAACAGCCGTGCACAATCCTGTCGTGCAGCAGGTTTTGCCATGCAGCAAGGGTCGTACTAAGTATTCCAAGTTTCCCCTAAGATTCCAGTTACGTCATCCGTCAGAGCCCCTGACATATCCAATAGCTAATTGAATGAAGCACTGCTTACACAGACCCGGCACTCTGCGTTATGAGGGAGATCGAGTTTACTGTCTGACTGAGTGATATGGTGCGGTGATCCTGTTGACTCTCCTGTAAGTCTACCCTTACCAATTCTAGAGGGACGAAGGATTGAGCCATGAAGCATTCATGAGTTGAAAGCTAATTATGTTAACACGTGTCGTATTGGGTAATTCGCATGTCAGCAATGGGTTCTGTTGCGGCTCACATGATGTTCTTATGTCGTCATGGCTGTGTACTGTCCACTACCACATAGCGTGGTTGCACCCATTGTCCACTACCACATAGCGTGGTTGCACCCATTGTCCACTACCACACAGCGTGGTTGCACCCATTGTCCACTACCACACAGCGTGGTTGCGACCATTGTCCACTACCACACAGCGTGGTTCGGCCATTGTCCACTACCACATAGCGTGGTTGCACCCATTGTCCACTACCACACAGCGTGGTTGCACCCATTGTCCACTACCACACAAAGTGGTTGCACCCATTGTCCACTACCACACAGCGTGGTTGCTGGCAAATGAATGTCTGCTGTACTTTGATTTTGTATCCAATTAACAATTTTGAATTCTTGAAATTTTATTGGAACAAAAACGTCAATTTCCATTACTAGTATTTGTATACTCCAAGCTTCCAATCAAGAACACAAGGGGATTTCCTGCATTGATTGAATATCAAGAAGCATTGTATGGCGGCGTTTTCTGATTGATACCGATGTCTTTGTGAGCTAAGGTTGGATTGATGCAAGCTGTGTAGGATCAAGCGAAGCCGAATACGAAGCCTTAATTCCTAGGGCATTTATTAGCGTTGATGGACGAGGCGTCTTCATTGGCTATTGACGTGTATTTACTACACGAGGCGTCTTCATTGGCTATTGACGTGTATTTACTACACGAGGCGTCTTCATTGGCTATTGTCGTGTATTTACTACTCGAGGCGTCTTCATTGGCTATTGACGTGTATTTGATACACGAGGCGTCTTCATTGGCTATTGACGTGTATTTGCTACTCGAGGCGTCTTCATTGGCTATTGACGTGTATTTGATACACCAGGCGTCTTCATTGGCTATTGACGTGTATTTACTACACGAGGCGTCTTCATTGGCTATTGACGTGTATTTACTACACGAGGCGTCTTCATTGGCTATTGACGTGTATTTACTACACGAGGCGTCTTCATTGGCTATTGACGTGTATTTACAACTTGGATACCCTTGTATTCATACGATTTGCTACACGACGCATCTGCCATGGGCTGGTACCATCATTTACTTGAAGCTCAATGCACGCAAAACTGACATTTCGTCACGGATGTCATGAGCGATTGAATTAAGCACATAATTTATAGAGCAAGGACTACTGATCCGCAAACCACCGGGGATTCAGTCCATGGGCTGTCGGTATAGTTATTTTGCAGAGCTCGTTCAACGACAATTCAGCAGCTTGCGATGAATAGAACAGGGAGCCAGGGCTTACATTACTCTCCTCCAAATTGGGTTCGAGAGTAGTCATCGTTTAAACCCTCCGACTGTTATGTGGAGTGATATTGAGTTGACGATAGAACAGTAGTACTATCGTTAAAAATGTGGGGGGGCCAGTAAATATATATATATATATATATATATATATATATATATATATATATATATATATATATATATATATATATATATATATCTATATATATATATATATATATATATCACATATATATATAGATATATATATATAGATATATATATATATATATATATATATATATATAGATATATATATCTCTCTCTCTATCTATATATATATATATCTATATATATATATATATATATATATATATATATATATATATATAATGAACTGATTTGTCCTTTTGGTTGTATTTAATGGCTCTCGCTGTTAGGTTAACTACTTCGAAGCCTCCACAACTTGGTGTTTGTCCCTAAGCATCTGCGTTGAAATACAGATATCGCGATCGATCTCTGACAGCGCCTTTTTGGCGCTGCTGCTGCAACATAGACGATTTCTGGGATAGATGCAATCCGCGGTATCTATGGATGTCAGTACTGTGAACGGCCATCAAAGATCCTTCATGAACGAGGCCAGTGTACGATTATGTAACCTCGATCGACACAACCGATTAATCGATGGCTTCGTGGAATCTGCATGCACGGTGGGTGTGCTTAAGTCGAGCGCGCAATAGTTATTGTTTACTCAATGATATCTACTCTGGTCTTGACTCGAAAGCAGCTTGGAGTGGATGCAATATGGCCTGTTCTAATAGGTCGGATGCGATATGGCCTGTTCTAATGGGTCCGTATAATATTGTTAATGCTTTCCGTCGCTTGATTGTATTTTAGTTCTATCAGAAATGCTGTTCGACAAAGCGCTTGCTGTGGTACGTCAGGTGGTGATGCTAAAGGTTATTTAGAAAACAGCCGTTATGATGCCTTGGTATGATTGGTTGTTAGTCCACCAAACATCAGCTTCTCCGTGAGCAGATGTTACCTACGCCCGGCCGACCGGGTCCACCAACATCAGCTTCTCCGTGAGCAGATGTTAACTACGCCCGGCCGGCCGGGTCCACCAAACATCAGCTTCTCCGTGAGCAGATGTTACCTACGCCCGGCCGACCGGGTCCACCAAACATCAGCTTCTCCGTGAGCAGATGTTAACTACGCCCGGCCGGCCGGGTCCACCAAACATCAGCTTCTCCGTGAGCAGATGTTAACTACGCCCGGCCGGCCGGGTCCACCAAACATCAGCTTCTCCGTGAGCAGATGTTAACTACGCCCGGCCGGCCGGGTCCACCAAACATCAGCTTCTCCGTGAGCAGATGTTAACTAAGCCCGGCCGACCGGGTCGGACTGATATGAACAGACAGCACAGTATAAAAATGTCCATCACTAAAATGTAGTCGTTCATTATATCTTGTTGCATTTCTGTGTAAACACATTGCAACCTAACAATGTACATCTCTAGAATATGAACAATTACTCTTAAGTCCTAACGTGTGGCAGGAGTAACAGCTGGTGGTGTTAGCCTGGTAAGCTCGCCATCACTTGTTGCGTGTTAATTCATTGATTAGATCATAAGGCTTTATAAGCGTATATAGATTCATGGAATAGTATGCTAAGGTGTATAATGGTGTATAGAATCCACGATTATAACATTAGGCTCTATAAAGGTCCATAGATTCAATGATTCGAGGTATATAGCTGTGTATGGTGTACTAGTACATTGAGCTCCATAATGGTTTCTAGATTCTATGAACACCACATAAGGCTATGACATTGTGTATAGATTCAATGATTAATACATCAGTGTATATAATGGTGTTTGGATGAGATGAGTTGTGGATAATACATGAGACAATTCGGAAAGAATTGCTTATTATGACGTAACCGGATGTTACATCAATTGGCACTAACGCGAGGCCGCTTAGGTAAATGTAAATACAAACAGGAACATTTGGTATTTGACTGGATAGGTTTATCAAATGATAACTGTGGTTGTACAACGATATATGGCGATGGTAGCGGATGGGGATCATTGTGAAGCTGTGACCTCTGTGACATCATCGTCATCAAGGTGAAAGCACCGTGGTCCACATCACGTACAGAACACCAACCGCGTGAGAGTCTAATAGGATACGATCGAGTCACTATGTCAGGGCTGGACACGCTGCTTAACGGATATTGTACCGTCGTCTGCTGTACCCAGGTATCGGTTGTACACAGGTATCTGTTGTACCCAGGTATCTGTTGTACCCAGGTGTACCCAGGTATCTGTTGTACCCGGGTATTTGTTGTACCCAGGTGTACCCAGGTATCTGTTGTACCCAGGTATCTGTTGTACCCAGGTTTCTGTTGTACCCCAAGATGTGACTGCCTACTCTTTTATCGCCTCCCCACTTATTCACCCAACGTGTCAACTCAGCAAGTGAAAGATAGATCGTATATCTATAGAGACACACGCTTGCACTTACATTTGTCGATCCCGGATGTTAATGAGCATCGTATGCCTATTTGATGCTATCCCGGATGTTAATTAACACTGTATGCCTATTTGATGCTATGCCGGAAGTCAATGAACACCAAATGCCTATTTGATGCTATCCCGGATGTTAATGAACACCGTATGCCTATTTGATGCTATGCCGGAAGTCAATGAACACCGTATGCCTATTTGATGCTATCCCGGATGTTAATGAACACCGTATGCCTATTTGATGCTATGCCGGATGTTAATTAGCACCGTATGCCTATTTGATGCTATCCCGGGTGTTAATTAGCACCGTATGCCTATTTGATGCTATCCCGGATGTTAATGAACACCGTATGCCTATTTGATGCTATCCCGGATGTTAATGAACACCGTATGCCTATTTGATGCTATGCCGGATACCCTTAAACATGATGGCAGCAGGGGGGATTTTCTTCACTTTCTTGCTCCGTGCGCGCCTACATTGGACCCCAGTTAAGAATGTGGATATTCTGAGAATAACCGGTACAATGGAGTGATCTCGCCTTTGCTTTGTAACAACAGCGGTCGGTTTGACTTTGGAATGGCGTCAGCGTGGAATGGCGTCTGCGTGGAATGACGTCAGCGTGGAATGGCGTCAGCGTGGAATACAAGCCTCAGTTGCTGGATCAGGAAAAATGCATGCATGCCCTGAGTAGAAGCAATGGGGTCCATCCTTGTGTCTGAGTAGAAGCCATGGGGTCCATCCTTGTGTCTGAGTAGAAGCCATGGGGTCCACCCTTGTGTCTGAGTAGAATCAATTGGGTCCATCCTTGTGTCGGAGTAGAAGCAATGGGGTCCATCCTTGTGTCTGAGTAGAAGCAATGGGGTCCATCCTTGTGTCTGAGTAGAAGCAATGGGTCCATCATTGTGTCTGAGTAGAAGCAATGGAGTCCATCCTTGTGTCTGAGTAGAAGCAATGGGGTCCATCCTTGTGTCTGAGTAGAAGCAATGGGGTCCATCCTTGTGTCCGGGATTCTTAGTAACTTTACTCTTCTGCATGCTGTGATAACTTTACTCTTCTGCATGTTGTGATAACTTTCCTCTTCTACATATTGTGATAACTTTACTCTTCTGCATGTTGTGATAACTTTACTCTTCTGCATGTTGTGATAACTTTACTCTTCTGCATGTTGAGATAACTTTCCTCTTCTGCATGTTGTGATAATTTTACTCTTCTGCATGTTGTGATAACTTTACTGTCCTGCATGTTGTGATAACTTTTTTCTTCAGCATGTTGTGATAACTTTCCTCTTCTGCATGTTGTGATAACTTTACTCTTCTGCATGTTGTGATAACTTTACTCTTCTGCATGTTGTGATAACTTAACTCTTCTGCATGTTGAGATAACTTTCCTCTTCTGCATGTTGTGATTACTTTACTCTCCTGCATTTTGTGATAACTTTCCTCTTCTGCATGTTGTGATAACTTTACTCTTCTACATGTTGTGATAACTTCCCTCTTCTGCATGTTGTGATAACTTTATTCTTCAGCATGTTGTGATAACTTTACTCTTCTACATGTTGTGATAACCTTCCTCTTCTGCATGTTGAGATAACTTTCCTCTTCTGCATGTTGTGATAACTTTACTCTTCTGCATGTTGTGATAACTTTCCTCTTCTGCATGTTGTGATAACTTTACTCTTCTGCATGTTGTGATAACTTTACTCTTCTGCATGTTGTGATAACTTTACTCTTCTGCATGTTGTGATAACTTTACTCTTCTGCATGTTGTGATAACTTTACTCTTCTGCATGTTGTGATAACTTTATTCTTCTGCATGTTGTGATAACTTTCCTCTTCTGCATGTTGAGATAACTTTCCTCTTCTGCATGTTGTGATAACTTTACTCTTCTGCATGTGTGATAACTGTACTCTTCTGCATGTTGTGATAACTTTACTCTTCTACATGTTGTGATAACTTTACTCTTCTGCATGTTGTGATAACTTTACTCTTCTGCATGTTGTGATAACTTTACTCTTCTGCATGTTTTGATAACTTTACTCTTCTGCATGTTGAGATAACTTTCCTCTTCTGCATGTTGTGATAACTTTACTCTTCTGCATGTTGAGATAACTTTCCTCTTCTGCATGTTGTGATAACTTTACTCTTCTGCATGTTGTGATAACTTTACTCTTCTGCATGTTGTGATAACTTTACTCTTCTGCATGTTGTGATAACTTTCCTCTTCTGCATGTTGTGATAACTTTACTCTTCTGCATGCTGAGATAACTTTACTCTTCTGCATGTTGTGATTACTTTACTCTTCTGCATGTTGTGATTACTTTACTCTCCTGCATTTTGTGATAACTTTCCTCTTCTGCATGTTGTGATAACTTTACTCTTCTGCATGTTGTGATTACTTTACTCTCCTGCATTTTGTGATGACTTTACTCTTCTGCATTTTGTGATAACTTTACTCTTCTGCATGTTGTGATAACTTTACTCTTCTGCATGTTGAGATAACCTTACTCTTATGCATGTTGTGATAACTTTACTCTTCTGCATGTTGTGATAACTTTACTCTTCTGCATGTTTTGATAACTTTACTTTTCTGCATGTTGTGATAACCTCTGGGTCAGGTCATCACCATTCTCTTTTGTGTCAGTTCATCACCATTTTCTTATGAGTCAGTTCATCACCATCCTCCTCTGGGTCAGGTCATGCAGCAATAGGTATGCTAGAAATCCAATGCACTCTTACTCTGTATTACCTTCAGTTTTTGATCCCACGTGAAGTATACAATTAGTGTATAGGTGGGTACTTCCACACCAAATTACAAAAACACACGGAGGTTAGGAATGCTCTCCCAAATGCGTTGCCTTATTGCTGTCGATTGTTAACTTGGTGCAGCTGTCAGCGGCTGACAGTTCCCGACAGCTGCTGACAGTTGTTCCACCTGCACTCATGTGTTTACAAAAATAATGATTGGAAGCTTTCACAAGCTGTATTTGTCTGAATCTTGTTTTACTGAGGCACAACTAGCCAGTGAGAGGGAAACAGCAACATCTCTGGTCAAACTTGTGGTTGACCAGACGCTCCGTGCTTAGTTACGTATCAATAGCATCATCGTATGTATCCTATTTAATAGCATTCAAACTTAACAAATATTTTGTCCCATCATAGATTTTGGGCAATAGGGGCCTTCATATTCTTGGGTTTCCGTCGCGACCGCTAGGAGGGCCAACGTCGCGCACAGCAATTTTTACCGGAACTGGGGGCATGTTTCTATGCCTCTCAAGCTGAGAACACTTTGTTCGCTTTACAAGTTCCTGCGTTGTTGCGCGCATTCGCGTTGCGCGTTTCTATAGCTGTTAAGGACATCAAATACGTCGCCGAAGGCGTCAAGGGTATTCTGAACTTCTCTAAAGTTCATCTGAACCCTGTCACGTCGCAATGGGCACATTTGAAACAGTTCTCAAAAACAGAAATTATCATAAAATAGTAATCCAAAATGTTGCCAACTACGTTCATCTCCAGTCGTTTGGAGAGTATTCGGCAAGAACATCAGAATTCACCCGATATCATTTCGGAGTTAGCGTGCGTGACTGTTGCTACACCATGTTATCACTGTCCCCTTCTTAGAGGAAAGTACCCCAGCTGAAAACTTTCCTCAAAGATAGGGGAATCTCTTGCTCAAGTTATAAGAAAACTGAGCTTGTAGAATTAGTATAGATGTGAGTGCACAGGTTAATTCTTAATTTATATAATTAGAACATTTAACTTAAGAAAGTTGAATACAGATATGTCACACATCTCATTAATATGTATAAATACCTATGAAGACTTGCTGGTACAATATTAACTTTGTCTTTTGTTTTATGTGGTATTGTCGTTTGGTGGAAGAGAGATAAAAAGTTTGTTATTTATTTTCTCATCTTTCCTTGCAGAGATGATGGTGGTTGCAAACATGTTGCGGTCATGATGTTTGCAGTGGCTGTCTTCAATACCAATGAATAGTCTAATCCAGCATTACCGCCTGATGAAGAGACATGTCGCACGGCTTGTCGCCTTGATTATTTTGATGTCTGGCAATTGCAATTAAACAGTCTATATACTTGTCACGTCAGTAATACACCTGTCATCCACGACGGGTGTTTTTTCGTTTTCTTGCGAACATCGGCCTTGCAGTCCACTACGGCGCAAGTAAACCTGGGCATGGTTGCTTCTGCGCAGTCTATATAGTCTATAGAACGATATTCCTAAACAATGTCTCTAAAATAACACCAATATCTAACATATAGATACAACGAATATTCACCACAGCTTAAATCTCTACATTCCACTTCGTGTATTGCGTTTGTGTTTTGGAAAAACATGCCCCTGGAAAATCAGTATCGCCGCCTCGCGGCCGCGACGGAAACCCGAGAATATGAAGGCCCCTATTGTTGTTACTGGTGTTGTTGTTGTTGTTGTTGTTGTTGATGGTGGTGTTGTTGTTGTTGTTGTTGTTGTTGTTGTTGTTGGTGGTGGTGGTGGTGGTGGTGGTGGTGGTGGTGGTGGTGGTGGTGGTGGTGTTTATAAGCTCCCTGGTCATGGCTGCACGGATTCAGCAGACGGCCGGCCGTTCATATAATCTACTCCGCCTTCATTTTAACAATCATTATTTAAGTATGGTTGCACAAGATTCCTGACCTCTGACTTGCTGATTGTTGTTAAAAAGCTGATGCGTGCCTTGTCTGATCCCTGTTTGCTGGAGCGCACTTTGTCTGATCCCTGTTTGCTTGATCGTACTTTACTGATCCCTGTTTGCTGGAGCGCACTTTGCCTGATCCCTGTTTGCTGGAGCGCACTTTGCCTGATCCCTGTTTGCTGGAGCGTACTTTGCCTGATCCCTGTTTGCTTGGGGATTTGCCTGATTCCTGTTCGCTGGGAGATTTGCCTGATCCCTGTTTGCTGGGGGATTTGGCTGTTGGAAGATAGTCTTTCAAAATAACCTTATGAGAATACTTCGATTATCCCTTCCATCTTTGACCGAAAATTTGTTTTCGTCTTGTTCCAATCTGTGTATCACAGGACCATGTTGGCAGGAGTTAGAATGAATGTGGAGGAATATCTGATTTTGCGTTGTCTTTGTTTAAATGCAGACTTCTTATGAAGGGTTCAAGTAGCGCTTGGTGACCGTCAGAGGAACGCCGGCAATAGACGCATGATTGGGATTGGTTTTATTGAGTACTTTCACCACATTTGATCTTCTTGGCGGAGCGCGGTGGTTAGTACTTCATTTACTGTCGGGATATTTGGCGTGGTTATACTGCACTGAGGCTGATCTTCTTGGCGGAGCGCGGTGGTTAGTACTTCATTTACTGTCGGGATATTTGGCGTGGTTATACTGCACTGAGGCTGATCTTCTTGGCGGAGCGCGGTGGTTAGTACTTCATTTACTGTCGGGATATTTGGCGTGGTTATACTTCACTGAGGCTGTGATACCGCCGACCTGTTACGCGGCCTCTGCTGTTTGATCTCCAACAAGCGGACCGTGTCTTTTATCCATTCACAACGGATGTTAAATCCCTTCACTGCATATCATTTGATTATGCACAATCCATGTTTGACACTTTTCAAACTAAATCCACCACATTTCAGTTTGCTTTAAGCAATGCAATAAATGTGGGCGGATGTTTCCGTTTCAATTCCAACCTAAAGTTACACATGTGGATAAATTATCCCTCTTTTTTGCTCTTATGCTTTCAATTCAAGAATAGCTGCAGTGTGTGGTCTACTGAATCAGCTGCTGCCTCGCTGTGACGTCACCAAGCAGTGTGTGGTCTACTGAATCAGCTGCTGCCTCGCTGTGACGTCACCAAGCAGTGCGTGGTCTACTGAATCAGCTGCTGCCTCGCTGTGACGTCACCAAGCAGAGCGTGGTCTACTGACTCAGCTGCTGCCTCGCTGTGACGTCACCAAGCAGTGTGTGGCACATCCACCCGCCGAGTACATGATGGATTCCTCGTTCGATTTCCTATTAGCTTTACTAATGATATCCAAAAGCTGTTGATCAATCGGTGATCCCGGCTGTGTTTATGGCCTTTGTAAAGTAAGATTTCTTATTTTTGAAGGGACGTCAATCTTAACCCAAACATGGCACACGGTAGACTCTACAATACACTTAAGCAAGTTGC
Organism: Urechis unicinctus; assembly: GCA_034190875.2. Taxonomy (NCBI): domain Eukaryota; kingdom Metazoa; phylum Annelida; class Polychaeta; order Xenopneusta; family Urechidae; genus Urechis; species Urechis unicinctus. The sequence continues at coordinate 71,166,196 of CM067354.1, read as the reverse complement.
ACCAATTATTCAAATATCGGTCATTAGGTAACCGGGAACAATAAGCAGTCAATGACATGACGTGTGGGGATGGGGAGCAGTCAATGACATGACGTGTGGGGATGGGGAGCAGTCAATGACATGACGTGTGGGGATGGGGAGCAGTCAATGAAATGACGTGTGGGGATGGGGAACAGTCAATGAAATGACGTGTGGGGATGGGGAACAGTCAATGACATGACGTGTGGGGATGGTCAATGACATGATGGGGATGGGGAGCAGTCAATGACATGACGTGTGGGGATGGGGAGCAGTCAATGACATGACGTGTGGGGATGGGGACAGTCAATGACATGACGTGTGGGGATGGGGAGCAGTCAATGACATGACGTGTGGGGATGGGGGGAACAGTCAATGGATGACGTGTGGGGATGGGGAACAGTCAATGACATGACGTGTGGGGATGGGGAGCAGTCAATGAATGACATGGGGAGCAGTCAATGACATGACGTGTGGGGATGGGGAGCAGTCAATGACGTGTGGGGATGGGGACAGTCAATGACATGACGTGTGGGGATGGGGAGCAGTCAATGACATGACGTGTGTGGGGATGGGGAGCAGTCAATGACATGACGTGTGGGGATGGGGAGCAGTCAATGGGATGGGGAGAGTCAGTGACGTGTGGGGATGGGGAGCAGTCAATGACATGACGTGTGGGGATGGGGGAGCAGTCAATGACATGACATGACGTGACGTGTGGGGATGGGGAGCAGTCAAATGACGTGTGGGGATGGGGGACGATGTGGGGATGGGGAGCAGTCAATGACATGGGAGCAGTCAATGACATGACGTGTGGGGATGGGGAGCAGTCAATGACATGACGTGTGGGGATGGGGGAGCAGGATGACGTGTGGGGATGGGGAGCAGTCAATGATGATGATGGGGTGTGGGATGGGGGGGAGCAGTCAATGACATGACGTGTGGGGATGGGGGGGATGACGTGTGGGGATGGGGAGCAGTCAATGAATGAGTGTGGGGATGGGGACAGTCAATAGATGACGTGTGGGGATGGGGAGCAGTCAATGAATGAAGAGCAGTCAATAAGATGACGTTTGTGGGGATGGGGAGCAGTCAATGACATGACGTGTGGGGATGGGGAGCAGTCAATGACATGATGACGTGTGAGGGGATGGGGGAGCAGTCAATGATGATGACGTGTGGATGGGATGGGGAGCAGTCAATGAGATGACGTGTGGGGATGGGAGCAGTCAGTCATAGTCAATGACATGACGTGTGGGGATGGGGAGCAGTCAATAAGATGACGTGTGGGGATGGGGAGCAGTCAATAACATGACGTGTGGGGATGGGGAGCAGTCAATGAATGACGTGTGGGGATGGGGTGTGGGGACGTGTGGGGAGCAGTCAATGACATGACGTGTGGGGATGGGGAGCAGTCAATGAAGATGACGTGTGGGGATGGGGAGCAGTCAATGACATGACGTGTGGGGATGGGGAGCAGTCAATGACATGACGTGTGGGGATGGGGAGCAGTCAATAAGATGACGTGTGGGGATGGGGAGCAGTCAATGACATGACGTGTGGGGATGGGGAGCAGTCAATAAGATGACGTGTGGGGATGGGGAGCAGTCAATGACATGACGTGTGGGGATGGGGAGCAGTCAATGACATGACGTGTGGGGATGGGGAGCAGTCAATGACATGATGTGTGGGGATGGGGATGGCGAAGCACGTGTGGGGATGGGGAGCAGTCAATAACATGACGTGTGGGGATGGGGAGCAGTCAATAAGATGACGTGTGGGGATGGGGAGCAGTCAATGACATGACGTGTGGGGATGGGGAGCAGTCAATAAGATGACGTGTGGGGATGGGGAGCAGTCAATAAGATGACGTGTGGGGATGGGAGCAGTCACATGACATGGGAGCAGTCAATGACATGACGTGTGGGGATGGGGAGCAGTCAATGACATGACGTGTGGGGATGGGAGAGTCAATGACAATAGCATGATATGTGGGGATGGGGAGGAGCAGTCAATAACATCATGTGTGGGGATGGGGAGAAGATAATGACATGACGTGTGGGGATGGGAAGCAGTCAATAAGATGATGTGTGGGGATGGGGAGAAGTCAATAAGATGACGTGTGGGGATGGGGAGCAGTCAATGAAATGATGTGTGGGGATGGGAAACAGTCAATCACACGACGTGCGGGGATGGGGAGAAGTCAATGACATGACGTGTGGGGATGGAGAGCAGTCAATAAGATGACGTGTGTGGTTGGGAAGCAGTCAATGACATGACGTGTTGGGATGGGGAGCAGTCAATAACATGATGTGTGGGGATGGGGAGCAGTCAATGACATGACGTGTGGGGATGGGGAGCAGTCAATGACATGACGTGTGGGGATGGGGAGCAGTCAATGACATGACGTGTGGGGATGGGAGCAGTCAATAAGATGACGTGTGGGGATGGGGAGCAGTCAATAAGATGACGTGTGGGGATGGAGAGCAGTCAAAATGATGGCGTGTGGGGATGGGGAGAAGTCAATAAGATGATTTGTGGGGATGGGGAGCAGTCAATGACATGACGTGTGGGGATGGGGAGCAGTCAATAAGATGACGTGTGGGGATGGGGAGGGATGGGGATGGGGAGCAGTCAATGACATGACGTGTGGGGATGGGGAGCAGCAGTGACGTGTGGGGATGGGGAGCAGTCAATGATGACGTGTGGGGATGGGGAGCAGTCAATGAGATGACGTGTGTGGGGATGGGGAGCAGTCAATAAGATGACGTGTGGGGATGGGGAGCAGGGATGTGTGGGATGGGGAGCAGTCAAATGACAATGACGTGTGGGGATGGGGAGCAGTCAATGACGTGTGGGGATGACAGTGTGTGGGGATGGGGAGAGCAGTGTGGGATGGGGAGCAGTCAATAAGATGATGTGTGGGGATGGGGAGTCAGTCAGTCAATGACATGACGTGTGGGGATGGGGAGCAGGATGGGGATGGGGGAGCAGTCAATGACATGACGTGTGGGGATGGGGAGCAGTCAATAAGATCAATGGGGAAGCAGATGATGTGGGGATGGGGAGCAGGACGTGTGTGGGGATGGGGAGCAGTCAAATGACGTGTGGGGATGAGTCGATGACGTGTGGGGATGGGGGAGTCAGTCAATGACATGACGTGTGGGGATGGGAAGCAGTCAATAAGACATGACGTGTGGGTGTGGGGATGGGGAGCAGTCAATAACATGACGTGTGGGGATGGGAGCAGTCAATGACATGACGTGTGGGGATGGGGAGCAGTCAATGACATGACGTGTGGGGATGGAGAGCAGTAAATGAGATGACGTGTGGGGATGGGGAGCAGTCAGTCAATAAGATGACGTGTGGGGATGGGGATGGGGATGGGGAGCAGTCAATGGGGATGGGAAGAGTCATGACGTGTGGGGATGGGAGCAGTCAATGACATGACGTGTGTGGGGATGACAGTCAATGATGACGTGTGGGGATGGGGCAGTCAATGACATGACGTGTGGGGATGGGGGATGAGTGGGGAATAATGACATGACGTGTGGGGATGGGGAGCAGTCAATAAGATGACGTGTGGGGGAGCAGTCAAGACATGACGTGTGGGGATGGGGAGCAGTCAATGACATGACGTGGGGTTGGGACGTGTGGGGATGGGGAGCAGTCAAAATGACATGAATGACATGACGTGTGGGGATGGGGAGCAGTCAATGACATGACGACATGTGTGGGGATGGGGAGCAGTCAATAAATGATGGGGAGCAGTCAATGACATGACGTGTGGGGATGGGAGCAGTGTGGATGATGGGAGCAGTCAATGACATGACGTGTGGGGATGGGGAGCAGTCAATGACAATGATGACGTGTGGGGATGGGGAGCAGTCAATAACATGACGTGTGGGGATGACGTGTGGGGATGGGGAGCAGTCAATGACATGACGTGTGGGGAGTCAAACATGACGTGTGGGGATGGGGAGCAGGATGACGTGTGGGGATGGGAGCAGTCAATAACATGACGTGTGGGGATGGGAGCAGTCAATAACATGACGTGTGGGGATGGGGAGCAGTCAATAACATGACGTGTGGGGATGGGGAGCAAGTCAATGATGACGTGTGGGGATGGTGATATGGGGGATGGGGAGCAGTCAATAAGATGATTGTGTGGGGATGGGGAGCAGTCAATGACATGACGTGTGGGGATGGGGAGCAGTCAATAACATGACGTGTGTGGGATGGGGAGCAGTCAATAAGATGACGTGTGGGGATAGCAGATGACGTGTGGGGATGGGAGCAGTCAATAACATGATGTGTGTGGAGGATGGGGAATGGGAGCAGTCAATGACATGACGTGTGGGGATGGGGAGCAGGATGGGGATGGGAGCAGTCAATGACATGACGTGTGGGGATGGGGAGCAGTCAATGGGGATGGGGACACAGTCAATGACGTGTGATAAGATGTGGGGATGGGGAGCAGTGTGGGGATGGGGAGCAGTCAAAAGATGACGTGACGTGTGGGGATGGGGCAGTCAATAAGATGACGTGTGGGGATGGGGAGCAGTCAGTCAATAACATGACGTGTGGGGATGGGGAGCAGAGTCAAGACATGACGTGTGGGGATGGGAGACATGAGATGACGTGTGGGGATGGGGAGCAGTCAATGACACGTGTGATGGGAGCAGTGTGGGGATGGGGGGTGTGGGGATGGGGAGCAGTCAATGACATGACGTGTGGGGATGGGGAGCACAATGAACATGACGTGTGGGGATGGGGAGCAGTCAATGACATGATGTGTGGGGATGGGGAGCAGTCATGGGAGCAGTCAGTAAGAACAATGATGGGAATGACATGTGTGGGGATGGGGGGATGGGGAGCAGTCAATGATGACGTGTGGGGATGGGAATCAGTCAATAAGATGACGTGTGGGGATGGGGAGGTCAAGCAGTCAGTCAATAAGATGACGTGTGGGGATGGGGAGCAGTCAATGACATGACGTGTGGGGATGGGGAGCAGTCAAAGATGACGTGTGGGGATGGGAAGCAGTCAATAACATGACGTGTGGGGATGGGGAGCAGTCAATAACATGACGTGTGGGGATGGGGAGCAGTCAATGACATGACGTGTGGGGTGGGGAGCAGGGATGGGGATGGGGAAGAGCAGTCAATGACATGACGTGTGGGGATGGGGAGCAGTCAATGACATGACGTGTGGGGATGGGGAGCAGTCAATAACATGACGTGTGGGGATGGGGAGCAGTCAATGACATGACGTGTGGGGATGGGGAGCAGTCAATGATATATGTGGGGATGGGGAGCAGTCAATAACATGATGTGTGGGGATGGGTAGAAGATAATGACATGACGTGTGGGGATGGGGAGCAGTCAATAAGATGACGTGTGGGGATGTCAATGGGGACGTGTGGGGATGGGGAGCAGTCAATAACATGACTGTGTGGGGATGAACAGTCAATGACATGACGTGTGGGGATGGGGAGCAGTCAATGACATGACGTGTGGGGATGATGGGAGCAGTCAATGATGACATGACGTCAATGATGACGATGGGGGAGCAGTCAATGACATGACGTGTGGGGATGGGGAGCAGTCAAATAACGTGTGGGGATGACGTGTGGGGATGGGGAAAACAGTGGGGAGCAGTCAATAAGATGACGTGTGGGGATGGGGAGCAGTCAATAACATGATGATGTGTGGGGATGGGAGCAGTCCAGCAGTCAATAACATGACGTGTGGGGATGGGGAAACAGTCAATGACAGACGTGTGATGGGGAGCAGTCAATGTGTGGGGATGGGGACAGTCAATAGCAGTCAATAAGATGACGTGTGGGGATGGGAGCAGTCAATAAGATGATGTGTGGGGATGGGGAACAGTCAATGACATGACGTGTGGGGATGGGGAACAGTCAATAAGATGATGTGTGGGGATGGGGGATGTGGGATTGGGAACAGTCAATAAGATGACGTGTGGGGATGGGGAGCAGTGAATAACATGACGTGTGGGGATTGGCTTTTGGAGACTTTATCCCTCACCACATCACTGATAAAGCTGACTTTGTGGATGGAAAACAGTCAATAAGATGACGTGTGGGGATGGGGAACAGTCAATACATCAGATGACAATGAACGTGGGGATGGGGAGCAGTCAATAAGATGACGTGTGACTTAAGATGACCTCACCACATCACCGATCACCACATCAGATAAAGCTGACTTTATTACATAACGCTGACTTTATTCCTCACCACATCACCGATAAAGATAACATTACACCTCACCACAACCCTGCTCTAGCGCTGTCAACTGGCGCTAATATCAGGAGGGGATATTTGAAATAGCCGAGGTCATTGCGCGGCACAGTCTTCTTTTGTTATAAAGGACATTTGTTGATTAATCGCGAAATATATTATGCATTGCAATAATGCATATTGTTTTTGGTTATTCATATCTAGGAAGGCCTGATGGGACAGCTTCTATCGTCCATTTGAAAAGACAGCTTCTATCAACCATTTGATAAGACAGCTTCTATCGTCCATTTGATGGGACAGCTTCTATCAACCATTTGATAAAACCGCTTCTATCGTCCATTTGATAAAACAGCTTCTATCGTCTATTTGAAAAGACAGCTTCTATCAACCATTTGATAAGACAGCTTCTATCGTCCATTTGATGGGACAGCTTCTATCAACCATTTGATAAAACAGCACTGCACATAGAGCGATAGTTGCTCTTATCCCAGCATGCTGGTTGCAAACGCAGCACTAGAAATAATCCTAGCATGCTGGTAGTATATGCAGCACTTAATACTTAATACTGCTTGCTGGTCGTAAATGCAGCAATTGTTCTAGTCCTCACCCGTTGTGGGTTATCCTAGTCTAATAGCAATAAGAAAGATGCCGTTATGGTTTGTTGTCCGCCAATGCCCAACGGAACAAACTGATCGAGGTTTTTTTTATGTAATTTCGCGGCCATCATATATGGTATGATTGCAATAGCATCACACAAGAGACTGAGAGAGTGAGCGACCGGTTATTAAATGACAAAGCTTGTATCCACAGTGGTGAGGCTACTTTACGGAGCTTTCATTCAATATGACCACACTTTCGCTTAGTTATCGGGCGATTTTCAGACTTGCAGAGCGCTTCCTAGAGGTAGATTAGGAATTCTGCAACTTAAAAGCGAATCCAACAACTCGGCAACGTAGCAATACTAATCACGCGCCGGAGGCAATGCGTGTGGCTACGCGAGGGATAAATAGGCACATCGGACTAAACGTGAGGTTGTCAACCAAGCGACGTCGGAAATAACGCTGGGGAATATGACGCAGATCACAGAATACGAAAAAGATGCAGAGGGAAACACTAGTGGATTTGGAAAGCCATTTACGGAGTCAATGATTATATGATAAAACCACTTGGCTTATGATTAAATGGTAGAACCGCCTGGTTAACAATTGAATGAAAGAACCACCAGGCTTGTGATTGGATGATAGAACCACCTGGTTAATGATCAGATGATAGAACAACCTGGCTAATGATTGGAGGATAGAACCACCTGGCTTATGATTAAATGAGAGAACCACCTGGTTAATAATTGAATGAAAGAACCACCTAGCTAATGATTGGATGATAGAACCACCTGGTTAATGATAAGATGATAGAACAACCTGGATAATGATTAGATGATAGAACCACCAGGCAAATGATTGGATTATAGAACCACCTGGCTAATGATTGGATGATAAAATGAATGAATGACAACAACAACATATCATACATTATAAATATTAATTTGAGTAAGATATACAAAGTTTGTTGGTGACAATGAGGACGAGACATCATGAGATGTATGAGTCCTCGTATCATGTTCAAAAGAATAAATTGCATTTAAGAGAAGAACATGAAGCCGAATCAAGAATAATTGATCATACACTTATGGGTATAGTACAGAAAAAATAAAACAAAACCATGTGCCAGGAGATCATACTTCATACAATGTACTTGGCACGAAAATGAATTCGTAGAGCTTTTTTAAAAGAATGCAATGAGCAATATATATTAAACTTCGTGCAACATAAAACCACCTGGCTAATTATTGGATGATAAAACCACCAGTCAAATGATTGGATGATAGAACCACCTGGCTTATGATTGGGTGATAGAACCACCTGGCTTATGATTGGATGATAGAACCACCTGGCTTATGATTGGATGATAGAACCACCAGGCTAATGATTGGATGATAGACCTACCTGGCTAATGATTGGATGATAGAACCGCCTGGCTTATAGAAACACCTGATGGAATGCAAGATGAATCCTGTGTGTAATACGGGCGACCTAGAATCTATTATTTCATTTATTGTGCTTTGAAATGTTGGGTCAAATGGTGTTAAATCATCCGAATCAACCATAGACAACTGATTATTAAAAATATGAAGTTTTTGATACTTATGTTTCTGTAGATCTGTTCGACTATGGGTGGTTTAAATCTGGTGTAGGGATGGTTTGACGTATCAGTCTTAACATGCCTTTTTGAGTTAGAACATGAGAAATATATATTGACGACTAAATGTTATCGTTGTTGTGTGTTCGGTTCCGAGTTAAAGGTGATTATTATAGGCGTGGTTAGATTTGGAATGAGGCCATTAGCATTAAATGAACTAAAAAGTGCACAGTGTTTGGGAGTGCATGGGCTTTTAGGGAACAAATATTGCTCATGTCTTAATGAGATGGGCTTACATTCACCAAGCTAGTTTTAGTGAGATGAGTTTACATTCACCAAGCTGTTCCTAATGAGATGGGTTTACATTCACCAAGCTAGTCTTAATGAGATGGGTTTACATTCACCAAGCTAGTTTTAGTGAGATCAGTTTACATTCACCAAGCTAGTTTTAGTGAGATCAGTTTACATTCACCAAGCTAGTCTTAATGAGGTGGGTTTACCCCAAGCTAGTTTTAGTGGGATGAGTTTACATTCACCAAGCTGGTCCTAATGAGAAGGGTTCACAATCACCAAGCTAGTCTTAATGAGATGAGTTTACCCCAAGCTAGTTTTAATGAGATGAGTTTACAATCACCAAGCTAGTCTTAATGAGGTGGGTTTACCCCAAGCTAGTTTTAGTGGGATGAGTTTACATTCACCAAGCTTGTTACGGCAGTTCCCGCCGTTTAATTTGCTTTACAAGGACCTCAGTCTTGTTTCTCCGCGCCATTCGCCAGGTGGCGCTCTGGTTGTTGTTATGCTTCCGCCCAAACGGAAAACGTGCTATCGAAATTTATCTCCCCAAATCTCCCGGAAAAGTGGTATGTAATTGTTTAATTCCCATGTAATATGAAGTAAAACCTTCCCTATATCACATGTATTAGTGAGGCTGTTTGTATGATTCAGATCATGACAATATTTCGTGTAGCATCAGTGTTCCAACTTTCTAATTGAATGTCACTTTTGTATAAGAATATATAACATTGTGCAGATATTTTCATAGCTTTATTGTCCCTATTATTATAACACTTACCAGATCTCTCTTTGTGAAATGCAGTTTTCACGTTACGAAAAGACGACGTGAAATAAACGAATGATGCACCTTAACTAGCGTCATTATTACTCGGCGCCGACCGGACCCAGTACAGTGAAAACACTTTTAGGAGTGAGGAGCCACGATGATGATCGCGGGCGTATCGAAGTTCGGCCGTCCCCTCAAGCCATCCTTGAAGGCGACGGAGAGTAACCAAGTCTATTTGATGCGAAAGAAGATCGCTGAACAAGAAAAACGGATCCTCGAGCTAGAGGTGACCCAGTTGGAAGCTGAGATCTCAAAGATGGAGAGGGAGTTGTCAAAAACAGCAGAACAACACCTCTCGTCGAACCGGTCAACTCCACGACAGAAGTTGAACTTTGCCAGCTCCACGCCGTTAGATGCCCCTACCGGGCAAGTGAATGCCGATAACGACATGACTACACGCGACCCAAGAAACGATTCAACCGTCCCAGTGAGAGGAGCCGCTGGACCTGACCCCACCAATCAGCCACAACCAGTTACGCCGACTGACACCTGGCGTAACCTGAGTAAAATACCCGAGTTTGTGCCGGTGACTCCCGCCGCTGACAAGTCACTCGGATCAAAACATGACGAATCGTCGGCGATAGAGAGACTCGCTGATCTGCTGTCGTTGCGAGATGACAGACTCCCGCGGATGGAGCCGGCGGTGTACAGAGGCGACCCGCTAAAATTCGTCGAGTCGATGCACTCTTTCGAATGCCTCATTGAGAAACGGACGTCATCATCAGCAGAAAGACTTCATTACCTGAGCCAATACACTGCTGGAGATGCAAAGGAGACTATCCAATGGTCACTGACATTGGACGGTGAGACCGCCTACGACGAAGCCAAGAAGACTCTGATCAGGAGGTTCGGAGACAAGTTCAAGATTTCCGAAGCATTTCGACGCAAGCTGAACGAGTGGCCGCAAGTGAAACCAGGTGACAGCGTCGCACTACAGAAACTGTCTGACTTCTTATCTCACTGTCAAACCGCTATGCAGTCCATCAGCTATCTGAAGTCGCTAGATAGCCCAGAGGAGAACAAGCGCATCATGCAGAAGCTCCCGAAGTTCATCACTCATCGCTGGAGCAGAGTCGTCGACCAGTGGCTGTATACCCCCGGACGGAGAGGGACAGTTCCCGCCATTCTCCGCCTTCTGTGAGTTCGTGAGCAAGGAAGCCAGAGTCGCCAACGGACCCGGAGTCTTCACAACCCAAGACGACAAGGGCGATCGAGATCGAGCTAAGTCAACGAGACCTAAAACACACAAGACATCGTCCTCCTTCACATCTCAGACTGAGCAAAACCAAGAAGAGAGGAAGAAGCCGTACTGCTGGCACTGCAAAGGAGAACACTACATCAGCAAGTGCGAGGCGTTCTTCAAGTTGTCTGTACAAGAACGTAAGGACTGGATAAGGAAGAACGGCAGATGTTATGGCTGTGCCTCGAAGGGCCACCTTTACGGCGACTGTCGCAGGAAGGATTCGAACCTTCTGGCCGAAGGAACTCCGGCCGCTAAGAAACCGTCTAACGAAGGCTCCGACACGCCAAAGAAAGAAGCCGAGAAGACAGGGAAGCAGACCCACAAATCGTCAGTGTACAGGACCGAAACTGATGAAGCCAGACAATTCCACTCAATGATCGTACCCGTGTGGCTGTTCCACAGTGACACCCCCGACAAACGCATAAAAACATACGCCATGCTTGACAACCAATCAGATGCGTGCTTTGTCGCCGATGATCTTGTAGATGAGCTCGGACTCCCTACGCAACCTGTCGACCTGAAGATGACGACGATGCTGACGGACGCGTTCGTGGAGAGCCGAATCGCGCACGACCTCATAGTCTGTGGAAACGATCAACGTGATAAAATCCGCCTGCCTGGTACGTACAGCAGGCCACAGATTCCCGCCAGCAGAAGCCTCATCCCCGCTCCGGAGACAGTGAGGAGATGGGCACACCTAAGGAGGATCGCCGACGAACTCAGCGACCCCGAGAACGATATCGAAATCGGCTTACTGGTAGGATTCAACTGTTCTACCGCCCTCATGCCACGAGAGATCATAACAGCTGGAGAGAACGAACCGTACGCCGTGAGAACTCGCCTTGGCTGGGGCGTGACCGGCGCGATGGACGACAACCATCAAGACGTGACTAAAAATCAACACTTCTCCTTCAAGACAGCGACGAAGGAAGTAAGTCCCAGGCAGATCAAGGAGATGTTCGAGATGGACTTTAACGAGAAAACTAGCGACAACAAGACGTCTGTTGAGGATCAGACATTTCTGAAGATAATGGATGAAGGCATCTGCACGAACGAAAACGATCACTTCGAACTACCACTGCCGCTGAGAGACAACACTTCTCTCCCAAACAACAGAGGCCTCGCCGAAGCAAGACTGAGAGGTCTACAGAAACGTCTGATGAGAGACAAGAGGTACCGAGATGACTACTCCACTTACATGAGGGATCTGATTGATCACAAGTACGCTGAAGAAGCTCCGTCGCTGAACGGGCCAGATCAGAACGTGTGGTATATTCCTCACCACGGGATATATCAGAAGGACAAGCTGAGAGTCGTGTTCGATTGTAGTGCCGACTTCCAGGGCCAATCACTGAACGCACGCCTGCTGCCGGGACCTGACCTGCTGAACAGTCTCACAGGTATCCTGTACCGATTTCGAAGGGAACGTGTCGCGTTCAACTGTGACATCAAGCAGATGTTCCACCAAGTGAGTGTGGATCCCAAGGACCGAGACCTGTTGAGGTTTCTGTGGTGGAAGGACGCAGGTATGACCACGACATGCGAGTATAGGATGACGGTACACCTGTTCGGTGCCAGATCTTCGCCTGCCTGCGCACATTACGCCCTGAAGAGCACAGCACACCGCTGGGGTAGCGAGCAAAGTCTGGAAGCCGCCAATTTCATCGAACGTGACTTCTACGTCGACGACGGCCTGACATCAGTTCCCACTCCCGAGGAAGCCGTCAACTTGCTGCAGGCAACCACAGCCCTCTGCGCCAAGGGAGGATTTCACATACACAAGGTAGCCTCCAACTCAAAAGAAGTCATCGCGTCCGTGAATGAAGAGGATCGCGCGAAGTCGATCATGCACTTGGATCTCAGAGAACACGACCTGCCCCTGGAGCGAGCTGTTGGAATCCAGTGGTGTCTTCAGTCAGACAACCTGATGTTCAACATCACCATCAAAGACAAGCCATTCACGAGGAGAGGTATACTCTCGACGATAAGTTCCATCTTCGACCCCCTCGGCATCATATCCCCGATCCTGTTACGTGGCAAGCAGATCCTACAGGAACTATGCAGAGATCATCACGGCTGGGACGATCCCATCCCAGAAGAAATCAAGGCCCAGTGGGAGAAGTGGCGACGAGAGCTCCTCAAACTTCAGGAGCTGAAGGTTCCGCGCTGCTACAAGAATCCCGACTTCGGTAACACTCAGAGAGTCGAGCTGCATCACTTCTCCGATGCTTCGGAGTCCGGTTACGGTCAATGTAGCTACGTGAGGATCATCGATACGACAGGCAAGATCAACGTGAGCCTGGTGACGGCGAAGTCAAGAGTGACCCCCCTCAAGGCTGTAACTATACCCCCGACTCGAACTGACGGCCGCAGTCACATCATCTCAAGTCTCAACCCTTCTTAATAGAGAACTCGGCTACACAGAAGCGAAGCACTTCTTCTGGAGCGACAGCACCGTTGTGTTGTCCTACATTTCCAACGAGTCCAAGAGGTTCCACACGTTTGTCGGAAACCGAGTGCAGCAGATCCGTGACGCATCCTCGCCTGACCAATGGCATCATATTGAAGGGAAACTGAACCCCGCTGACCTAGCCTCGAGAGGAGCAGCTGTCGGGGAGCTGCTAGAAAACGAACTGTGGTGGAAGGGCCCACCGTTCCTGCTGAGAGATGCACCTCTTCCCCTCGACGACATCGATTCCCGTCTCAAGACTGGAGACCCTGAGGTCAAGAAGATGACCGTACACTCTACGACTACAACTTCTGCCAAACCAGAACGCGATCACGTACTGACGAGTCTGGAACGCATCTCCGTCTGGCACCGAGCGAAACGACTCATCGCTCTGTGTCTGTCATTCAAACCCGGAGCACAGGAGAGAACACAGCTCACGTCGAACCAGCTAGAAGCCGCTCAAACAGTCATAATTCGTCTCGTGCAACAAGAGAACTTCGTGGACGACTTGAAGAACCTCAGGAGAAAGAAAAAGCCGACCGTCTCCAGAGGAAGCAAGCTCGAAAGACTCGATCCATTTCTGGATGAGGATGGACTTATCAGAGTCGGCGGCAGGGTAAGAAGAGCCAACGTTCCCCGAGAAGAAGCCCACCCAGTCGTTCTCCCGAAGTCCCACCACGTGACCCGTCTGATCATCCAGCACTTTCACTTCAAAGTCCACCATGCCGGCAGAAGCACAACACTGAACGAGATCAGGGCGTCCGGATTCTGGATCCTACAGTCCAGGACGGCAGTTTCGTCGTGGGTATGGAATTGCGTCACCTGCCGGAAGCTCAGGGGCCGGCCTTCTGGCCAGAAGATGGCAGACTTGCCACAAGACCGGATGGAGCCAGCACCTCCATTTACGAACTCGGGAGTAGATCTCTTCGGACCATTCTACGTTAAACAGGGCCGCTCAGACAAGAAACGCTGGGGCGTCCTGTTCACTTGTTTGGTGACGAGGGCGATCCACATAGAGGTCGCTCACTCGCTGGACACGAGCTCCTTCTTAAACGCCTACCGACGCTTCGTGGGACGACGTGGGGCCATAAGACGTCTGCGCTGCGACCGAGGTACCAACTTCGTCGGGGCAAAAGCGGAGTTGGAGGCGGCTCTTCACGAGCTGGACACGTCAAAGATACAGAGCGAGCTGCTGAAGGACCAATGTGACTGGTTCGAGTTTTACATGAACTTTCCGCTCTCTAGCCACATGGGCGGAGTGTGGGAAAGGATGGTGAGATCGATTCGCGCCGTACTGTCCGAACTGCTGGAACATCATGGAAGCCAACTCGACGACGAACTGCTTGAGACTCTTATGGTGGAGGCTGAAATGACCGTCAACTCACGACCGCTCACACTTCCCGGACACAACTCACCCCGAGACGTCAATCCCGATCACTCCGTCGCAGCTGCTGACACTCAGAAAAACAGTCGTCCTCCCTCCTCCTGGGAGATTTGTTCAAGAAGATCTCTACTGCCGACGTCACTGGCGACGCGTGCAACACCTGGCCAATGAGTTTTGGACAAGATGGCGCAGAGAATTCCTCCCAACACTCACCGAACGTCGCAAGTGGACGCGCGAGAAGGACAATCTCCAGCCCGGCGACATCGTGCTGATGATCGACAACGACGCGCCGCGATGCAACTGGCCGAGAGCAGTCGTGACCAAGACATTCCCCGGCGATGACGGACCGGTACGCAAGGTCGAGGTCCGAAAAAACCTGTCCAACTACGAGAGACCTGTTCACAAACTTGTGTTGCTTCTGAGACCGGGTACCCCCGTCGAGGGAGCCAAGTGATGTTTACATGTTTGTATTGTTTGTATTGTACCCAATCCAGGGGAGCCATGTTACGGCAGTTCCGCCCGTTTAATTTGCTTTACAAGGACCTCAGTCTTGTTTCTCCGCGCCATTCGCCAGGTGGCGCTCTGGTTGTTGTTATGCTTCCGCCCAAACGGAAAACGTGCTATCGAAATTTATCTCCCCAAATCTCCCGGAAAAGTGGTATGTAATTGTTTAATTCCCATGTAATATGAAGTAAAACCTTCCCTATATCACATGTATTAGTGAGGCTGTTTGTATGATTCAGATCATGACAATATTTCGTGTAGCATCAGTGTTCCAACTTTCTAATTGAATGTCACTTTTGTATAAGAATATATAACATTGTGCAGATATTTTCATAGCTTTATTGTCCCTATTATTATAACACTTACCAGATCTCTCTTTGTGAAATGCAGTTTTCACGTTACGAAAAGACGACGTGAAATAAACGAATGATGCACCTTAACTAGCGTCATTATTACTCGGCGCCGACCGGACCCAGTACAAAGCTGGTCCTAATGAGATGAGTTTACATTCACCAAGCTAGTCTTAATGAGATGGGTTTACATTCACCAAGCTAGTCTTAATAAGATGGGTTTACATTAACCAAGCTAGTCTTAATGAGATGGGTTCACAATCACCAAGCTAGTCTTAATGAGTTTGGTTTACATTCACCTAACTGGTCTTAGTGAGCTGCGTGGGCGGTTCCAATTATGTAAGAACGTATATTACAAGCATACATGGAAAGTCAACAACACCAAGTCCTTCCATGCGATATGTTACAAATAATCGCAAAGATGTACCAAAGCGTCTTGCATTGCCAGAACTTTACCATTAGCGTACTGTTAAGTCCCAGACGAGCAGGCTGCTAGTAATCCTCTCGTAACACGCACGGCCTTATTGATGCTGATCGTTAATGTATTGCCGCTGACAGCAGCTCCCCCTCCACTCATTTGTTAACGTGGTGAATAGCCACAAGCCTTCTCCTCATGTATTAGTCGAAACCGTTTATCATCAAAGTAAGAACTGAACCAGCATCCAAGGGAGACAACATTATATAGCCAAAAGCCTCCCTAAAGTATGAGCTGCTCTCGAGATGAATATGTATCCAAATTTCGATTGGATTTTCGGTACATTCCAAGGTGTTAATTCAAGCGTAGACACTTTATCTCATCCAATGCCAGTTAAGTTACATTATAATGGCTAGTATTCAACGTCGTGGTCGACCCAGTTGCCAATTGTCAGCATCATGTCCTACGACTGCTGAGGAAAAGCAGCATGTCCTACGACTGCTGAGGAAAAGCAGTATATCCTACGGCTGCTGAGGAAAAGCAGCATGTCCTACGACTGCTGAGGAAAAGCAGCATGTGGTACGACTGCTGAGGAAAAGCAGCATGTCCTACGACTGCTGAGGAAAAGCAGCATGTCCTACGGCTGCTGGGGAAAAACAGCACGTCCTACGACTGCTGAGGAAAAGCAGCATGTCCTACGACTGCTGAGGAAAAGCAGCATGTCCTTCGACTGCTGAGGAAAAAACAGCATGTCCTTCGGCTGCTGGGGAAAAACAACATGTCCTACGGCTGCTGGGGAAAAGCTTTGTGTCCTACGGCTGCTGAGGAAAAGCAGCATGTCCTACGACTACTGAGGACAAGCAACTTATATATATTATTTTGGTAGGCAGCGTACATGGGAAAGAACAACGTCCATGGGTCCGAACATCGGGTTACAGGTGACTACATGGGACCTTTATAGTTGTTCAATAATCTGCAAAGTGGCTGATTTTAGATTGATGTATTGTAAACTAATTGCTGACTGATGACTGGAATGTTTGATAGGATCGAGTCAGGTACATGGCGAGTGTAAGGCGAGCGCACTTTCCTGTCGGTTTAGCGTGCCAACTCATGGAAACTACTACCCTGCATTGATGCCGTTCACTAAAGCTGCTATCATCAGCTCTTTCTTTGCGAATCAGGTGCTCCTAGTGAATAGGATGGTCATGATGAAGGGCGGTGGGGTGATATTTCCACGCGTATATTATTTGATGTTAGAACTAAACACGACCTTCAAGCCAACTAACGCTCAATTGGAATACTCCAATATGATACGACAACGTTCTGCAGATGAAAGACTCACAAAGGTCAAGTGTGCTTACGAGCAGCATGTTTTAGGGAAAAACATCAAGCTGAGTAAATCCCGCCATACAGCCTTCCCTGAGGCACAGCGGCCCTCCGCCCATAGCTACAGCAATATATTGTGCATTGACAGCACCAAAAAAACGCAATTTGATTGCAACGTTAATTCGGAAAGAACGAATGCAAGTTTATATCACAGAGGATAGAACTTGCTGCTTAATTTAGAAATCAAGCATATTTTTCCGTTATGCATATTTTGTGCCTTTTATTTGAGTTTGTCACGTTCATCTTTTTAAGCAAAGAATCGAACATGACAAGTTTAATCTAACGTCTGTGTGCGTTGCATGCTTTAACAAAGGCAATCAATGATGATGGCGAACTTTCACTGGCTGTAGGATAACAAAATACATCTAATCTGTTCACTGTAGATTACGCTTTTATTTGATCGTGCACAGTTTAACATTTAGGCTTATTGCCAACCCGACATTGTATTCAATTCTTAACGACGAAGCGCTCGCGTGTTTACATTAAAAATACAGTGCTTTATCACAAAGCAATGCAAGCCTGGAGCGAATTGCGAAAAGATTTAGTGCAACACAACGACTTCCCTAGTACGTTATCACCGTCACATCCTTATCGCCCCATCGACTTCCTTAGTACGTTATCACCACTACATCCTTATCGCCCCAACGACCTCCCTAGTACGTTATCACCACTACATCCTTATCGCCCCAACGACCTCCCTGGGACGTTATCACCGCTATATCCTTATCACCCCATCGACTTCCCTAGTACGTTATCACTGCTATTTCCTTATCGCCCCAACGACTTCCCTGGAACATTATCCCCGCCACATCCTTATCGCTCCATCAACTTCCCTAGTACGTTATCACTGCTACATCCTTATCGCCCTAACGACTTCCCTAGTACGTTATCACTGTTACATCCTTATCGCCCTAACGACTTCCCTAGTACGTTATCACCGCTACATCCTTATCGCCCCATCGACTTCCCTAGAACGTTATCACCACTACATCCTTATCGCCCCAACAACTTCCCTAGTACGTGATTATCGCCACATCCTGATCGCCCCAACGACTTCACTAGTATCTTATCATCGCCACATCCTTATCGCCCCAACAACTTCCCTAGTACGTGATTATCGCCACATCCTGATCGCCCCAACGACTTCACTAGTATCTTATCATCGCCACATCCTGATCGCCCCAACGACTTCCCTAGTGCGTTATCACCGCCACATCCTAATCGCCCCAACGACTTCACTAGTACCTTATCATCGCCACATCCTGATCGCCCTAACGACTTCCCTAGGGCGTTATCACCGCCACATCCTTGTCTCCCCCAGTACTGGCTTAACCTTATCACCTCACATTTACAACACCAGACCTGCCGCAATTTGTAACGCATTTACAGACGTATACCTGACGTCCATCAATAGCTCGTTACCACTCTTTTTTACAACCTGAAGGAAAATATCCGCCCGTTTCGTCCGTATGTTCGCTAATGGCGAACAGCCTCGGCGTGTGTGGTCTAACCCGCTCACTCAGTCTTCGCTGTTGCGTCACAACGCGCGCACCGAGACTTCAGAGCAATCCTTCTTTATTGGTTTGCGTCAGTTGAGTTTGACGTATATTGCCTCAATGCGTTGTTTTGCTACCGTTACCGCTCTTGCCAATGTCGCTTTGCAGGTTGCCGCTAGTTGCGCTGATTCACATGGTCAAAGAATGATTGCTGGCAGTGGCGTTGATACACATGATCAAACAATGATTGCTGCTAGTGGTGTTGATACACATGATCAAACAATGATTGCTGATTGTGGCGTTGATACACATGGTCAAACAATGATAGCTGCTAGTTGCGCTGATACACATGGTCAACCCTACGATTGCCGATAGTTGCGCTGATTCACATGGTCAAACAATGATTGCTGCTAGTTGCGCTGATACACATGGTCAAACAAATATTGCTGCTAGTGTCGTTGATACACATGGTCAAACATTGATTGCTGATATTGGTGGTGATTCACATGGTCAAGCAAGGATTGAATCAGTTGCGTTTCCATGGCGTACATTTCACGTGTTGAAATCAGTGGCGTTTCCATGGCGTACAGTGTAAGTGTTTGAATCAGGGGCGTTTCCATGGCGAACAGTGTAAGTGTTTGAATCAGGGGCGTTTCCATGGCGAACAGTGTAAGTGTTTGAATCAGGGGCGTTTCAATGGCGTACATTGTAAGTGTTTGAATCAGGGGCGTTTCTATGGCGTACATTGTAAGTGTATGAATCAGGGGCGTTTCTATGGCGTACAGTGTAAGTGTATGTAGCATGTGTCTATGCGTTGATTTCCGGTGGCGTTCGACATGTGATTCCGATAGGTGACATGGGGTGGCGTAGGTAGCGTTGAGGTGGCATGGTAGTGCTCTGTAGAAGTAATACTGTGACGTATTAGCCAACAACTCCTTCTATATTGATGCAACAAAAATTTAATCTATCCTGAAAACAATTGAATCAAACCCGACGTGCCATTACTGGCGTGACTTGTATGCCCAAGAGTTGGTCTAAACCTTACCTAGCGGCACCCGCCGCATCATGTAATGGAGAGGCCGTCGCGTCATGTAATGGAGAGGCCGTCGCGTCACGTAATGGAGAGGCCGTCGCGTCTTGTAATGGAGAAGCCGTCGCGTCATGTAATGGAGAGGCCGTCGCATCATGCAATGGAGGTACCGTCGCGTCATGCAATGGAGAGGCCGTCGCATCATGTAATGGAGAGGCCGTCGCGTCATGTAATGGAGAGGCTGTCGCATCATGCAATGGAGGTACCATCGCGTCATGTAATGGAGAGGCCGTCGCATCATGTAATGGAGAGGCCGTCGCGTCATGTAATGGAGAGGCCGTCGCGTCATGTAATGGAGAGGCCGTCGCGTCATGTAATGGAGAGGCCGTCGCGTCTTGTAATGGAGAAGCCGTCGCGTCATGTAATGGAGAGGCCGTCGCGTCATGTAATGGAGAGGCCGTCGCATCATGTAATGGAGAGGCCGTCGCGTCATGTAATGGAGAGGCCGTCGCGTCATGTAATGGAGAGGCCGTCGCGTCATGTAATGGAGAGGCCGTCGCGCATTGTAATGGAGAAGCCGTCGCGTCATGTAATGGAGAGGCCGTCGCGTCATGTAATGGAGAGGCCGTCGCGTCATGTAATGGAGAGGCCGTCGCGTCATGTAATGGAGAGGCCGTCGCGTCATGTAATGGAGAGGCCGTCGCGTCATGTAATGGAGAGGCCGTCGCGTCTTGTAATGGAGAAGCCGTCGCGTCATGTAATGGAGAGGCCGTCACATCATGCAATGGAGGTACCGTCGCGTCATGTAATGGAGAGGCCGTCGCGTCATGTAATGGAGAGGCCGTCGCGTCATGTAATGGAGAGGCTGTCGCATCATGCAATGGAGGTACCGTCGCGTCATGTAATGGAGAGGCCGTCGCATCATGCCGTCGCCGTCGCGTCATGTAATGGAGAGGTTCGCGTCATGTAATGGAGAGGCCGTCGCGTCATGTAATGGAGAGGCCGTCGCGTCATGTAATGGAGAGGCCGTCGCGTCATGTAATGGAGAGGCCGTCGCGTCATGTAATGGAGGCCGTCGCGTCATGTAATGGAGAGGCCGTCGCGTCATGTAATGGAGAGGCCGTCGCGTCATGTAATGGGAGAGGCCGTCGCGTCATGTAATGGAGAGGCCGTCGCGTCATGTAATGGAGAAGCCGTCGCGTCATGTAATGGAGAGGCCGTCGCGTCATGTAATGGAGATCATGTCAATGTAATGGAGAGGCCGTCGCGTCATGTAATGGAGAGGCCGCCGCATCATGTAATGGAGAGGCCGTCGCGTCATGTAATGGAGAGGCCGTCGCATCATGTAATGGAGAGGCTGTCGCATCATGCAATGGAGAGGCCGTCGCGTCATGTAATGGAGAGGCTGTCGCATCATGCAATGGAGGTACCATCGCGTCATGTAATGGAGAGGCTGTCGCATCATGTAATAGAGAGGCCGTAGCGTCATGTAATGGAGAGGCCGTCGCCTCATGCAATGGAGGTACCGTCGCGTCATGTAATGGAGAGGCCGTCGCATCATGTAATGGATGTGCCGTCGCGTCTTGTAATAGAGAGGCCGTCGCGTCATGTAATGGAGAGGCCGTCATCATGCAATGGTACCGTCGCGTCATGGAGGCCGTCGCGGTACCGTCGCGTCATGTAATGGAGAGGCCGTCGCATCATGCAATGGATGTGCCGCCGCGTCATGCAATGGAGGTGCCGTCGCGTCATGCAGTGGAGGTGCCGTCGCGTCATGTAATGGAGAGGCCGTCGCGTCATGTAATGGAGGTGCCGCCGCGTCTAAGCGTGCAAACCTGTTGTGTACCCCAGAGAATTCCTTAACCAACCACGTAAATTGAGGAAATTCCGCCTTAATCGTCGAAAATAGGCTCGCTATGGGAAAAATGATGCTTCACTCGGCTTCACGTTTGCCCAGATGCTAATAATCCATCGCACCAGACTTCTGCTTGCCTCGCGTAATACTGCATCTGGCCAGCAACCTCAACACAATAATAATACGTGACGGTGTTGTAGAAGCTTTCGTGGGAAGGAAAACATAGAATACCATTGTGAAGATATCTCTACGCATGGCATTTCAATAAGTCCTACTAAGTTCTCAGTGAAAGACGACATGAGCAGTCAGCGGCAAGTTGGCCATACCTGGCTGTGACGGCCACAGCTGCCACGGAATGCAATCTACCATCTAATTAGGCGATGCCGATGATTATGATATTGACGATGATGATGGATGATGATGACGATGATGTTGTTGATGATGATGATGTTGATGATGATGAGGAGGAGGATGAGGATGATGATGATGATGATGATGATGATGATGATGATGATGATGATGATGATGATGATGTTGAAAGAGGAGGGGAGGAGGAGGAGGAGGATAATTGTTGGAATGCTTCAATGTGTTTTGGGATGACCGAGATAGAATGTAAGGCGTGGGGGGTGGGTGGGTTAGCGTCATGAAAACTATGAGAATAATGCAAGGGAAAGGAGGATCAAATGAGGAAATGCCGTCAGGAGAATGCGCGGCATGATGCGGGAAGCTTATGTGTCGCTATAGAATCTCCATTTACCCTCGGTGCAATAGAATAATTCCTATATAATTGCTTGAATGGCATAATACTTAATATGCCAGTTATACCCATATACATTCGCTTTCATTTCGTTACTCGTACTGAACCTTGCGTCCCTGGTCAATTGGTCCAACATTGCTCGGTGTTTACCAGCATGAGAGACAAGCCGGATGGATAGCAGCTTGTCATGACGAGGATCTACGGAGCATTCCTGGATCAACCATGAAATGGATCTACGGAGCATTCCTGGATCAACCATGAGATGGATCTACGGAGCATTCCTGGATCAACCATGAGATGGATCTACGGACCATTCCTGGACCAATCATGAATTGGATCTACGGAGCATGATATGGACTAAATCAGCCACGTCCCCGCTTGTCTCATATGATGTGGACTAAATCAGCCACTTTCCAACTTGTCGCACATGATGTGGACTTAATCAGCCACGTCCCAACTTGTCGCACACGAGGTGGACTTAATCAGCCATGTCCCAACTTGTATCATATGATGGGGACTTAATCAGCCACGTCCCAACATGTCTCACATGATGTGGACTTAATCAGCCACGTCCCAACTTGTCTCATATGATGTGGACTTAAACAGCCACGTCCCAACTTATCTCATATGATGTGGACTTAATCAGCCACGTCCAAACTAGTCTCATATGATGTGGACTAAATCAGCCGCGTTCCAACTTGCCTAATATTATGTGGACTTAATCAGCCACGTACCCGCTTGCCTCACGTGATGTGGACGAATTCAGCCACGTCTCCACTGGCCTAACGTGATGTGGACGAATTCAGCTTGTGGTGCTAAGCAGCACAAAATACCGAAGACATCAGTACAAACATACCAGAACCCTCAAAACATGCCTGTGAAATATAAAAAGCTGATTCTATGACATAATAAGCTCCACTTCTTTTAATGAGCTGATAAGGCTATTGTGAAGATACTAATGATGAGTACTATTATTATACTAATAATGACGACTGTGATGATACTAATGGTGACGATTGTGATGATATTAATGGGGACGATGGTGATGATACTAATGGTGGCGACTGTGGTGATACTAAAGGTGACGACTGTGCTGATACTAATGATGACGACTGTGCTGATACTAATGATGACGACTGTGATGATACTAATGATGACGATGATTATACTAATGGTGACGACTGTATTGATACTTATGATGACGAATGAGATGATGATAATAATGGCGACTGTATTGATACTAATGATGATGACGGTAATGATACTAATGATGACGACTGTGATAATACTAATGGTGACGACTGTGATGATACCGTTGATGAAAACTGAGACGATACTAATGATGACGACTGTGATGATTCTAATGATGAAGACTGTATTAATACTAATGATGACGACTGTGATGATACTAATGATGACGACTGTGATGATACCAATGATGACGACTGTGATGATACCAATGATGACGACTGTGATGATACTAATGATGACGACTGTGATGATACTAATGGTGACGACTGTGATGATACTAATGATGACGGCTGTATTGATGCTAATGATGACAACTGTGATGATACTAATGATAAAGACTGTATTAATACTAATGATGACGGCTGTATTGATACTAATGATGACGGCTGTATTGATACTAATGGTGACGACTGTGATGATACTAATGGTGACGACTTTGATGATACTAATGATGACGACTGTGATGATACTAATGATGACGACTGTGATGATACTAGTGGTGACGACTGTGACGATACTAATGATGACAACGATGCTGATGAGGGTGACGACTGTAACGATGATATTGATACCGTGACGATATAATAACCATGACGATATGATATAAGAGGATGTTAGGATGTCATAAGGGGATGTTAGGATGTCATAAGGGGGTAGATGTCATAAGGGGATGTTAGGATGTCATAAGGCGGATGTTAGGATGTCAAAAAGGGGATGTTAGGATGTCATAAGGGGTTGTTAGGATGTCATAAGGGAATGTTAGGATGTCATAAGGGGATGTTAAGATGTCAGTGGTAATGTATTTCATGTCACACAGCAATGAGAGTTTATCAGCTGTATGGACAATTCGTTTATATGTCAGCCGCTCCTTAGTATGGGTGCTGAGTTGAGATTCGATCAAAGCAACCGAATGCCTGGCCTGCGTGTGTACATAGCGATATGCAAAACTGATCATAAGCAAATTAATGACACATCTGCAACGCAACAACTTTGCCTTTTAACTGCAAAGGAACATAGTCCGACTTCCTAACTCATCCATCGATGAACAAGACTACAGCACCGCTTGTATCGCTCACCTAACATGCACCGACTGAATGCTACTCATAGTTTATTTCACAACCCCCACCCCCACCCCACCCCACCCAGCACACACAAACCTAAGTCATTGGTTAACATGTAGCGTTGTAGCAATCTGCTAACAGATTAAAAAGGGACTACTCCGGATTGCTTCAATTGTATGGTTTCACCAATACGCAGTGTATTAGCTGAAAGAGACTCAACAAGTTCAGATTTACACGCGCCAATCAACACCCCACCCAGCAGTGATACGTCATCAGCGATTCTGATTTACCGACATTCACAACTGCCTATGTGTGTGATGTCTTCTCCTCGTCAATCAGCCCTACAGCCCCCCACCACGAACCTCTGTCAAACATCATAATGAATGGAATGGTGTGTTAGGGGAGGGAGAGGTTGGTGCTATAGGGATCGCTTGGCAGATGAGAAAAATAGGAGTAAAATACACCAATGATATTTGATATTTGAACCAAGCACGATCTTCAATTTTAAATCGTGCACTGCTGCGTTTCGCAAATGACTTCCATTTCATGAAAATTTAAAATTGAATTCTGTTTTGCTAATTCAACGCTCTTTGAAAACGACGAATATTTGATAGAATATGTCAATTTTCAAAGTTTGGTAAATGAATCAGCTTTCAGAAATGTTAATTTTTTTACAATCGGACTAAAATCAGTTAAAGATCAAAACTAGCGTTTTTTGGCATATCCTATTTGTATGTTTCTAAATGTAGGAAAATATCTTTTAATGTAACCGCGGTAGATAATTTATCATTCTTTCATGTACGATGGACATAAATCCGCTGAGAAAGTGCTGCTCGGGTTTATTTCCGATTGATTTCCCCGATTCCATTTTCCACCAGTTGGTCGCTAGGAGGCAGGTCGCGTGACGTCACGTTTGCTGGTTGTCCCAAAACAAATTCTAAGGCGGAATTTCGGAAGCTGCGAAAAATTATGCGACTGCAACTGTCCTTCCTACTAATTGGTATCTAATAACATGTCTTCATCAGATGAAGATTATGAAACCTCATAAGGTAAAATGAGGTCTTATGATGTCCGTGGATATAGCGGGTAGAATACTCCTTTCCGCTGAAAGGACCTTTGCTAGTCTGTAACTGGGATATATCTCACGAAGCACAAATACTTCTGCAATGAGGTTGTCGAAATAATCTGAAACATAACCTGTTAATAAAAGATTAGTAATAAATTGTCTTTGAATCAATAAATGGAATACTTGGTCTCTTCTTCTAGTATAATACCTACATTGATAAATGGTAACCCCAAAGATCTGTGTAAGCCTATGGGCACAGCGGAGATTCGTTAATCATAATAAATGCCAGCATTACATTATTGTCTAACTCATATTTACACATGTTGAACAACAAATCCTGTGATATATACCAACCAAAAGTGATGGTAACTTTGACAGGCTTCACAACTAGAACCCCCTGCCTAGACTTTGGATATGGCACTCCCCATTGTGACTGGCATTGTTGGGTGACTGCCTGAGCTCTTTTGGAGTTTTAATTAAAGTGCAAAACTGCCAGGAGTTATCTGGAAGTAAAGCACCAACAGTAGCAGATATAGCCTGGTGGTCTGGCATGCCTACATGAGCTCACAATACACCAGCTTGTCACAACTTTACAAGCACCAGCATGTTTTTCATCAGGTATTTGCAATATATACTATATTAAATTACCTTGCTTCCATAGTGGCAAAGGGAAAGTGAACACTCTTGGGCGCAAAGAAGATGACCACCTTGTGGAATGATTCCACACTTGAAGACTGCTCTGACGGAAATAATCTGCCAATGCATTTAAGAAGGTGTTTGCTTGTCACAATAATTTCCATTTCCTTGTGTTGCTTTGATCCTTAATAAATGATACAAGATACTTTGTAGCACCTACATACAGAGGCAACATGTGTTTCAGTGTCGACCACCTGTACACCAATGATATTTATCAAAACCAATGATATATTTCGCAAAAGATATATACATATAAAATATATATATATATATATATATATATATATATATATATATATATATATATATATATATATATATATATATATATATATATATATATATATATATATATATATATATATATATATATATATATATATATATATATATTATTGGTCCTATGACATAAGTAGTACTCCTCATGTAAATTTACCAATTAATAACAAGTATGTAGTGTATCCAAATCCATAAACAATGAAGAGGCAATATCATGCAAGCATTTTGAGAGCACATTGAAACACCTTTTAGCGAGCAATGGGGCCTTACTTCACAAGTGATGCCTTAGCCCTAACATGACCATGTCATTTGGGTCGTATGATTATTCATATAAGAAATAAATTTTGCTGTCAATCAAACACATAGACACAAGCATGGCTGTGAAAGAAAATTAATGATCCTAGCTATCTTACCTGTTGACGTCGTCTTTTCTCAAAGGCACCTAGACGTTTCACCCTGATTCTCACCCATGTAATTGATAATCGTTGGCATAGCATCTTGGCGAAGCCTAAGTTGTTTTGAAAAGCCCAGACTTCTGAGAAGCTCGGGGTCTGTTTCATAGGCATCCCTCTCAAAGTGGTCGGAGCAGAGGACAGTAGTTTTGGTCGGCTTCCAGTCCTTCCTCTTCACCTTTGCAATCCAATTCTTATGCATGTTTCGGTCTTTCGGGAACCGAAAGAAACTCTTACCCGACCTCTCGTCGTTTCTACACCCAACCGCACCACGATAAAGCATAGTCCAAACTGTGAGTGTAATAAACTGTGAAGAACCTTTTTATAAACCATCAACGAGCCGTGACGAAAATAGCAAAGTTTGTTGACCTTCGTGATCAGAGAGCATCGAGCAGCGAACGTGACGTCACCGGCCGAATAATTCCGAACGTTGCCGAGCGGGAAGTTCAGCGAGTGGACGACAAAAACAAACACTTTAAAATAATTTTTTAAAGGAATAGGGTGCCCCAAAGTAACCGCTATTGATATGAATACCATTATTGAAGTTTATTCTCTCAAATTGCGCTTTAAAAAAAATTGTGTCTGTGATCTTTAATCAATTGCAAAATTGTAAAGTTTAGAGATTAAGATTACCAGAAATTTTCAACCTACTAGATTTATCTAAATAATGCACTATTTACAATTACATATACTTAGAAAAAGTTTCCTACTACATTACACTTTAAGAATATGTAAACTATGTTTTGAAATTGAATCATTATTCACGGAGATATTAGGTATCAAACTTGTGTCATTGTTTAAAACGTTTGATGCATTCGTTACTGGAAGTGACGTCATCAAAATCAATAAAATCTTAGGATGCAACTTAAGCTCTCAGGTAGAACAAATGACCCAATTTTGACTGCCATGGGATATGTATTGACGGTTTTACAAGTGCTCGAAATATTCATGCAACTTTGGTTGACATTTGGACTGATACCACGATTTTCCGACCGGGGGCGCTTGGGATTCTCCTGTTGATTCTCCCGTTGATTTTCCTGTCGATTCTTCCCCGCCTCCAAACTCACCCTTCCCACCACCCACCACCCTATCCCCGCCTCCAAACTCACCCTTCCCACCACCCACCACCCTATCCCCGTTTCCTACTCACCCTTCCAACCACACACCATCCTGTCCCCGCCTCCCACCTCACCCTTCCCACCACCCGCCACCCTATCCCCGCCTCCCACCTCACCCTTCCCACCACCCACCATCCTGTCCCCGCCTCCCACCCAACCCTTCCCACCACCCACCATCCTGTCCCCGGCTCCCACCCCACCCTTCCCTCCACCCGCCACCCTGTCCCCGCCTCCAACCTCACCCTTCCCAGCACCCACCACCCTATCCCCGCCTCCCACCTCACCCTTCCCACCACCCACCACTCTATCCCCTCCTCCAACCTCACTCATCCCACCAGCCACCACTCTATCCCCACCTCCAACCTCACCCTTCCCACCAACCACCACCCTATCCCCGCCTAAGAGGAGAAAGCTTTATGCGTCCGCTGAACTGAATCAAACAGCCGCAGATCTCCCTCATACATGCTTCAATTAGTGACAACCTTGACTAACTGCTGTATTGATCCCCTGGTGGTCAGTGGTCAATAGAACAAGGGAAGCACGCCAGCAGGATATGAACACATACCACAGAAGGGACCCCAATCAATGGACTCAGTCCCAGTAGTTTTATGAGAGAATTCAATAGCCACTGCATGAAATCCACGCAGGAAAGTAAGCTTTGTGGCGATACTCAATTATTTCACGAGACTATATAATAGGATAGAGGATTGAATGGACTTCTCATGGTACAGCATGGTATAGCATGGTACAGCATGGTACAGCATGGTACAGCTGGAATCATGAGATGAAACTAATTGGATGAACAACATTCTGTAGAACAATAATTTAGCCAATGAGCAGGCAGCTTTGGGTTGTTTTCCTAGTGCTATTGTCATGAGCGAGCTTCTCTCCCGCGGAAGCCATCCAATATAAAAACTGAATCCTAACCACAGATGCGGTCCCTGCCGGGTACCTCGTGCTTGGATCAGCATGGTGTTGCCTACATTATTGTTTGAAATGATTTGCGGGTTGTTGACATTTTCCTGTATGAGAAAGCTGATAGCCACGTGCTTGGGGGTTCTTTTGAAGCAAGTTGATAGCCACGTGCTTGGGGTTCCTTTGAAGCAAGCTGATAGCCACTTGCTTGAGGTCCTTTTGAAGGGAGCTGATAGCCACGTGCTTGGGGTCCTTTTGAAGGGAGCTGATAGCCACGTGCTTGAGTTCCTATTGAAGAGATCTGATAGCCACGTGCTTGGGGTTCCTTTAAAACAAGCTGATAGCCACGTGCTTGGGGTCCTATTTAAGGCAGCTGGTAGTTACGTGCTTGTGGTCGTATTGAAGGGAGCTGATAGCCACGTGCTTGGGTCCTAGTGAAAGGAGTTGATAGCCACGTGCTTGGGTCCTATTGAAGGGAGCTGATAGCCACGTGCTTGGGGTCCTATTGAAGGGAGCTGATAGCCACGTGCTTGGGGTCCTATTGAAGGGAGTTGATAGCAACGTACTTGGGGTCCTATTGAAGGGAGCTGATAGCCACGTGCTTGAGGTCCTATTGAAGGGAGCTGATAGCCACGTGCTTGGGGTCCTATTGAAGGAAGCTGATAGCGACGTGCTTGAGGTCCTATTGAAGGGAGCTGATAGCCACGTGCTTAAGGTCCTATTGAAGGGAGCTGATAGCCACGTGCTTGGGGTCCTATTGAAGGAAGCTGATAGCCACGTGCTTGGGGTCCTATTGAAGGGAGCTGATAGCCACGTGCTTAAGGTCCTATTGAAACAAGCTTCACGTGTGTTCCAATAAGTGTTTACCTTTACTGTCGCATTGATGCCGCCCTGCTGAGAAGCCACTTCACTGAGGGAAGCGCCGAGTCATAGGAATGTAAGGTTTGTGTAGATCGTGAATTATTCCGCAAGGCTTTGGAAACTGAAGCGGGATTTGATGAAAATACGCAGTGCACCTTAGTCGGAACCGAACTGGGTGAATGCCTATATTTAATGCACAACATTCCTCCAAGCAGTTTTCCGTCGGGGCCAATAATTGAGTTTACAGGACAGGGTGCGTTGACAATTTCAGTCATAGAAAGGTACCGTTTGTGTCGCCTTTCTCAAGGCATACTGTAGACATCATCATGATAACCGGCGTTGCCCAGGAAATAAAGGCCATGGTTAACTGTCTGGCGTCGTCTGAGTTAAAAAGCAGCCCTCAACGAACTCACCCTATCCCCGCCGTGACCTCAACCATCCCCGTCGTGACCCCAACTATCCCCACCGTGACCCCACCCTATCCCCGCCGTGACCCCAATCTATCCTCGCCGTGGCCCCACCATATTCCTTGTCGTCTCCTTACCTATCCCCACAATGACCCAACCTAATCCATTCCCTAATCCCCACCCTAACCTCACACTAATCCCCACCCTTACCTCACCCTAATCCCCACCCTAACCTCACCCTAACCTCACACTAAACTCCACCCTAAACTCACCCTAATCCTCACCCTAAACTCACCCTAATCCCCACCCTAACCTCACCCTTATCCCCACCCTAACCTCACCCTAATCTCTACCTTAAACTCACCCGAATCCCCACACTAACCTCACCCTAATCCCCACACTAATCCCTACCCTAACCTAACCCTAATCTCTACCTTAAACTCACCCTAATCCCAACCCTAACCTCACCCTTATCCCCACCCTAACCTCACCCTAATCTCTACCTTAAACTCAACCGAATCCCCACCCTAACCTCACCCTAATCCCCACACTAATCCCTACCCTAACCTAACCCTAATCTCTACCTTAAACTCACCCTAATCCCAACCCTAACCTCACCCTAATCCCCACCCTAACCTCACCCTAATCCCCACCCTAACCTCACCCTAATCCCCACCCTAACCTCATCATAATCTCCGCCCTAACCTCGACTTAATCTCCACCCTAACCTCACCCTAATCCCCACCCTAACCTCACCCTAATCTCCACCCTAACCTCGCCCGGTGTCAGCCCAACCTAATTCCCACCCTAACCTCGACATGATTCCATTCTTATCCCCATACGATCCACACTTATCATCGCCGTGACCCCACGCTAATCCTACAGATATCCCACCATTATCATCTCCGTAACCCCACGCTAATCCTACAGATATCCCACCCTTATCATCGCCGTCACTCCACGCTAATTCTACAGATATCCCACCCTTATCATCGCCGTGATCCCACGCTAATCCTACAGATATCCGACCCTTATCATCACCGTGACTCCACGCTAATCCTACAGATATCCCACCATTATCATCGCTGTGACCCCACGCTAATCCTACAGATATCCCCACCATTATCATCTCCGTAACCCCACGCTAATCCTACAGATATCCCACCCTTATCATCACCGTGACTCCACGCTAATTATACAGATATCCCACCCTTATTATCGCCGTGACTCCACGCTAATCCTACAGATATCCCACCCTTATCATCGCCGTGACCCCACGCTAATCCTACAGATATCCCACCCTTATCATCGCCGTGACCCCACGCTAATCCTACAGATATCCCACCCTTATAATCGCCGTGACCCCACCCTTATCATCGACGTGATCCCACGCTAATCCTACAGATATCCCAGCCTTATCATCGCCGTGACCTCATCCTCCTCGCCGTGACCCCACGCTAATCCTAAAGATTTCCCACCCTTATCATCGCCGTTACTCAACGCTAATCTTACAGATATCCCACCCTTATCATCGCCGTGACTCCACGCTAATCCTACAGATATCCCACCCTTATCATCGCCGTGACCCCACGCTCATCCTACAGATATCCCACCCTTATAATCGCCGTGACCCCACCCTTATCATCGCCGTGACCCCACGCTAATCCTACAGATATCCCATCCTTATCATGGCCGTGACCTCATCCTCCTCGCCGTGACCCCCACGCTAATCCTAAAGATTTCCCACCCTTATCATCGCCGTGACTCCACGCTAATCCTACAGATATTCCACCCTTATCTTCGCCGTGACCTCATCCTCCTCGCTGTGACCCCACGCTAATCCTACAGATATCCCACCCTTATCATCGCCGTGACCCCACCCTTATCATCGCCGTGATCCCACGCTAATCCTTCAGATATCTCACCCTTATCATCGCCGTGACCTCATCCTCCTCACCGTGACCCCACGCTAATCCTAAAGATTCCCCACCCTTATCATCGCCGTGACCCCAAGCTAATCCTACAGATATCCCACCCTTATCATCGCCGTGACCTCATCCTCATTGCTGAAACCGAAATGAAACGCTTTTCCACTTCCTTAATTTCAATCATGTATCTAAGGCACTACATTCCAGCATTTGCCTTTAAGGTAATTTTGTCCTTGATGACAACGACCTTTGAAACCGTTATGCACAGCAAAAGATCCGAGATAGAAAGTACATTTGTGGACCATTGTGCGGCCGGCTAGGTATAGCTGTATTGTTTAATTTTTTGCGTATGAGCAGTTTTGGCTAAGAAGGCATCTTTGTAGGTCATATTCATTATATCCATGATATCGATCATAACAAGTTCCCCGTGTAGCCGGCTACGATAAGTTGCTGTCCTTATCGCGGATTTGGTCTTAATAGCAGTCTTCAGCGTGTGCATGACTTTCAGCGTAAAACGTTATCCCAAGTCGGCTTTAGTAGCGATCAGTTCAGTCGTTCTGAAGATTCTATGTCATGAAGGCAATGATGCTCTTGCTATCGCAACAGGAAACGTTCTCTCAAGGGCATCACTACTTCAACATTTCAAAGGTGTGCTGATTCCTTTAATCTTCCGTCTAGAACGCTTAACGAGTCAAGTTGTGGTTCAGATGTGGATTGAGGCTCTGTCGAGCATTGTTAGCAAACTAAAGTGAAAGGTGATGGTGCCTGAGATTTGCCTTATTGAACCAAAGAGAAAACTGGTGATGCCAAAGATTTGACTTGTTGAACCAAAGAGAAAGCTGATGATGCCAGAGTTTTGCGTTTGCTTGAAGACCATTTTACCTATCAGTGAAAGCAAATGTTTGACTACGTGAGAGACGCCCCCGCGAGATGACATTGGTGGCAGTGCGCTGTGATGCAGTGCGCTGTTATCCAGTGAGCTGTGATGCAGTGCGCTGTGATGCAGTGCGCTGTGATGCGGAAGTAATAGATGCAGTTGGAGGTGATGCAGTGGGCTGTAATGCTGTAGGGCATGATGAAGGTATGACATGAATGTACCAGCGCTCATAGCGTGGTGTGACATAAATGTACCAGCGCTCATAGCGTGGTGTGACGGGAATGTACCAGCACTTATAGCGTGATGTGGCGCGAATGTACCAGCTCTCATAGCGTGATTTGACGGGAATGTACCCGCACTCATAGCATGATGTGACAGGAATGTACCAGCATTCATAGCGTGATGTGACAGGAATGTACCAGCTCTCATAGCGTGATGTGACGGGAATGTACCAGCACTCATAGCGTGATGTGACAGGCATGTACCAGCACTCATAGCGTGATGTGACGCAAATGTACCAGCACTCATAGCGCGGTGTGACGGGAATGTACCAGCACTTATAGCGTGGTGTGACGGGAATGTACCAGCACCATAGCGTGATGTGACGGGAATGTTCCAGCTCTCATAGCGCGGTGTGACAGGAATGTACCAGCTCTCATAGCGTGATGTGGCGGGAATGTACCAGCATTCATAGCGTGATGTGACGCGAATGTATATAGCAGCACTCATAGCGGGGTGTGACGGGAATGTACCAGCATTTATAGCGTGATGTGACGCGAATGTAGCAGCACTCATAGCGCGTGTGTGCTCTCATAGCGTGATGTGGCGGGAATGTACCAGCATTCATATATGTGACGCGAATGCACTGTGGCGGTGTGACGGGAATGTACCAGCATTTACAGCGTATGTGGCGGGAATGTACCAGCACTCATAGCGCGGTGTGACGGGAATGTACCAGCACTCATAGCGTGATTTGGCGGGAATGTACCAGCACTCATAGCGTGATTTGGCAGGAATGTACCAGCATTCATAGCGTGATGTGGCGGGAATGTACTAGCTCTCATAGCGTGATGTGGCGGGAATGTACCAGCACTCATAGCGTGATGTGGCGGGAATGTACCAGCACTCATAGCGTGATGTGACGGGAATGTACCAGCATTCATAGCGTGATGTGACGCGAATGTACCAACACTCATAGCGTGGTCTGGCGGGAATTACAGCGCAGCAGTTACGAAGATTTAAGTCCAAATTAGGCTTGGACATATTTTCTTGAATTGAGTATGTTATCTCAATTCACACACTTCGTGTGTGCTGTAACGGCGTGTTCGTCAAGGCGTACCACCCTTGGCTGGAATGGCTTGGTTCAGCCAGACGATTGGTGGTCACTTGCCCCAGAATAATCGTTTCCATTTTTCATCTTAATCCAGGTGTTTTCCCATCTTTATTTCCATTTATCCAATAAAGCAGCTGCTCAATTAGTACTCATATTCATCCAATATTTCTAGACGCCACATTGGTGTCGGTGTGCCGTTAACCGCTGTACTTACCTTACCTTCATCAAGGTGCACATCGTATGCCGACGCGCCTGTGCGGCATGTTCAGCAGCTGCCACTGTCAGAGGAAAAGATAGAATCATTTCAATAAATATATGGCTAATCATCAATATAATTGATGGTTCGGCTTGGAACAGCAAAACCTGTCTGAACTGTGATTATGAAAAGATGACATACTATACGACCGCCTGTCTTTACTGTAGCTGAGCCGTGTGGTGTTAAATTCGACTGCCTGGTTTTACTGTTGCTTAGCCGTGTGGTGTTAAATTCGACCGGCTGGCTTTACTGTTGCTGAGTCGTGTGGTGTTAAATTCGACTGCCTGTCTTTACTGTAGCTGAGCCGTGTGGTGTTAAATTCGACCACCTGGCTTTACTGTTGCGGAGCCGTGTGGTGTTAAATTCGACCGCCTGTCTTTACTGTAGCTGAGCCGTGTGTTGTTAAATTCGACCGCCTGTCTTTATTGTTGCTTAGCCGTGTGAAAGGAGGAACGATTAAGTTCAAGTACAAAAGCCATGTACTCGTGCCTCTTGGTCATCACTCACCATCCGACTACGGGGTAACACCACTTGTATGTAAATAAATCGCTGACTTAACAGCGCAGATGACCTCGGAATGTGGTACAGAGCCTTCCAAAACTGTTTGCAATAACTTGCGTCATACTTATCAGTAGAGTCCTTTGCTTCGATCACTCGTGTTAAGGCAATAAATATCGGTTTCTTTCTCCTCTGGTAGTAACATGCACTGCCGAATAGGATGAAGATGGCAGAAATTAGTGCAAGCATAAGCTTCAGATCTGACAAGTTAAATATCATTATGTAGAATTGCTTGTTTGCGAATGACGGGTTTCATTTAGAAAGCGTCATGGCCAGCTTATAGACCATGACCAGTGTAGGCTGGTGCCGTGCGTATAGACGATGACCAGTGTAGGCTGGTGCTGTGCTTAAAGACGATGACCAGTGTAGGCTGGTGCCGTGCGTATAGACGATGACCAGTGTAGGCTGGTGCCGTGCGTATAGACGATGACCAGTGTAGGCTGGTGCCGTGCGTATAGACGATGACCAGTAGTGGTGGCGTGGTAGACGCCGTGTGCTGTATACAGACGATGACCAGTGTAGGCTGGTGCCGTGCGTAGTGTACGTATAGACGATGACCAGTGTAGGCTGGTGCCGTGCGTATACACGATGACCAGTGTAGGCTGGTGGTGCCGATGCCAGTGTAGGCTGGTGCCGTGCGATGACGATGACCAGTGTAGGCTGGTGCCGTGCGTATACACGATGACCAGTGTAGGCTGGTGCCGTGCGTATACACGATGACCAGTGTAGGCTGGTGCCGTGCGTATAGACGATGACCAGTGTAGGCGGGTGCCGTGCTTAAAGACGATGACCAGTGTAGGCTGGTGCCGTGCGTATAGACGATGACCAGTGTAGGCTGGTGCCGTGCTTAGACGATGAGACGATGACTTATAGACAGTGTAGGCTGGTGCCGTGCGTATAGACGATGACCAGTGTAGGCTGGTGCCGTGCGTATAGACGATGACCAGTGTAGGCTGGTGCCGTGCTTATAGACGATGACCAGTGTAGGCTGGTGCCGTGCGTATAGACGATGACCAGTGTAGGCTGGTGCCGTGCGTATAGACGATGACCAGTGTAGGCTGGTGCCGTGCGTATAGACGATGACCAGTGTAGGCTGGTGCCGTGCTTACAGACGATGACCAGTGTAGCTTGGTGCCGTTGAAGACTGCTCATTTAGCAGGTGTTTCGTTCTACCACGTTCGTTCATATATGCTTTGCTAGAGCTGCGTTT
The DNA here is from genome assembly GCA_034190875.2 of Urechis unicinctus. Taxonomy (NCBI): domain Eukaryota; kingdom Metazoa; phylum Annelida; class Polychaeta; order Xenopneusta; family Urechidae; genus Urechis; species Urechis unicinctus. Next base: position 71,129,460 of record CM067354.1, on the reverse strand, counting down.
CGACGAGATATGACTTATGTACGTTATTAAGAGAAGTAACAGGCGGTAGACGCTTGAGAGCAACCCGTCACCATTCAGCCGGCGGTTGGAAGAGGCATACCTGGTACAGGTTTGGTTGGGAACTACTTAAACTATGGTATATAAATGCCACCTAAATATAAATACGTCGCGACGCATCGATTTAAAACGACAGCAGGTCATTCACTAGACACAAGAGGCGTAGATCAGTTATAATTCACAGCTGTTCTTTCAGTCAGTAGTCCGATGATTACACGGCATACAGCTGATCACTTGATTGCATATGACGCATCAGAGCATCTTGTACATCCTCCTGATGGCATCTGACGCATCAGGGCATCTTGTACATCATACTGATGGCATCTGACGCATCAGAGCATCTTGTACATCCTCCTGATGGCATCTGACGCATCAGGGCATCTTGTACATCAGGGCATCTTGTACATCCTTCTGATGGTATCTGATGCATCAGAGCATCTTGTACATCCTTCTGATGGCATCTGATGCATTGGAGCATCTTGTACATCCTCCTGATGGCATCTGACGCAGAAGGGCATCTTGTACATCCTGCTGATGGCATCTGACACATCAGGGCATCGTGTACATCATACTTATGGTATCTGATGCATCAGGGCATCTTGTACATCCTCCTGATGGCATCTGACACATCAGGGCATCGTGTACATTATACTTATGGTATCTGATGCATCAGGGCATCTTGTACATCCTCCTGATGGCATCTGATGCATCAGGGCACCTTGTACATCCTTCTGATGGCATCTGACGCAGAAGGGCATCTTGTACATCATACTGATGGCATCTGACGCATCAGGTCATATTACATATGCATAGTGCGTGTTAATATTATGATTATGCACTGCACAACATGTAAAAGAAGCTGTTGTCGGATTACGTCGTAAGCCTCTCTAATCAGATTGCACAATATGCGATAATGTCCGACTCAAGTAGTCATTGATTTTGAGATATAACTGTGAATCTGATTGTGATAGAAATCTTCTCAGGGCAACAACATAATGGCATATTATATCAAGCACTGTCATCATCTCATGTTGTGACAATCAATGTCAATGTTATTTCAATTGCCGAATCATAATCTATGTTTTATGAAAGTCAACAACAAGGAGAACCAAAGAAAACTTGGTGCCAAGACAAGGAGCAAGGATAAGGCAGTGGGCAATACATAATCGGATCTACAGCAGCAAGCCACGTGACCGCCAGGGCAGTGGGCAATTCATGATCAGATCTTCACTGCAGCATGCCGCGTGACCGCCAGGGCAGTGGGCAATTCATGATCAGATCCACTGCAGCATGCCGCGTGACCGCCAGGGCAGTGGGCAATTCATGATCAGATCTACTGCAGCATGCCGCGTGACCGCCAGGGCAGTGGGCAATTCATGATCAGATCCACTGCAGCATGCCGCGTGACCGCCCGCCATGATCAGGCAGCAGGTGGGCAATGATCATGATCAGATCTATCAGCAGCATGCCGCCTCGTGACCGCCAGAGCAGTGGGCAATTCATGATCAGATCCACTGCAGCATGCCGCGTGACCGCCAGGGCAGTGGGCAATTCATGATCAGAGCAAAAGATTCTGCCGATATAGTTGGTCGCTCAGCGGCAACCAATCAACAACCCTGTCCAATATTGGACGCTCAGCGGTGACACAGTCTACCAACCGATCGATAGCCCTGTCCAATATTGGACACTCAGCGGTGACTCAGCTTGCCAACCAATCAATAGCCCTGTCCAATATTGGACACTCAGCGGTGACTCAGCTTGCCAACCGATCGATAGCCCTGTCCAATATTGGACTGCATGATGTCGTCCCAGTCGACATCATGCAGACTGAACCAAACATCGACATCCTGCTGATTATATCACGATTTGTGATGATGTCTGCATTAATTTATTAGACAACACTTATAAAGTTGGCTTAAATTCCAGAATTTCTTCCAAGTTTTCAATTTCATGCGTACTTTGTGATCAAAGGGCGCGAATATCGACGATAATGCCACGGGTCAACAAGTGCAATAACGTCGCCATTGACTAACTAGCGTGGGTATAACGAGTGATTCTACTTCCACACAACGTGAGTGTTGTGAAAACCTCACATAGCTGGTGGCTACCATGATAGCGTTCCCCACCAATTGTTAGACGTTAACTCAACTCCAGCTTACACTGAGACTGAAGGCAAACACACGGTCGATTGATCCAAATGGACAAAGACCGAAGTTATGAATCCCCACGAGCCATGAACAGGATCCCCGGAGGATTCCGCTATTGCGCGCGTTAATGCAATAATCAATGCAATAACGCCTGGGACATATCTTCCTCGTCAAAATTGTAGGTCTGTGTCAAATGTGCTCCGTGGTTTTAGCCATATAAGGGGGACAGAGGGATTATTAGATGATGCAGCCATCTGGTGTATGTGGTGGAGGAGAGAGCCATCTGGCATATGTGCTGGGTGCGGAGCATTCCGGCATATGTGCTGGAGCGAGCCATCTGGCATATGTGCTGGAGGAGAGAGCTATCTGGCATATGTGCTAGAGGATGCAGCTATCTGACATATGTGCTGGAGGATGGAGCCATCTGGCATATGTGCTGGGTGCGGAGCATTCCGGCATATGTGCTGGAGCGAGCCATCTGGCATATGTAGTGGAGGAGAGAGCTATCTGGCATATGTGCTAGAGGATGCAGCTATCTGACATATGTGCTGGAGGATGGAGCCATCTGGCATATGTGCTAGAGGATGCAGCTATCTGACATATGTGCTGGAGGATGGAGCCATCTGACATATGTGCTGGAGGATGGAGCCATCTGGCATATGTGCTGGGGGAGGGAGCCATCTGACATATGTGCTGGAGGATGGAGCCATCTGGCATATGCGCTGGAGGATGGAGCCATCTGACATATGTGCTGGAGGAGGAAGCCATCTGGCATATGTGCTAGAGGATGAAGCCATCTGACATATGTGCTGGAGAATGGAGCCATCTGACATATGTGCTGGGGGAGAGAGCTATCTGGCATATGTGCTAGAGGATGAAGCCATCTGACATATGTGCTGGAGGATGGAGCCATCTGACATATGTGCTGGAGGATGGAGCCATCTGGCATATGTGCTGGAGGATGGAGCCATCTGGCATATGTGCTGGAGGATTGAGCCATCTGGCATATGTGCTGGGGGAGGGAGCCATCTGACATATGTGCTGGAGGAGGGAGCCATCTGACATATGTGCTGGAGGAGAGAGTCATCTGGTATATGTGCTGGGGAGGGAGCCATCTGGCATATGTACTGGAGGAGGGAGCCATCTGGCATATGTGCTTGAGAACGGAGCCATCTGACATATGTGCTGGAGGAGGGAGCCATCTGGCATATGTGCTGGAGGATGGAGCCATCTGACATATGTGCTGGAGGATGGAGCCATCTGGCATTTGTGCTGGGGGAGGGAGCCATCTGGCATATGTGCTTGGGGATGGCGCCAGGCGGTGCTGATTAAGACGCAGAGTTGCAAACGACGAAGGGTCAGGGTCGGCATTGTCGCACTCTGCATACCGCACGACCCGCTTGTACGTGGCTTTGATTGCGGGGGTACGTACGTCTTATGCTGAAAGATGGGCTGGGATTTGGTCCTACTATAAGAACATATTTACAACCAGCGAATAGCGGTTAGTGTTCTGAACGGTCTTCATAACGATTTTGCACACCACCCTATCCCCGCCTTTAACCTCACCCTGCCTAACCACCCGCTACCTTATCCCCACATCCTCCTCACCATTCCCACCACTCACCACCCTATAGCCGCCTCCAACCTCACCATTCCCACCTCCTGCTACCCCATACATGCCACTAACCAGGTGGCATCCTGGTATATAAAGCCGATGTAGGAAGGGAATGGAGAAAAGAGGAGGGAGAAATCTTGATGCGTCAGACAGCTACAGATCATACATGCTTCAATTAGTGACAACCTTAACTACCTGCTGTATTGACCCCCTGGTGGTCAGCGGTCAATAGAACGAGGGAAACACACCAGCAGAACACACTCAAGAGAAGGCTCCCAAATCAATGGATGGGAGAACCTATCCCCCGCCCTATGAATTCCACTCAGGAAAGTAATCTTTTTGTCGATACTCCATTGTTACCCGCGCTTTATAATGGAATGCCGGATCAAGAGGATGTCTCCTGGAGCATAGCAGTTGCAGGCCAGTAGCCATGGGGGGTTCGAGGGGTAGCGCATTTGTGTTGCTGCGCATAACAGTTTTCGACCAATTACAAAGCTTTGCCGCATCAGTACGATCCAGGAGAAAGGTCCACAATCGAGGGGAAAAGAACCCCCCCCCCCCCACACTAAAAATCCTGGCTACGGGCCTGAATTGGAATCATGAATGGAACTCCATGAAAAACCCTTTTTGTACGATAATCCATTTATTCCTGCGGTTTTCTGTAATTTTCACTAATTTAGCCAATCTACGGGAAGCTATACGTTGCATTCCTTGTGCTGTTCTACCGTACTTTTACATGTGACGTCATGCTACATGTTATAAGCAACCTTCATGTCTGTAGTATTTCTGTGTGCACTCCATAAAATGTGATCACTTGGTCATAACCGAAGGGCCCGGGTATATTATCGTTTGACTGTTAACGCATCCAGCGTAACGTTTGACTTTTCATGCTTTCGTCATTGTTCGAAATGTGGGAGGCGCCACTCACGCACTGTTATGTTAACATTCTCGTGGAGAAGTCGCCACTCACGCACTGTTATGTTCACATTCTCGTGGAGAAAGCGCCACTCACGCACTGTTATGTTCACATTCTCGTGGAGAAAGCGCCACTCACGCACTGTTATGTTCACATTCTCGTGGAGAAAGCGCCACTCACGCACTGTTATGTTCACATTCTCGTGGAGAAAGCGCCACTCACGCACTGTTATGTTCACATTCTCGTGGAGAAAGCGCCACTCACGCACTGTTACGTTCACATTCTCGTGGAGAAGTCGCCACTTATGAGCAGTTCTTTGTCGACATTATCGCGTATGAGGCACCACTCTCTCAATATATAGTGGACATTATCGCGAAAGAGTCGCAACTCTCTCAATATTTTGTCGACATTATCACGAATAGGGCGCCACTCTCTCAATATTTTAACGACATTCCCGTGAATGAGACGCATCCATTCAATGGTTGATCGACATTCTACCGAGAGTGGGTTTGTGGAAACTTGAATGGATATTGAGTGGGTCTTGTTAGGAGGAAATGAGGTTGATACCTATGCCTTTGATGATAGACGCTGATCGTTGTGAATGCTATGATCCGCTTCATATGAACTCGGCCTGAGGGTTGGGATCGAGATGGTGGAGAGTACAAAGGAACAGGGATTATGATGTCGGCATTCCACCTCCAGCGTTTGATGAATTGAACCAAGCCCTATCGTTACGCCAATTTACTTCTCAGAGTGGTCGAACAAGTAAGTAAACCGCACCCAGTGCGAAGCGTCTTCAGCTTAATGCAAAACCGTTGTTGCTTGTTTTATAAATGTGCTATAACGGCTCCCCGCCACCCTGCCCCCTCCCCCACTGAATCACACTATTAGCTTACACGCTCCCTACAAAATTGTGACCGCGCTGCGACCCACGCCTTAACCTTCTTAAAGTTCTCACAACAGCCGGTTAGTATGGGTGTGGTTGGGGTCAAGGGCGGTATACAGAAGAGAGCCAGTAGAGAATGCTGTCGATACAACAGATTCACCTGAAGAGAAGGATGCCAATCCATCGATATTCAACAAAGGAGAAAGATGTCAATGCATCGATATTCAACAGAGGAGAAAGATGTCAATGCATCGATATTCAACAGAGGAGGAAGATGTTAATGCATCGATATTCAACAGAGGAGAAAGATGTCAATGCATCGATATTCAACAGAGGAGTAAGAAGATGTCAATGCATCGATATTCAACAGAGGAGAAAGATGTCAATGCATCGATATTCAACAGAGGAGAAAGATGTCAATGCATCGATATTCAACAGAGGAGGAAGATGTCAATGCATCGATATTCAACAGAGGAGGAAGATGTCAATGCATCGATATTCAACAGAGGCATGTCAATGACATCGATATTCCCAGCTTGAAGATGTCAATGCAGCAACTTGAGGAAGATGTCAATGCATCGATATTCAACAGAGGAGGAAGATGTCAATGCATCGAAACGCAGCACTTGACCTAATCCCAGCTTTCTGGTGGTAAATGCAGCACTTGACCTAATCCCAGCTTGCTGGTATTAAACGCACCACTTGACCCAATCCCAGCTTGCTGGTGGAAAACGCACACCTAATCCCATCTAGCTCGTAGTAAATGCAGAAAAAATTTGCATTGCATATTTGATCAAAGCGGTGTCCCAAATGATATTTAAATCGAGAGCCATTTGACATTGTCTTAGACTAGTAGATGGTATCATTTAACACCTTTTAGCGCTCATTTATTTTTTCAACCTATGTTTTATCGCACAAATAGAGCAAATTGCTTACGAGATAATCATAAAATATCAATGCGGATGATAATTAATAAGTTTAACGTAGAACATGGGTGTACAAAAATAGAGCATTGATGGGGTGTATATATATATATATATATATATAGAGAGAGAGATATATATATATATATAGAGATATATATATATATATATAGAGAGAGAGATATATATATATAGAGAGATATATATAAAGAAATATATCTAAGATATATAGATATAGATATATATATATCCTAGATATCTCCTAGATATAGATATATTATATCTATATATCTATATCTATATCTCTCTCTCTCTCTATATATATATATATATATATCTCTATATATATATATATATCTATATCTATATATATATATATATATATATATATATATATATATCACTATTGTTCATCAACCATCACCATTGTTAATCGATAATGGCATATTTTACTGTCAGCATCATTTTTTCGTGGCAGCATATTGCTTTCACAATTAATCAATAAATTTTAAACGCTTTATTTTCGTTGGGCGCGGCCATTCGGGGGCGCACATTGCGATGACGTCAGAGGCTCAATTATTACTCAAGATGAGTTGTGGTTGATGTCGCGCTTGCTGTGAGCGAAGCAATTCTTCGTCGAAGTTTACTCGATTGCTGCTAAGGAATGTGGTACTTTACATTGCTTTCGGATGCAAAAAAAGAACGTTTGACGCAGCGAATTAAGAACTTGAGATCGCCGAAAGACGCAGAGCCGTCTGGTTTTTTGAATGAAACACACAAGACCTAAGAGATCGCTGCCAGGAATGAGGTCAGTTGCCGGACAGTGACAGTGAACGACGCTCCTATGATTTCGGATCACAATTGCTTATTTCCTTTGGAACCTCCCTTTTCAATCATTATGATTGCTTGATGTTTATGATACGTGTCAAGTTATCTTCATTTTACCTCGAAGAACACTGTAAGACTATTATGCAGGTAGTGTGCCACTCAACCGATCTGACTGGTTAATGCTCCTGTCTCATACACATGAGCTCCAATTAGTGTTGACCTTTACTGTCGTATTGATTCAACCCTGCTGAGAAGACAATTCACTGAGAGATGCGTGGAGTCTGGACACGAGTGCCATCCACAATCAACAGAATTAGTCTTAGTATTGATGAAAGAAGTCATTAGCCGCCCAATGAATTCCGCCTAGTAATGTAAGGTTTGTGTGTATAATCCCCTTTGTATGTGGTTCCTTTGTGTTCTCCTTAGATGGAGCGTGTGACCCACCCCGTCTCCGCCGTGACCCATCCCCTGCCCGTCGTGACCCGCCCCGTGTCCGCCGTGACCCGCCCCGTCTCCGCCGTGACACATCCCCTGCCCGTCGTGACCCACCCCGTCTCCGCCGTGACCCACCCCGTCTCCGCCGTGACCCGTCCCCTGCCCGTCGTGACCCGCCCCGTCTCCACCATGACCCGCCCCGTCTCCGCCGTGACCCGCCCCGTCTCCGTCGTGACCCGCTCCGTCTCCGCCGTGACCCACCCCGTCTCCGCCATGTCATCCCCCCCGTCGTGACCCGCCCCGTTCCGCCTTGACCCATCCCGTCTTCGCCATGACCCATCCCCTGCCCGTCGTGACCCATCCCGTTTCCGCTTTGACCCATCCCGTTTCCGCCATGACCCGCCCTGTCTCCGCCGTGACCCATCCTGTGCCCGTCCCTGCTGTGCCCCCCCCCCCCCCACAATACATCCCCGCTGTGGCCCCATCCTTATCTTTGCAACTATCCATCCCTTATTCTGAGCCCCACCTAATCCTAGACATGATAAAAGTTGCATTTGTGGACCCATTGGTTGCTTAATACGTGCAGCCGTTATTGACAATTTGTTGCAGTATTTTGGATTCGTTGTCCGCATAGAGAAGCATCCACTCAAGAGCAACACTACCAGCATGTTACAAAGAACGCTCAAAAGCTTTTCATTCTATGATTTTCCATGTATGAAGTTGATCCCGTCGACTGAACTCGCCAGCTGTGAATCAGCAGTACTTGGTTGACCTCGTGTAGCTCGGTAGAGAGTAGCTGACGTTGAGTATCCATTAACTTATTGCGGTAATTAGATAGATCAAGTAATTGATCCAGTGAATGAACCAGTAATTGATCCAGCTAATATTCCAGAAATTGATCTAGTCTATGATGCAGTAATTGATCCAGTTAATGATCCGATAATTGATTAAGTTAATGATCCATTAATTGATCCATTAATTGGTCCAGTTAATTATGCAGTAATTGATTCAGCTAATGATCCAGTAATTGATCCAGTGACTGAACCAGTAATTGATCCAGCTAATATTCCAGAAATTGATCTAGTCTATGATGCAGTAATTGATCCAGTTAATGATCCGGTAATTGATTAAGTTAATGATCCAGTAATTGATCCCATTAATTGATCCAGTTAATTATGCAGTAATTGATTCAGCTAATGATCCAGTAATTGATCCAGTGACTGAACCAGTAATTGATCCAGCTACTATTCCAGTAATTGATCCAGTTTATGATGCAGTAATTGATCCAGCTAATGATCCAGTTAATAATCCATTAATTGATCCAGTCAATGATCCAGTAATTGATTCTGTTAATGATCCAGTGATTAATCCAGTTAATGAGCCAGTTATTGGTCCAGTTATTGATCAAGTAATTGATCTCGCGATCGCGCGGAGCCATCACGTTGTTAAAAGATGGACTGGGATCCAGCAGCTTTCTTGCGCGTGCGAGCCAGCCGCCTCTTACCTTGGTGATAAACAATCATTTTGCGGTTGCTGTTAACTCATGGCTGATCTATGCACCACCCACATCGGTCTATCTTTCATTCATGCTGCTACCAACAGCACTCTCATTGAACTATTACCAACATTCACTACAAGTAAATAAGTTTCCTATGTCATCAATGCCAGTGCTTGGTTCTCGCGAACTAGCAGTCAAGCCTCAGACAATTTACACATGATATCGGAAGTTATCATTATGAAATGGTAACGAGGCATATGATTGCTTGCGCTGGGTTGAAATGCAAGGCTTTACTTGCAGTAAGCCGTGTGAAAGAAGGAATGATTTAGCGCAACTCATGGCTGCCTCTCAGCAAAACACCATAGTCTCTTGTTGAGCTCCTCTCGTCCATACTCCAGCCTCCGGCTACGCGCTAACCGCTGGTCTGTAAATAAAGACTGCTTGTTTTGTTACGCCGTTGTAGTAGTCAGAACCTGGTAGTCAGCCTTCCGGGATATTTATTTATTTTTACATAAGATTATAACCTCACCTTATGATAATTCACTGTCATGTTTAGCACATAGAGCTTGGTATTTGCTGTCCCCTGTGATAGTTACGCACATTGCAGCACATAGCAATCACAGATTAGCACAATCTTTTCTCAACTTACAGAACTTGCAAGTGAAATATTACAGAAGCAACATGATTTGTTTGCCTGGTCCAGGCTTCAATTATAAAGCAGCCAGGAGTGTGGACATGGAGCGTAGCAGCCGTAAGAGAGTCGGTTAGTGCCGGGAGTGTGGACATGGAGCGGAGCAGTATGATGTATATGAAGTGTATCGCAATTAAGAGAAGTTGTTCCGGGAATGATGAACAGATCAGAATGTAACTAAGCGGGAAATGCAGTCATGGAGATATATGCGTTAGAATGATGCACATTCGTTAGCAGCTAATCATGCACGTATTATGAATCAGTTGGGTCACACGTGTGATTACAGGTCGACACGGTTACTACGCCACTACGCGGGTGAAAGTGTACACGGTTACTACGCCACTACGCGGGTGAAAGTGTACACGGTTACTACGCCACTACGCGGGTGAAAGTGTACACGGTTACTACGCCACTACGCGGGTGTAAGTGTACACCGTTTCTACAGCACTACGGGGATGTAAGTGTACACGGTTACTACGCCACTACGCGGGTGAAAGTAGTGCTGTAGAAACGGTGTAAGTGTACACCGTTTCTACAGCACTACGGGGGTTCAGGCTGTACACCGTTTCTACAGCACTACGGGGATGTAAGTGTACACTGTTACTACGCCACTACGGGGATGTAAGTGTACACCGTTTCTACAGCACTACAGGGATGTAAGTGCACGCTGGTACTACAGCACTGCGTAGGTGTAAGTGCATTGCGTGTTGGTTGAGAGCTAAAAAGTTAACAACAAAGCACTATAGGCCACTGGTGCGTTGTCAGGCAGCTCCAGGTCATTGCTGCATGGTTAGGCAGAGTCATGGCATTGCAGCATAGCTAGGCAGAGCCAGGTCTTTGCTGCATTGTCAGGCAGCGCCAGGTCATTGCAGCATGGTCAGGCAATATCAGGCCACTTGCTAAGGCTGTGTCAGATCCATGCCATTTGGCCCGGCTGTTAAATAGGCTGTGTCAGATCCATGCCACATGGTCAGGCTGCTTATAAAGGCTGTGTCAGATCCGTGTCATTTGGTCAGGCCGTGGAAAGAGATGGGTGCATCATCAACGTCCTCTTTTATTTAACGACAAAGCTTGTCCCACTGTCACGGCCCTAGATACACAATAATGAGGCTACTTAGCGACAAGGGGTTAGGGTTGAATGAGATCGTTCCATTGTGTCCTATTCAGGCACAAAGTTCTCCCGCACAACAATGAGGCTTCATGGGACGTGTTCGTGTTCGTGTTGGTAACGATCAGAACGATGGGGTCAACGGGTACTATGAGAACCTGTTATGAAGGTAAGGGGTGTGTTTTAGTTAACAATTGATTTAGGATAACTTTGGTTTCTATATTTGGTGGATGACACTGGGTGAAATGAGAGTACCAGTAGCAATGCAATGTACAGGGTGTGAACATGATGACGTTACTGTGGTGCGTGAGTATGGTGACGCTACTGTGGTGCGTGAATATTGTCACGTTATTGTGGTGCGTGAGTATGGTGACGTTACTGTGGTGCGTGAATATTGTGACGTTACTGTGGTGCGTGAGTATTGTGACGCTACTGTGGTGCGTGAATATTGTCACGTTATTGTGGAGCGTGAGTATTGTGACGTTACTGTGGTGCGTGAATATTGTGACGTTACTGTGGTACGTGAGTATTGTGACGTTTCTGTGGTGCGTGAATATTGTGACGTTTCTGTGGTGCGTGAGTATTGTGACGCTACTGTGGTGCGTGAATATTGTGACGTTTCTGTGGTGCGTGAGTATTGTGACGTTACTGTGGTGCGTTAATATTATGACGTTTCTGTGGTGCGGGAATATTGTCACGTTACTGTGATGCGTGAATATTGTCACGTTATTGTGGTGCGTGAGTATGGTGACGTTTCTGTAATGAGTGACGTTATTGTGGTGCGTGATCATGGTGGCGTTACTGAGGTGCGTCAATATTGTGACGTTACTGAGGTGCGTTGGACATACAACAAATCTATTGGATGCGGTGTAAAATGACGTCAGTAAATGTGGAAGTTTGTAGTTGATGACCTCAATAAATGTAGAGCTTTGTACTGCGTGATGTCATGACCTCAATAAATGTAGAGAACTTTGTACTGTGTGATGTCATGACCTCAATAAATGTAGAACTTTGTACTGTGTGATTCATGACCTCAATAAATGTAGAGCTTTGTACTGCGTGATGCCATGACCTCAATAAATATAGAGCTTGGTATTTTTTTGGACGAAGATATATAAAATTAGCGATGAACACATTCATGTTCTCTGGAGTCGAAGGAATTGTTACGTTCAGCATCACTTTTTCTGCATTTATAGCAACTCGCATTTGACAACAATGTTAGCACTATATTTGCCTTAATATCAATGACTCTATCATTTTTGGGTTGCACAGAAATAACAACCGCTACTTCAACGTAAACAATGATTTGGCAAAGGCCAATCCCACCTAAACCCGATTTCCACTGAATTTGGCTCGCTTTGAGTTGCTTGGCTCTTTGCAAAATACCATCGCGTTAACTGTTTCAAGTGTAAGAATAAGTAAGTGCAGTGAGAGTGGGTTAGCGCTAAGAGGAGGCTGTTTTGACGTGTCCTCAAATTGAGTGTACTCAACCTTAATAATGACCCTGTTTATCTTCCTCTCGCCAATCGCAGTTCTTATCTACTGCTTATAACGACTTCCCATCCTCGTACTGATGCACTCCGCCCACCAACACCGCAACACAACGCCCAAATAAATGGCTTATTTTCTAGAATTACCTCGAGAGATGTTTTCCAGTATATTAGATTCCCCCAAGGTTCACTAGTTCTTTGATCCGATCTGCCGGCGTCTTAAATTTATCATGGTGAACTTTTCAACCCATAGAGCATTATCTATCCCAGTTAATATTGTAATTGTGTAAGCTTATTTGGCGAACACGATACGGGTGTGTGGAGGACAAGCCGTGAAGTTGTCAGCTCGTTTGTTGCCGCGGATACCTGGGGGAAAATGTCAGACATATTGGCGCTTTATATATCTGTCAATCAAACTAGCCAGTCAGCTTTTGAAAAGCTCCCTCGAGTCTTGAGAATAAAACGTGTTCGTATTAATGCAGTTGGGTGATCAGAAGGGATATACTGAGAATTTGGGGCGTTTCAAAATGGCGATCGGCTTTACTGGGGCTCGGCTTGATATCCGACCTAGTACCCACCCAGGCTCACCCAACGCCACCTAGGCTCAGCGCTCATCTAACGCAACCTAGGCTCAGCGCTCACCTAACGCCACCTAGGCTCAGCGCTCACCAAACGCCACCTAGGCTCAGCGCTCATCTAATGCAACCTAGGCTCAGCGCTCATCTAATGCAACCTAGGCTCAGCGCTCACCTAACGCCACCTAGGCTCAGCGCTCATCTAATGCAACCTAGGCTCAGCGCTCATCTAATGCAACCTAGGCTCAGCGCTCATCTAATGCAACCTAGGCTCAGCGCTCACCAAACTCCACCTAGGCTCAGCGCTCATCTAATACAACCTAGGCTCAGCGCTCATCTAATGCAACCTAGGCTCAGCGCTCATCTAACGCCACCTAGGCTCAGCGCTCATCTAATGCAACCTAGGCTCAGCGCTCATCTAATGCAACCTAGGCTCAGCGCTCACCAAACGCCACACAGGCTCAGCGCTCACCCAACGCCACCTAGGCTCAGCGCTCATCTAACGCCACCTAGGCTCAGCGCTCATCTAACACCACCTAGGCTCAGCGCTCATCTAACGCCACCTAGGCTCAGCGCTCATCTAATGCAACCTAGGCTCAGCGCTCACCCAACGCCACCTATGCTCAGCGCTCACCCAACGCCACCTAGGCTCAGCGCTCATCTAACGCCACCTAGGCTCAGCGCTCATCTAACGCCACCTAGGCTCAGCGCTCATCTAATGCAACCTAGGCTCAGCGCTCATCTAATGCAACCTAGGCTCAGCGCTCATCTAACGCCACCTAGGCTCAGCGCTCATCTAATGCAACCTAGGCTCAGCGCTCATCTAATGCTAGGCTCAGCGCTCATCTAATGCAACCTAGGCTCAGCGCTAACCCAACGCCACCTAGGCTCAGCGCTCACCTAACGCCACCTAGGCTCAGCGCTCACCTAATGCCACCTATGCTCAGCGCTCAATTGAGCCCCGTAACCGTCAGATAACTGCCTCACAGGGGCCCTCGTGTAGTCTTACTCCCTCACAGGCGCCCTCATGTAGTCTTACTCCCTCACAGGCGCCCTCGTGTAGTTTTACTCCCTCACAGGCGCCCTCATGTAGTTTTACTCCCTCACAGGCGCCCTCGTGTAGTTTTTGCTCCCTCACAGGCGACCTCATGTAGTCTTACTCCCTCACACGTGCCCTCATGTAGTCTTTCTCCCTCACAGGCGCCCTCGTGTAGTCTTACTCCCCCACAGGCGCCCTCGTGTAGTCTTACTCCCTCACAGGCGCCCTCGTGTAGTCTTACTCCCTCAAACACGCCCTCATGTAGTCTTATTCTCTCACAGGCGCCCTCATGTAGTTTTACTCCCTCACAGACGCCCTCGTGTAGTCTTACTCCCTCACAGGCGCCCCCATATAGTTTTACTCCCTCACAGGCGCCCTCGTGTAGTTTTACTCTCTCACATGCGCCCTCGTGTAGTCTTACTCCCTCACAGGCGCCCTCATGTAGTCTTACTGCCTCACAGGCGCCCTCATGTAGTCTTACTCCCTCACAGGCGCCCTCGTGTAGTCTTACTCCCTCACAGGCGCCCTCGTGTAGTCTTACTCCTTCAAACGCGCCCTCATGTAGTCTTATTCTCTCACAGGCGCCCTCATGTAGTTTTACTCCCTCACAGGCGCCCTCGTGTAGTCTTACTCCCTCACAGGCGCCCTCATATAGTTTTACTCCCTCACAGGCGCCCTCGTGTAGTTTTACTCTCTCACATGCGCCCTCGTGTAGTCTTACTCCCTCACAGGCGCCCTCATGTAGTCTTACTGCCTCACAGGCGCCCTCATGTAGTCTTACTCCCTCACACGTGCACTCATGTAGTCTTACTCCCTCACAGGCGCCCTCATGTAGTTTTACTACCTCATAGGCGCCCTTATGTAAGACTAGACTAAGCACGTAGCACCGGGACCTGATCAGCCTCTCGTATTTAACTCAGACGTCGCCTTCATTAGCTCCCGTTGTGAAACTCTCATCTACATAGACTCACATATTGAGGGGCGACCAGAGTTCAGGCGCCGCTTTTGCATATCTCCTACCCACGACGCGCTGTCGATAAGATATGTGTTTATCAAGACAGGATTTGTGGTTGATGAAGATTTCTGAAGTCAACCCGACCAGGGCGCCCTCTGACGTTCGTGAGTAATGGCGTTTATTTTGTCAAAGACGACCGCTAGATTTGATGGATTCATTTATCAGATAACTGAGCTGGTTACAATCAGCATTCGATAAGCGCCCGTCTCGCTGTATTTCTGGTGATCATTTACCATAATGTCACGCGACTGACATCGCCGCTTCAACATGGACTATTATTATATCAGCTGGCCAATCGGCATGGCTCACACACACCACGTGACAATATCCAGCGCGTGTAATGGAGGGAAATATGATCGGTCTTCACAAGTGTGAGTGTTCGAAGGAAATCTCACACGAATTAGGATCGGAACAACCTTCAAATGACTTACCTGTTTGCTAATTGAGAGACACCTGAGAAGACCCCCAGCAATGCTATGTCGTAACACCGGTCCTGTCGACTAAGCGGGAACTCATTCACGAAGCACGATCTGCCAGAAATATAACAAAACAAGACATGGAATTTGGCAGGTTGAACATCCGAGGAGTGTTTCATGATTAAAAGCCCCCCACCTCCGTTACCAGCACCGCACTCAAGACGGGAATTCGCCAGAAGAGAGCGCTACTTCACATTGAGTGTGATATTAGTGTCTGAGCAAAGTAGGGAGACTTAGCATTCCTTGTAGCCAGTCAACTCCGATATATAAATGGTCTCCTCAGCCTCATAGGGCCCTTGCACTTGTGCTGAAGAGGGCGACAGAGGGTCAATGCTGCCAGAGAGCCTCCACAGGTCATTCTTAACGCTGCAAACCACCATTTCATCTCTCGTCTGGGAGATTTTTGTCAGGTGTGTTAGTTAACGCGCCTATCTAATATAAGCACACCTGTATTACGCCATAGATGACAAGCAACAACAATGGCGCATTGATTGGGCTCAACCTGCCAGGTGTTTAACACATTTTCTGCGCGGTGTGCGATGTTAACTACGCAGAACATTCCAGAAACCCTCCCAGAGAACTATCTCACCTCCCAGCCGACTTATCGGAAGCAAGAGGAGGATTTAGCACCAATGGCATATTGAGGACTTGGATGCCTCCAGCACGCTTTGAGAGAGCGCGGATAATTGACACTAAGTAATAATCGCTGCACTTGTCGCGGCTTGACAAGACGGAGGCGGGCGGGCGTCATTTGTGCGTGGAGAGAGAAGCGAGCCAAATGCCGTAAAGTGGACTAAGAGCTTGTAAGACTCGGATTTGAAGCCGGCGCCTAAGTGGTTTAAGGGTGGCGCATTAGTGGGACTGAGCTATAGGGAAGACAAGCCGAGGTTTAACAACAGAAAGGGTTCCGGTCTCAACGAAGCCTGGTTCGGCTAAAAAGCTTCCCTCGTCACTCCTGGCTGTGATAGACGAGATATTCGGGAGGGAGTGCCTCATGCACCCTCCTCTACCGACTAGACCTTCTGTCCCACACACACAACCTCATTCTATTGAGCAGACCTCCTTTTTCCCTCACTCACGGCTCCTGGGTATTTGGACAATTTAAACTCGGTGCGCTTCTCCGAGCCAGGTTAGTTAGCTGGTTGTGGCGCTAGGCTCACGACCTCTCCGCTGCTTAGCCTCGTAATTGACAGACGTGAAGGAATATTTAGTTTGTGCCTGTGTGAGGAGAGAAAAATATTAAGAAGAAAGAACTCTTTTCACCTGATTGAAGCCAAACAAACAGCGGCAGGAGCCAGAGAAGAGTGGCAGTTTCTACAAATTGTTGTAGTGTCTGGCGGGGATCGCGTTGCTAGGGTGGAGGCGGTACGCTGACTACCGCCATGCAGCAGCAGCAGCAGCAAGCGGGGGCGAGTGGCGCAGTACAGTGGCCAGATCACTGGGAGGATGAAGCTCACGAGGAAGTGTTGAGAGCGCTACGGGAACAGAATATCAGTTTGGAGTCGGTTGACGGACGACCTGTCTGGGTAGTTATACTGGGCGAGAACCGGTCGCAATCGAGCACGATGGTGACGAGTTCGGGACGTACTTCCGTCGTACTTTTCGGAGCTTTTCTCTCCGTTTGGACTCTGTTGTTCAACCTCCTGCTCTGCTTCTTGTTATGTCGTGGTGCGCGTCGCCTGATGTCCGCGGCCACCCGGAGCCAGACCACTTCCTATCCCTCGCGTGTCTTCGTCCTCAACTTCTCGCTGAGTCAGCTCCTTCTGGGAAGCTTCGTGATCCCGCTGAGCGTGGCCACGGAGCGGACGGGATCGTGGCCGCTTGGCTCCGTGGCATGTCGACTTTGGTTGGTTAGTCAGGTATTGCTGGTGTGTGTCAGTATGTGGGCTCTACTCGTCCTCGTCATCGACCGCTTCGTCTACATCCTCCAGCCTGTCACTTACTCCAAATACACGCCGTGCTGGGGCCGCCTGGTCGGCCTCGTCACACCCTGGTTGCTAGGCACCGTCACCAGCATCCCTCTCGTCATTTGGTTACAGCAGCCGGATTACGTCTTGGAAGACGTGTGCGCGGCCAGTATGAGTCCGACCCATGCCATTACGCTGTCCATCTCCGCCTTCCTGGCACCAGCCCTTCTTCTCCTCCTCGCCTCTCTACTGCTCAGTGTGGCTGCTATCTTCGCCAAGTTACAACAGAACCATCTCCGACGACACGCTCTCGGTGGCAGCCAGGATACAGATGACCCGTCAGAGGTGACTGTTACTCAGCCTCCAACCTGCTGCATCCCACCCTGCTGTCCCAATGTCAATTACGTCACATACGCCGAGTACCGCCACGTAGGCAGCGTCACGGCAACGCTTGTAGCCGTCAACATAGCTATGGTGACGTTATGGACGCCATTTTACGTAACGAATGTGTTGATCCCATTTTGTCAGGGTATGTGTGTGGATCCCACGCTGTGGTCGCTCTTTATCTGGCTCGGCTACTCGTCGTCTGGCATCTCACCTGTACTCTGGCTGCTCGACCCACAAGTGAGACACGGACTTCGAGCGTTAGTCACCTGCAGTCCGTCATCAGACTCAATCAGAAGCAAGAGCTTACATGAACAAGCACCTGCATTCGTCTGATCAGCAATCCACTGCTGATCTAAAAGCCAACAAATACACGGTTATTCATTGACACGAACTTGTCGGACGAGCTCTTGAAAATTTGAAAAGCTTACGTCTGAAAAGGAATACGTTTTTATTTTGTTAAATAGACACAGTGACACTCGAACTGTGTACCAGGCGCCACCGAGGATTAGAACACTGGGACGTGCCTTTATTGGGACAAAACATAATAACTTCAGTGTCCATTAATAGTCCATATATATATATGTATATATATATATATATATATATATATATATATATATATATATATATATATATATATATATAATATCCTAATATGTATTTATGATGTTTATGAATGGCACCAGCTAACGGATGCATTGAACTGGTCGTCTAGTCCCCGGCTCGACATGGGTATTGGAACTTTTCGTGGGAGGTTTCCTGAATGCGGGGTAAATATTGCTAATTGATGTGGCGATTGAAGTGATCATGGCTGGGCTATACATTGTGTCGTTTCTGTATGGATACCTGTAAGTCTTTATGTGGCTGGATCGACTACACTCAGCCTAGGTGTGTTAGGCAATGTTTAGGGACAAACACTGGTGGATAAGTGAATGGAAGGTCCGCCGTGTCGTGAATAGATTGTGTGATTTGCTCACCCTTTACACCCCATATTAATCAACCGGCTGTAAGTTAATTTGAGAATAGCGGTAGCGTGAGTGGCGAAGGGCAGGGTCATTAAAGGAATGGGTGGGTGGGTGAGTGAGTGAGTGAGTGAGTGAGTGAGTGAGTGAGTGAGTGAGTGAGTGAGTGAGTGAGTGAGTGAGTGAGTGAGTGAGTGAGTGAGTGAGTGAGTGAGTGAGTGAGTGAGTGAGTGAGTGAGTGATATAGCAAGCGATTGCGCGAGAAAGAATGAGTTAGCAGTTAGTGGTAATGAAATAGAAATGGATTTGACGGAGAGTAAGGCGGATCTAACGGAAAGTAAGGCGGAGCTAACGGAGAGGAAGGCGGGGCTAACGGAGAGGACGGTGGAGCTTTATTAAGAGTGGCATGTTGAGTGGCATGTCAACGAAGCGATAATTTTGACGGGTAAAGGTTTTTATGTGATTCAATACTTCAATTGTCGATAATGTATGCATCAGGGTGTAGATGAATTAGGAACAGTATGTATCAAGCTAATTATCTATTGAGCACTTTGTTATGTATGTCATTTGTTTTTCGCAATACAAGTATACGCCAACTTCTAGTGTACCAACATGCGCACGTTATTAAACGTCCTAAGCATGCTCATCAATGTGGCCGGAAAACGCGTCAATGAGGGTTTACGGTTCAATAGATCAAAGGGAAAGATCAAAGCTAGTTTATAAACAATTGGCCACAATGATCTGCCCCTTCCTGACAGGCTACAACTGCTCTGATACTCAGACTGATCGCAATTTCTGCGCGTAGACAAAACCGCCCGTTCCGTCGATGAATCGCGTGCAGGATGGGGCGCGATTGTTTAACACTCGGCATTTTCAGTCGATTAGCAACGCGGCAGACGCGCGAGGAAAACAAGATGCCCACGGCGCGCCATACCCCAGGCTGTTTGGATAAGCGGCAGCTATTTGACCAGGCCTTTGATGTTCGTGGGCTATATGATTGAGTTTCGGCATTGTACATTGCGATGCGGCGGATGGATGAGATCGGGTAACGGGGACAGGCAGACGGGCGTGGTCGGGTCTTTGTTAAGGAGGGTAGGACTGGTGAGAAAGCCTTCAGTACTGCTAGCCTACGGGGCTGTCGCTAATGTAGCTCTTACTTAACTGGCCATTCTAGACACAACAAAAAACGAAAATATGTTATTGCTTGGCGGGGTTTTTAGCAATGACTCAATAGCTAGCAATCACCTACATCAAAAAGCACAATCGATGCTTGAATTGCATATACATCATTCACGCATGCAAACATACCTACATACATACCTACATATCTACCTACCTACCTACCTACCTACCTACCTACCTACCTACCTACCTACCTACCTACCTACCTACCTACCTACCGACCGACCCTACCTACCGACCTACCGACCGACCGACCGACCTACCTACCGACCGACCTACCTACCTACCTACCGACCTACGAGACTACAGACATACAGACATACAGACATACATACATACATACATACATACATACATACATACATACATACATACATACATACATACATACATACATACATACAGACATACATACATACATACATACATACATACATACATACATACATACATACATACATACATACATACATACATACATACTACATACATACACACAGACATACATACATACATATGTACATACATACATACATACATACATACATACATACATACATACATACATACAGACAGACATACATACATACAAAAAAACATACATTCATACATACATACATACATACATACATACATACATACATACATACATACATACATACATACATACATACATACATACATACATACATACATACATACATACATACATACATACATACATACATACATACATACATACATACATACATACACATACATACATACATACATACATACATACATACATACATACATACATACATACATATACATACATACATACATACATATCATACATACATACATACATACATACATACATACATACATACATACATACATACATACATACATACATACATACATATACATACATACATACATACATACATACATACATACATACACACATACATACATACATACATACATACATACATACATACATACATACATACATACATACATACATACATACATGCATACACATACATACATGCATACATACATACATACATGCATACATACATACATACATACATACATACATACATACATACATACATACATACATACATACATACATACATACATACATACATACATACATACATACATACATACATACATACATACATACATACATACATACATACATACATACATACATACATACATACATACATACATACATACATACATACATACATACATACATACATATGTACATACATACATACATACATACATACATACTACATACAAACATACATCCATACATCCGTACATCCGTACATACATACATACATACATACATACATACATACATACATACATACATACATACATACATACATACATACATACATACATACATACATACATACATATACATACATACATATACATACATACATACATACATACATACATACATACATACATACATACATACACATACATACATACATGCATGCATACATACATACATACATACATACATACATACATACATACATACATACATACATACATACATACATACACACATACATACATAAACATGCATACATACATGCATGCATGCATACATACATGCATACATTCATACATACGTTCAAACATACATGTATACATACAACTATACATACATACAAACATAAATACATCATACAAAACGCGCACACATGCATACATGCATATATATATAGATATATATACTTGTACGCATCCATGATATATATATAGTATATATTTATAGTATATATATATATATATATATATATATATATATATATATAGATATATATATATATATATATATATATATATATATATATATATATATATATATATATATATATATATATATATATATATATATATATATATATATATATATATCTATATATATATATATATATATATATATTGTACAGGTATATATGGACGTGTTAGGGATGTTTGGATGTGGATGTCATCCACAGGTGCGGGTGACACTCAGATATCAGTGATAGTCAGCTGCCTGTTCCCACACGAATTCCTCTGCATAGCCTTTGCGTAAATACTGCAGTGTTTTCATCACACTCAGGAATTGACGCTTACCCGAACCACCGTCACGTGTTACAGTGACACATGTTGCAAGATGGATGAAGCACCATCCAAACTATTCCCCGATATAGTCAGGCTTGGGCCAAAATATTCACCTGGTTTATACACCTGGGTAATAAACCTTCTCAGACTGGTTTATACACTTGAATAAAACAAATACCCAAGACCGATTTATAAACCAAGGTGAAAAATATCCCAGACTGGTTTATACATCAGTGTGAAAAATACCCCAGACTGGTTTATTCACTGGGTTGACATATTTATTTACTGGGGTGACAAAATACCCCAGACTGGTTTATTCACTGGGGTGACAAAATACCTCAGACTGGTTTATTTACTGGGGTGACAAAATACCCCAGACTGGTTTATTTACTGGGGTGACAAAATACCCCAGACTGGTTTATTCACTGGGGTGACAAAATACCCTAGTCTGTTTTATTCACTGGGGTGACAAAATACCCTAGTCTGTTTTATACACCGGGGTAAAACATATCCAAACCTGGTTTATAACATCGATGTACAAACAACCCCAGACTAGTTTATAAACCGAAGTAAAAAATACTCAAGACTGATTTATACATCCGGGCAAAAACTACCCCGGACTCGTTTATAAACCAAGGTAAAACAAATCCAAAGGGTTTATAAACAGGGGTAAAAAATACCCCAGACTGTTTTACAGACCCTGCTCTGTGGCTTATCTACTAGGATGCATGGACAGCCTGATCAATGGTCGGGTCGTGAATTCATCAACCACGTTATTGACATTCTTATTGACTGTTTCCAGACAGATCTCTGTATACCGCCCCAAACGGCAAAAGAGGACATGACAGCGGAACTCTCAAGGCTACACTGAGTAAGCTCGTCAACCACTGAGCCGATGGTATGGATCAGTCATGCCAGGCTTTGAGTTAGCTTATCATACATCTGTCGAGGCTTTAACGAAGCGCGCGCCCCCTGGAGAGATGATTGGTGGTGCTGGCAAGCCGCCCATCGACTTGAAGTCTGGTGACAAGGGGGACGCCGAACCTCTTCCGGAGCCGTGATATTCTGTAGACATTACATATCATTCGTAAAGACCTCTATCTCTAACAAGATAGTTAGAACAATCGCGACAGTAAACAGTAATAATCGTCAGTACAATCTCGACAGTAAACAGTAATAATCGTCAGTACAATCTCGACAGTAAACAGTAATAATCGTCAGTACAATCTCGACAGTAAACAGTAATAATCGTCAGTGCAATCTCGACAGTTAACAGTAATAATAGTCAGTGCAATCTCGACAGTAAACAGTTATAATAGTCAGTGCAATCTCGACAGTTAACAGTAATAATCGTCATGGAATCTCGACAGTAAACAGTAATAATCGTCAGTACAATCTCGACAGTAAACAGTAATAATCGTCAGTACAATCTCGACAGTAAACAGTAATAAGTAAACAGTACAGTGCAATCTCGACAGTAAACAGTAATAATCGTCGTCATGGAATATCGACAGTAAACAGTAAACATAATAATCGTCAGTACAATCTCGACAGTAAACAGTAATAATCGTCAGTACAATCTCGACAGTAAACAGTAATAATCGTCAGTACAATCTCGACAGTAAACAGCAGTAATAGTCAGTGCAATCTCGACAGTGAACAGTAATAATAGTCAGTGCGATCTCGAAAGTAAACAGTAATAATCGCCAGTGCAATCTCGACAGTAAACAGTAATAATAGCCAGTGCAATCTCGACAGTAAACAGTAATAATCGTCAGTGCAATCTCGACAGTAAACAGTAATAACAGCCAGTGCAATCTCGACAGTAAACAGTAATAATAACCAGTGCAATCTCGACAGTAAACAATCTACATAATAGCCAGTGCAATCTCGACAGTAAACAGCAGTCAATAGTCAGTGTAATAATCGTCGACAGTCGACAGTAAACATATAATAGTCAGTCAGTTATAATAGTCAGTCAATCTCGACAGTAAACAGTAATAATAGCCAGTGCAATCTCTCGACAGTAAACAGTGTAATAACAGTAGCCAGTCAGTGCAATCTCGACAGTAAACAGTTATAATAGCCAGTGCAATCTCGACAGTAAACATTAATAATAGTCAGTGCAATCTCGACAGTAAACAGTAATAATAGCCAGTGCAATCTCGACAGTAAACAGTAATAATAGCCAGTGCAATCTCGACAGTAAACAGTAATAATAGCCAGTGCAATCTCGACAGTAAACATTAATAATAGCCAGTGCAATCTCGACAGTAAACAGTAATAATAGTCAGTGCAATCTGCAATCTCGACAGTAAACAGTAATACATAGCCAGTGCAATCTCGACAGTAAACATTAATAATAGCCAGTGCAATCTCGACAGTAAACAGTAATAATAGCCAGTGCAATCTCGACAGTAAACATTAATAATAGTCAGTGCAATCTCGACAGTAAACAGTAATAATAGCCAGTGCAATCTCGACAGTAATAAAACAGTATCTCGACAGTAAATAATTAGCCAGTGCAATCTCGACATCTCGACAGTAAACAGTAATAATAGCCAGTGCAATCTCGACAGTAAACATAATAATCATAGTCAGTGCAATCTCGACTGTAAACAGTAATAATAGCCAGTGCAATCTCGACAGTAAACAGTAATAATAGCCAGTGCAATCTCGTAAACAGTAATAAACAGTAATAATAGCCAGTAATAATGCAATCTCGACAGTAAACAGTAAACAGTGCAATCTCGACAGTAAACAGTAATAATAGCCAGTGCAATCTCGACAGTAAACAGTAAAACAGTGCAATCTCGACATAATAATCTCGACAGTAAACATAATGTCAGTGCAATCTCGACAGTAAACAGTAATAATCGTCATGGAATCTCGACAGTAAACTAATAATAATCATACTCTCACAGTATCTGCTACCGCAGGTTCATCGACAGTAAATGTACTCACAGTCATATGCAATCTCGACAGTAAACAGGTCCGACAGTAATATGTACTCCCAGGATCTGCTACCTCAGGTTCATTTGCTATATACTCCATGGTGAAGAGGTGAGCAATTTTAGCGTCCGACACTCAGGCGTACAGCTTCTAAACACTGACACCGTCACGAAGCTCTTACATTACCTTAACCAAGACTTCTGCCCCTACAGTCCTACCATACATGCAGTATGTCTGCAAAATGTGTCTGAGCACTGTGATGTTTCTATCAAAATTAGACATGTTTTGTTAAATCATTCCTCACAAAAATATGCGCAATAATCACTGAATGTTTATTTATACACAGCTAAATATATTTTTGTACCCAGCAATTCTTTTTAATAGCGTTATTGTACGATCGTTAAGATTGGACAAGGTTCGACGGAGTTTGTCGGTGCAGAAAAGGTGAAGCTGCCTTATTGTCGAAGGAGCCTTACACATGTTCTACATAAGGAGCTGTACACATGCTGGAGGTAGCAAAATAAGGAGCTATGCACATGCTAAATGTATCTAAATAAGGAGCTATTTACGTGCTTGGGGTATCTATATAAGGTGCTGTACTCATGGTGGAGGTATCTAAATAGGGAGCTATGCACGTGCTGGAGGTATCTAAATAAGGAACCATACACGTGCAGGAAGTATCTAAATAACGAGTTGTACACGTGCTGGAGGTATCTAAATAATGAGCTATCAATGTGATGGAGGTATATAAATAGGAAGCTGTACACATGCTGAAGGTATCTAAAAAAAAGAGTTGTGAACGTGCTGGAGGTATCTAAATAATGAGCTATACACATGGTGGAGATGTCTATATAAGGACCTATGCATATGCTGGAGGTATCTAAATAGGGAGCTATACATATGCTGGAGGTATCGAAATAGGGAGCTATTCACATGCTGGAGGTATCTTAATAAGGAGCGGTACACGTGGTGGAGGTATCTAAATTAAGAGCTGTATACGTGCTGGAGGTATCTTAATAGGGAGCTATACACGTGGTGGAGGTATCTTAATAAGGAGCGTTGTACGTGGTGGAGGTATCTAAATTAAGAGCTGTACACGTGCTGGAGGTATCTAAAAATAATAGGGAGCTATACACATGTTGGAGGTATCTAAATAGGGGAGCTGTACACGTGGTGGAGGTATCTTAACAGGGAGCTATACACGTGGTGGAGGTATCTTAATAGGGAGCTATACACGTGGTGGAGGTATCTTAATAAGGAGCTGTACACATGCTGGAGGTATCTAAATAGGGAGCTATACACATGCTGGAGGTATCTAAATAGGGTAGCTATTCACATGCTGGAGGTATCTTAATAAGGAGCGGTACACGTGGTGGAGGTATCTAAATTAAGAGCTGTACACGTGGTGGAGGTATCTTAATAGGGAGCTATACACGTGGTGGAGGTATCT
Source organism: Urechis unicinctus (assembly GCA_034190875.2). Classification (NCBI taxonomy): domain Eukaryota; kingdom Metazoa; phylum Annelida; class Polychaeta; order Xenopneusta; family Urechidae; genus Urechis; species Urechis unicinctus. The sequence continues at coordinate 71,102,785 of CM067354.1, read as the reverse complement.
TAATAAGGAGCGTTGCACGTGGTGGAGGTATCTAAAATAAGAGCTGTACACGTGTGGAGGTATCTTAATAGGTAGCTATTCACGTGCTGGAGGTATCTTAATAAGGAGCGGTACACGTGGTGGAGGTATCTAAATTAAGAGCTGTACACGTGGTGGAGGTATCTTAATAGGGAGCTATGCACGTGGTGGAGGTATCTTAATAGGGAGCTATACACGTGGTGGAGGTATCTTAATAAGGAGCGTAGCACGTGGTGGAGGTATCTAAATTAGGAGCTGTACACATGCTGGAGGTATCTAAATAGGGAGCTATACACATGCTGGAGGTATCTAAATTAGGAGCTGTACACGTGCTGGGAATATTTCAATCAGAGCTTTACATGTGCTGGAGGCATCGCTGAGCGCCGGGAGGAGACATTATGCCTCTTAGTTCATCTTAATGGAATCAAAGAGTGTATAGCTTCGCTAAGAGCGCTCACTCAAGCCTCGTCACGAGAAAAATATGAAGACCTGTTAGGCGCTGTGCGTTGCTTTGTCATTGCGTCTCTTAAAACCTAGTGGAATTTTCTGATTTAATGGGAGCCGTGGCAGCATCGATCCATCAGATGGCTGCATGTCTCTAACCGACGCCGACCTTGAGACGTCGGATCAACAATGCCATTAGCTCCGGTCATAACGGTAACATGAATTTATACTGACGTCTTGTAGGGCTACAATGCCATGTGCTTTTGTTGATTTCCTAGTATCGTCGCCCGATGACGGCGTTGTGGTCATGTAATTTCATAATCCCCAGTAAGCTTAGCGCAGTAATGAACTCTATGCTCGAGATCTTCACATGTCCTTGGCAAAACACACATGTAAAAGCCTACCCCCTTCCAGTTTACCCCGGGCCAGTTTACCCCCGGCCAGTTCCCTAGCTCAAGAAGGCTGTTTACCATCGAATATCACCATCTACAGCGTGGATATTAAAGATCGAGAATGGTAAACGACGCGGACGCTGTGAGAGGCGGGCAATTTATCAAGTTGACATTTATTGCATATTGTAGTTGTTATTTTCGCTATTTTTAAACCTGTGTCCGACGTGTTTTGGCAGTGGAAAGGCTCTGCGAATCGACATTTTCCCGCTCTCATCAATCGTAGTGACGTCAGCCCAGTATTTCCATGTGCTTTTTCTTATATCACGGTAGCGCCACCTAACGAAGCAGTGTATATAACACAGAACCCTACAAGCGAAGCTATACACTCCTTAGAGAAATCCCGCGTCATCGGAAATATTGTTTAGCGACTGATTGCGTTTCATATAAGTCGCCATTAGTGTTGCCTGAGGTACAGATCAGATCACTATCTCATTTACGCTGATTCTGGCAATAGCGATGCAATCCTGCACGTCCGGCAGTTTATCAAAGCTGAGTAGTATATACAAGTAAGCTAGCTTGTTTGGCGCACACAGCCCGGCTGTTCGGTTTGCCCCATCATATTTTCCTGTGATGTTCATTCATCTTCCTCTCTCGGTGGAGTGTTCTCTGCGGGGATCAATGCATTATTTATCCCGATAATGAAATAACAAAGGAGGTAGCATCCCGTACTGGCGATCTGGGGCCTCTCTGATGGGCCCACGGCCACTCTACGTGCTAATGCCATTACTGCGTCCTGTCTGTTGTTGTCATGAAACGCAGGTGGATTCACGATAAGATGTTCCCAGTTAGTCCTCCATTAAAGCGGCGCCCAGCTGCTGCAGCCGATGTTAGTCCTCCATCAAAGCGGCTACCAGCTGCTGCAGCTAATGTCAGTCCTTCATTAAAGCGGCGCTCAGCTGCTGCAGCTGATGTTAGTCCTCCATCAATGCGGCGCTCAGCTGCTGCAGCTGATGTTAGTCCTCCATCAAAGCGGCGCCCAGCTGTTGCAGCTGATGTTAGTCCTCCATCAAAGCGGCGCCCAGCTGCTGCAGCTGATGTTAGTCCTCCATCAAAGTGGCGCCCAGCTGCTGCAGCTGATGTCAGTCCTCCATTAAAGCGGCGCTCAGCTGCTGCAGCTGATATTAGTCATCCATCAAAGCGGCGCCCAGCTGTTGCAGCTGATGTTAGTCCTCCATCAAATCGCCGCCCAACTTTACACAAGAACATATTCTCAAACCCTTGTTTTTCATCATTAAGCAAAGGTCAATCAACCGGCGTTTGAGCGTAATTTTGATATGTATTTCATCACAGGTTTCCTAGAGTCTGTCAACGGGATTTTAATAAACATCGTTGATGCAATTTGATTAATGGCTGCAGCGAGAAAGATCAATTTATCTTTTAGCAAGGCCCTGGTGAGTTCATATCATCTCTGTCAACAACGAACATGGACGTGGTATAGTCACGTTATGATGTTATAACATGGACGTGGTATAGTCACGTTATGATGTTATAACATGGACGTGGTATAGTCACGTTATGATGTTATAACATGGACGTGGTATAGTCACGTTATGATGTCATAACCTAATCACTTCCACTTGAGATATCTGCCGTAATGAAACAAAGAACCCTGAGCAATGTCAAGAGGGCTCACACACGCCTCCGAACAGCGCCACCTGACCGCAAAGAAGCTTGCTATTGCTGGACCTTCGTTCGCCGCGACGAATGAGTGAAGAGTTTAAGCTGTTATACGCATACATTACATAGATGTAGGCCGATGTAAAATCGGGTAAGTAATGCATGCGTAATTGGGGCGTAAATAATATCGACGTTGGCAGTGACTGAGCGTGCTGATTGATCAGGTGTTTTACAGTGACTTAGCGAGCATGCTGAAGGGCTTCGCACAACCCAATGGTGTGGTGTAGAAAAACAAATTTATTTTGCACATAATAGGGCGTAATTATGTACTATGAGTGTATAAAACGATGCATTTGAAGCAAAGTTTTCCAGCAACAGTAAAAGACGGGTCGCAACCTGCCACATCAGCAACCTGACACCCAGGCATGTCACATCAGCAACCTGACACCTGCCACATCAGCAACCTGACACCCAGGCATGTCACATCAGCAACCTGACACCCAGGCATGTCACATCAGCAACCTGACACAGGCATGTCACATCAGCAACCTGACACACAGGCATGTCACATCAGCAACCTGACACCCAGGCATGTCACATCAGCAACCTGACACCCAGGCATGTCACATCAGCAACCTGACACCCAGGCATGTCACATCAGCAACCTGACACCCAGGCATGTCACATCAGCAACCTTTCGACGTTCGTCAAGCTGTCCATATAGTGAACTGCATTCAAGGTACGTTGCTTTTCACTGGTTACGAGTGATCACATCCAACCGTATTTCAACAAATCTATATTTTTCTGTTGTTGAAGTCTGAGTACAGAGACGCGTTCGGATTCCCAATGTGGATGTATAAAGTAGTGACGCGGCCTGGTCAAGTGAGTAGGCCGGAAGAATGGAATCTGCGAGTGGTTGGTTTGAGTGAGGGCATCAGGAACACGAGGCTTGACCTTGACTGGGACCGCGTAGCTTGGCCTGATGGGGATATCCCTGGATGGTCGTAAAAGAATAAATACAGCAGATTAACATTGGCACCATCCGAATATAGCAGAATATTTTTCTACAAAAATTAAGGCAGTTACCCCTATTGAATGTGGCACCAGTGAACCATTAGAGTAAATAGTGGAATTACTGACAAATATATATCTGTTATACATTCAGGATCCACTGTACAAATGGTAAGACGTGGGTCATGTTTAATTCATCCTATCCTTATAGATTGCGACCTTTATCATACCATATATTATCATCAGTCCATCAGGGACCGCCTGACGGTGTAACCTTTATCACACATTATCATCAGTTCCATCAGTGTGACATTTACCGTACCTTATCATCAGTTCCATCAGTGACTACCTCACACCTTATCATCAGTTTCAAAAGGGACTACCTCTCAGTGTGACCTTTATCATACCTTATCGTAAGCTCCACTAGGGACTACCGCACAGTGTGACCTTTATCACACCTTATCATCAGTTCAATCAGGGACTACCTCACAGTGTGACCTTTATTACACCTTATCATCAGTTCCATCAGAAACTATCTTACAATGTGACCTTTATCATAGCTTATCATCAGCTCCATCGGGGACTACACAACGGTGTGACCTTTATCACACCTTATCATCAGTTCCATCAGGGACTACCTAACCGTGTGACTTTTATCATACCTTATCGTAAGCTCGACTAGGGACTACCGCAGAGTGTGACCTTTATCACACCTTATCATCAGTTCCATCAGGGACTACCTCACAGTGTGACCTTTATCACACCTTATCATGATTTCCATCAGGGACTACCTCACAGTATGACCTTTATCATACCTTATCGTCAGCTCCATCAGGGACTACCTCACAGTATGACCTTTATCATACCTTATCGTCAGCTCCATCAGGGACTGCCTCACAGTGTGACCTTTATCATACCTTATCGTAAGCTCAATCAAGGACTACCTCACAGTGTGACCTTTATCATACCTTATCGTCAGCTCCATCAGGGACTACCTCACAGTGTGACCTTTATCATACCTTATCATCAGTTCCATCAGGGACTGCGTCACACAGGCGCATGGTTTAGTAGGAGTGGGGTTGTAAGGTGTCGAACCTGACCTCGCTGGGGCAGAGAGAGGCTTTTTATTCAAAGGTGGAGCGAAACGCCATGTTGGTTCCTGTACGGCTTCATCTGTATCAGTAAACAATCTCATAATACGCACAGACAGACGTAGGAGGACACACACACACACGCACGCACGCACACACACACACACGCGCGCACACGCACGCACACAGGCGCACACACACATATATATATATACGATACATATATATGACATATATATGATTATATGTTTGTGTGTGTGTGTGTGTGTGTGCGTGTGTGTGTGTGTATGTGTGTGTGTGTGTGTGTGTGTGTGTGTGTGTGTGTGTGTGTGTGTGTGTGTGTGTGTGTGTGTGTGTGTGTGTGTGTGTGTGTGTGTGTGTGTGTGTGTGTGTGTGATTGTTCATTGATTGTTCATGATTCATATAAACAGGCAAATAATTAATCAATCGCTGCTGTTTCTTCATACATGGCGTAAATGGGTAGAGGTCAGTGGATCGGATGAGAAGAGATAAGCGACTGTGTGAGATGAGCTTACCGTCCCTGTTGATGTATGAGCTTTGGTGGTGGTCCGTCTTGGGAGATGATGCCATAGAAGGCCGAGGAATAGGGAAGTAATTCCGACACGTAATCTTAGGAACCTCCATTTTCAAGCTTGGATGTCTTCAAATGGAATCTGTAACAGTGTGTTATGTCAAACATAGTAATTACTGTTGAAAATACAGTATTGAGGGCCTCGAAGTTGTTCAACCAAACCATGAAAACGGCCGGCTAAAAATCGGGCTCTTCTTATAAACGGCCTGGCTCTTCTTATAAGCTTATTATGACCCGCCAGCCACCAACTCGCACCAATTAAACGATACCCGGATATAGACAGATTGGTCATTTCAGGATAAGGCGACACTTGATAAAATGAAGACAAGATTCCTTTGCATGACTGTAATTGGTCCTCCATATCTGAACGCGCAGCGTGTAAGACTGGGCGCCAACAGCGATATAGACCTCACCAAGTCACAACTTATGCTAATTCCAACAAATTCAAATACCAGTCCCAGATAAGAAGAAGGCACACTGCCCTGTTCTCGATGGTTCATTTTAAGCAGGTAATCATGGTATGGTTCGGGATTTAAGCAGGTAATCAGGTTAGTATTGGCACTTCCGGGATAAACAAACCTAAGATTAGATCGCATTAAGAAGAGGATTTTGCTGCTTCAGTAAAGCAACTGATCAATTCAAACCTGGTCTGCATACCGATTTAAGCATGCAGTATCCAGAATAATCAACAGTAAACCAAGAGGCCCATCCGTACACGAGAGAACTTGGCGAACTGTATCAGGAAAAATTTCATAATCGGCCCATAATTGACCAAGTTATTATGGATTTTAAATGTTTGGCAACCTCAATTCAACCAATTGTCATGACCATCGCACGTATACTGATGGTTTTATGACCGATCAAATTTATTAAAGAAATTAATCTGTCCGGGGCCATGACAGATTGACAATGTTTTGGCCTACTCAAGGAAAAGCTATGTTTATTAGATAATAACGCGGCGTGCCATTCTTGTGAGCGTGCCTGTGAGAGTAGTGGCGACCTGTGTACTGCCCGATGTGTAGGCGGATGTTATTGAAAAGCCAGCAGAAATGACACCTGCTACAAAATGATATAATTTTGTAACGATCCGACCATTATTAATGAAGTCATTCGAGATATAGTTTTCACTTTTCCGATGACCTTGTCCTCAGCTTGCGGTCCAAAGAATATCGAAAACATCTTGAAAATTACGATTTGTATCGCGAGGCATATGGAGAAAAACGTGTATTGTGGAGCTGACCAACGTTAAACGCAAATAAAGTGATTGCTATTCTCTTGATTAACAAGCTCATTATCAACATATGACCATAGTATTTCTTCACAATATTTGTAATGTTTAATCATTATGTGCTATGTCAATGCAAATATTATTTCCTTGCTTCGTGTTTCTTGATATCTGGATTAAACGCTTGCTGTCAAGTTGGCAATATTTCTATAAATTGATTGCATTGTTTATCCTGAAATATATCTAGACTTATTTGCTTGTGATATTCAAGATGCAGACGCTGTCTAAATGCACATGCAAACACTTGTAGTAACATTATCATGAAATAAACATGACAATTTTCATAATCTATTCACAAGCTGCGATGTTGCATAATCGTATTAATGTATTAATGACAAAGCAGTGATTAAAGATGAAGAATAATGGTGATGAAAATTAAAAGTTTCATTATTAAGAACTTATTTATATGATGATGATAAAATTTATAGCAATCCTGTTTGACCACGATGCTCATTAAGATTATGCTTCAGAGGGCAAAGGCAGATGGCGCAAGCAAACGATGACAGAGAGGATGAGGATATTAACGCTGACAAATCAGTACGATTGTATTGATGATGAGTTGGCACCTTTGATGAGAGATTATCGTTATGATGAGATAGTACTCCAATGGAATTGAATAAACAATAGCGACCAATGATCAAACTCAAAGCAAATATTAACTTCTGGCTTCAATCATGAGAAAAATATTAACAATTGGTAGAGTGTTCGAGTACAAATCCCGCACAAATATTTTCCAATATTTTCATCGACATTCATAAAATTTTCTCCATACGATTGACGCTGTCCATGACAACTACTGACAAATCTCTTTAGGACCATTCGACCGGTTTTAACGATTATATAAGCGATCGAAAAAATTATGAAAAATATCCATGTGGAAAGTTTTTTTCCAACTAAATGCATTTTGAAATTGATAGATATTTTGATAAGCGCTCAAAATATTCATGAAACTTTTGTTGACATTTGGACCGATACCACGATTTTTATACATGGGCGCTTGGGAAAACTGTTGATTTGATGGCCTAATATATATTAGGAAAGGTGTGCAATTAAATAGAGCTACAAAATCATGTAAATTATATAACGATCCGACCATTCTTAATGGAGTTATTCGAGATACTAATTTTTCACTTTTTCGATGACCGTGACATAAGCTTGCGGTCAAGGTCAAAACACAACAGCTGGGTTCTGCGATTTATTGGCGCCGACCATTTAAAAACAAATTCTGAATTTAAAATAAAAAAGTGCATACATACGTAACTTGGACTAATTCAACACCTCACAATAACGATTACAACTTACCATCAAATTTCTGCATTCATTAGCAACTTGTTCCGCACAGAAATGATTAAGCCTGTATATCAGATGATATCCGGTGAGTTTATCAAATAAACCAACGACTTAACGTAAGAGTTGAAATGCTCCAGGCTGCTGTACTCATGTTAGTGAAGTACTGAAGACTAGCGACCAGTAAACACAGAGCCCTGATGAATTGCTCTCATCCTTTGCCATCTCATCTCATCTATTATAAACCAACTACTGTAGGAATTGGTGCCAAGACCTTTCCCCATAGACACATCAGAGGCAGGTGAATTATGAAGGATTCGCCGCGGATCCAGCATACGATCGTGTCATTGAGCTAATTGCTACCCAAATCTGACCTTTCACATTCAGGTTGCCATAAGGCGTGTGGGTGAGTCTGCTTGGATGACGAGTCGCATTAGGTTGTTGCACGCTTCTTGGCAGCTGGTACATAAGTCGTTTTACATGAGTGGCTGGAGATAAGGTGTAAGACTCGGGTATCTGCGATCAGCCTTAACGCATACAGAAGGCTGCTCTGGCGTTCACCGTCCAACGAATCTCCCCCTCGCGATTAGAGTTTTATCAGGGACTTAATTACTCTACAAATGGCATATGGCAGGCTCCAACGTGCATACAACACCCCTTATGGATGCCAGCTTCTATATGCTTTCAAAGCACAAACAATTTGGCCACCAATTTTCCCGAAATCTTCCTTAATCTCACTTAAGTTTCTTTTACAAGCTTGTCGCTACCATATATAATTTGCTTGTCGTAACCCATAGCTACAGAGCTTGTCGTTACCCATAGTTACGGAGCTTGACGTTAGCCATAGCTACGGAGCTTGTCGTTACCCATAGTTACGGAGCTTGTCGTTACCTATAGTTACGGAGCTTGTCGTTACCCATAGGTACAGAGCTTGTCGTTACCCATAGTTACGGAGCTTGACGTTAGCCATAGCTACGGAGCTTGTCGTTACCCATAGTTACGGAGCTTGTCGTTACCTATAGTTACGGAGCTTGTCGTTACCCATAGCTACTGAGCATATGTTCATCGACCTAACCAAACCAGCAACCGCGACATTTGCTACCCAAAAGGTTGCAAACGCAGTTTTAACCAACTCGCTCGTCACCGGTAGCCGGAAGCGAAGCAACTATGGAAATTGGTTTGTTTGAATAATCGTCAGTATGGGGCTTAAACTGTCAGTCAAGATAAAAATCCAGGCCCTTTATGTTCACAGATTTGCCAAGTATGGAAATTGTGTTGGGTCATTGATCTTCTTAAAGGTAATTCCTTGTGCGGCTCTAGACCCGTACATGGTGTCATCTGATGGACATCTGTCCAAAACAGGCCAGAGGCCTTATCCATAAAGAAACTTAAGTCCACAAACTCAGGTTTTTGAGCACGGCAAGCTGAGCTGGCCATCTTAACCATGTCCAAAACGTATCTGAAGTCTCCTAGAGAGCGCAACTCTGAGTCAGCTAGGCGGCTCAAACTTAAAAATGTCGGCCTAACGGTAATGTTTCCAGGAAAATGCTTTCACAGATAACGATGTTCTCAAAATGAACCAAAACATAATCAGCCGATGCAGCTCGTAGTAGTCTAGATCCGAATTAAGAGTGATTTGTGGGATAATCTGAGTGGATGGGGTTTCAAAGTGAATAAAATATACATGCACGATTGGTCATGTTACAGATAAATTTCTTAAACTTCATTAATCAAAACTACGGCGCCAAGATTCACATTTCGTATTATTGAATTTAAGGAAAGCAAGTACCAAACCTTCAAGTTTATGAATCCACATGATAACATGGCAGATATTGAAAGTGCCCCCAAAGCACACCAACGGCAAGGGTTGTTTTTTGGCGATAAATTCCGTTTTATGCGTCAAAGACAAAGTCACGTCATAGACAAATGACGCGCAAATTCCAACGGCCTGTCAAGCAACTAAACTCGACAAGTAAGATAAGATAAGATAAGATAATTTATTAGCCCTATTCGGGAATTTGCTTTACAGTCTACAATTTACTCGTGTCTCTCTGTCACTCTCCTCGTATCCCAGCCCCTGCTGGGCCCGTGTTTTGGCAGGAAAATTCCAGATGGAGCTGGAAGACGGGTGCTGTGAAGAAGAAGCAGTGACCCGCAGATATCGAGCAGTTCCTTCCTGGTGTAGGACAGCATATGCTTTATTTGCACACGGTCGTCACATGATCGGCAACTCACGTTACATATTGATGTGGTGGTCAGAAAGACGGCTGGTCGTTTGGTGACGTTGATGTAGTTTCCAAGGTCGAAGAGTTGAAAGACACTGGAAACAGTACCAGGCAAAGCACGTGGCTTTCCTAGAAGCGAAGCGCGTACTTGAGCAGCGGGAAAAACACAATGTCCCTTTCTGGGCAGCTGATGAGAAAGTCCAACAGATTCAGATATATTCTTTGATTCAAAGATGTTGTAGACGATCTTATTCACACACTGCACTCAAAACACAAGCCCAACAAAGGCCAAAACACGAGGAAAATGACAGAAAAACACGAGCACACACTAGACTGCGTGTCGCCTCGGTGCAGCGCCACCTAGACAAGTAGTGGACGAAAGTGTGTGTTCATCGTGGAATTATAATGTTATTAGTGCAAGCATCGTTGATGGAATTGTTTCTCCCTCGGGTGGATTAGCCGTGATTATTTTGCAGATTATTATACATATAATCGTGTAAATCGTCTCCAAAAGAAACAATGGCTTGTCGAGCCGTTGTGGTCATGTTCATGGAATTCTGGATAACAATGCCGCTGCTTTGAGTGTTGTGGAATATGTGCTATTGAAACCCGTGGCCAATGGCTAAACCATTATATACTTGATATCACACAATATTGTAGTCTGATTGAATAAAGGTGTCTCATATATTAACAAACAACCGTCTTCAAGGCTATTTCTTTTTATCTCGACAAACAATAACGACGGTAGAATATCATATAAAAAAACTTGTTGACTACATATTTTCTGTCTAATGAACACTTTATGACATATTTGTCTTTTTTCATGTAAGAAACAAACTGATCTCGATGATATATGTGTGAAATTATAGCCATTAACTATTTTTGGCTGTTTGCCTGCCATGACCTGGCGGTCTCAGCAGATTTCGCTAACAATTTGTTTTGACTGCTTAACTCGCAGACTCAAGTTAAGACGACTCAAGTTAAGATACTTTATGGATACGGTATTTCATCCTGTGTGTGTAGTTCCCGGTAGCCTTTAGACACTGTTTAACTCCGTATGGATTGTGTGAAAACCTTCTAGCTGGCTGGCTCTTTGACAGCTGTGTTGTAGACTGCATAGGTCTCTTCAAAAAATATTTTCAATTGTAGTTGCCGTTTCACCGCCGCATTATCGTGAAATACTCCATGTAGGTATAAGCCATATCCCGAATGTATTTGATAATAATATAGTTTCAACAAGCGATGGGCGCTTTGAGACTCAGAGTTCGTGTTTGCCACAGTTAATGATCCTATTCATGTCATAACGGGCTATCTGAAACGCTATGACCTGACCCCTTTTCTGTCAGGAATCACGCGGCCTCAGACCTCCAGTCCACGATCGATTATAAACGGTAGATTTTGAGTCATTGGGATATAATGAAAATCATAAATGAGCACGCATTGCTTCAAATAACCGTACAGTTTAAGGCTATCATCCGGGAGCTAGGGGAAGCTGGGAGAAGGAGACAAACTCGCCCCGCAGCCTCAAGACATCAGCGACTATAGACAGCAGTGCCACCTGTCCGCCGGGATACTGCTGGTCATAACGTCTAGCATCCCAGCACACCAGGGGCGCGGTCGCTAACATAACGTCTCAGCAATACGCCTCGTCCTACTACAACTTGACGATAACAGGTACAAAGATGTCAAGCACAGCGCGGCAAACACGAAAGGTCCACATAGATTCCCAAAGAAAACCGTTCGCTTATCAGCAGTGATATTCGATTGTTTTGCGCAGGGCTAACCAAATCGTAGATACAATCTTACAGGTGAAAATATCTTTTGAATTCAGTGAGAAACGAATGGATGAGCCTTTGCGGACTCGACAAGTTGCTATAGTTACGAGCACAGGGTGCAGTATTTGCGAGCCACGCGTGGATCAGCTATTCATTTTCCACGACTTTCATGATTTGCAGTAGAATCTTTGGACGCTTCGTGGGAGGTTAGCATGGCATCCAGACATAACTATCATTGACTTTCTGCGCATTGATTAATTAAGATCGCCATTGTGTGCACCCTATCATATAAAATATATTTATCCGCCCTTTCTTTATCCAGGCAATCGCCTTTTATGTTAAATACTCGAATGCGCACTATTTACAAATTGCTTCCTGGACCCGGATGGCAGTCATGTCGTAATTACCTCCTCATTGTCCGTTCATATTAGAACAACTTTTTCTTGTTTGTCAATTTGAACACTCATTCTGGTATAAGCATTGATCTGCCTTACCATTCCACGTTAGCAATTTTATGAATAGTGTCAGCCTCGATATCAGCTTGACAAAAAGCAGACGGAATTGATGCAGATATCGCAGCCTCGTATTTAATTCGATTGGATATTTACGTGAGATAAATGTTGGCGTTTTCCTGCAAATTAGATGAGCAACAATGAAGTCGAACAAAAAGATAAGAGGCAAGCTACTTCAAATGGATAAAATGTTGACAGGAGAAGTGTTTCTCGAAGGACCTCTCCAGTACATTTGGCTTGCCATAGAATATAGCCGACTGCAGGTGTAGGGGAGGCCAGCAAGTAAGGTAACAAATGGAATATCAGTCTCTACATAAACCCGGTGGGAGATTAGTAACTTCTCCAAACATTATTTGTGTCTTTCAATTACACACCTGTCTTCTACCTCTCTCTTTCAATTACACACCTGTCTTCTACCTCTCCCTTTCAATTACACACCCTTCTTCTACCTCTCTCTTTCAATTACACACCCGTCTTCTACCTCTCTCTTTCAATTACACACCCGTCTTCTACCTTTCTCTTTCAATTACACACCTGTCTTCTACCTCTCTCTTTCAATTACACACCCGTCTTCTACCTCTCTCTTTCAATTACACACCCGTCTTCTACCTCTCTCTTTCAATTACACACCTGTCTTCTACCTCTCTCTTTCAATTCCAAACCCGGCGTCTACCTCTCTCTCAATTCAACACCCTCTGCGGTCAGATCATTTGAACAAACACTTATCTCCTCGCCGCTTCATGGTTGGTTGGTTCGTTCGTTCATTTACCGCCCGTCACTTAACTGGGTCCCTCTTGCCTCTGGGGAAGATCTGGGGTTTCAATGTGTTTTCTTATAAATCGATCTCACTTTCGTTGCTTTAATCTACTTTGTATGTCCAAGCTAAAGGCTTAACTCGCTTAGAACCGCAAATGGATGCCGAGCCAGCCAGATTAATCACGAAATCGATACGAGGCCTTATACCATTGTAGCAGGCCAAAATAACCGCACGCCATAATATACCTGGGTACAGTCTGCCCAAGGCCTAGATATACACCCGGGGTGTTAAGAAGCCGTGACTCGTTTGTACCCCGGGGTAATAATACAATGAGATGCTGTCCGCCATTCATAGTTCCACCTTTGTCAACAAACGGGATGCGACGCTCGAAAGGTGACGTCGAGTTTAATAGGGGCCTACACATTCTCGAGTTTCCGTCGCGGCCGCTAGGAGGGCCACCGTCGCGCACAGCGATTTTTACCGGAACTGGGGGCATGTTTCTCTACCTTTCAAGCTGTCAACACTTTGTTCGCTTTACAAGTTCCTGCGTTGTTGCGCGCATTCGTGTTGCGCGTTTGTTGTAAGGACATCAAAGACGTCGCCGAAGGTGTCAAGCGTGTTCTGAACTTCTCTTAGGTTCACCTGAACGCTGTCGCGTCGCAATGAGAACATTTGAAACAGTTCCCAAAAACAGAGATTATCATAAAATAGCGATCCTAGTGATTATCATAAAATAGTGAATCTACATTCATCTCCAGTCGTCTGGAGAGTATTCTGCAAGAACATCAGTATTCACCCGATATCATTTCGAAGTTAGCGTGCGTGACTGTTGCTACACCATGTCATCACTGTCCCCTTCTTAGAGGAAAGTACCCCAGCTGAAAACTTTCCTCAAATATAGGGGAATCCCTTGCTCGAGTTATAAGAAAACTGAGCTCGTAGAATTAGTAAGAAATGCCTGCAGCACCGTAAATATTGTGGACTTGGTCGGGGAAGATGATGGAGAGGATATTTACAATGGATGAAGAACTATTAGCATAGAGGGTCAACAAGTCAATTTCCCAGATTCCAACAAACTTTCTGCATGGCAGGCTGACATGTCAAATGCACCTGAGCTTACTGAGGCTTACTGTCTTAGTCATTTGATGCCCAAGTGCAAATGGAGTCCTAGCAGGGTGGCATCATTTGAAAGCGAAAGGGGATATCAGCTGTTCCCCAACAGACACATACATGCAGTTAAATATAATCCCTGAATCATTGTAGGTGTTATCTGAAGGGAAAATGTGTTAGGGAGCAGTCCCAGTCCGAGCAACCATACAATGTATGGCTTCTCCTCTCCCCATCTGGTACCATAGAGTCTGCTGGATGTGAGAGCACAGGGGTATTCTTAATTTATATAATTAGCATATTTATCTTAAGAAAGTTGAATATATATATATGTCACACATCTCATTAATAGGTATAAATACCTATTAAGGCTTGCTGGTACAATATCAACTTTGTGTTTTGTTTTTTGTGGTGTTGTCGTTTGGTGGAAGAGAGTTTGTTATTTATTTTCTTATCTTTCTATGCAGAGATGATGGTGGTTTAAAAACATGATATGGCCATGATTTTTGCGGCGGCTGACTTCAATGCCAATGCAAAGTGTAACCCCAGGAGCTACCTCTGACTTGGACTCTGACCAAGTCTTCATCGGCAGTCGGCACTGTGTGCAGATGAAGAAGTCTGTGGAGTACCAGGTTGATGTGGTACTTGACATCCATGACGTCATCAATGAGTGCCCACGTGATTGTGGTGCTGGCATGGGCCCAGAGGCACAATGTAAGCATGTGTGTGCTGTGTACTTTTAAAGTGTCTGGTAACCTTAACTTGAGGAAATCTTCACAGAGAAGCTCCAGACCTTCCATCAGACGAAACAGTTCAAGGGATCGCATGTCAAGGCTCAGAACCTGAAACGGAGGTCAGCAACTTCTTGCAATGGCGACTTTGAGCCCAGGCCATACAACTACCGTTATATGCCAGACTACCCCTCATTCTTCAGGAACAAGTGCATCAACTTCTCCTCCACGTCCACCTGCAGCATGCCTATCCTGCAGCTCCCCGGCAAACCAATATGCAATTGCCAATGACAATGAGTTCTTCAAACTTGCTCCTCAAGATGAATTCCTTCAGCATGAAAGCATCACCCACATCCCAGGAGATCAATGCCAAAAGGTGAGGTATACACCAGATGGTGTTGTCTGATGACATGATAGTTGAGGTCAAGTGCCCCTACAGTACCAGGGACAAACCAGTCCCTCCTCCCATGCCTGGTCAGTGAGAACAATCAGCTGACCCTTAACAGCCAACATGACTACTATTGCCAGTCAAGGCCAGTTGTTTGGCACCAACAGCTTTGTCATCTTGTGGTGATTACGTCTCAGAGCATGGAGATTGTTCCAGTTACCCGTTACGATGACTTTATTACCCCTATGATTTCAAGTTAGAGGTGTTTTTCAGGGACTATTTTAAAGATGCTGTACTTGATTCAATGTTTTTTTCTCAATTACTATTACTGAGTAGTCTTGTGCAAAGATATATATTTACCTTAAGGAATTATTTACCTGCATATTGTTTGTGGTGGAATTTACAAAGTGTTTTAATTGAATTATAAAAAATTAACCCATTGGGGGTTCCACAGTCAGTTATTCAATGAAAGGGACAAACATGAATAGGGTGCAAAACATTTTTTTCTTCAACAGTATTCACATGTAGGTTTATTATAGATTACATTATAAGGCACATGGTATAAAAAAAACTACTACATATCACCTTTCATTGAGATTCATATAATATCACACCCTGAGTGGGATAAACTTAAAAACATACACAGTCACACTTCACAAATACTACCACCACGCGTACACATCGCATCCATTACGCGTTACACATCACACCCATTACGCGTTACACATCACACCCATCACGCGTTACCCATCACATCCATTACGCGTTACCCATCACACCATCTACACATTATGCATCACACCCACTACGCGTTACACATCACATCCAGTTCGCACAATCCCTTCAAATCACAATATCGACTCTCACAATCCATTCAAATCACAACATCGACTCTCAAAATCCATTCAAATCCGAACAACGACTCTCACAATCCTTTCAAATCACAATATCGACTCTCACAATTCATTCAAATCCGAACATCGACTCTCACCATTCATCCCATTCACTACATCACAATTCTTCTCACTCGGATACATCATCGTATAGAGGCCCACGGATAGCTGTACATAAAGGACAATAGCGTCCTGTCTCCTGCGTGTCCGCTAAGACCAGGGTTTTACTTGTTTCAAACTTGCTACTCGCCTGCCCACGCCCAGCTGACCTGACGGCGAAGAACCCCCGAGAAGTAACCAGGTGGTTCCAAACTAGCTACTCGCCTGCCCACACCGGGCAGTTACCAGCTACCTTCAAATCACTGATCCATGAAGAACGCTTGGTCCGGGCCGGCTTTACCACCTCAAGTTGCTTGTAAGATGTAACCTGCTAATTGAATCGCCCGCTGGCCCGCACGACACGCGCCCCACCTCTATGACTTATCGAACGTGACAACGGCCCGCCGTTAATTTTTTAATAGCTTTCCGAAGGCGCAGGTCACAGAGCCGGCCCAGCTGCCGCACGCGTCGCGCATCCCTTCAACGCTTACCCAATATGGCGAAAATTCAGCGCATTGTTCTTAAAGTCCGGACCCTTTAACAACGCAAACTCGATTTCCGTTTATCGCCTGACAAATATTGAAGTCATACGGCTGTAACTTAGATTGAGCAAGACTTAAAGCCGGTGAGAGAGGATACGGTGGGATTTTCTTCTGCACGCGAGAATATGGGCGTGGCACGTGGGTCACAACCTTGATTATTAGAAGCCATGTGACATTTCCCTGAGAGTTTGTCAGCTGACTCAAAGGACTATCTTAGGCAGGAGATAAAGTGAATAGTGTGGTGTGTGTGACAGGACTAGATGCTGGTCACCAATGGCATGGCATCCTCACACCTCCGCATCCTTATCCTCATCATTGGACTTCAGCATCTATCATTTGGTGAGTAATTACATAGATGTACTCCCGATGTGTGATGCAGGGGCGCATACCGCCCAAGCTCTCAGACCTAGTCGTGTCTGCTGTAACTCGCCAGTTCATTAGTGGTAAATGACCAGCTTCAGGTGAGCATGGCACGCAGGTGTGACCACAGAGTCTCTGCTCAGCACCTCAACCGGTTTCGCTTGGATATTTAAAGTACATCCAGTACAAATATATATATATACGCATGCACACGCACGCACACACACACACACACACACACACAAACACACACAAACTCACACATACATATATATATACATATAAACATAAGTATATACATATAAATGCATATGTAGAAATATATATATACTTATACTTTTATATATATATATATGTTGCGCTTTGATTCTAGGTCATGTGATCGAATATTATGGACGGGCGTGTCAAGGTCAGATACTCGAGCTCATTTGTCCTAGTGGATATTCCATGACCTTCTCCTCAGTATTTTTTGGCCGCAATGACCTTGACTTCTGCAGAGGGAATGACCCTAGTGAGGCCAACATGACATCCTGCTCCCTCGTTCAAGCGAGGGACATTGTCGAAGACCTGTGCTTGAACAAAGGTTTCTGTGAAATCTTAGTTGATCAGAGTACGTTTGGAGATGACCCCTGTCCCGGCACGTACAAGTTCCTAGTGGTAGAGTTTCTTTGTTCAGGTGAGGATTAAACCGGCTTAATGACCTTCTTCCTCACTTAGTTTATTCTCTATGTTGCTTCTTTGTAGATTAAAACGCATCTCGGAGTACAAGCCGGGGCAACCTGGTCAGCTTGATGACAAAACGTCGCCGACTTATCGTGAGTTCATTGCTTTCGCGAACGCCAGCCGCGTATTGATATGTTTCTCTATGTTTCAGAGCCGGAGCATCTGGAGTCTACATGTGCAGGTGACAATCTGCTCCTGGAGTGCGCAGCTCCTGGCGTGATCGAGATCTCGCGGCTTGTGTTCGGACGAGATGACAGCGTGACTTGCTCAGCAGATGGAAGCATACCGAGGTCGAATTGCAGCGATCCGTCTTCCTTCGACATTATCTCTGATCTGTGCAACAACAAGGAGACATGTTTGGTGCGCGTGGCCACATCCTTACTGGGCCACGGCTGTTCTGGCTCCAATATCCACCTCCAAATCTACTACACGTGCTCCAGTGGGTGGGCGTGGTCTCGTCTCATGACTTCTACCTTGTCAGTTTCTGTAATGCGTCGTCAATAAGATGACGGGCAACGACCGCCATTTGCTTTAAAGTTTCGGAGATTCGATCTCGTTATTTTGTCGATGAACTTTATAACATGACGCCATGTCAAATCAAATCACCGGGGCTCGGCTCGTGGTGTTAGGCGTCCGAGCGCCAGTACTTGAAATATCTTCTGTTCATTTATCAGTGAACATTAACCGGTAGCTGTTAGCATGTTTGTATGTTGTATGCAGTTTGTGAGAACGCACATCCCGGGAATGCTGTGGACTGTGCCACCTGGGCGGACGTTGGAGAATGTCTGGCCAACCCTACATGGATGCGCGGCTTCTGTTACAAGTCATGCTCCGGCTGCCACGCAACCAGTGAGTTGTCCCAATGGTTTTACCTGTATATAGGGAGGTAGGTGTTAACTGCAATGAATCATCGTCGCCTAAATAAGGTGTCTGAAGAACTCGGGTGCTACACAGTTTGTCACCGGAAGTGAAATATCACAGGAAGTGTTTTATCACAGGAAGTATTTTTTCACAGGAAGTGTTTCCTCACAGGAAGTGTTTTCTCACAGGAAGTGTTTTATTACGTTATAGCTACACTCTTGTCCTATTCGTACACTAAACATTAAGCATAATTGTTTGATTCAAAGTGTCCTTACTTTGCTTAGATAAAGCGTTTGTGTGTTTTCTGGGAATCACTTGAATTCACTTGAGCGCTTAGATGGACCGCCGTGTGCCACTCTGTTTACCTTACCTAGCGTAGATGGACCGCCGTGTGCCACTCTGTTTACCTAACCTCGCGTAGATGGACCACCGTGAGCCTTTCTGTTTACCTTACCTCACGTAGATGGACCGCCGTGTGCCACTCTGTTTACCTTACCTCACGTAGATGGACCACCGTGAGCCTCTCTGTTTACCTTACCTTACGTAGATGGACCGCCGTGTGCCACTCTGTTTATCTTACCTCGCGTAAATGGACCACCGTGAGCCTCTCTGTTTACCTTACCTCGCGTAGATGGACCACCGTTAGCCTCTCTGTTTACCTTACCTCACGTAGATGGACCACCGTTAGCCTCTCTGTTTACCTTACCTCACGTAGATGGACCGCCGTGTGCCACTCTGTTAACCTCACCTCACGTAGATGGACCGCCGTGTGCCACTGTTTACCTCACCTCGCGTAGTAGATGGACGGCCGTGTGCCGCACTGTTTACCTCACCTCGCGTAGATGGACCGCCGTGAGCGGCTCTGTTTACCTCACCTTGCGTAGATGGACCGCTGTGTGCCGCTCTGTTTACCTCACCTCATGTAGATGGACCGCCGTGTGCCACTCTGTTTACCTCACCTTGCGTAGATGGACCGCCGTGTGCCACTCTGTTTACCTCACCTTGCGTAGTAGAGCTGGACCGCCGTGTGCCGCACTGTTTACCTCACCTCACGTAGATGGACCGCCGTGAGCCGCTCTGTTTACCTCACCTTGCGTAGAAGATGGACCGCCGTGTGCCGCTCTGTTTACCTCACCTCGCGTAGATGGACCGCCGTGAGCCGCTCTGTTTACCTCAGGTCGCGTTGCTTCTGCCTTATCTTTGCAGTATTGCGACGCGGTGATTGGTGTCAAGCGCAAGCAGGCAACGAGTCACTGTAATTGACTTAAATTGGTTCATTACTGAAAACCATAAATTTCGCTTTATATTGTAATGCGTGAAAAGCTTACTCCTGTGACGGGCTGGGCTGGGTTTGCGGAAGGGATTTATAATGCATCCTTCCTCCCAATGAGGCGGTAGTGTGCAGTGAGATGCGTCTGTTAATGGTTAGAGGCGGTAATGTTCAGTGAGTTGCCTCTGTTAATGGTTAGAGGCGGTAATGCTCAGTGAGTTGCCTCTGTTAATGGTTAGAGGCGGTAATGCTCAGTGAGTTGCCTCTGTTAATGGTTAGAGGCGGTAATGCTCAGTGAGTTGCCTCTGTTGATGGTTAGAGGCGGTAATGTTCAGTGAGTTGCGTCGGTTGACGGCTAGCGGCGGTAGTAGTGAGTTGCGTCGGTTGACGGCTAGAGGTGGTAATGTTTAGTTAGTTGCGTCGGTTGACTGCTAGAGGCGGTAGTGTTTAGTTAGTTGCGTCTGTTGACTGCTAGCGGCGGTAGTGTTTAGTTAGGAGCGACGTTTGTTAATACACTGTCAGGGGCGTAACCAGCGATATGCACTTACGCACGTGCGTAACATCAATTTCTCCCCCGTCTGTGCGTAACATTTTTTTCAAGCCTGGCTATGCACCTGACTGTCTTAAGAATGAATATCACTTCATCTAACCGCATTATGTGACAGATGACTGCTTGAACCTTCATGAGAATAATGACGACTGCGAACGCTGGGCCTCCATTGGGGACTGCATATCGCCTGATGACGTCATCGCTACGTGGATGCGGACGTACTGTCAACGCTCCTGCAACTACTGCCCCGTCCCACGTCCGAGCTTGACCCCCTCTACTGGTACCCAATCACCCTACACCAGAACCACACCTGTAATACCCGGTGCGTTCTGCTTCAGTCACCGGTCACACACTCTCTGTCACGCATTTTATCTTATGTTTTTGACCGCAGTCATGGGAGGTCAAGCGGAGAGGGTAACTACTTCGTCAAATAAGGTTCTGAAATTCTATTGCAGATAACGTGCTTGAGAAAACCGTATGTGAAGGTAATATTGAAGCCATCACGTGCGACGTCGGCCAGGGTCTGAGAGTGTACGACGTCTTCTTCGGCCGCGTCGACAACATCACATGTCCTCATGCTTCCGTGAAGGAGGTCGACTGCCCTACGGAGGTGCATCGCGTCGGTGTGATGGCGAGCACCTGTGAGGGTCGGCAGTACTGCCACGCCCCCGCCTACGTCGACGTCTTCGGGGACGGCTGCCCCGGAACTTATAAATACCTTCATGTTGCCTACAACTGCCAGCGTATGTTGTTGCCTGGGCGATCGATAGAAATGCCATAGAACCTGTTTAAGTGCACACCTGCATATAACGGATAAAATGTCTTGTATATCCTATTAAAGTGTGAAGGGTTCTGTTGCGGTTAACAGACCCGTGTTTGTCGTATATTTCAACCAGTCTCTAATTGTCCGTTATAGGCAGCTTTTAGTAACCTCATGTCCGTTTCAGACAGGTTTCATCATTCTTATGTACGTTACAAAGAGGTTTTACTCCGTTAAAGTCAGATAAAGTTGAAAGGATTATGCTGATATTGCGATCAATGTTTTTTTCACAAATATGATACTTAAAGTTGTCCATCATGCGGACAACGATTGCGCAGATGGCGTAAGTCATGTGCGTTATGATGCTCGCGTTATGACCTTTACGTAATAATGATGACAGTGAGTTTGTGCTGTCAGGTTGTGAGAACCACGTTGGAATGGACTCGCTGTGTGAGACGCTATCTGCTGGTGGTTCGTGCGACAGCAACAGAGCGTACATGTTGGAGGAGTGCTTCAAGACATGTACTCGGTGTGATGTCTCCGGTGAGTCTGGCCACGTTAGAAGGCTGGTGGGTGTGTTGTCTCCAGTGAGTCTGGCCACGTTAGAAGGCTGGTGGGTGTGTTGTCTCGGGTGAGTCTGGCCACGTTAGAGGCTGGTGGGTGTGATGTCTCCGGTGAGTCTGGCCACGTTAGAAGGCTGGTGGGTGTAATGTCTCCGGTAAGTTTGGCCACGTTAGAAGGCTGGTGGGTGTGTTGTCTCCGGTGAGTCTGGCCACGTTAGAAGGCTGGTGGGTGTGTTGTCTCTGGTGAGTCTGGCCACGTTAGAAGGCTGGTGGGTGTGATGTCTCCGGTTAGTCTGGCCACGTTAGAAGGCGGTGAGTCTGGCCACGTTGGGAGTCTGTGCTGGTTGTCTCTGGTGAGTCTGGCCACGTTAGAAGGCTGTGGGTGTGTGATGGTCCGGTGAGTTGTCTACTGGTGGGGGAGTCTGGCCACGTTAGAAGGCGTTAGAAGTCTGGCCACGTTAGAAGGCTGGGTGTGTTGTCTCCGGTGAGTCTGGCTACGTTAGAAGTCTCTGGTGAGTCTGGCCACGTTAGAAGGCTGTTGGGTGTGCTGGCCACGTAGAAGGCTGGTGGGTGTGTTGTCTCCGGTGAGTCTGGCCACGTTAGAGGGCTGGTGGGTGTGTTGTCTACGGTGAGTCTGGCCACGTTAGAGGGCTGGTAAGGGAACGTTCACAACGTATGACAGCTGCATGGCTCCCACAATTTCATGCAATCACAATTATTGTGACTCGCCCACCAGAAACCTACGAAAAACATTGAATCCCCTCCCCGCCACAGTGTAGGCAGCATAAAACACACTAGTGCTGGTGTGCCGTTAAATCCTACACGATCACAGTTCATTAAGTAAAGGCACGGGTTTTGGACTTTCCTTCCAAACGACTTTAGATATATGAACATGCTCAGCAATGAGTTAGGTTGTGAGACACTATACTAGTGCACGTGTATGTTTGTGTCATTTCAAAGAATATTCCTTATCTTTGGTTTTAGGAATTGCACATAGGGCTTGAAATTTGATTTGTCTTCTTTTGAACTCAAAATCAGCTCTTTATGACCCTTGAGTTTTCATTGGAGAATTTATTTTACTATGTTAATGCAGTGGGTAAGTGAAGCTGCTTTTTTTTATCCAAGTCTTAAGTCGTGTCAGACCTTAAGTCGTGTCAGACCTTAAGTCGTGTCAGACCTTAAGTCGTGTCAGACCTTAGATTAGTGAGTTGTTCAGACCAATCGACCTTATGCCCAATGAGGCACCTTCAAATATCTGGCACCGCTGTTGGCACCACTGTTGCACCACTGTTGGCACCACTGTTGCACCACTGTTGGCACTGCTGTTGGCACCACTGTTGGCGCCGCTGTTGGCACCGCTGTTGGCACCACTGTTGGCACCATGGCGAGCGACAGTCATGTTTGGCCATCATAATGTGGGCGTCATACTTTTGGTGTCAATTCGTGTTTACTTTTAAAATGTCTCAATGACAATGTTTGAATAAAATGAGTATAATTGAGTGGATATTCATGAGCTGGGTAGCGTCGTTCGAATCCTCGTTCACTAAATGAGCAAACCAGTGCTATTGGTATATCACATGAAATACTGAGCCAGGGACGAAGTTTTTATCGCCCAGTAAGTAAATGGTGCCCATGTTGAGGAGACCCTAATTTCATTGAATGTCTGTTTCAGAGTGTGCCAATCTTCATGGTGATGATGTGATGTGTGACGTATGGGCGATGCTGGGGGAATGCGCCGTCAACCCTAACTGGATGTCGTACCACTGCCGCCAATCGTGTCGGCTGTGCTCAGGTGAGGACGCCAGGGGCACACCAACACTACCCCCAGCGACGTCGTCTACCACAGCACGTGCTCCACCACGCAGGACAGGTGAGGCAGGTCGACTGTGTGCGTGTGATTGTCTCTTGCTCGACCTCCACTCATGGGGGTGGTACATATGATGAAAGTTGAGAGCAGTTGTGACTTGTTGTAACAGAGCCAGTGACGAGAACGGCGTGTGAAAACCAACAAGTAGATCTCGTCTGTCCCATGGGACACGGCGTCCTGCTAATTGATGTGTTTTACGGACGCCAGGACAGCGGGATTTGCTCGGGATCACCGGATGACAACACGGATTGTAGTGACCTGACGGCGCTGCAGACGTTACAGCGTCTCTGTCAAGCTGTCTCAGGCTGCCATATCACACAGATCGCGGCCCACTTGTCAGACCCATGTCCGGGAACGTCCAAATACGTCAACTTCACTTACCAATGTGCTCGTAAGTTAACCGCACGTTCAATGCGCTTGAAAGTTTACCTCATGTACAAATACGCTCGTCAGCTTACCTCACTTACCAATGCTCTCGTTAGTTAACCTGGTTTACCAATGCTCTCGTTAGTTAACCTGCTTTACCAATGCGATCTTAACCTGGTTTAACAATGCGCTAGTTATTGTTTATTGCTCGGACAACTGTGCCAATCCTGATTTTCAATCAGGTAAAGTGATTAAGATGTGGCTTGTAGAACCGATGGGATCAGGCGCTCTTGTTAAATTATCACCTCCATATAAAGGCCCCTCTTTTCATAAAATATCCAAATATCATTTCTCAGAGGTGTCACTGGCGTTAACGGACATTTTCTTCGTGACTCTTGAACGCAGTGCCTGGAGTGTTGGCTAACGACGGATTGACTGATAATAACAAACGTAACGTAAATTGTTGCCTGTTGTCCGAATCTTAGCTTATTCAAATGCTGAGCCATAGTTTTCTACTCAGCTGTCAATCAACTTTTGCATGCATGAATAACAGCTGTGCATGTCGTGCAGATTACTCCGAGTTCACCTGCGCGCCACCTTGCGGTGAACACGGTCTCTGTATCAGTCGCGACACGTGTCTCTGTGACAGTGGCTACGCAGGGCTTGACTGCGCGGAAACCTGTGATGACGTCAGTGGTTGCCATGGCCACGGCGTCTGTGTGGGAACCAATGAGTGTCGCTGCGATGACGGATGGGGAGGGGCCGAGTGCGATGTGGCCGATTGCTCCGCCCTCAGCAACTGCAGCGGGCTGGGAGTCTGTGTGCGTCCCAACCAGTAAGACCCGTCTTCATTAAACACGCTGTAAATATGTGGAGCAAATAGCCTTAACTTGTGCAAGATATGTCTAACAGCTATTCCTGTCATTACAAAACCGGCTAACGTCTGGTTCAGGCCAATACATTCGAGTCTAAAACGCCACTCATCCTTAGCCATTGACATATTGTTATATCGTCGAAGTTAAGGGAGAGGGACGTGTTTAGATTCGAGTGCCTCTGATATATGTGCTATGAGCCCATGTCATGTGTGAGTTACTATTTGTGGGATACTGTTAAGCCGGTGTCTGGTATGCGTGTGTGTTGTCTATGTGAAGGTGCTGGTGTTACCCCCACCGCAGTGGTGCTGACTGTTCGCTCTGCTTCACCGCGTTCATCGCCGGCCCAGCCTGTATCCCATGTCCTACGTGTGTCCATGGACAGTGTCAGTTTACTGAAGGTAATGTCTTACTTGACATATCAGCTGTGGCGCGTACATCATCCATGGCTTCGTATGTACCAGCATTTGTCATGGTTTGTTCATAACTTGTCACGTTTGGATATTCTACCAATGTCAGATCTGGATCATCTGTTATGCTTCGATCATTTCTGTTCATGTTTTGATCACCTGTCGTCATGTTTTGATCGTGTTCGGTTACGCTTCGGTCAGTAATTAATGTGCCTTTGTTTAATTCAGGGGCCGCCCGGGGTTCATTTCTCGGCTGTTATCAAGATGATCCGCGCGACAGGGACCTCACCGTGATAGCATGGACTGATAATCCTCACACGTCTACACTGGCTTGTATGACGCGATGTCACAACATGGGCTACACGTACGCTGGTCTACAGGTAATACTCCCCAACAGGTGCCTCTCTGGCGTAGTCATCAGCGGGGAGGGTTCGCAAACGAGCGATGCACCCGTACCTCGTTATTAGGAGATCCCCATATTGATAACTCAGCAGCGATAAAAGTGAAAAAGTGATCGGCTCGGTACGACATCAGTGACGTCACGAGCAGTGTCATGGCAGAAGTGACATCACGAGCAGTGTCATGACAGCAGTAACGTCACGAGTACTATCACAACTGTGACGTCACGAGCAGTGTCATGGCAGCAGTGGCGTCACGAGTACTATCACGACAACTGTGACGTCACGAGCAGTGTCATGGCTGCAGTGGCGTCACGAGTACTATCATGACAACTGTGACGTCACGAGCAGTGTCATGACAGCAGTGACATCACGATCAGTGTCATGACAGCAGTGACGTCACGAGCAGTGTCATGACAGCAGTGACATCACGATCAGTGTCATGACAGCAGTGACGTCACGAGCAGTGTCATGACAGCAGTAACGTCACGAGTACTATCACGACAACTGTGACGTCACGAGCGGTGTCATGGCAGCAGTGACGTCACGAGCAGTGTCATGATAGCATGTTCTCATCATCACTGATATATGCCTTGACATTACCGCGAAGACGCGTCATGACGTCAATAACGTCATTTCCATAGTCAAGCGACGCTATAATTGAATGTGTTGCTTTCTGTAGAATGGCAGCTCGTGCTTTTGCGGCAACAGCTACGGTATGCATGGCGCGTCGGGGTCGTGTAGGGAGTACTGCAGCGCTGGTGAGGAGGGCGAGGTATGCGGCGGTCGACAGGCCAGCAGCGTATGGAAGACCAATGACGGTCAGTGGCTGTCGTAGGCGGGGCATAAACATGTCAGTTATTGTAGCCAAATTGCATAAACATGCTGCATTTGTTGAATCACGTTGGCCAAACCAACGCCTGAAGTCAAAGCCATTTGCAACTCCGATTGCTTGATGTAACAGTGTTGTGGGTGTGTGCATGTAGGAAGGTGTGTGTGTAGCGGTGATAACTGGAGCGGAGACAGGTGTGACATGTGTAGTGATGGCTACGGCGGACCAGAATGCACTCCTCTCCCGACGAGTGTACCAGCTAGGCCAGTACCGGCTACTGCTACACCAGCTACACCCACAATACCCTCTACAACATTACCTACACCCACAATACCCTCTACAACATTACCTACACCCACAATACCCTCTACAACATTACCTACACCCACAATACCCTCTACAACATTACCTACATCCACAATACCCTCTACAACATTACCTACACCCACAATACCCTCTACAACATTACCTACACCCACAATACCCTCTACAACATTACCTACAAGAACCGAACCTGCTCCAATATCACCCTTAACTCAGTCAACTGCGACCGCCACCTCAGCGCATCCCCCAGAAACCGACGCAGTATCCTCGCCCACACAGAGCACCACCAAGTCATCCACAGCTCCAAGTAAACCCTCTATCACGTCCGCGTCCACCGGTGAGGTCATTACCAGTTAACATAGAGTTCTAGCTGGACTCTTCAAACCTCGTTTGCTTATACCCCACACATTTAAGCTAATTGATGGCCAAGTATTCTGTGTAATTTGCATTATAGTAAACTCTTCACATCTATTTATAATCGGCATTATAGTATACTCATCATAACTATTTATGATCTGCATTGTAATAAATAGTTTACATTAAGATATACCCACCACATATCATTATGATTTCAATTATGATGTATGCCATGCATATAATTATGATTTGCGATATTATATGCCCCCACCTATAATCATGATTTATGATGTAGCATACCCCATCTATAATCATGATTTATGATGTAGCATATGCCATCTATAATCATGATTTATTATGTAGCATACCCCATCTATAATCATGATTTATGATGTAGCATATCCCATCTATAATCATGATTTATGATGTAGCATATCCCATCTATAATCATGATTTATGATGTGCCATACCCCATCTATAATCATGATTTACACTGATGCATATCCTCTGCCCATAGAATCAAGATTTGCTCTCCGCACAGCATTATGCTTTGTGTAGTAGTTTGACACACACGTATTATAACGTGTACGGTAGCATGCTCAACGCAACCAATTAAGATTCGCATCATAGTTTATCCCACACATTCAGTTCAGTCAATATGATTATTATTTGTCTTGTAGTAATTAGCCCTAAAGTACACCCTGAACAGTATACACTGATTGTATTGCAGTGATTAGCCCTAAATTACATCCCAGACAGTATACACTGATTGTATTGTAGTGATTTGCCTTAAAGTACACCCCGGACAGTATACACTGATTGTGTTGTAGTGAATAGCCTTAAAGTACACCCCGGACAGTACACACTGATTGTGTTGTAGTGATTTGCCTTAAAGTACACCCCGGACAGTATACACAGTATACAATGATTGTGTTGTACACATCAGACAGTATACAATGATTGTATTGTAGTTATTAGCCTTAAAGTACACACCAGACCGGACAGTGATACAATGACTTGTGTTGTAGTGATTTGCCTTAAAGTATACCCCGGACAGTATACACTGATTGTATTGTAGTGATTAGCCTTAAAGTACACCCCAGACTGTATACAATGATTGTATTGTAGTGATTAGCCTTAAAATACAACCCGGACAGTATACACTGATTGTGTTGTAGTGATTTGCCTTATAGTTGCATGCCTCACACCAGTAAATATGATCTGGATTCAAGTTAATTCCACGTAGATAATTTTGATTTGCATCATTATTCAGCCGCATCTGCAACGTTGAAGACTGAGCCCAAATATGTCCGTTTTTCTCTTAGAATATACCCCGCTCATTTTATCATTTCTATCCTAGAGTAAAACCCAGTTTGCCAACAATGTGTATTTGCTTTTTATTGCTCTTAACAGATCAAGATCATATCAATGGTGTAATTGTATTAAGCCAAGAATGGAAGGAAGTCTACTCCGATTTGAAGAACTCTGAAACGGCTGTTCTGGTGAATGATATTGAATCGAAGGTACTAAGTTTGATCTGACTTTACTCGGATACTTATGACTGGTCAATTGATTCTCCATATGTCTGTGTTGTCATTTCGCTTATTGTGATATATGATTTATTATGGTTCTTCCGTAGCTTTTGGGCCTGTATATTAGCCGTTTCCCCAATGTCACGGATGTCCATGTGATGTCACTGAGGTAAATATAGTCTCTGTAGTTGATCGTGTCTAGAATACACTAATTTAACCGTCAAAATGACATACTGTGGTCATACAGTAAAACCAAAGAGCCTACGCTAAGAGGGTTCACTCGGGGTAGTGTGGTGTGTATGCAAATGAGTAACTCTTCAAGGAAATCAACAACAAAAAAATGGGATGTTTATCCAACGTCTCGGAACTCGGCGTCTGTCAAAAATATGGAGTCTTCTAAAGGATTGATGGAGGCGAGCACGCCACCGAAAGAAGGATTGAGGGAGGCGAGCACGCCACCGAATAAAGGATTGAGGGAGGTGAGCACGCCACCGGATGAAGGATTGAGGGAGGCGAGCACGCCACCGGATGAAGGATTAAGGGGGGAAAGCAAGCCACCGAATGAAGGATTGAGGGAGGCGAGCACGCCACCGAATGAAGGATTGAGGGAGGCGAGCACGCCACCGAATGAATCGGATAACTCAACTGCGTTTTAAGAGACGCCAAGGCAAAGCAGCCCGCGGCTCACTGGTGGCGTATTCACGTATTGTCTCGAGCGAAGGCGCGAGTGAGCCCTCTTAGCGAAGCTACAAGCTCTATGGTAACACTTTCTATGTCATATGAGCATGTGGTCATGGTGTTTGAATCATAATGATCTACACCAAGTGCCTCAACCAAATCCTATCCGATTAATTCACTTGCTACGAGTTATTTAACGCAAAATGGAATTAGCTGATATTCAACCTTTTGATGGTGGCTGTGAACCTTGGTCAGCCACCTTGACATGCCATCATCCACGTACACTGGTCAGTCACCCTGACATGCCATCATCCACGTACACTGGTCAGCCACCCTGACATGCCATCATCCACGTACACTGGTCAGTCACCCTGACATGTCATCATCCACGAACACTGGTCAGTCACCCTGACATGCCATCATCCACGTACACTGGTCAGCCACCTTGACATGCCATCATCCACGTACACTGGTTAGCCTCTAAGTACACTGGTCAGCCTCCACGTACACTGGTCAGCCTCCCTAACATGTCATCATCCACGTACACTGGTCAGCCTCTATGTACACTGGTCAGCCTCCACGTACACTGGTCGGCCTCCCTAACATGTCATCATCCACGTACACTGGTCAGCTTCCACGTACACTGGTCAGCCTCCCTAACATGTCATCATCTACGTACACTGGTCAGCTTCCACGTACACTGGCCAGCCTCCCTAACATGTCATCATCCATGTACACTGGTCAGCCTCCACGTACACTGGTCAGCCTCCCTTACATGTCATCATCCACGTACACTGGCTGAAAACTGAGCGCTTGGATGACTTTGGTTTCAGAAAAGGGTCGGTGGTGGTCGACTTCGATGTTTACATGACACACCTGTGGGCAGACCCGCAGGTGATTCGCCAGCAATCGTTATGTAGTGTGATTGAGTCTGCTAATGGCACAGGGTTGTTTGGTGAAGACGAGGTGCTTCTACAAGGTGACGACGGTGAGTGTAGAATTCCCATTTTCATATACTGGACTGTCATTAAGTTAGCCTTGGAGTTTCTCTGTAATGTTCGACTCACTCTGATAGATAATTAAGTGCTGAATGAAACGATAACTGAAAGAGGAGTTCCTACTAAATTGCATACAGCACCCCGTTAGTACTAAGTCGGTGTGATTCTTCTAGAGCCTGGAGCTCCCCAGCTCTGGGCTGACGAGCCACCCTCTGAGCCGTGAAACCCTGTTTTCTCCTGTTTCTCTCTCTCCCTTCCCCTCCTTCTCCGTCTGTCCCTCTCTCTGTCTGCCCATCTCTCTGTCTGTCCATCTCTCTGTCTGCCCATCTCTCTGTCTGCCTATCTCTCTGTCCGCCTCTCTCTCTCTCTCACTCTTAACTCTCACTCTTGGCATTACATGACAGCTGTCTGGTCATTACATGACAGGTGTGTGGGCATTACATGACAGGTGTGTGGTCATTTCATGGCAGGTATCCGGGCATTACATGAAAGGTGTGTGGCCATTATATGACAGGTGTGTGGCCATTACATGACAGATGTGTGGCGACTACGTGACAGGTGTGTGGCCACTACATGGGAGGTGTGTTATAAATTACAGGTGTATAGACAGTTGAGTGACATGTGACGGGAGTCTTGTCAGATAGTGTGTTCTTTGCGGTGATCATTGGCTCATTAGTTTTTTCGGTGATCTTTGCGGTGATCATTGGCTCATTAGTTTGTTCTTTGCGGTGATCATTGGCTCATTAGTTTGATCTTTGCGGTGATCATTGGCTCATTAGTTTGTTCTTTGCGATGATCATTGGCTCATTAGTTTGTTCTTTGCGATGATCATTGGCTCATTAGTTTGTTCTTTGCGGTGATCATTGGCTCATTAGTTTGATCTTTGCGGTGATCATTGGCTCATTAGTTTGTTCTTTGCGATGATCATTGGCTCATTAGTTTGTTCCTTGCGGTGATCATTGGCTCATTAGTTTGTTCTTTGCGGTGATCATTGGCTCATTAGTTTGATCTTTGCGGTGATCATTGGCTCATTAGTTTGTTCTTTGCGGTGATCATTGGCTCATTAGTTTAATCTTTAGTTTTTGTTCTTTGCGGTGATCATTGGCTCATTAGTTTGTTCTTTGCGGTGATCATTGGCTCAATAGTTTGTCATCTCCTCTGCAGTTTACTGCATGTCCAATCCATCAATACCCTCTCTCTCAAATAACTAGCCAACTGCTCGCAAATCCGATAGACTTGGGGTTAAATGGAACATTAACTGCAGTCGATTTGTTTCCAGTTTACTTCTGTACGGAAATGTCCACATTCTGCGGTGAATCTGCTGACTTACACATGCCAACCATAGACAACAGCACATGGACCTGCACGTTAGTGCGTGTGTGTGTGTTCGTGTGTGTCTGTATGTGTCTGTGTGTGTGTGTTCGTGTGTGTGTCTGTGTGTGTGTTCGTGTGTGTGTTTGTATGTGCTTGTTTGTGTGTTTGTGTGTTTGTTTGTTTGTTTGTATGTGTGGGTGGGTGTTGGAATTAGGTGCATAAAAGTTTTTATTTTATTTGGAGCTGTGAAATTAGTTAGACTCCTTCTTTGTTTGTTCTAAAAAGGCTAACATCTCTTTAAATTAACTGAGCCCCCAATCTCGAAAACTTGAATTTTAAGTGTCAATATTTTTAACAATCGTGCAATTAGCGGTTGGTATGACGTCATAGCCTGATTGCTTTAGATGCCGAAACGGATCACGTGGTGTCCGATGCATGGAGCATGATCTGGCCATCACAGACCTCATCATCATCATCAGCGTATGCTGTGTCTCACCAATTCTCATAGGACTCGTGGTCTGCTGCGTTATACGTTCCAAGGCATTCCAAGACCCCCCAAAACCCATCCCAAGGTAACAATCGCAATATGATAATGATGATGTCGAAAACGCCGTTAAAAGAGAACACGAATGATGGCTGTATCTTCACAGTGGTAGATGTAAAGCTCGACCCAAAGCTTAAAGGTGGCCGGCTAA